>CM070542.1:40957782-42157782 GCA_036346415.1 Raddia guianensis
ACACCACGACGGCAGTGGTGTGTAACCTCGGTGGCCTGGAAGGAGCGGTGACGTGGCACCAAGACGATGCAACGCGGTAGGGGAGGGGAGATAGAGTGGCAAGGGGAAGAGACAGTGGCGCAGGAGGAGAGAGAGAGGGGCGGTGCGGCATCTAGTGGGAGGAGTGGCGGCGCGGCGCAGAAGTGGAGTAGAGGCGGCGAGGCGATCTACGCTTGGACGGCGCCAGGGAGGATGCGGCTGTTGGTGCCGAGGCCGGAAGGAGAGAGGCGAGTGAGGAGTGAGGACCGAGGTCAAGAGGATGATAACACTGCTTTAAGATTGAGGGAAGGACATGTGGCAAACATCCATCTAGGGTTGTAAATAGGCTGGTTTGCAGCATGGATGCATACAATTTTCTTTCGGTCAAAACCACTGCCAAATCGCTTTTTTGACTGGCCAAGGTGTTGAATTAGCACTATTTTGCTATTTTAGGAATCAAGTTTTGGACTTCAATGACCAAAATGGATCTAAAATAGTACGTTTTCTTAATTAAATTACTTTAAAGGAAAACAAAATTGCGCTTCACTATACTCCCTCCGTTCCAAATTGTAGTTCACTGTTGACTTTTGAATATTCTATTTGACCATACGTGTTATTCAAAAAATATATGTAAATATTATTTTTTTGTTGTGATTTCTTTTATCATTAAACATATTTTAAGCATGACTTAAATTTTTGCATGTTTGCAGTAATTTTTTGAATAAGACGAATGGTCAAAAGGTGTGTTTAAAAGTCAACAGTGAACTACTCACTCTGTTCCAAATTGTAGTTCACTGTTGACTTTTGGATATTCTATTTGACCATTCATCTTATTCAAAAAATATATGTAAATATTATTTATTTTGTTGTGATTTGTTTTACATTAAACATACTTTAAGCATGATTTATATTTTTGCATGTTTGCACTAATTTTTTAAATAAGACGAATGGTCAAAAGGTGTGTTCAAAAGTCAACAGTGAACTACTCCCTCCGTTCCAAATTGTAGTCCACTGTTGACTTTTGGATATTCTATTTGACCATTCATCTTATTTGAAAAATATATGTAAATATTATTTATTTTGTTGTGATTTGTTTTATCATTAAACGTATTTTAAGCATGACTTATATTTTTGCATGTTTGCACTAATTTTTTGAATAAGACGAATGGTCAAAATGCATGTTCAAAAATTAACAGTGAACTACAATTTAGAATGGAGGGAGTACAATTTCGAACAGAGGGAGTACTAATTATCGCCAAGTGCATATATATAGTTTCCGACCTGATGCGTTTTTTCTTGCACGTCATACGAAGGCGTATGGCCAGAATCTGCAAGCTTTGGCGACGACGGCATGGCCGGCGTAGCCCCGCCGAGGTGGCGCGGCACGTGCGACAATCTCAACGACACGACCTTCAAATGCAACAAGTAACAGCAGGCTGGCTTGTGCGTCGATGAGATTTGCATGCCAAAGTAACACATTTTCCGTCGATGGTGAATGCAGCAAGCTGATCGGCGCAAGGTACTTCAACCTGGGCATCCGGAGCAAGCAGTTCGGAGGCCAGCAGCCGAACCAGACGGAGCTGTCCACGCCGCGGGACTACGGCGGGCACGGCTCGCACACGCTGTCCACCGCGGGGGGCAGGTCGGTCCCGGGAGCCGGCGTCTTGGGCCACGGGGTCGGCACGGCCAAGGGCGGCTCGCCGCTGGCGCACGTGGCCTCGTACAAGGCGTGCTATACGCTGGGCTGCTCCGGCATCGACGTCCTCGCGGCCATGCTCGCGGCGGTCGGCGACGGCGTGGACGTGCTCTCGCTCTCCCTCGGCGCGCCCCCCTCGGACTACGTCACGGACCTCATCGCCATCGGCGCGTTCTACGCGGTCCAGAGCAACGTCACCGTCGTGTGCTCCGCCGGCAACTCAGGCCCGGACCCGGGCACGCTGAGCAACTTGGCTCCCTGGATCTTGACTGTCGGCGCGAGCACCATGGACAGGAGCTTCCCAGCTTTCGTCGCCTTCAATGGCAGGACCATCAAGGTTTGGCCCACAGTGTACCTTGCAGAATGCAGCCTTAGCTTTCTCTAGCCAGTGAAATTCAGAAACCATACTGGACACAAATGGGATGCTAAAATGCTACTGTGTAAGCAATCTGCATATAAGTTTTCTTCATGCCGTTCTTGTTGCCATTTGCAGGGACAAAGCCTGTCGGGCGGTACCCTGCCTGTTGGCCAGCAGTATCCAATCATTAGCGGGGGCAAGGCCAATGCCGCAAAGCAACCGGCAGAAAAATCGTAAGAATCGAATCGCTATTCCGAACTTATCAAGTACCACTACCAAGTCCACCGGTGTTTTCTCAGTGTTCTGAATTGTGATCGACGAACCAACCTGTGCTGTGCGTACAGGACGTTGTGCCTGCCCGACTCCCTGGACCCTGCGAAGGTGCGCGGAAAGATAGTTGTCTGCACCAGAGGAGCCAACGCCGGAGTCGAGAAGGGGTTCGTCGTGAAGCAGGCCGGAGGCGTCGGCATGGTCCTTTGCAACGATGCCAGCACCAGGGACGACGTCATCGCCGACCCGCACCTCATCGCAGCGGCTCACTGCTCCTACTCCCAGTGCAAACAGCTCCTGGATTACCTCCAGTCTAGCGAGTAAGCAGCGCATTAGACTCCATGATAACCTCCCTTCTCTTTCGAGTGCTCCCGTTGGAGCTAATAACAAACATTAATCGCTCCACACCGCTGTAGAAATCCGGCCGGTAGCATCACCGCAGAGGACGCAGAGCTCGGCGTAAAGCCAGCGCCCGTGATGGCCACCTTCTCGTCCCGCGGGCCGAACTCCATCAGCCCTCAGATCCTCAAGGTTTGGCACGTCTAGCTACCGTTCAACTCTTCTCCAAGAGTCCCCAGATTTTAGGCCCCTGCATTGCTCACTTGCTCGATATCGCAGCCTGACATCACCGCGCCAGGCGTGAACGTGATCGCCGCGTACAGCGGCGCGGTGTCACCGACGGAGCTGCCCTTCGACGACCGCCGCGTCCCCTACTACATCATGTCCGGCACGTCCATGTCGTGCCCCCACATCTCGGGCATCGCCGGCCTCATCAGTGTTGGGCTTTTGCTGGGCCTTTTGGGCCTGGCCCTTTCGGTGGAATAAGAGAGGGAGAGAGGGCAGCGTGCTGCCTATACAGAGCAGCAGCGAGCTGCTGCTTGCAAGGGGCGACGGCGGCTGCGGCCGTTCCGCAGATGGCGGTGGCGCGCAGCGCGTGCGACGTGGGCTGGCTCGCCGGCTTCCTCGCGCGGTTCGTTGCTCCTCTGATCTGATCCCCTCTCTATTAAGCCGGTTGCCTCCTCGGTTTTGAGGGAGTGCTTGCACGAGCTCACTTTTCCCCTTTTTCTCTGTGTACTCCACTGCTCCTCCTTGCCCGTCGGCTCGTCGGCCGGTGGTTGGTTCCGTGGTGGTGCTGCTGTGCTCCTCTTCGACTTGGGTACCTGTGGCCACGGGGTTGGACACTGAGTCCCTGTGCTGCTCCTTCTCTGCTCCTCGGGTCTCCATTCCTGATCTGTTCGTGGTGGGTTCTCCATCCCGGATCTGTTCGTGGTGGGGGCGACAGGCTTCGTATCTCCGAATCAAATCGTCGGTGGTTACACGGTGTAACCCGCGATCATTTTCTGGGACAATGAATCGCTTTCGCTTGGCCTTTCTTCGCTGCCTTCCTTGTCGGCTTGAATCCGACGCTACGTAAGTGCTTCGGTTACCTTCTTGTGCAGCAGATCAATTGGTGATTTGGGGACCTATTCGGTTGAATAGGGGCTAATTCCGATTAAGATTTGTGCACTGTTCTGTGGGCTTTATAATGCTTGATGATGATTGCATATTTTGAGGCTTATAAATCTGTGAATTAAAGTCTTGGTAGACCTAGTTTAAGTACTGCTCTTGATCCTTTAGAGTGTTGCCTCCTTGTGTATGATCCGATAATTGTTGATTGATTAATTGGTTGTGGGCTGCTGCACTTATATAATTGTTAACCTGGAAAACTAGTACTGTGCTGTTTACTTACTAGTTAGTGCAGTTTTGATCTTTTTGTGTTGCTGTTCAGTACAGTACAGTGGTTGTTTTTGTTCTGTCCGAACTGCCACTGTGATCATTTAATCTCTACTGCATTCTGCAATTACTTGGCTGTACACATAGAGAAGTTGTTGACATCTTTTGGACTTGAGCAGTACTGTTCTATGGATTAAAGCTTTAGTTTCAGATTTATATATAACCAGTGATATATTGCCCAAATTATTTGATGGATGGCTAATTGATTTAGCAACCCGTAATTTGCAATCTGAAAGCAAAATAACACCAATTTAACCTGAGCTTGTCGCTGGTCATATTGGTTTGAACACTGCCATGTTTCCTAAGTTATTACTGATCATGAGTTTATTCGCTTTATCGCTTATATTTGAGGAATTCATGATTCAGTTTTTCTTTCATGGCTTTGTTATATTTGTTATATTCCAAGTGGATTATTCATCATACTTGCTTATACCGCAATATTTGCAACAATCAGGACGAAGTACCCCGGCTGGAGCCCCGCGATGATCAAGTCGGCCATCATGACCACAGGTGAGCTGGAGAATCACAACTCAATCTCTGTAGCTAGCCGATGATCATCGGGTGCTTAATCTGTACTGTACGTGCTCACATGCATCTTGTGTGTTTCCAGCAACCACGGAAGCCAACGACGGAAACAGGATCCGAGACGAGACCGGCGCGGCAGCCACGCCGTTCAGCTACGGTTCGGGCCACGTCAACCCCATCCAGGCCCTGGACCCAGGGCTGGTGTACGACACCACTCCGGCCGACTACGCCAACTTCGCCTGCTCCATGATGCCCACACAGCCGCCACAGAACGCGCTCCCAATCTCGCTCCCGCTCCAGCTTCCGCTGTCCATCGGCAACAACCCGTTCATCTGCAGCAAGGGCACATCCGGCCGCCCCGAGGACCTCAACTACCCGTCCATCACTGCGGTTTGCCTTTCCGGCGCCACCACGGTGAAGCGCCGGGTGAAGAACGTGGGCGCGGCGCCGAGCACGTACGCCGCCAGCGTCACGCAGCCCGCGGGTGGGGTCAAGGTCACGGTGGAGCCGAACGTCCTTAGCTTCGGTGCCATCAACGAGGAGAAGGAGTTCGCCGTGACGCTCAAGGTGGTCGACGCCGCCGCCGCTGCCAACTACGTGTTCGGTGGCATCGAGTGGAACGACGGGAAGCATCGCGTGCGGAGCCCTGTCGTTGCCACGACCAAGTGCAAGTAGCTGGGCGGGCTTTTGATAATGTGATCTCAAGTTCCAACCGAGCACAAACGGGTAAAATGCGCCGGCGGCCCTCGAACCTGGCAGAGGGTGTCATCCCGGTCCTCGAACTCATAAAACCAGCTATTCGGGTCCCTGAACTTGGCATGGGGTGTCATCCAGGTCCCTAAACTTAGCAGGAAGTGTCATCCAGGTCTCCAAATTCAAAAAAAATCATTAAAAATCTAAAAACAATTAGAAAAAATATAAATTTTAGCCTTTTATGATTTTTTTCTAATTTTTTTGAGTTTGGGGACCTGGATGATACCTCTTGCCAAGTTTAGGGACCTGGATGACACCCCGTGCCAAGTTCAGGGACCCGAATAGCTGTTTTTCTGAGTTCGGGGATCGGAATGACACCCCCTGCCAAGTTTGAGGGCCGCCGGTGCATTTTACTCCAGCACAAACCAAGAGATTCAAAACTCGATAGATGTGTAAACACGCATCACAGGTATTTTCAAAAATAATGTATAAGGTTTTGCTTCGTTATATATATAGTCGCCTGCAATCGCATTGTCCGCGTAGGCGAATTTGAATGGCTCGTGATGTTCTGCTGAGCGTGAGGCTGTGAGCCGCCGCCGTCGCCCTGCTGCCCACACGACCGTCGAGCCACGCGCTATGCTGCTGCCTGCATAGCAGCTCGCTCATGCCGTCTGTGCCCTACGTCGCGCTGGTGCTGCTGCATGCTTGCGCATGCATGCACGTGCTGTGCGGCGCTACCATTTTTGTTTTGCTAAAAAAATATTTTTTTAATTCAAAAATGTATTTGAATTGAATATGTTGGTGACGAGATTTACATATATTTATGATAAATCGCATTTGAATATGATGATTTTTTTATATAGTCTAGTTTTTTTTCACTTTGTTTGTATTGTTTATTTAGTATCTTTTGTACTCCCTCCGTCCCAAAAAGAAAGTCATCATGGGATTCAAATTTTGTCCTAAAAAGAATGTCATTTTAGAGCAATAAATACTAGATTCCCCTCCTACCACTATAAAATACCTATAGATTCCCCTTCCACCACCAACTTTTCATCCAACTATAGCTAATAAATAGGGGCATCCAAGTCATTTCACCTCTTAGATAATTTGAATATTTGAATGCTAAAACGACATCCTTTTTGGGATGGAGGGAGTATGTCAAATTTCTATATATTTGGGCCGAAAAAAAATCGCCTGCGCAAAACGTAAAACGCAAGCGCCTACACTGTAGTCGGTCCCCCCTATAAAGAAAAGGATGATATTACGTAAAAAAAAATTAAGAAGGACCAAATCTACTATTGAATCTTCACCTATAATTGTTAAACAAAGAACACTTCTCTACACCAGGTAGCGTTAAGGAAAAAAATACAACCATGGAGACGAGTGACACAAGGATTTTATCCTGATTCGGGCCTCTACTGTGGAATAATATACCTACGTTTGGCTTCTTACTGATAAAAGGGGTGAATACAAGAGTGAATACCCTTCATGTCCTCTATCTTTTCTCTCTCTCACCGACACCCGGTATCCACCCGTCAGCCTCTATCACATCCTTTTCTCCCTCTTTCCTCCCTACCCTCGCATCGCTCTCTGTGTGTCATCCACACCGCCTTTGCACGTGTCGCTGTGACTCTATGCCACCCCCGCTTGTGGCCATCTCTGCCATCGCTGTCGCCGCTCGTCACGCCGGCGTGCCATCGTCGTGGTGTGCTCGGGGCAACATTAAGGACCCCACAGAGGCAATGACCTTCATCGACAACGACGACACCAACGAACTCCCTTTCAGTGCGCCCCATCTTGCCGCGAGCTCTTCCTCACCGTGCGTATCCTTCTCTCTACCTCGCTTCTCCTCTTCCACCCCGTCGCCTTCACTACTCCTAGTGTTGCCCTGAGCTCGCGTCACTGCGCCACCTCGTGCATGAACCACAATGGCGGCCGCAAGCTCACACCACCATGGCCGTTATCGAAGAAGAGGGTAGAGAAAGAACGTTGTGGGCCTGTGGCCGCCTCATGCTTGCGCCGCTATGGCTATCATAGAGGAAGAGGTGAGAGAAAGAAGGAAAGGGGGAAGAAGATGGAAGGAAATCATGGAAGAATAGAATGACATTTTGGTCATTTCATCCAATAAACTAGGAAAAAGAAAGAAAAAATGGGGGGAGAGAGGGGAAAATGGCCCAAAAATGTCTAAGATGTCGTGTGTGGAAGAATTTGGAGTGTTGGTGTCATTTTGTGAAAGACAGGCCAATTTAATACGATTTGACCCATCAACTTGGACCTAACTTTTTCTCAAAAAAAACTTAAACCTAACTTAAGTTAATCGAGCTACTATTTACAACTTGTTTTCATTATTAACCTATATTTTACTATTTTATTCGCTGATCCGCTAGAGACTTGTTTGTTTGAGCTAAAAGTTGTTGAAAATTTAATCTGAAAAAGTCGTGACCCCTCAAAAGATGTCTTAAAGAGTTCAAAAAATATTTAAAAAAGTACTTTGAACTCTAGCAAGAACTATTTAAAACCCCACAAAAATGACTGTAAAGTATTACACCATTTGACTTAGGTTTTGTTCTTTTGAGCTGATCTGAACGACTGAAATGGCTGATTTTCGAATACTTTTTGAGATAGTCTTGAGATTCGAATCCATTTTATATGACTTGTTTTTTAAGGCGTTAGGATCCATCTTTAAACAATGAAAAAATAACTAAAAATTTTGTTTTTTTTTTCAAAACTTAGAGTGGTGATTCGAGAAGGAGTGACCATTTTGAGACAGAGATGTTATAAAATTACGTTGACGATTTGAGCTAGCATTAGCAATAGCCTGAAAGGCGCGCTAGAATGCATTTCAAACTCGTGTTTCCTTATATTAGACGGATACAGATGCAGAAGCGTCACCAATCCATTCTATATTTCAGATGAACTTTCGCTGGCTCCGTTTGGAAACATTAATTTTGCAGGGACGACGATGGATCGCTCCTTCCGACCGAATCACATATGCAGAGTACCTGAGTTCAAAGATAAGTACATTTGCCGAACTAAATCAAAGTGATCCGTGTAATATTCACTTTGGTTTCATGCATGAATTGTGCAGGAAGTAAAGCGCATCGTCGACCCCCTCTGCCTGTCTGTCAATATCCTTCTGTAGCGCGTGGTATGCATGCATGGCAAAGTCAAGCCACCCGCGCACTATTTTTTAAGCCCTTCCACTACTAATCCTGGCAAACTAGCTGCACGTCGCGGCCTCGCGGGCATGTGGAGCTCATTAAACTGCCCAATCAGTGGCTTCGAATGCCAGGTTAGCTAACGTGACATGCATGTGCATTCGTGCCGCATGAATGCTCCACGCTGACATGATGAGATAGTGGGCTAGTGCCTAGTACATTGGCACGTCTATAAATTCTATGGCGCGACAGAGAGGAGCCCGCCGTCGTCGCCGTGGCAATGGGGAGAGGAGGCCGCGTCTTCCTGCTCGCCTTCTCGCTCTTCCTGACGCTGCACTCGCCGGCGTCGGCTGCCCAGCAGGCAACCCTCTCTTGAGCACCAGTTTGTGAATTATCTTTTCGCCTTCTTGCAGACAGAGCTGGCTTCTCTGATCGATCTTGCTACCGGTCTGATATGCCGTAGGGGCGTGAAGCCTTCTTTTCCATCCATCCGGTTCCAGAAGCCCCGCACCATAAAGAAACACCACGCAAGCGTCCCGCTGAAGGCTCGACGAGTGCTTTTAGAGAAATAGGTATAGAGGGGCTGTTGAGGATGCTCTTAAAGATCAAACACTAGTACTTTCTTCTAGTAGTAAAATACTCCCTTCGTTCTTTTTTATTTGTCATTGTTGACTTTTAAACATGACGTTTAACCATTCGTTTTATTAAAAAAAATAGTCAAATATAAAAAATATAAGTCATGCTTAAAGTACACTACAGAAATCCGAACTATTAATGTCAGCCAACTGTATTTACATCGGCCAGAAGAAAGCAACAAATGCTTTCGGGATTTAGCCGCAAACCGTCCATAGTCCACATAAGGCTTGCGCAAGCTAATGTAAATAACCGGTAACCATTGTAGCTGCATATATATGCAAAAATGAGAATTAATTTGGATATTTTCAAAAATTAGAAAAAAAAAAAAGACATGCTTGAGTAATTACCTTGGTTTCCACCCTCCTCTCCATGGTTTCCACTGTCCTCTCCATGCTCACTACCATGAGCCGAGCTATGACAGTCAGACTCAGCATAAGAAGGGATATCACATGCATTCTCATTGCCCGTGTCACTTTCACTCATGAACTCATCTTCTTCCTCGTACATAGTCATCTTTCCTTTCTTCGACTTGTCCTTTCTACTACCACTAGAGTGCTTCCTCCTCATCATTCGAGTGTACAACTGCTCAAGTGTTATGTCGTCCTCTTCAGAAGTCGACTTATTGAGCCACTCCATTAGTGGGCTCGACTCATCAAACATGGCAGAATTAATCATAAGTGCACATGGATCCACTTCACAATCTTGAGTATGACTACCTTTCTCTTTTCATCATGTTTGAGGCGTAACTTTAAATTGTAGTGGACATACACATGTTTATGCAATTTATCATAACCTAGCCGGTTTCTTATCTTGGTGCGGACCAAAGCAAAAGCACTCCAATTGCTCTCACAACCACTAGATGAGATGCATTGTGATACTGTGCGAACATCATACTTTTGTAGCTCCTTTGTTTCTCCCCAAGCATTGTCCACCACAAGGCTGCAAAAGGTAGGATAACAAAAAGATATCGATAATGCTCATAAATTCATAATCCAATTATACGAAAGCTATAAATACTTACTTTGTGACATACGATTAATTGCATTGCGTGCCATTGTCCCTCCAAATTTACCACCAAAGTTTTTGAAGGACTCAAATTCAGTGAGGGCTTGCAGCCCACTATCGATAGAGTCTTGAATCCTTTCTATTACTTCTTGAAGCGAATTACAGTAGTCATAATTGTCGCTTAAGTGAAGATAGTAGTGACCTACTGGATCAAGAACAGCAGCTACAAGTACAGTGAAAAAATACATAAATTGTATTGCATGGACAACACTAAATTAGCTGCAAAATAGAGAGAAGCTAAAAAATATACAGGCTTTTTCCTTACCGGCAACAATTAGAGTATTATTATAAAGGTAACGGACCCTCTTGGTGACCTTTTGCATGTATCTCTTGTACATTTGTGATCCAACACTGAGATGGTCTTCCATGTCCTTAAGAGCACCCATCATCTTTGGCATGAAACCAGATAGTGTACCATTATCTTAATCAGCATATCTTAGTACAACATAGAGTGGCTGAAGTACAACAATCTTGAGTGAATCCCACCAACAAGTACTTATCAAGCAACCTTCAACATAGTCAGAGTCATTACTCCAATCACTATTCCTCCACTCTTCAGACACCATCCGCAGTTGAAACTTGTCTTTCTTATCCCAAAAACTCTGAAGGAATTCAAAGACTGTTCCAAAGCGTGTCGCATTAGGTCGAATCAACTCACCACCTATTTTCTTTTTCATCTCGTTATGCAACCTGTTGTGGTTGTAGAATAATTTGAAAATCCTTTTGGCACTTGACACAACATCTTCAACCTCGGAGAATTTTCCTATGTCCTTCAACATGAGGTTGATAGGGTGAGCGGCGCATGGTTGCCATATGATATGTCTGTACTCATCAATAAGTTTCGCACATGCTTTTTTGTAGTTTGACGCATTATCTGTGACAATCTGAACAATACAATTGTGCTCGATTTCATCTACAACCACCTTCTCAATCTCCCTATGCAAAAAATCTACAATACATACAAAGACAACATGAATTAGAATAAGCATGGAGGTAAACCACACATTTATACTTATTAAAAAATATATAGTGATGTACTAATTATATTATTCCCATTACTTGCATTTCGAATTTCACCGGTTGCATCGCCTGCCTTATGGAACAGTATGCGTCCATTGCAATACACCATAAAGTTGATGATACTCATTGAGGTGGGGCCTGTCCATGAGTCACACATCAGTGTAACGCCATATTGCTTCCAATCTTTCTTGAACAGCTCCATCATGAGTTCCACATCTTTATAATTTTCTTCTAAGTATGGGCCATCAATGTCACTCCTGGTGAACAATTTTCCTATTGAACCATGTTGTTGGGTCAACCTCATGGCTGCTCGAAAATACGGACAATTTGCTTTAATTCCAGGAGTGTCATTCGCATGAAACCATCTTGCCCATGCTTGATCAAGCTTGTCCATGGTGCCTGTCGACGGTTGGGATATTGACCCAAGTCAACTAAGGTTCTTGAGAAAAGGGAGATAGAAGACCCGCTTAAGCTATGCGGACAGCAATCAATGACGAACAGGGAGACACAGGGTTTTTATCCTGGTTCAGGCCTCTCGGGAGAGATAATAGCCCTACATCCAGCCTTTCTTATATATCAGGGATGATTACAAAAGGATGCTCGACGAAACGAACAAGTCTCGGCGAGATTATGAGTGTACAAAGAAGCAATGTGCGACGATGCCAAGATCAGGTGCCCTCTACACGCCGTAGAGGTCATGTTTATATAGTGTTGAAGAACCGACCTACCGAGGGATAATCGGGCTGGGCTGACCACGAATCCATAACGAACTCGATACATGCCAAATATATCCCGAGGTAGATAAGGTATGCTCCAATACTTGGGGATCACGACGTCTGCTCCAATCCGGAAAACCATATCCGGGTCTTCACGTAGCCGTGCAGAACTCTTGTTCAAGTCGGACTCAAACACGAAGTCTTGGGCGCCACGGATCACACCGATCAGGGGGGCTGTTCGGTACGATGCACATGGGCCTGATAGAACTTTCCAGGGGGCAGGCCCTGGGAGGTTGTTCGATTGGGCCGTCAGGGAGTGGGCCATGGCAATGGGCCGTGATTTTATCCTCGATAGTGCGCTTGTTCAAAGCTATGTCTATCCTAGGTTGAATAGATACATGATCTCTAGATTCAAAAGAACAACTATCATGACCATTCGCAGTCATAGATCCATGACCATGACGATTGTCATGACCCCGGCTTCACCAGGATCCACTCACAATCGATTGCTAGTCCCAGAGATCAATGCTAGCAACTTGTGAGCGACAGTTTGTTGATCATCATCGCACAATCACAAATAATTAAGAGAATTACATATTATGCAAAAGTAATTGTTACACAACCTACTACTCATTACAATAGTTTAATTAAAGATGACATAACATTGTCCATAATATATCAGAGTGCAAAAATTTAAATATGCATCGGAAAAAGTATGATGATGCTCCAATCCGACCCTTGAGCGTCAGCTAATCCTCATCGAAGTCCGGAACAAGATCATCATGATCCTGAAGATAGACTGAACCTGACTCTTCTCCTAAATACAAATTTATTCGTGGTTTTGTATAGTGAGTACACGGCTACCTAGCAAGAGTCCTTATAATGATGCAAGGATAATAACTAGAACAGGATGGCTATTTTGCAGAAAGACCTACTCTAATCAAATTATTTAAAGTGTTGTAAAACAAAGTTGTAGAACAATTAATATTGATACAGATTCCCAAGAATAACACGTAGAGCTCAGTGCCGAAAGCCCCTCTGTAGATCAAACCCGCCTTGAACAACTCAAATCAATCCAACCCATCAGGTTATTTATTAACACAAGATACTACCATGTATGACCTTCCTCCCCTCTCAAGACCGTGGGAACGGCTATTATGATAGTTTTAACTCTGCAGAGTGTAGCACACTTTACCCATAAGCCCAGTGGTACTTTTATGTCTTAGCTCTTTTTTTGGAGCCTAGACCAAGTAACGATACAAGATGGTTCATTAGTTCCTTCTGTTAACACCGATACCCCCTCTAAGGATTTGACAACTCGGGTCCCCCTCTTGAGCAGACGAACTGTAGCCCAATCTTTTCAAAGTAAAGTGTGTTAACAGTTTTCCCTAACTACCAAGTTAGGACTAGCACATGGTGCACATCATGCTTAAGCTAGCACTTATGGTTGCGCTTGTATGGTTTGGCTGGATAAGCACACGTCAAGGGTCTTTAGATCAAGGTGACTACCTTCACCACAATCCTCGATCCACAAAACCACCCGACTTGCCACCTTTAGTCAACACATGCCACGTAGGTTTTAGTTGATTAGGTTATTAAAGTAACTCAGCACCTCCAATCATACCAAGTCACAAGAATAATTAAATGATGAACCTAATCAACTACCAACCCACGAACACTAGCAACTATGCACAAGGATAGGCAAGGAAAATGACTAAGGCAGCAATAAATGGCTAAATTCACAGGGTAGATGACTCAGTGTGAATATAATAGGCTTACACCCTTTTCCATCATTTCATGCATGAGAAAAAATACATAAAAACAATAAACGGGTGAGTTTTGCAAACTAGGGAGCAAGATGCAAGCTATCTTATCTCGGTAGTACTCCGGGTCTTGGAATCTTCCTCCGAACGGCTCCTAGAATCCTCCCGAACAGCGCGAACACGGACAATCAACACGTATATGCATATGTGTAAGAAATAGCAAAACAATCAACATAACATATAGCTCAATAAAATATATAAAATTATAGGCTATTTATGGAAAATAATGGCTCTGGATTCAACGAATTTGGAGTTTGGATGCTCCCAGAACAACTCCTAGAAGTTTTGGCAAAATCAGAAAATCCAGAAAAAGTTAAACCGGTTTTAATCCGATTAACCGAAGGACAAACCGGTGAACCAATGAACCAGGCAAGCGGACACGCAGAGTGGCGGCAAAGGGGGCATGCGACGGCTTATGGTTGGCGGCGACGCGTGGGCAACGGCGAGGCGGCAACGCGTGGCACGGCGGGTGCGGGTACGCGCAGCCGAAGGGGCAGGTGGGGATAGGCGGCAGTGCGCGCGAGCGGGAAAAGAAGGGCGCATGGCGGGAGCTGGTTGGCTGGCTGCGGCAACAAATGTGGCGGCGACGCGTGGCGATGGCACGACGCAGCAAGCGGGCGCGGGACACGCGGCAAAGGCGGCAACCAACGAGGCGATGACGCGTGGCGGCGATGTGGCGGCGCTTGAGCACGCGAGCGTGCGGGGACGCGGCGGCAAGATGGGACGCATGGTGCAGCGAAATTCATTGGCGTGGAATCTTGCGCGGCCGCGGCCGCTGCGCGGATCACGGGCCGGCAGCGATGTCGGCGGCAGCGCAGCCCGAACTTCGGCGAGCCATATCTCCCTCGTTTCTTGGCCAAATTGAACAATCCATATATTCATCTTGACTGTCCCGACGAGATCTACAACATGGCACCATCTAATCTTCGGTTTGGGCACGGCACAGAGAGGGATCTCACGAAAAGGGTTTTGGTGGCTATTGCTTTGGAGGCTAGGGTTTGGGATTTGAGGAATTTTTATGATGGGGTCTTAGAGCAGGGGTCTTGGGGGGTTTATATAGTGTCTTGGATGACCTGGGCTGGGCCTTAGGCTAATAGGGGTTGGATTAGGGCTCGAATTCTAATCCGGATAGAATTCGGATAGGTTTTGCGCTTGTTTATCAAGAAAATGGAGTTTCCTTTGGAGGATTAATTGGGCTGAAATTTGGAGAGTAATTCGGATTAGGCTTCTAAAAGGTCCCCTCCAAATTTGAGCACGAGATTCCCTCGTTTGCTCATTATTTTATGGATTTGACGAGCTCCCTGTAGAATGACAACACTTTATGTAATCTTGAGCTAGCCTTGGAATTTGGGCATGAAATTTGGATGGTGACTAGACGATGGCATCTAAGAATTACTGGAATGTTTTTAGAATTTTCAGGATGTCACAAACAATGGTCTCTTACCGATCTTTCCATTGCAAGTCGTACTTGCCCCTCCTCGTCGCTAGGCACAAACTCATTTATTGGATTTCCACCAGTCTCCTCCACAAGATCATTTTCTAATCACATCTTTAGTTTCGTTGATTGCAATCTCTTCTTTTTGCCCATAGAGTGGGTTATCCTCATTGCTTCCCGAACTTAACTTGAAACCTTCTTACAATATATCACATCACCACGTATACCACCCAAATGCTCCCTAAGTAGGGTTGCACCACTAGATTTGTGAACATGTCCACATAACCCACACTTGAAGCCTTGGCCCACTTTGAAGCCATAATTCCACACATTCTTTATGTCCCCATCGTTAACCTGGCCCCTCCCACCTACAAATTAGGTAAAATTTTACAATAATTGACAATCTGATTATTATGCTCATCAATTGAACATCAATCAAAATATTTTACCCAATGTGGGCGTCGCACCACCGGTTCCTCCGACATTAATAGGCATCGATCGAGTACTACTACCATCACAAATTGGTCTAACTCCGCCTTTGCTACCACCACCAGTTGGTTCAGTTCCCCAACTACCAACATGAACCCTAGATCGAATACCAGTGCCACTATTATCACCTCCAACTGTATTCATTACCTACGATTACAAAATAAGAGAATAACCAAGTTCATAAATTGCAATCACAATCTATCAAATCACCTATTAATCTATGAGACTATGACTACCATTGATGAACAGCAGCAACCCGGCAGTAAGCGTCTGATTACAAGGTCGTCCAACAACGGCAATCTGGCAGCAAGCGTCTGATTACAAGGGAACGACAATTGCGGTCAGCGGGGATCCTTTGAATAGAGGACCGGAGTTCATACCTTGCAGCAGTAGGGCGGTGACCGGTGGCCGAGCGGTGTAGCGGGGCAAGCAGGCGCAAGCGAGTTGCGAGGTGGCGGTGGCGGGTGCCACAAAGAAGTGGAAGCGATGGAGTATGGACTCAGGAGCAGGGGGCGGTGACGTAAGAGGGGGTGGCAGCGGGGCGTACCAGGGGCGGCGGCGTAGCGGCCAGATGGCAGCATAGCGGCGGGGCGGCAGGTGAGGCGAAGCGGCTAGGTAGCGCGGCGGAGCAGGGGAGGAAGGGCGGCGGGAGGGAGGAGGAGGTGCGCACTGAGCAGTATGCAGCCGCCGCCGGGGCAAACGCAAATCACGAACAGAGAGCGGAGGAAGGAGCTTGTAGGGTGTATGGCGCAACATTGAGAAGCCCTAGCTCTGCTGGGCCTGCTGGTGAAAAAAAAAAAAGAGAATCAAATCGGGCAGAAATAATTTGACCGGTATAGGCTTTTTTTGTCGTGGGCCGAAACAAACGAAATTCGCACAATCGGTGTTTTCCTAAATCCTGGTTCATCCTCACACGGTTTCCTTCCAAATCCAACATTTTAGGTCTTTAATTATGCGTGCATCTTTAATCCCTTTTGCATGAAGCTTCTGCGCACCACTCATCCATGACCATATATCAGATGTGAGCATGCAGGTTTTATCAAAAAAAAAAAAAAATATGTGAGCATGCAGGCGTATTTCTTTCTCAAAAATCTATCACCTCTAAAGCTGAGATTTGCAAAACTGAATCAAGGAGGTTATAAATCAGGAGCTGATTCATGGATTTGTGAGGGGGAAACAAAAGGATTGGCATACACTGGAATGGGGAAATATAAGTGAGCAGATGGCTTCCGTGGAGTAGAATAAAAGGGAAGGAAAGAGTCTTAGGTAGTGAGCACTAGTGGGAAATAAACCTATATGTAAAGGATTGCACCTAAATGAATTATCCATCGGTAGAGCACTAAGATGATTCATTTGAAAACCATATGGAATAGAGCACTAAGATGATTCATTTGAAAACCATATGGAAAATCAGCAGTGAGCAATAGGAGCAATAATGCAAACTCATTTTCAGTTTACTTATATTAAGTTCTAGCTAAACTTTAGCAACTTGTGAGATTTCAAAATGCGTAATAAATCAAGTGGAGGTATACCCTCGAGAGTGTGAAGAAGCAGCTGAAATCTTTTATATAGCTCAAGGCAAGCTTTCCTTTGATCACTTCTGATGTTTAGTACAAACTATATTGGTCGCATTATAACTACTACTTTTGCACTAAAGGTATATTTTTCAACTAATCAGGGGTAAGGAGGCAAGGAATTTTTTAATGTTCTGAATTAAATAGATAGTTTTTCATTTATTAAATTTAAATAAATAGACTCCTTCCGCCTTTCCAACTGGCACAGAAAAGGTCTGATGCAAAACACCCAATTAATTGGCTGGAAATATTGGGCAGTTAAATTCTGCCAAATAAAACAATGGTTACCAAATCCTGCCATATACTGCAGCCCAAATTGTTGCATGACCCTGTGGGGTGTGTGCTCCTCGACAAAGATGTCAAAGAGTACGGGCCTTGTAATAAGACAGTACTTACAGTCATGCACTCATGCTGGTACGGTGTCCACACGACGTTTGACGCCTGTAGCTTGTCAAACTTGTGCGTGAAGTACGGGTAATCCCTGTGCGGTTGAACTTGAAGCCAACATACCCTATAAAAATAGACATATCCAATGCGTTACTTGCTCCTAATATACAAATCAAATTTGATACGACTGTGTCGAAGTCATACCATGTGGCGAAGCCAAAAATACCCTATCATTGGCCTATCTTCTGGAGGCTCGTGGTACAAGGTAGCCACCAGAAACACTACAAGGATCTCTATCAGTGTCCTCGGCCAAAACCGACGACATAAGTCTGTGCCGTCGGCCACAAAGCTGTCGACACGGCTCAAACGACACAAATCACTTCGTCGGGCAAACACTAGGGTTGCCCGACGAAGAACCTCTCATACGACCACAACTGAAGGAGGGGGCAACTAGTGAGCACTGGCTCTGCATCCCGTGTCTTCGGGTAGGAGTCAGAAAGTACCCTGTAAGTAACCACCAAGACTGCGGAAACCCAACTATACCGAGGTCTACCGATGCGTCAGCGATCTCATGAGCGTTGGAGATCAAGGACTTGTCCACCGCGTGCCTTTCCTTGCTTGTGAACATCACCCATCCAAACAAACACAACTGGTAAGCCTCCAGTACCTAAACACAATGGCCTCGTCCGAATGTGGTCGGATGTTCTTCATCTGTCTCAACAAAGTCACATGCATATCAAGAAGTGGCAAAAACTAGAGACCAGGAATGGTGGATTTTTTTTACTGTGAACTGAAGTAGCCACCACTTACGTGGATCGTGCACCTTTGTAGACGAGAAGCCCCTTGGTAACCCCTTTCGGCGTAAAATGCCCGTGAAACTGGCCCGTAGGTCCACATGCCACTATGGCGAGGCATCCCACAACTACCATAGGTGCTCCTGCACACAGAAGGCTAGAAGAAAAAACACGTTCTTAAGAGTGTGTGTGTCATCTCACCGATGGGGAGGTGAAAAGTGCATGTCTCCGGCCTCTACCGATCAATGAGGGCTGCCAACAGGGACTTGTCGTAGCAGAAGCGTCTCTAATCACCTCGCATTTTTTGTGCACAGAGATGCTCACAAGCGCTGGCCTCGATCATTTGGCACAGTGGCAATAGGTCGGCGAGCTGCAACCTGCAAAGAAATCACATGCATGATATTAATAAATGCATAATTTATAAATACATACTTCATATGCGACATTGATTAGTTACCTCTCTATCCAATGGTGGTCAAGTGTGAGTAGCTTGATAGCTATCCTAGTGTGAAACACACCAAACTGAACGTCTTCCACTGCACTCTTGTGTGACCAGTGGCTACCGTCGGGTCTAGGAGCTCGAGGGGCGACACATGCTACAGGCCATATTGATGTGTCCCTACAATGCATGATTCGTTAGTGACATGTGCACGTTAATAAAAAAAAATTGTATGAACATCAATACATCAAATAAAATAACAACGAATCACACATGTTGTAAAGTATCAATTAGTACAAGATTTAATCACACAATAAAAGAACACAGACATAGAGAGAACATACGAGATGGAAATATTTATTAATCTTAATATGTCAGTGGCCAATTACATTGGGATGCAAAGGGTTTCTTAGAGTCGCTCTATATATATCTGCTATAGTACTCCCTTCGTTCTTTTTTATTTGACGCCTTTCATTTTTGGACACGTCTTTTACCATTTATGCTATTAAAAAAATGTAAATGATGGGAGCGGACGCGGGCCCCAATCTTCTGGTGAGACGAATGATAATTTCAGTAGATGTCACAGAGACCTAATAGATCCGGTTTTCAACCGCACAAGGAACTGAAAATCCCGACGATTGCTAAACCACCACGACGAGTGTTATCGACCGAACCAGAGGCATGATCGACCTGTCCACAAAGGATGGTTTCCGCAGGCAACCGAAGAACGAGAAAGAACACAAGATAAGCAATAACAATTGCGAATATAAATTAAGAATAATGGGGTTCACAAACTTGGTCCTGTTAGTCTAGCCGACACAAGAAAAACAAAGTAAAATCTTACACAACCGTGATGAAATCAACTAAATAAAACCCAACTAAAACGAATCACGGCGGGGACTTATATAGGGCGGCGGCCAGAGGAGGGGCGCCCACACAGGTGACCATCCTAGAGGTACACGGGTCTTGGGTCCAAAAATACGGTGACGCAGCGTCGGGAAGTTTCTGTCCATCAACTTGTTTTCGTGATTTCCACTGGCTCGGATGGAATTTAGAGGTGTGGTCAGATTAGTTGGAAAGCTTATCTCGTAAGCTTTCTATAGAGTCCTTATTTGCCTCATTTAGACGTTGTATGTGACCTGGGCATCCGTTTAAAGGTGCATTGGTCTTGAATGGCCGAACCGAACTCGGCAGCGACTTTGACGTCCTCTCGACTTAAGCCCGGTGGTCGGGAACTTCTTAACCACTAAAAAAACTCTTGAAATAAGAACTCATGTCAATTCGATTTTATTCATAATACCTCTATGTGTGGAACCAGATCATATAGTAGAGTACAACTAGTTTCATTGCTATCAAAGAACTGAACCAAGAAAAACTCTTGAAATAAGAACTCATTTCAAATCGATTTTATTCATAATACCTCTATGTGTGGAACCAGATCTTATAGTAGATTACAACTAATTTCATTGCTATCGAAAAACTGAACCGAGAACGGTGCAAAGGATGCACCGAGGGAGGACACGTATCCTCTATTATATGGTAGAGTGATATTGGGCCACTAACATATGGACCTTAGACGCATGGGACCCACATCTCTCACATTCCATAGGATCCGATGGCAGAGGATCCGATCCGTGGGAGGAACCCTGGCGGCTGGCCATGGAAGCTGGAATGGCACCGTTTGGGGTTCCCATGCTATTAATGATTAACCGGAGGATCCGGCCCAGGATCGCGTGCGTCCGACGTCCGTACCAAAACCCAACGCCGCTCACCACCTGCACCCACTGCCATGTGGGGCCTCATCTACCCTCGGGCCCGCTGGTCTCTTCGCGTCTTCCTTCCTCGCCGAACGGTTTGATTCGAGCTGGACTCCAGTCCACGCCACGCCACGCCTCGCACACACAAACCCCCGATGCACATGGCGGTCGCCTCGCTCTCGCCGGGGGAGGGGAATGCGGCGGCGGCGACGGCGGCCGACGGCGGGGGCGGGGGCGGGGACGAGGCGCCACTGGTGGCGGTGGACGTGACGGGCGCGGATGGGGTTCCTGCGATCGCCCTAGCCGGCGGTAACGGCGTGCCGCCGGCGGGATGCGTTCCCCCTCCGGTGGCCGCCGGCGCCGAGAATGGCAAGGCACCAGTGGTTAATGGAGTGCCGCAGGCGATCGCCGTGGATGGGAGCGACGAGGCGGGGGAAGCGGCGGAGGGTTTAGGGGAGGGCGGGACACCGGCGGTGGAGGAGGGTCTGCGGGCAGTCGCCGTGGAGGGGAGTGGGGTGGCGGCGGGGGAGGACGCGGAGGAGGGGGTCAAGTGGCTGAAGCATTACTCCTCGGCGCAAAGCATACTGCTCGTCGGCGACGGAGACTTCTCCTTCTCGCTGGCGCTCGCCAGCGCGTTTGGCTCCGGCGAGAACCTTGTCGCAACATCCCTTGACGCCTACGGTTCGACCCCATCCGCCTTTCCCTTTGTGCTCGTAACATGCATGGCTTGCAGGTTATGTTACATGTAACATGATAGTACTAATTTCGCCTTTTTGTACCTTCATATGTGTAATAAATGGAACTATAAAGGAATGATGTGCATCCAAGAATGCCATGCGTTAGCATGAGGATAATGAGACAATTTGGTATCGTCTGCTCGGTAAAGAAGGATTTCAGGCACCTTATTCCGTTAAGACCAAGTTTGTCTAAAACGTCTGCACCTTGCAGTGATGAAAGGTTCTCAACGCAGCATGCTACAATTGTGATATACATTGGAACGTCATTGCTTTTGTGAATTTGGGGTTCTAGTTGACATGAAAAGGTCGAACCTTTCAGCCGAATAGATCCACATTGATATGATTTTAGGAAGTTCTTTGTGAGGTCAGAAACTGAGGTAAAGCCACAGAGCAGTTGCTTTTGGACCTGCTGACCGCTGAAAAATACTTCTTGAATAAATGAAATGATAATGAACTAGTGATAACATTAAAGGTCATCAACGTGCAGTAAAAAACATACACCAGTCTATCTCATAAGAATATCCTGATTTAGCTCCATGTAGTCACCACTGTTGGTTGTTTTTTTGTAGTAAAAATTGCCTTTCAATAGTTTCACAAACTCCCTAACTGTTTCATTCATAATTCTGATGCAAGGGCTCCATATGCAAACGGGCTGCCCCTGCTTACCATATAAGGCATGTTTGTAATGTGGGAAATTTTCCTGCTACATGCAGGGATTGAACCATTTCTTCCGAAATCTAGCATTCCAAATGGGGCATATGTTACAACCCGTCCAGTGGATAGGGTGTACTATAGGCGACGTTCTGATCGCCAGATGGGATAAGGGGAAAAGGTTGTTGGTTAGTTCAGCTTGTTAGCTAAGATGGGGGGGTGAGTTTGTTAGTTGTTTAGTCTGTTGCTTGCGTGCGTGGTGTGAGAGTATAAGAGGGAATAAGCATTGTAACTTGGGCACGTTTTGATGCCATAATTTAGTAGAAGGCGGTGGCTCCGAAAACAGCCAAACCTCAGGCGCGTGCTGCCGCGGCGAGTTCCTCGTCCAGCAGCCTGCGATCCAGCCATCGGCCGGGCACTCGTGCTTACGAGCAAACTCATCCCGAGTCTGCTCGTAACAGCATAACCTTTGAGGGATAATATTGTTCCTCTGATTATGTGATCATTGTTACTCATATTTATATATTTTTCTATGTATGTGTTGTGGTCGATCCTACCGGACAGCAACTTTGAAGAATAAATACAACAAAGTAGAATCTAATATAATGGAATTGAAAAGGATGGGGGCCACAGTTTTGCATGGCGTCGATGCAAAAACGATGAAGCTTCACACTGATCTGAGGACAAGACGCTTTGATCGGATTATCTTCAATTTTCCTCATGCTGGGTTCAAAGGAAAAGAGGACCATGTGCATATGATCAAGTATGTGAATTTTATGCTCATATTACCTTTTATACAGTTTATGTTTGCCTGATTTCACAATATAGAAAGTAATTATTGTTTTTCATGTGTGATGGCTAGTGGGTTCCTTTAGTTTAAAGTTCATTCAATTAGTACTCCTAAGGCTGCATCTGTGTTTGAGTTATGCCTTTTTGTAGGTTTGTTTAGAGAGTCTATGCCCAGATGCATGTGATATGGCAATATGGGATAAGTCTCTAGGAATTTGTTTAATATTTTACTTCAATTAATAGCAGCTGTTTTTTTCCTACTAAACTTCAATTCATTGTAGTTATTTATGCTTACTATAAACATAGATAGCATTTTATACAAGTTGCATATGTCATAGCTGTCTGTCCTCTATAGAAAAAAAGACATTTTGCTTTATCATATAACCAAAGAAATATTCCATGTCCAAACCTTTTTAATGCATGATGTATAGATTAAGAATATTTTTTGTTGGATTCCTGGACCTTTGCACATATTCACTATGTGGCACTTTATCTTAGCTTTTGCTAGTTGCTTCTCTATATTTACTCTCTGCTAATAAAAGGCATCTGAAATTTTGAATTAAAAGTTGATTTTTTTTGTTGTATTTTGTAAGAAGGTTTTCCATACAAAATGAAGTTAAAGTGGTAGGATTGACCATATTAAGCTTTTTTTTTTGTCTGATGATGGTAATAACATAGTTGTTTCTTATGTCATTTAGTTAAATCAAGAGCCTTTCTCAAAATCTAATGATTTAACAAGAATATGTTTTAGAACTTTCTGTTCCTTATTGAACTTTTATGAATCGCTCTCTTCCCTGTAGCATGCATAAGGGATTGGTGAGGAGCTTTTTTTACAACTCAAGTCACCTTCTTCAGCCTTATGGTGAAATTCATGTTAGCCACAAAATAGGACTGCCATATGACATATGGGATATCAAGCAGCTAGCCTCTGAGTCATTTCTTATTCTGGTTGAGAAAGTTGGGTTTCAGAAAGAAGACTATCCCGGTTATAACCAAAAGCGAGGAGATGGTGCAAAGTGCGACCAACCTTTCATCCTTGGTGCTTGTTGCACCTTCAAGTTCCGCATTGGAGACATAAAGAAGCTGAACAGAATGCATCGAAATATGATTTGTTCAACATCATCCCTTAGAGGCAGCAATATTCATCCTGACACAACTGACAGGGGTGCCTTTCATCTATTTCCACCTGCATGGTCTCCACCACGTTCTGCTCAACCAGTTCACATAGTAAGCATGCCCATAACTCTGTTTCTCATAGGCATCAACCATGTTTCCCTGTCAACTTTGATAGTGTACTCAATCCTCCTTTTTGTTAACAGGGTGCTATCCAGCCAATGTCGAGCATCCCAGAGCCGCTGCTGAATGGTTTGCCTACCCCAGCCGGCATACCTCCACCAATGAGCAGGATAACAAGCACTGCTCATCAGCAGCAGCTTTGGTATCCACAGAGGCCAATGTTTGAGCCACTAGGAAGAAGTGACTACCCTTACCTTGCCCGGGAATACCAAATGAGTCTGCGGAGGGAGTATAAAATGCGCATGGAAGTGATGCCTGTAGGAACCTGCTCAGATTATTCTGCCTTCCTGGATCATCGCCTCAGGGAATCTGTTCAGAAGCAGGAGTGGCTGAGAGCATTGATCGCTCTTCACGGTAGACAGTAGGATCGCTAAGGTATGTGCGCATGTATCTGCTGCGAGGATAACTAGATTAATGGAACTTGACTGAATCTACGGGAACTTGACTGAATCTACACTTGATTGACAAGTGTTCTTTTTTATCTGAGTTCACCTGTACGCTTGTACGGGTCGGCCCTTGTGAGGCAAAAAACCTGGCCACGACGGCACAAGGGTGCTCTCTCCTATCTCCCTAGGCAAGTTATTAGATAGTTTGCGTTAACTTTAATTATACCTGCTTTTGGAATGAAGATTTTTTGACAAGTCACTGCCCACTTTTGCTGCAAGACTACAAGTTGTGTTACTTCCAGTGCAGTATCAATTGGTCACCTAGGCCAGATGCGTAGATAAGGGCAAAGACTGGACTGGGTGAATGTATTACACTGATTAACTAAACATGGTCTGGACTGAGAACTGGAGAAAAATGTGGCTTGTGCAATTTTGGAGCGTTCGAACTTCGATCCGGCGTTCGGAGCAGAGTTAACATTCTGACAGCAAAACACCGAGCAGCTTCACCATTTGCTCGGTTAATAGCCACTAACTTCGCTCTCATCACTCTTCAGCGAGCCAACGACAGGCAACCCAAACACGCACTTAGTGGCGCCAAAATTTTCAAGATCAAAATCAAATGGGGAAAATGGTTCAGTTCATCAAAAGTATACTATGCATAATCTAACTGTTAGGCATTCCTACATGCATCACTTCGTCTTGAATAATCATCTCGAATAGTAGGGCCAGATAACATTGTAGCGAAGGTAAACAAGAATAACAGTGTAACAATAAAATATAAGGTTAATTTTTTCTATACCATTGCATAGTTGGATACAATTAGATTCCATCTTTTAGGCCTCTGTCCCTCTAAAATAGAGTTTTTCTCTCCATCTCCTTATATGTAGGGGTTCTCTCTCATCCTCCTATACAATTCTCCATAGAGGGAACGCTGTTGGAGATGGAAGAAATATAGGGTGAGATTTTTTTTAAAGGAAACTTGTATATGAGGCTATAGGGGATCAAATTTAGGGATTCATGTTGGAGACAGTCTTAGTCTTTCTTTTATTTGCCATCACAATTGCACCAATATTATATTGTATATCATTGTTTCATTGTTGAACACAACCTAAATTATTAATTTAGGCCATTGACGTGGTTGGATCCAGGAGTCTTGATTAGATCTTAACCCATAGACAGGGGAGGGTCGGCCATAATGGTGTGGCCTCACCTATGCACGACCATGATGGTGTGGCCTCTATGTACGGTGCGGTGTGGCTCAACGTAGTGGTGAGGTTGCGCCAGTGTGGTCGCAATTGGCCGAGGCAGAGGTCGCCGACGGTGGCAACGTCAGGTCAGTAGAGGCTCCACGCGCACGAGCCACGCTCGACAGGTATGGTGGTTGCCGCTGTCCATGGCGGCTTGCTCTAGGAAGGAAGGGAGATGAAGGGTCCAATTGCTTTTCTATCCAACTTTTCCAGAAGATTTGAAAAAAAAAAAAGCAAGTGAGGAGTGGGAGCTTCGCGGGGATCTCGGTGCACAATCAACGTAGGAGATAGCTCCACAGGGGAGGGAAACCTTTTTCGCTTAACACAATTACACAAAGCACAACAAAGACCATCGATTCATATAGATTTACAGCCAAGCCGACATGCAAGCTCAAAAGTGCACACATTATTTCTTAACTAGCGCAAGCAAGCTAGGTAATTATCCATGTCGTGGCGCAGCATGGCGTGGCGCGGGAGGTGACCATGTCGCTGTTACTTAGGAGGCAAAAATGCTACAGAAGGATTTAAATATCAAGGAAATCGCCGTCAAATTTCACGAACTTTATCCATTTCGCTAGCGGTCGAAATTTTTGGTTGCCAAAATACAAATCCCTAGGCCATGCAAGCGACTCCTCCACTCGATCGGTTGCCGTTCATCCCAATTTTCAGCACGCAGTGAGACACTACAGGAAAACGATATTTTAACGTCGGCCAATTTTTTTACGTTGGCCCAGAAAAAACCGACGTAAATAATGGGTTATTTAAATCGGTTTGACCATGCCGACGTAAATAACTGTAGGCCGACATAAACACAGCTAATCAGCCAGCATGGCAACAAGGTGACGTGGCAGGTCTATTTACGTCGGTCTTTAACCTAACCCCCGTCGCGTCTACTGTCTCGTCATTTCCACGCGCCGCCGCCGCATTTCCTTCCGCGATCCGACGCCGCCGCCGCGCCGCCCCGCCCACCGCCTGCCCTGCCCTTGCCGCTTTGCCCTCACGCCGAGCCCCACCCCACCTCCGCAACGCTACCACCCATTGCTGGCTGCCCGCCTCGCAATGCCACCACCGCGGGCCCGGACCCGCCCGACACCGCCGCCGTCCAGCCCCACACCACCGTCCGCGCCACCAAGACCTCTTCGCCACGCCCACCAAGCGCTTCACGCCTAGCCCACCCCAACCTCTCCCCACGCCCCCCACTACTCACGGTCTAGCTCAATCCTCCCTCACTTAGCTCGCCTCCTACTCCGGCTCCCTTCCCATTTAGGCCACCGCCTCCACTGGGTCTCGACAGGTATGTACTCGATGTATGCGCTTGTATAGAAATTGTACTCAATATATGGTTGCTAGTTTGTATTAAAATTGTACTCAATATATAGAAGCTATATGTTTTAATGTTGAATGTAAGTTGGTCTATGATTGTAAAGAATACTATACAGGAGAAGTTGAGGCAACAGCAAGAATACTTCATTTCATGGCAGGCAGAACAACAGGCAGCTATATAGGTAATCTTGTTTATTTGAAATCATTGCTCATTTCAACTTCAAATTAATGAAAATTGCGAAATTATGGTCCTCCTAATGCTTTATTTTAAATTCCATATATCACTGCTTCATTAAAATAAAATAGTCCAATTATAGTTTCTTCTTACATTGTTAACCTAATAACTAGAAATCATTAAAACTTGTTAAATTCTGTTTGAAATGAATGAAAAATGATAAATTTTACTTCATATTCATACTCATTTTCTAATACATGCAATTCACTATTTTGATCTTAGAATGGTTACAATTATTTTTAGGTATATATGACACAACAGTTTGGAACGCCATTAAGTCTTTCTCCATTCAAACCTCCACCTATATTTTCACAACAATCTCCCAATACGGTATGTATCAAATTTAAACTTTTGTATGTGCATGGCTGTGTAACTTAGAAATTCTAATATTGCATTGCAATTTAAGATTCGGTAGCTCCTCCAGACGCCAATGTTAGAGACGCTTCTTCTTCAAAGACTCCGCCGACCGTTGGAGACTACCTTGACTCAGGATACGATGCTAGTAGTGGACATCAGTTTAACAATACTTCTCTAAGCTAGTTTATGCTGTGAACTATCTTTACAAGTGTTGACGTGTTGAACTTTGTGTTGACGTGTTCATGACGTGTTGCACTTGTGCGAACTAGGGTTGACGTGTTGAATTGTGCGAACTTGTGGATTGGAATTTATATGTGAACTTGTGAATTGTAAATGTCGATTGCAAATTATGGATTGGAATGTGTTAACGTGTTAAATTGTGCGAACATGTGGATTTGAATGTGGATTGAAAATCAAGGCAATTTTGATTGTGTTGTAACGTGGAATAGAAATTTTGGGCTGTTGGAATACTGGAATGGAAATTTTGGGCTGAAATGAAAATTTTAGGTGCTGGAATGGAAATTTAGGGTACTGGAATGCTCCAGTATTTACGTCGGCCAGGCTGGCCGACATAAATACTGGAGCTAGGGGGCGCGGCATAGCTCTAGTATTTAGGCTGCCACGTGGTGCGTTGACAGGCCGTGCCAAGTGCGTATTTCTGTCGGCCGGGGCCGACATAAATATGCGCCGCCAGCCATCACCCCAACCCGACGACCAATTTTTACGTCAGCCGTGGGGCCGACGTAAATAACAGCTATTTACGTCGGCCTTACGTCGGCTTGTTGTCTATTTACGTCGGCTTCGTCGGATTTCTGTAGTGAGAGCCAGCTAGTAGAGTAGCAGTAGACCGACCTCGCATGCGACGCAAGAAATATTGGACCGATCGACTGCAGCCAGTGTGTTGCTATGCGTACTCGCAGGCTCACGCTGGCTACGTAGGTCCCTAGCAAGTACAATGCCGTACCTGCTATTATTAGCTCATCGATCAGCTCCCATCAGTTCTGCCCTCAGCAAATCATTGATTCTGATTGTGATTTCCCCGTTTACATTATTTGGATTCCACTTCTTCTTTCAAATTAAATTAAAATTAGGCGTACTTGTTGAAAATTTATTATTTTTATATAAACCAAATGCCAGATCTAAGAATTGAATTGCGCAAGGCCAGAACGGATTAAGCTCGCTGATCAAAGCTTTTAGAAATAGGCTGGCATGACATTGCCTTACCATGCCAGGCCAACCTATCCCAACCACCCATTTGCTAGGCCAGCATGGACCGAAAGCACGCTGTGCCGTGTTGGCCGCACAATGAATGATGATCCCTTTTATTTGCTATGTACATTTAGGGGTGGTAACAGGGATATTCCCCGCCGAGGAATTCCTCTCCATCCCCATCCCCACGATCCAAAATTTTTCCCCGTCCCTTCCCCGTTCCCCATCTCAAAGATAAAATTTTCCCATCCTCATCCCATTCGGGTAACGGGGACCCGTCGGGACCCATTCCCATAAAAATTACACACAAAAGAAAAGCTGTCATCACCATTTTTACCCTAAAATCATGTTAAGTGGGAAGAAAAAATAGGATGAGTGGAAACGTTGAAGGTTCGGTTGCTACATATCAAAAAATAATCAAATATGGATACAATGGGCTAGATGACATGTTTGCATAACAATTCTAATAGACAAAAGTAATTTTGGGTCCCAACCGAGTCCCCGTGGGGAAAAGCCCGTCCCCACCATCCCCGACGGGGGATGGTTTTTCCCCTTTTACATCCCATTGGTAAATATCCCCTCATACCCATCTCCTAATAGAGGAATTCCCTGCCTATGATTAGGGAACGGGTCTCCATTGTCACCCCTACATTGTTGTTGGCGCTAAAAAGTGTTTTAGCCAAAGCATACTTGGAGTCACTTTTGATACCGAATTAAGGTTCACGACGTGCCAGCCGATTTGATCCTACAATTGGCAAGAAAAGACGTAATCAACTATTCCGAGCCAATTAGATCCGTAAAATATTGAACCTGCAACACAAGGAAAACAGATCCAAAACAATGTGATAGATGATGAAATTATCAGTTCAGATATAATCCAAACCAATATATCCGTGCCGCCGATCAAGCCCGCGTCGTGCCTGCTCAAGGCCAGGCCTCGCGCCGCCCGTGGCGGCCACTCCCTTACCGCGCCCAGCGCTTAGCCTCGATGGCCCGCCATGAGCGCACCCCACTCCGCCACCCGAAGGCCGCGCTTCGCCGCCGCCACCCCAAAGGCCGCCGTACCGCGCATACCGACCAAGCCGGTCTTGGTCCCCATGCCGCCGCGCCCTGCCCCGCGCAGCGCCATCGCCGCCATCGTGCGATGGCGTCGCCCGCCGCGACCACCCCTGTGTGCACAGCTGCCGTCTAGCGCTGCGCGCTCGCACCACTGACCAACCGACACCAAACGGCCGCACCATGCCGGCCCCAATGGCACCGCGCTGCCACTGCGCCTATAGCGCCGCTCCCACCGTCGTTGTGGCCCGTACCCCGGTCGCGCCCTGAAGGCACGGTCGCCCTTGTCCTCTGCGCCCGTCGCGCCCCGCACCGCCACGATAGTTGCACCCGTAGCGTGGCTATGCCACCGCCGTCCCCATGCCGCACGACTCCATCGTTCCCCGCGTCGCGACGCCTGCCCTCATGTCGTCGTCCCGTAGACGCGGTCGTGCCACTGCCGTGTTCGGCTATGCCGCCCTGTGGGCTTCGCTGCCGTCGTCACTAATATTTTGGATGGACCCGGTGATCCATCCTGAGATGGTGCCTGAAAAAGTTAATTGATAACAAACTTGCACAGCGCCTCTGAAGTTTGACATAGAGTAAGGAGTACAGAAACTGTGTTTCAATCCTCGAAGGACACGATATTTGCACGAGTGGTTTTCGTAGCATATTTTCCCTTATAGTCCTTAGAATTCCAGGTAACCACAGAAATCCTCTCTGCTTCAGATTTGGATTCTAACTTTTGAGCTTCCATAATATGCAAAATCTTAGACCTAGCTCACCTTTGGAAGCTGCATATTAATGAGTTTATTTTTTAGCAAAGAGTTGTTATTGTTTTCCGCTTTTTTTATAATTATAATATGGCCAGTAGACCAGAAATAATTAGCAGAAATTCATGAAAATGCTAAAGATTTTGTGAGCATCATTGTGTTCTTTATGGCTTTATTTTCTTGGCATTGTATGTTTGGAGTATACTTTATTGACCTGCGGTTTCTAAATTATTACAAACTCCTGAGATTGCTGGGAAATTTTGGGAAGTTTAATGACTCCTGTAGAGTTTGGGTTTGCTCATGTTGAGTAGTTCCAATCTTTTGCTTGATTGTTTCGTATTAGATGTTTATTTCCCTTATGCCATAATAATGGTTCGAGTTGTTCTATTTGTAACTTCTCTCCTGTAGTAGAGTTAATTATCTGAGTAAATGCTAAATAGAACATGGTGCCTAAAGCATATGTCTTATCTGTCGTAAGCAATCTTGCATGGAATAAAATCAGATTAATATATGTCAAAACTAGATATATAGTTATACTTGCCTTGGCGAAGAGTGTTTCGACTCAACACCGTCTCAAATGCATACGTCCTGAAGACATGAATAGTGGGGATATGTCCTGAAGACAAATGTTTTCCCTTGTTCGCGCTAGAGCAAATTTTCTGCCCATATGTCCATCCCCAAAGAATTAACTTAGCCTAGACCAGCAGTCTACAGTCTTCCTCCTGTGTGGTGTTACCAACCGGTTGTTCAAGGTGTCTAAGGTGTAACCTGATGTTACGAACGTTATATTGGTTTCGCGACAACAAAAATTATACTCCTGTAGCAGTATAGTTATAACATGATTTAAGCAGATGTCTGTAGCACATGCTATCATTCGTAAGTTTTTAGTTGACGTGAAAAAAGGGAGAGAATTGGGTTTGTGTATGTTAATGCAAGTTTGTGCATCAGAAGAGCAGATTAGATTATGCACCAGATATGCGAACGGATAGGTTGGTGATTGTAAATTGTGATGAATTAAATGGCCAATGGATATTAATTTGTCTTTGTAGTGGAGAGATTGTGAACCTTTCCATATGGTTAATTTGAGACATATTTAACTCCGACGGACGTGAGTGATCCGACGTGAGCATGCGGGCGTCCTACGCATGTGTAGCCTAGGCGCAGCAAAAAGCAATTACCTGAAGTAAATATGCAAATTATGACCGGCAATCATATTAATTTTGCAATTGCACAATGACCGTAAGTCATATAGGTTTGTTTGAAGCAAAATAATCCCAAATATAAGATAATGGCCTGTTTGAATAAGTGACTTTTAGGGATTGCGGTGAGACCGCATCTATCTATATCGTCACTAGCGCCTGAAGCTGATACAACATGTCTGAAGCCATGTGTTTTTGGAATATAATCACACCTCCGTAATGTTATTGTCACATGAAGTTGACTATTATTTGACGTACATGTAGTATTTATTGTGTTCTTGCAGAATAGTAAAGTTTCTATGCAAATTATTGATATTGTCGCATTTATATTAAACCTGAAGTTTAAATATATGGTATGAGTAATTGGGCAATAATAAAGAAACTACACTTTGCAACCCACAATTTGTTGAAATGATCAGTGACCCCGCACGAGTGCGCCGCACTAGTAGGGTGTGCGGCAACGTAGCACGGGCATGCCACCTAGCGCATGCATATGATAGCCCAGAGCAAGCGCGTGGCAAATAAAATTTAAGTCTAAACTCACTGCATATAGTGTTAGCCCCCAAACAGTAACGCGTGGAATCAATATATTTTTCAAACAATATCACCACCGAGCATGCACTTTTGAGCTCTCACCTGTAGTTGAGAGCTTTGGACCTGTAGTTCCATTTGTCTTGCGCTCATGCAAGGGGATTTTGTAAGTATGTTTTTTGTAAAAACCAGATCTCAGCATTAGGGGGAGAATTGCCCATGTTTCGTATAAATGCCTATGAGATCTTGGTTGTAAAGATTCACGCTGAAAGAGGATCCTATGGCCTAGAGGGGGGGTGAATAGGCAATTTTAATTTCTTTTCTTAAATTATTCTTAATTAAGCAACAAGTTAAGAATGACCCAATCCTAGTTGCAAGTCAAGTAAGCGGAAGCTATAAATAAATCACAAAGCAACTATGACATGGCATTCAAATGAACATAAGCAATGCGAGAGAGTAAATGCGGAAATTAAATGAGAGAGTGACACGGTGTTTGTTTGACCGAAGTTCGGAGCCGCAACTCCTACTCTCCGTTGAGGCTACCCCTTGCGCACAAGGACCGGCTCGCTCTCGAGCCTACCGCCTCACTCACTCCCGGTAGTCGTTCCGCCACTCCGGCGAGGTGGACTCACACCCGTGACACCGACTCGAGAGTAGCCACACGCCAAGGCCTACTCCCAAGCCCTCGCCTCCACGAAGGATATTTTCAAAAGTAACAAGCCCGAAACGCCCCGATCATGCCGGATCGAAGGACTTCCATGAAGCTCGGTATTGGGGTTTGATGGATTGTGGCTTTCGATGATTTGTGGGTGAAGGAATGGCTCTAGATCACCTAATTGATGAGCTATGAATGTGGTAGGTGAAGTGGAGCAGCAAACCTCAAAGTAGCCAGCCACTAGGTAGGTATTTATAGCCCCAAGAGCAAAACTAGCCGTTGCCCCTCGGAAGAGGACAAAAAGACTAGCCGTTAGCCTCTACCGGACGCCGTCCGACGAGAACCGGACGCCGTCCGACAGAGCCTACTGCTCACAAAGAAACGGCTTATCGGACGCCGTCCGGTCCCCACCGGACGCCGTCCGACAGCAAGGATCGCGCAAGCGCTGGAGCTACCGGACGCCCCCCAGACGCCGTCCGGCAGCGAGAAACACCGAATTTTGAACCTTCTCGGACGCCGTCCGGTAACGACCGGACGCCGTCCGACAGAGTGTATAAATTGGGATTTTGGCTGGTCGGACGCCGTCGGCTTTTCCGAACGCCGTCCGGCGTAATAGATTTTCGGCTAGAAAAGTGAGGGAAATTTTGGTGGGTTTCTCTCTCTCTAGAAATCTCTCAAAGGGATATTTGGGTATTTATAGATGTGGTGGACTACGGATACCGAGTTTTCAAGAATTCAAAAGATCCGGCATAGTCCGAGATATTGAACCCTTTTGAAATCCGACGAAAAACAGAAATAAGCCTAACTACTCCTAATCTATCGTGACCTCTTCTCTCGCTTGGCCACACGACTTTGAAATCTCGGAGCACTCACAAATTGTCGCCGCTTGGATAAGGGTTTTGCAAAAGCGCGAGTCTTCGCTAGGGTTCCGATAAGTCCAAAAACCCCCTAGCCCTTTATATTAATTAATTTTATCATCAATGCCACTAATAAAAATTAGGGCTCAACGATGCTCACAATCTCCCCCTTTGTGGCACTTGATGACAACCCAAAAGAGAATAAAATTTTGAGTCACAAAAGGGTTAGTGCAATACAAATATGCGAGCAATTTTAATAATTAAGAAACCACAACTCGACCACAAAGGTGTGCAAATAAAGGAAGCTCCCCCTAAATTCATGCATAAATTAAATTTAGAACCCAACAAGGTTCAAATGTCATAAAACCAACCAAGGTATCAACCACAAATTTCAACGAGTATCGAGGCATCAAATAATATTACAGGTAAGCACAGGTAAACACAACCTCGATCTCACTACCCACTATTAACCCTCTACTACTCCCTAACTTCTCCCCCTTTGTCACCAAGTGACACAAACGGGAAAAGGTCCTATTCTTGCTGATCTTGATCCATGTCGTCGCCTCCGTCATCTCCCTGGCCGCCGGTAGAGGAGCCCTGACCTCTGGGACGCTTGAACAGGGGCATATGAGCTGCAGAGGGGACCGACCGAGGTGAGGAAGGATCATCAAACATCTGGGTCGGTTGAGGATTTGGCAAAGAAAAGTTGAGATGACGAGCGATCTCTCCACCAGTGAAATAAATCTTACCAGAAGGAGGGTATGACTGAGGTGGAGGCACAAAAGAAGGAGCAGGCCCAGAAGGAGGGTACACCCAAGGATGAACCGGTGGTGGGTAGGCAGGTGGGCGAGGAAAACTCTGAGTCTGCTGGTAATCCTGATAACTGTTGTGGGCATGTGAATACCAACCATATGGATTTGCCCCTTCTGGCACTGGCATAAACATCGCCCCATGTCTTCGCATGCCGACTTAAATTCGCAAACTCATCCGCCAAGTACGTCACGCCTCGCCAAGTCTGTCATCTCTCTGCGGGTGGTGCAGACTCTTCTTTCACCTCGGTGTGAAAATTTCTCATATCTGTCGCAGCCCCTCATCTCACCTATCAAAGCATCATACCATGGAGGAGGGATCATGAAGAGGAGCTCGCACTGTCTTGGGCACAAATGGTGCATTAGGGCAGCGCAGGAGCAAAGACAGGAGCTGGTGGAGGAGCATCATCACCAGGTCTAGCCAACTTGGGCTTGCTCCCAAGAGAATTCAAGAAGTTCTTCATCTGATGCTTTTTGATTCTGTTGATCCAACTCCTTACTTCATCATTTGTTACACGCTCTGTCCTGGAGAGCAATAGACCAATATAGGGAGCTAGAGGTAGTGCCCTATTAACTTCTCTGAAGATGGCGTCATCAAATTCTCCCAAGAGGTAGCTCCAACATTGATGGTCTTGCTGTCGGAAGAAATAACATGAACCACCGCAAATGGGAAGAATTACATCGCGATTGCCACCTCGAACAAACAATGTGCTTCGAGTATAAGATTAATAAGGGCAGCTCTCATGTCATGGCCGATTTGCCTTATCAATACTAATTTCTTCATCATCAAGATCCGGTACATAAATCGACTTCACCAAAGGAGGATATTTGCCCTCCGAAACCATCTTCATAGCACACCTCATTCAAATCGCCGAATCTGGAGTTCTCAAGGCGTGATTCATCTCGCCATCGTGATCCTTTGAACCTGTCCATCAAGCTGAATGATAATAGTTTGACTCTGTCTCGTCTTGACAATCGGTAAAGTAGCAAAGAACTCACAGTTCCTTTCTTGACTCGTGTCAATTTCTTCTTGGAGATCAATTACGCTAGGCACGGTGTGGTGCTAAATATGGTGTGAACCTCGGGCCACCATCTTGCTGTGATCTCGATCCATCTACACAGAGGGTCCCTAGGACCATCGAGGGAGCAGAGAAGCACATGTACAATTGTTTACAAACTTGGTGTAGAACACAAGTCCACGGTATCCTCTCTTGTTGGGAACCATCGGCATATGAGGCGACCTTTTCTTCCTCGGTGTCTCCATAGACAATTTCAGAACTTGATCATCCACAGGTCGTCCTCGGCGACCACCGCCTCAATAACATCCTCATCTATGGGGTCCTCGGCATAGGTGTCATCGTCAAGATCCTCTGCGGTGGCAAAGGAAGATCCCGCCATCCGAGACCAATGAATTCTCGATCACGCCTTCTGAATATCTGCTCTAGTCACTTTGCTTGGGCGAGGAGGAGCGGCACTACTAGCCGTCTCATCGATATAATCCGGATCACCCTTGCTGCCACTGTCACGGCGACCACTCAAGGTCCTGCTCAAAGCCCTCCCAAACTTCTTCAATGATTTCGACATCTCGAATTGCTCCCTCGACCAAGTGACCACAGATCGAACAACACCGCCACCGTCCAACGATCCACCGACAAGGTGCCAACCCACCACGGTCCAACCACGAACACGAACGCGGAAAACCTATTCAAACCTAGAACTCGGTAAACAACCAAATTTGGCGGAAATAGAGCGGGAAGCCGTTACGAGCCCTAAAGGGAAGGAGGAAGCCGCCACATGAGGAGATCGTCCCCAAGGCCCTTCCCGGTAGAAAAGGAGGGAACTCGGCGGAGTTGAGGCGCACGAACGGAGCCGTCCACCTCCAATCCACGCGGAGGGAATCGAAGAGGACGACGAGGGGAGGCCGCCGGTGGTGGTGGAGGTCGCCGGAGGTCGCCGGAGGGACTTCCCCGGTGAGGAGAAGGGGCAGGGGCGGCGCCGGTTTGGAGAGGAGGAATAGATCAAATGAGGAGAGAGGGAGACGAAGGGGTAAGTTATACAGATTTCAGCGGTTAGGCCTGCCGGACGGCGTCCGACAAGATCTGATTCTGGGCAAGACAAGATCGACTTTCGTCTTGACGGGTCATGAGGAAGCTAGATTTGCAGCGTCCGACAGGGGTATTGCGACTGGAATTAACCACCGGACGCCGTCCGACAGTACGAATTCAGCCGACGCACACCCTGTCGGACGGCGTCTGAGAATCCCCAGACGGCGTCCGATAAAGGCAAGAATCGCAGCTGTTTGATCTTCTGATTAGTGGGCCCCACCAACGTGAGAATTTTTATAAAATTAATGTTTTGAAGTGATGATCTCCATTTTACTCAAAATTCAGAGGAAGATTCAAATGTGAGCAATTTGAAGTGATTTTCTAAAATTTTAATTTTGAAGGGATAAGAATATAATATGACAAATGAAATCAAGTCAAATTCAAAAACCCAAATTTTGATCTTAGAGATCAACAAAATGTGTGAACCCAAATTTTGCCTTGATTTCTCATATAGGCATGAAAATCGAGTATAGGGGTTCACTTTAGAGTTTAAGCACATGTTTTTGAATTTTGGTTCCTTTTCAAATACTTTCAACAATTTTGATGCCAAATGATTTTCAAGAGAACAAATATGCATATGGAGCAAAATTTTTAAGGGGGTAAGATTTTCAAAACTAGAAGTTTGAAATGGTAAGAAGATAAGGATAGTTTATTAAGCTCAAATTTGTTTTGGCTTGAAATATAGGACAAGAATGTGCTCACCCAAAATCAAATTTATCTTTTCACCACTAGAGGGAGTTTTGAGATCATGAGTTGAAACTAAACTCCCCCTAAATGTGACAAGGGTCATAAGCAAATGAAAAAATCAAATAAGACCCAAAAATCACGAAAACCAATCAACACGCATTTGATCTATCTAGTATGTTGAGTTCATTCCTTAATTTGTAAAACCGTGCCTCATCTAAGGGTTTGGTGAAAATATCCGCCAATTGGTCTTCCGTTCGCACGTGGGCAAGCACAACGTCACCTTTTGCAACGTGGTCACGAAAGAAGTGATGTCGGATGTCAATGTGCTTTGTACGGGAATGTTGGACCGGATTGTTGGCTATTTTCACCGCACTTTCATTATCGCATAGAAGTGGCACTTTTTCAAATTTTAGCCCAAAGTCACTAAGCATCCGAGTCATGTACAAGAGTTGAGCACAACAACTCCCCGCCGCTACATATTCCGCTCATGTAGATAGCGCCACGGAGTTTTGCTTCCTCAAGTCCATGACACGAGTGGCGCCCTAGCAAGTGACAACCCCGAGGTGCTTTTGCGATCAATTTTGCAACCGGCGTAATCCGAGTCGGAATAGCCAAGAAGCTCAACACGCGCTCCCTTGGGGTACCAAAGACCTAGGCTAGTAGTGATTTTTAGATATCTCAAAATGCGTTTTACGGCAACAAGATGCACTTCCTTAGGGGATGCTTGAAAGCGAGCACACATGTACACACTAAACATAATATCGGGTCGAGAAGCGGTAAGATAGAGAAGCGAACCGATCATGGAGCGAAAAAGCTTTTGGTCCACGGGCTTTCCATCTTCATTTAAGTCAAGATGCCCAGTAGTGGCCATTGGTGTTTTGATCGATTTGCAATCGTCCATTGAAAACCGCTTGAGAAGGTCCTTTGTGTATTTCTCTTGACAAATAAAAGTCCCTTCCCGAAGTTGCTTGATTTGAAATCCAAGGAAGAAAGTAAGTTCTCCAATCATCGACATTTCGAATTCCTTGGACATCATTTCTCCAAAGTCCTTACATTTAGATTTGTTAGTGCATCCAAAAATAATATCATCCACATATATTTGACAAATAAATAGGTCATTTTCAATTGGCTTTAGAAACAATGTGGAATCAATCGCACCGGTTTTAAATCCCTTTTCTAAGAGGAAGTCCCTAAGACGCTCATACCATGCTCCAGAGCTTGCTTGAGACCGTATAAGCGCCTTAGTGAGCTTATAGACATGGTTTGGGTGTTTGAGGTTTTCAAAACCGGGCGGTTGCTCGACATAGACAAGTTCATCAATAAAACCATTTAGAAAAGCACTCTTAACATCCATTTGAAAGAGAGTTATGTTATAGAGAGAAGCGAATGCCAAGAGTAACCGTATAGCTTCAAGTCGAGCGACGGGGGCGTAGGTTTCTCCATAGTCGAGTCCTTCGATTTGTGTGAAACCTTGCGCCACCAATCTTGCTTTGTTTCGCATCACTTCACCGTTCTCATCTTGTTTGTTGCGGAAGGCCCATTTGGTTCCAATGACATTGTGATCCTTCGGTCTTTCCACAAGCTCCCAAACTTTATTGTGGGTGAAGTTGTTCAATTCTTCATGCATGGCGTTCACCCAATCCGCATCCGCCAATGCCTCATCAATGGTCCTAGGCTCAACAATAGACACAAAGGCGTGATGCTCACAATAATTAGCGGTATGAGAACAGGTTCTTACGCCTTGATTGAGATTGCCAATGACTTGATCTAGGGGATGATCCTTGGAGAGAGTGCGGTGTTATTGGACGGGTACTTGTAGATCAACATCTCCCCCTTGAGCTTGATCAACTTCAAAGTTCGAATCTCCGTCCACCGCTTGATCTTGAGTTGTTGGAGAGGTGTCTTGAACTTGATCATCGATGGAGGTGGTGGGGGTGATTACTTCATCTTTTGGTGCCTCCGATGAGGGTCGAATTTCCCCCAACTCCATAGTATCATGCGGTGGCTCATCACCTACACTTCTTATCAAATCTTGCTCATTTTGCGAGCCATTAGTTTCATCAAACTTGACATCATAGGCTTCCTCAACTAGCCCGATAGAATTGTTAAAAACTCGAAAAGCTTTTGAGCGAGAGGAGTACCCTAACATAATACCAACGTCACACCTCTTTTGGAACTTACCCGAATGAGTCCTTTTCTTATAGATGTATACCTTACAACCGAAGACTCGAAAATACGAGATGTTGGGCCTTCGTCCCACTAGTAATTCATATGAGGTCTTGTGAAGGAGTCGGTGGAGGTAGAGGCGGTTGATGGCATGGCACGCCGTGTTGATGGCTTCCGCCCAAAAAGCATGCGGCGTGTTGTACTCGTCAAGCATTGATCTTGCCATCTCTATCAAAGTACGGTTCTTCCTCTCCACCACTCCATTTTGTTGGGGAGTGTATGCCGCCGAGAATTCGTGCTTCACACCTAACTCATCACAAAATTCTTCAACATTTGTATTAGCAAACTCGGTGCCATTATCACTCCTCACCTTTTTAATAAAAGAGTCAAATTCCTTTTGAGCTTTCAAAGCAAATCTTTTAAACACATCACCGCAAGAGATTTATTTGCAAGGAAAAACACCCAAGTGAAGCGAGAGAAATCATCGACAATCACATGACAATAAGAATTACCGCCTATGCTCGCATAGGTGGTTGAATAAATAAATCCATGTGCAAAAGTTCAAGTGGTCGGATGTAGACATAAAAGTCTTAGTCGGATGAGAATTAGCCACTTGCTTGCCGGCTTGGCATGAGCTACATAAACGATTCTTCTCGAATTTGACATCCTTCACTCCAACAACCAAGTTATCTTTAAAACCTTTTTCAAAGTGCCCATTCCAACATGTCCAAGACGTCTATGCCACAACCAACCAAGAGTGGTTTGAGAGATAAGACAAATCTTGATTTGAGAAGTTTCACGGTTTGAAAAATCAACCAAATATAAGTTTTGAAACCGGTGCCTTGAATGCAACACTTTGATCCTTAGTGGAAACAACACGAACTCCGTTGATTGAAAAGAAGCAATCAAAACCCAAGTCGCACACTTGAGCAGCGGAGAGGAGATTAAAGTTGCAAGCTTCCACCAAGAGCACATTAGAGATGGATAGGTCATTGGATATTGCAATTTTACCTATACCCTTTACCTTTAAGCTTGGAGTTATCCCCAAATGTGATCTTGTGTTCGGGTCCTTCTCCTCTTCAAGTGAGGTGAACATACTTGAGCTACCGGTCATATGTTGAGTGCAACCGCTATCAAATATCCAATACCGGCCACCGCTCTTGTAGTTCACCTACGCACACAAATTCAAGCTTGGGTTTTAGGTACCCAAGACTTCTTCTTGGGTCCTTTTGAGTTAGTCATCAAGCATTTGGGCACCCAAATAGCCTTCACATCTTTCTTTTCATTGGGTGCACCAACATATTTAGCATAAGTAGAGCCATTCTTTCTCATAAGCATGTAACTAGCATTAAGTACTTGAGTTTTAGATATGAATTGAGATGATTTTGCAAGAGGACAAGCAATGGCTTTGTGTTTATCATTTTTGCAAATATGGCAACGGGTCCCTCCCTTGACAAAAGTTAGCTTGGCTTACCCCAACCGCCTTGGGCAAATCCAGGATGAAATCCCAAACCATGTTTACCCAAGGTGTACCTTTGCTCCCGAAGCACCTTGTCAAGAGAGTTGTTCCCCACAAGCAATTTAGCCAAACTAGAGTCTAGTTGCTCAATTCTATCCTTTAGAAGCAAATTTCCTTAGCTTGCTCATTAGCACATTTAGCAATACCACAAGTACCAATAGAACAAACATTCTCAATTGAAGGAGTAGCACTAGTGGATGAAGATGAGCTAGCATTGGGTGTGTGAGTGGGTGACATGGTAAAGGATGTGTCATGCGATAAGCTAAGTGAACCATCTATAGTGTCAATCAAGTCACACGTCACACCAACATTGCATTTTTCAATTGAGCAATCAAGCGAAGTTTCAACATCAACATTAGAGCTAGCAAGTTTATTTTCTAGAATTTCAACTTGCAAATTTAGAGCTTCATAGTCATCTTCTAGAGTTTCATGCTTTTCTAACAAGTTCTCAAATTCATTTGCAAGCTCTTTATGCACCTTCACTAGCTTCTTTCTTTTAGACTTTTCTTTCTCTAGAGCATTATTCAAATCATCAATCAAAAGTTTAAGCTCACTTTTAGAGAGGTGCTCATGTGTTACCTTCTCCTCTAATGCCATAAGACACATGGGAGGTGAGGGGTTGTCGATGGCGACTCCGGATATCTTCGTGTTTTCATTATCGGAGGAGTCCGCCAAGAACCTTCATCATCGGTGATCCATTCCCCAATCACCTCTTCTTGTATATTTGCGGTGAGGCAAAGCTTTTGCTTGGGAAGAGCCGAGGAGCGTTTTCCTTGAACGCAAGTCCGGCTAGCCCATGAGCTCTAGTATCTTCTTCTTCGGAGGAGGATTGAGAGGACGATGAGCTTGAGCTATCTTCCTTCTTAGTCTTTTGTCCGGCAAGAGCTTTCTTCTTATCCTTTGATTTGTGATCACTCTTGCGGTAGTGACGATATTTCTTCTTGTCATCTTCCTCATCTTCCTCTTAATTCCTTGCCTTGTGCTTGTTCTTTTACTTCTTGGGCAATCCGCCCAAGTGACCCTTCTCTCCACATTCATAGCAACGCATCTCGGAGATAGGTCTTCGCCTTGAAGAGGATGATCCGCCATGAAGCTCATCTTCTTGATCAACTTTCTTGACCGCTTGACAAGGAGGGCCAATTCTTCAATCTTCGAATTGCATCATCGAGTCTTCATCATCTTCTTCAATTTCAACTTTCTTCTTTCCACTTTTGGCTTTGGCGGGAGAGCGATTGACTTCTTGTTGAGCGGAGACTCTTCACTTTCAAGAAGCCGCATCTCATATGAGTTGAGTTGCGAGAAGCTTTGTCGGTGTCATTTTCTTGAGCTTTGACTTGGATGCTCGAATCAAGGTCACAAGTGGATTAAAACTAAATGGCACAACATCAAGCATCTTCCGACAAATGTCAATGTCTTCCAAGACCTTCTCCGAACATCCGGCAATTTCATTGACGATGGGGTTCAACCTAAGAAACATTTCATTAACACTTTCATTAGGAAGCATCTTGAATTGGTCAAATCTTTTTCTAGCACGAGATAGCTTCTCCTCAAGCATCTCGGCACTACCAACATGAATTTCTCTAAGATGCTTCCAAATGCCATAAGCTTTAGAGAGATTGCCAATGCTATCAAAGACTTCGGAAGACACACTAGAGAGTAAAGCATTTCTAGCAATGGCATTAAAACGTTTGTACTTAGCATGAACTTCATCAAGAGCAATTGTTCCGGCCGGAGGGTCCGGATAGCCGGTCTCACAAGCGATCCACACATCATAGCTAAGTGCCTCTAAGTAACATTGCATTCTAATTCTCCAATAGTTGTAGTTTGTTCCATCGAAAATAGGAGCTTTTTCAATTTCTATCCTATGCCCCTCTTGAGCCATCTCCTAGCGGTTATGCTATCTGGGAGAACCTAGTCGCCTCGATACCACTTGAAAGAGGATCCTAAGGCCTAGAGGGGGTGAATAGGCAATTTTAATTTCTTTTCTTAAATTATTCTTAATTAAGCAACAAGTTAAGAATGACCCAATCCTAGTTGCAAGTCAAGTAAGCGGAAGCTATAAATAAATCACAAAGCAACTATGACATGGCATTCAAATGAACATAAGCAATGCGAGAGAGTAAATGCGAAATTAAATGAGAGAGTGACACGGTGTTTGTTTGACCAAGTTCGAGCATAACTCCTACTCTCCGTTGAGGCTACCCTTGCGCTGAGGACGGCTCGCTCTCGAGCCTACCGCCTCACTCACTCCCGGTGAGTCGTTCCGCCACTCCGGCGAGGTGGACTCACACCCGTGCACCGACTCGAGAGTAGCCACACGCCAAGGCCTACTCCCAAGCCCTCGCCTCCACGAAGGATATTTTCAAAAGTAACAAGCCCGAAACGCCCCGATCATGCCGGATCGAAGGACTTCCATGAAGCTCGGTATTGGGGTTTGATGGATTGTGGCTTCCGATGATTTGTGGGTGGAGGAATGGCTCTAGATCACCTAATTGATGAGCTATGAATGTGGTAGGTGAAGTGGAGCAAAGAAACCTCAAAGTAGCCACCACTAGGTTGGTATTTATAGCCCCAAGAGCAAAACTAGCCGTTGCCCCTCGGAAGAGGACAAAAAGACTAGCCGTTAGCCTCTACCGGACGCCGTCCGACGAGAACCGGACGCCGTCCGACAGAGCCTACTGCTCACAAAGAAACGGCTTATCGGACGCCGTCCGGTCCCCACCGGACGCCGTCCGACAGCAAGGATCGCGCAAGCGCTGGAGCTACCGGACGCCCCCCAGACGCCGTCCGGCAATGAAAACACCGAATTTTGAACCTTATCGGACGCCGTCCGGTAACGACCGGACGCCGTCCGACAGAGTGTATAAATTGGGATTTTGGCCGGTCGGACGCCGTCTGGCTTTTCCAAACGCCGTCCGACAGAATAGATTTTCGGCTAGAAAAGTGAGGGGAAATTTTGGTGGGTTTCTCTCTCTCTCTAGAAATCTCTCAAAGGGATATTTGGGTATTTATAGATGTGGTGAACTACGGATACCGAGTTTTCAAGAATTCGCAAAGATCCGGCATAGTCCGAGATATTCGAACCCCTTTTGAAATCCGACGAAAAACAGGAAATAAACCTAACTACTCCTAATCTATACGTGACCTCTTCTCTCGCCTGGGCCACGCCTTTGAAATCTCGGAGCAGCTCACAAATTGTCGTCGCTTCAGATAAGGGTTTTGCAAAAAGCGCCGAGTCTTCGCTAGGGTTCCGAGAAGTCCAAAAACCCCCTAGCCCTTTATATTAATTAATTTTATCATCAATGCCACTAATAAAAATTAGGGCTCAACGATGCTCACACACGCAATAATTAATGCTCCTGTACGCCAGTAGCGAGGAGTGCTCCTGTACGCTAGAAGCGAGGAGACTGCCAGATATTTAAAGGAGTTGAAAACTCATTTACCCGTAGTAAATGAGTCGCTAAGTGTGGAATATCCCGGGTTGAATAGTATATCCACCTTTGCGAAAATTGACTTGTTGAGTCTTGGTCTAAAGTCTGCGGGGACGTCTGTGGGTCTTAGATTCAATGACACTTGTCAAACAATTGTTCATCACTCCTGAAATTCTCTTAAAGAGAAATTACCCTAAAGGTAATAAGCCTCCTGAAGAGGATCATCCTGAAGATGAATACCTAGCAAGTCAATGCGCGCATGTTATAGTGCCGGGAATGCGGGACGACTAAGAATTATCGTTTTGGGAAATAGCGAAATTCTAGTTAATATTGAAAAGTGTTCATTTATGAGACATGAAGAGAAAATTATCGACACATATTGTTCCTCTTAAGTTGCTATGTCGGCACCCGATTTACAAGATTGGATTCCACCTGCGTAAACCCGTACTAGTCCCAAGGATCATGGCTAGTACACACAGATATACAGAAGCGGAATAGTGCCAACGATAATATTATTACAAACGGAACATAGTCCAGTACAAACAACATACAACGACTCGCAGGCCTCAAGTCAGAGTACACAACGATACAAGCCTAATACAACATCTAGAATTCTATTCATCCCACAGGCACGGAGGCTGTAGGAACGCGTAACCCTAATCTTCATACTCTTCATCGGAAAACGCCTACTCGACGTAATCCGGGTCCTCCTCCTCGGACGGCGGGCCATACTCAGATGGACCAGCTGTTGAAGTTTTGAAAAGAGAGGGGAGAAAAGGATGGTGAGTACAAATTGTACTCGCAAGTCCGGAATTATGCAAATGCGGTTCAGTACAAGGAAGGTTTAGGATATTTGCGGAAATCGCAGTTATTTAACCTAGTTTTGACAAAGCAATTTCGAAACTTTAAATCTCAACATTTTCTTTGGGCTCTTCTCAAACGGTTCTCGCCACTTGGCCTCAGTGCCATAGCAAGAACAAAATTCTTTCTTCTTTTCTTTTCTCAAACTCGCTAGGTCCATTCCAAGTGACACTTCCGATAGGCCGATACCCATTTGAATATCACCGGTGGCACCTAGCTCAAACGAAATCCTTCTCAAATCCTTACTCATCTCAAATCCTTTCTTCAAAATCCCTTTTCTAAATTTATTTTAAAATGAAGAAACTACCATATAATCAGTCCTTCAGCGCTCATAACCATGAAACACGGCTATCATGACAGCTTTTAACTCTGCGAGTGGGTACGCTTTACCCTCGAGAGGCTACGCACCTGCACGATGTTTCGCCACAAGACCATCAACCACGAGGGCCAACGATCGGTCCGTCCCATACCGGAGCTCGAGGTCGTCTTGTAATGGCTCCGTTCATAGGATTATAGGATGAGCGGTCCTTAGACTAGGGAGAGTTTATATTTTAGCCCAAGTAAAACCCGTGCCATCTCGCACCAATGACAAAATATCTCCTAGTCGGAAAGATTTTGGGGTAAGAGGAAAATCTTTTCCTATCAAGCATCACCCCTGATGCGCTATCTTTAAATCACCCTTTTCCAACCATTTCTCAAAACATTCACCTTTCACACAAATGATGGAATCATTCCGCATAAATGATTTTAAGCATTTTTCCTACCACAATCAAAGCATATAAATAAGAGCAACTCATATTTTATCCTTAGGTTTAATCCTACCATATTTCTTACCTTTCTATATATTCGGTCATGATAACTAAGTCTAGGAAATACGACATTTAACTTTTAAACTAGCATGCATAATTTCAAGTCTAATAACATTTTCTAAATAACCGAAAATGGCTTCTCAATATGATCAAAGGGGGACTTGCCTTGATCGGTTCCGGGGAAAGCGAAGGGGACGTCGTCGATCGGGTCTTCGGGGACTTGACCTCCTAAACGCGCACACGCATATGCAAAGCAATACATCACACATAAGAAGGGTATTTCATGACTTGTTGTTTTTAAATAATGGGACATGCAACAACTTTTAATGCATTTTTGTTTAGAAGCAATATTATGCCAAATGACTTGTGCACACATGAAATGATGCCCTTACTAAACCATGAATACTTATAACAAATGCATGCTGCATGGATGACATGGAAATCAATATTTTGCGAGTCGAGGATCTGCTAAAGCATTTTCTTTTTATTTAAAAGAAATATTACGGCCATTTCCAAAATGCACATGAAATAATGCACCTAGAGCTAGTTATTTAGCCAACAAAGGATGATTCATGCAAGACATGCATATGTATGATTTTATAAGGTTCAGAGATGATTAAAGTATTTGCAGAAATTTTTCCAGAATTTTTACAAGGCTCTAGCTATTTTACAAAATGATTTTATCTGAAAGTCGTAAAAGAAAATAAGGAACGGCCCCGCTTGGCTCTGGGCGGCTCGGCCGACACGGCCCAACAACGGGGCGCCCTCGGCAACGCGCGGCTGAGGCTCGATGCGCACGCGGCTGGCAAGCGGGACCCGCTCGGCCCCACATGGCAGCGACTCCGCACGGAGGAGAGGGGAAAACAGAGGAGGAGCACCCGGCGGCGGCGCAGCCAACGGCGGCGACGACGCCAACCACCGGGGCTCGATTGGGTGTGCACAGAGGGAGTGACGGGCTAGGCGAATGCAATGGGGGTATCGGTAGCGCCGGCGATGCTCGGAGGTGACCTTGGTGAAAGACGACGGCAGCGACGCATGGCGTCCGCGGCGCCGGGGAGAGACGGGATCAACACCCGATTCCCTTGGCCGAAATCAACCGAGGAGAGGGGAAACATGATCGGTGAGCTCACCGGGGCGGAAAGGACGACCAGGCGGCGGAATTACGGTGGCGGCGACGGCGCGGGCTCCGGGGACACGCGGTCCACGCAGCTCCAACCCGATCCTGGCGCTGGCTCCACTGGAATAACCTGCGCCACCCCAGGGTAAGGTCGAACCGAAGGAAAGCGAGGGTGAGGTAGGAGGGGAGAAGAGGAGATGGCGGTGGAGCAGGCGAAGGCTCACCGCTCGGATGAAAGGAATTGTGTCGGCGCAAGGCGAGAGCAAAGGGAGCGATTCCCATTTAAAGCGAAGCTCCGCCGGAGAAACCCTTGATGCGACGTGCGGTTAGGTAATCGCAGGCGCCGATTCCGGCGGTGCTGTGGAAGGCGAACGCATTGAACGCGAGGTGGTTCGGCGGCGATAAGACAAGGAAGGGTAGGGGACGGAGAGGGTCCGGCGGAAGAGTGTAGGGGCGGCGATGCATGGGGAAAGGAGCCATGGCGAGGCCCCGGGAGAGAGAAGAGAGAGGTACAGCGGCGGCGAGGCAAACGGCGGGCGCGAACAGAGGAACAGGGGAGAGGAAGAAGGGAGGAGAGGCTGACGCGGGGCTCCATCCGTCGGTGGCTCAGCAAGCGGCGCAAGAAGGCGACGGCTCACATGGAATGGGCGCGGCGACCACGACCCAACAGAGGAAAAACGGGAGAGGGGAAGGAAAGAAAAGGAGAAGAGAGGGGATGGGCCGGGCCGGCTCGGGCCAAAGATGGGAGCAAATGGTTTTAAGTTTTCTGATTTCCCAAATGCAATACTCTTTCAATTATACTTTTTAAATATATTAGCACTTAGGAATTATAGTTTTGCTTTTCCCAAAATCTAATACCAAAAGCCTGAAAAACAAAAATACCAAGCTCTCCACCCAAGGGCATAGGCTCGGAAGGTTTTAAATTATTTTCCAATTTAAATGCAATGCATGCAATGATGATGCCATGATGCGATAATGAGTGATTTAACATTTTCAAATTATGCATTTAAGAAATTAATAACGTGCCAAATTGGTTTTAAAAATTTGGGATGTTACATGCTATGATAAGGATTTTGAACTAAATCCATGGCATGGCGCCTGTAGCGCCTGTATCGGGTTATATGACAAGGAACTGAGGATGAACAATGAGGCTAATCGAGGTTTTAGAGCCAGTAGCTCTAACTCTGGGTCATTACAAATAATGAGGTGGTGAAAGCCCTGGTTCAAAGGTCCCTGAAGTGACTCGTACTCTCCCATGTGTAATAAGTGTTCCGCTAAATAGTAACTCTGGTAGATGATATGAATAAATATGTAGCTTATGGATTCTGAAAATCATTGTTGAGTTTTCAGTAGGACTCATTATTCCTTGTGATAGAAAATGGCAAAATTACGACACATTAATAAATCTCATACATGATAATCTCTTTCAGAAATAAGGATTATATCCTGAAGAAAATGAGTTTCCTGAAGAAATATAAGCACTTCCCTGAAGGAAAATTAATAACCAGTCGATATTTGATTTACATCAATGGTTCCCCATAATGAACGATGACCCATTGATACTCGATACTGAAAGTTTGCCACAAAAACACTAGTGATGTGCATCTTCTGCCAATAGTTGGGAGAGTGGTGTTGTTCTTTATTACCCTGAAGATATAAGTTTGTACCCTGAAGGTATGATGTAAATTGGTGATAATGTCAAATTGATTGATCCCCTAAATGCCAAGGTAAAACTGGTTATAGTGGTACAACCATGTGTAAGACCTGCTGAATAGGCCAATTGATTGTGTTGAGCCACTTGAGAATAATTGCAATATTGAGACGCAGTAGGTCTGATAGGTTATATCTAGAATATATAATGTTGCAATCAACTTTACCCACATGTTAGTGCATGTGATCCCCTAAAGTGGAATATACTTGCTTAAACCTAATATACTTGTTTAAACCTAAAACAATGTGAGGTTATAGGACTAGAAGTTCCTTGGCTCTGTAACCACTTAGTGCGGCAGTAACAAGAAGTTTGAACCGGCACTAAATTGTCTTTAGGGACCTGCTGGATATGCAGGGCCTCGGGTTGTTAACCGAGGACTATGTTGGATTATATGTATGTGAGATTCATGTGCAATCCGCATATCGCTAAATCTCAGATTGTGCTTTGAGATTAGTGCTTTATATAAAGCCTCACGTGTGCGTTTGGCTGGAAAGGATGGTGATCACATCCAGGAGTTATGTGGCACGAGTACCATCCATACCCCATGTTTATCCATTAGGATAATATTGCTTATATTGCAGAAGTGGATAGTGGTACTTGAAGATTAAGCTATGTTGTTCCCAAATTATTTTGTTCACACTTTTCAGAAACATAGTGTGATGGATGTCCGGAAGACATCGAACGTCGGAAGGCATCTGGGATGTCGTCCTAAGGGGGAGCATGAACTAAATATTGATTCGATTCATATGAAATCCTGAAGGTTTCACTTTGTCTAACCCAGTAGGTTAACATTACGATCAATTAAAATATTTTACCACATCACAAAATAAATCCAGAAGATTTATAACGCAGAGGTCCAGTAGACCGTATCGATTCTAAAGATCAGACCCTGAAGGTTATATATCGTACTGTTTTTCCCTTATATGAGTTTTTCTTTTGGGTTTCTCATAATAAGGTTTTTAACAAGACAATATTGCCATACAGCATGCGTATGCATTGTACTCTTTTCTCTAATCATTTTTTTCACTGGTTTTTGGATGGAGTTTTTGATGAGGCATTGTCATATCGCGGTTTAGCTCAGGGGGGAATGTTATAACCCTAGGTGATTTATGGGCCGGAAGCCCATCCCAAACCCTAGGAGTATTATGGGCAAAATCAAATATAGGCAAGGCTATATATATGAAACCCCATGTACACAAGAGAGATCTATCAATAAAAATGATTGTGCCTGGTTTATATAGGCTAGGCTAGATCTGTGTCTCTAGAGCTGGCCAAATGGGCCGAACCGGGCGGTCTGTTACCGTGCTTCGGGCTGGCCTGGTTCGGTTCGTTTGGAAAACGAACCATGTCGGCCCGGTTCGGCCCAACGAACTGTGCCTGGGCCTAACACCCGGCCCGTCTAGCCGGCACGGTTCGGTTTCGCATACTAACGGCCGGTTCATTACTATGCGAACCGAACCAACCCGGTTCGGCCCGTTTGGGCCGGAGTACTATAGCAAACTGAATTTGAAAATTAAAAATCCCGCCCGCCCACGTCCCGCCCCGCTCCGTGGGTGGCCCACGCTGCAGTGATCGCCACGGCGCCAGGCGACCCGGTGCGCAACAACCAACGGGACGGAACGACGGAGGATGATAAGAAGAAAGAACCGATCAAAGCCTCTAACCTTCCTACCTTCTTGCCTGATGATCGCTTCTTGCTTTGCTCCTATTCGAACTGCAGCGTGCAGCACAGAAGCAATGCTATCTGCTGGTAGCACTCAGATTCGAAGAGCCTCCTGCTCTCCAAACTCCTCCTCCCTTCCGGCCCAGCGCTTTGTGCTCTATTTATAAATGCTGACGAGTTCGCTTCAAGGCGCGTGCAAACTGATCGTGGGCACGGCAGTTGCTTCTTTCCGCCGGCGCGTCACTAATTTAAATTTCAAGCACTCCTTTCGCACGTTATGGCTGTGAGCAGTTCTTCTTTTCCCGCGCCCACTCGTTCCAGCTGTTGTGCTTGATTAATCGCTGATCAAACCGGCCTGCAGTCATATTAATACATGCCCGGCCGTGATGGTTAATGGGCTGGGCTTTGACCCAAGTTTTCTTCAAAGCCAATCGATCTATGGCCAGCTACATGCAGCATATTATGCACGTGTTTGCTCTAGTCATTCTACTAATTAGCCGCTTAATCCATGCACTTACGTGGGCTTGCTCTTAATTTGTTTTCTGCCTTGGATTTGGTTGGGCCTTACTAAACCATGCATGCACGTATATGGCAGCATGTGATTTTATTTCTCTTTCTTCCTCCTCATGAATATGAACCATTTTTTTTTATTGGCGATATACACACTTTATAATGGGTTTTAGCCATCAACATAATTTATCAATATTTATTATATTTATTTCGTTTTGTGACAAAATTGGTGTCAACAGAAAAGTGTTCAAATAAGGCAGCAACAGTTGAGCTATAACCCTGATGGTTCAGTAAGTAACTGGGAGTATAATCCCGAGGTAGCTAGGGAGGCGTTGTGCCGATTAATTGCTTTTGAAGATTTACCTCTTGGCTTTGGTGATTCTCCTACTTTCGAATAATATATTAAAACTGCTCATAATCCTAGATATAGTAGTGTTTCTCGTCAAACAACGACTAGAGATTTGAAAAAATTGTATACCGCCAACAAATTAAAGTTAAAAGAACAATTTAAAACCTGTACATTTTCTATGTCGTTAACCTCGGACATCTAGGCTGGTAGGGTTGGAGAAGATTATTTAAGTGTTGTTACTCATTATGTTACCAAAACTGGCAAATAGAAAAAAGAGTAATTGCTCTTCGCCTTATTGATGTTAATCACACCGGCAAAAATATTGTTGATTGCATTATGAATGTTGTTCAAGAATTTAAAATTATCGATAAAATTTTTGCTATTACCTTGAATAATACATCTGCTAATACTAGTGCCATGAATATTTTGAAACCTGTTTTATCTACGTACGCCAAATCATTTTTAATGCATCAACGCTGTGCATGTCATATTATTAATTTAATTGTTAAATGTGGTTTAAAAAGATTGCAACCTTATCTCCAAGTTATTCGGGATGCCATCTCATTTTTAAATAGTTATAATACAAGAATTGCTGCATGGAAAAATATTGTCGTGCGTCATCTATTCAGCCTAGAAAATTTGGCCTAGATATGCCTATTAGGTGGAATTCCACCTATCTTATGCTGCAGCATATATTACCATATAGACAGGTTTTTAAAATTTTTATTAACACTCAGTATTCAACTCAAGATGGAACACTGCTTTTGGCACCACAGGTTTAGCAAGTACTTACTCATTTACATTCATTTCTTGAGATTTTTATGAAGCTACCGTTAGCGCTTCTACTGTGTATGAGCCTACATCTTATTCTATTATTATGTCCATTTATTACATTGCTAATCAGTTAAAAATGTTTGAAAATGATGATATTTTATTTGATGCAGTTAGCCATATGAAAGTTAAATATTTAAAATACTGGAGAGATGTTTCAATCTTATATTCTTTTGCTTTTATCTTAGACCCTAGAGTTAAACTTCCTAGATTAACTAATGCTCTAACACAACTTGGTACTGCTACTGAAATAGATTATTCAAATTATTTTTAAGAAGTTAGAAGTAAACTTAATGATTTGTACAGAAAATATCAAGAAAAGTATGCAGGAGTTCGTCCACCACGACCACCACTAGTTCAACAGACGGGGAGAAAGATGTCTTTTTGGAAGACTATCAAGGGGAATGACACTTCAAGTTCTTCAGGCGATTCAATTCGTCCGACTGCACAGGCATCCCATGGAGCTGTTGGCGAGCTTGCCTCCTATCTAGCAAAAGACGTCGTCGACTTTCAAGAAAAAGAGTTTAATATTCTTCTATGGTGGCAGCAGCATAGTGGAACATATCCAGTGCTATCCATACTAGCACGGGATGTGTAAACTGTTCCGATCTCCACGATTTCTTCCAAGTCCGCTTTTAGCCTCGCTGGGAAAATACTGGAGGAGAGACGGACTTTTCTCCATAGTGATATGGTCGAAATACTACTGAGTACAAAGGATAGGGCATTAGCCGAAAGACGACAGCAAAACATCGTCGCTGAGAGACAAAATTAAGAGTTGGCGGCTTCATTCGGGGGCTTAGAACTTGATGACGATTAAAGAAGGCCCAATTTTTTTTATTCTTGTATTGTAGAGCTTTAGGCTGTACTCTTTTTTCTTTGCCAGGGTTTTCCCAAATTGAGTTTTTACTTGGTAAAGTTTTTAACGAGACAGCAATGTAAATACACGTTAATAAAAAAGCTCTGCAATGCATTTTTTATATTTCTCCACATATATTTAAAATTTTAAAATTATTTACATGAATTATGGTTCACATTTCTAATTTTTTGGATTTTTCTAAATTTTTTGATATTTTCCAGCAAAAACCAACTTCATGCCAATCAACCGCCGGCCGATTCGTTCTTCTCCCAAATGAATGAACACAGGTGGAGAGCCGGCCCGTTGGTTCGTTTGGCCTAGTTCGTTTCTTAGCAGAGCCGTCCCGAACGAGCAACTGCTTGAACCGGGACGCCCCTGGGCAGTCTATGTCTCCTATATTATTGTGATTGTGTTTGCGTGTGTGCGACGACTATTTTAGGGAGAATTGCCAATTTGCGCTGAAGTTCAATGCTCTTTGCTAATTTGTCCAAAGTTTACGAGCCTTTGATGTTTTACCCTAAGGGGGTTTAACTCTAAACAAAACTTACAAAACAGTTGACAAAACTTACAAATCAGTCCCCAGTAACTAACTACAGTCCCTGATCACTTGGCCATGGAGAAGCTGCTGAATCAATCACCGGCTCTTGGTAGCCAACCCAGCGCAATAGCTAGAACAGCGTCATTGCTGCTGCTAAATTTTCCCAACACTATACACTCAACTCTGCTCTTCGACCTCACTAATACAGGGCCATTTCCCATCTCGGATCCTCAGCTAAATTTAGCTGATGAATCCTGCTACTGGAGTACCACCACACACAGCTACAGCTAGAACAGTGTCACTGCTGCTCAATCACCGGTTTCGGTCGGCCGTGGTAGAAGAAAAATGACTGGCCGTGAGCAGGAGACAAACAATTAGCCTTTTACTTGATCAGCAATGGCTTGTTAGCATAAATAAGGTTGTATTAGCAACATCAAGTTCATAATAAATAAGGTTGTCCGCGTGTGTGGAGGAGAAGCCGAGGGCGGCGCCCGCGCGTGTGGAAGATGGGCGGCGGCCGCTCGCGTGGTGGAGAAGCCGAGGGCGGCGCCGCATCTGTTTTCCCACGCGTTGTTCGTTACCAGGACTGTTTTGTAAGTTTTATTTAGAGTTAAACCCTCCTTAGGGCAAAACATCAAAGCCCAATGAACTTCAGAGCAAATTGACAATTTCCCCTATTTTACGACACCATCCAATCCACCCCCTCCTCCGTCAAGGCTCCTTCAACTGCCCTCGCCTCGTGCTCTTCCCGCATCTCTCTTCCCCTCTCTCTTGTCCCCCTCCCCCCGCCTAGGGTTCCGGGCGGAGCTTCCACTCGCCTCGGCAGCGGCAGCGAGGTAAGCAGCCCAGCTCAGCTCCCTCCTCCCCACCCTACCTACCGGATCCGGCCTCGAGGCCGTCCCGCGGCGGATCGCCGTTCCCCGATCCGTGTGCCGTGGCCGCAGATCCGCGCCGCGAGCTGCCGCCGCCGCTTCCTGCTCGATCTATACCTGGATGCGCGCAGAGCGTGGTTTTGCCGCTTTCCGTTTTGTGATGTGCTTGATGCGGATGGTCCGGTGGGTGAGGGGAAAATACGATGAATGACACCCAATTCGATTGTTTGGAGTAATATGACATTAAGGCCTTCTTTCATAGCTTGTTTAGTTTTAGTTTAGTTTTTGTTGGGAAAATTTGACCACATTTGAAAGTGGTATGAAAAGGCTAAATAAATTATTAAAAAAATATTTTTGAGATCTTTGATAAAAACTATAGATGGCCAAATGGGCGGCACGGCCCGGCACGGCCCGAGCCCGATGGGGCACGGCCCATTTAAACCAAGCACGGCATGGCCCATTTAACTAATCGTGTCGTGCTGGCCTATAGACCGAGGCGGAGCCGAGCGCGACGAGGCCCGATTAATCGTCTTGGGCGGCCGTCGGCTAACAAGCTAGCTGGGCATGATAGTAGAGGGACGTGGGACGGCAGGAGCCAGGAGCGAGAGCCAAAAAATCGCGGGAGCGACGCGGGAGCCAGGAGTCGATCCCGCGACGTACAACCTACAGCCAGCGCCCCTCACTTCCTCAGCTAGCCATCTGGACGGGAGGGTTTTTGTGTTTATACACACCAAGAGTAAGTAATATACGTAGACTTAAGAAATAAAAACAAAAAAAATATAATCGTGCCGTGCTCAGCCGCCCACAGCCTAGCCTTTGGCCCGGGCATGTACGCCTCGCTGCGTCTTGGGTAAAACGACCGTTAAAATCGTCTTTGGTAGTGCTAAATGTCGGGCCAAAACATCGTCTTCGTCGTGCGGCCCATTAGGCCGACCCGTCCGCCATCTATAATAAAAACTCTACAGAGTTATAAAAAAAATTGTTTTCAAAAAATAAAGTAAATGGTGTATATAAAAATAACAAAAGTTGCAATCCCAACAAAAACTAAACTAAAACAAGCTATCAAAGAGACCCTAACTTGGATAGCCTTGACATGTATGATACCATGCACATGAATTTCTCCCGTAAGTGACATTCCGGGCATTTTTTATCATTTTTCCTTTTTTTGTATTTTCCCATTCTTTTTTGTATTTTCTCTCTCCTCCAAACACCGTGGACCCACATGTCAGCCTCCAACACATGAAATTATAGTTATACATTGAATATTAGTTTTAAGTTTAACATTCAAACTGAATTTTCATTTCGACAATCAAATTAGATTTTAAATTCAAACTGGAGTTGACATTTGAAATTTATATCGAACGCAAACAAAAATTAAATTCAAAATTCAAACCGAATTTTGAAATTCAAACTCAAATTGGACTTTCAATTTAGGATTCAATCTTGTAGCAACAATTTAAAATTCGGTTTGAAAATTTAAAATTCGATTGAAAAAATTCGGTTTGAAATTATTTTGAATCTTAAACTGAAAATCCAATTTGAGTTTGAATTCCAAAATTCAGTTTGAATTTTTGAATATAAGTTTTGTTTGCGTTCGATATAAATTTCATGTGTTGGAGGCTGACATGTGGGTCCACGGTGTTTGGAGGAAAGAGAAAATGCAAAAAAGAATGGAAAATACAGAAAAAGGAGGAAAAATGAAAAAAAAAATGTCCGAAATGTCACTGATGGGAGAAATTCGTGTGTACGGTGTCATACATGTCAAGGCTATCCAATTTAATGTCATATTGCTCCAGGCAGTCGAATTGGGTGTGATTCATCGTATTTTCCCATGGGTGAGGGGTCTAGATCCACGCGGATCCGGGATCCTAGGACGGTTGCTTGGTTTGTGGTGCCCTTGCGAATTGTGATTTTCTGATTGATGCGGATGATGGAGACGTTTGGTTGGTGGATTTGTGCTTGGTGTCTAAATTGGGAAGATTTTGGGCCTGTTTGGTAGCCGCCGCTGAGTGCCCCGCCGAAGGGGCGGCGGCCGATTTCTGTGCCGCAGGTGAGGCGCACCGCAACCCCCAAAATGAACTGGACGAAGGCAAGTGAGCTAAGGCAAGGCTAAGATGCGGCACGAAGCCAAACGAGAGCCGGCGCAGACGTGGCGGCCACGACTGCGGCGTGGCGCGATGCGGCCGCCATCCAAACAGGCCCTTTGTTTTGCTGGGATCGTTAGCATGGGGGCTAAGCGAAAATTGCTGGAAGGGCAAGCAGTTGGTTGGTTTGTCATGTCATGCGAGCTTAGGCTAAATTGATTCCCGATCTAAAGCTAGTCGACCAATTTATTCAAGTAATTGACCAGCGATTATTATTGCTAACAAAATCATTTGTCCTGTCAGTGTAAGCTCTAAGTTATTATTAACACTGTGTGGATGGTCAAGAGAGACTGTACATCTCTGCTAATCATATGCCTCCCTTAGTCTCTGCATGTTAATTTTTATTATGTTTCCATCAAATGGATGGGTCTCTTCAACCAGAATCATGATTGGCTGCGTAATTCACAAATCTAGTAATTGTTGTGGTGTTTATTGGCTTCTATGTTAGGATTTTTCATGTGCATTGTACAGGATGCTGATCTATTTTCGTTTCTTGAGCACAGAAGGATGGCTGGCGGATTCAGAGTACTGCATCTTGTCAGGCCCTTCCTGGCTTTCTTGCCAGAAGTGCAGAGTGCTGATAGGAAAATACCATTCAGAGAACAAGTGATATACACTGTTATTTCTTTCTTCATTTTCCTGGTGTGCAGCCAGCTCCCACTCTATGGCACTCATTCATCTACTGGAGCTGATCCTTTTTACTGGATGCGTGTGATTCTTGCATCAAACCGTGGTACTGTTATGGAGCTTGGGATCACTCCAATTGTGACATCTGGGATGGTGATGCAACTTTTAGTGGGATCAAAGATCATTGAAGTTGACAACAGTGTGAGAGAAGATCGTGCTCTGCTGTAAGTATTTTATAAAAAATAGCAGAATCTCCTACTTTCTGGATATAATTGTCTACACTGTGTTCATAGTCTCATATGATGTAGCCGGACATCAAGCGCTCTTTGATTCATGGTTAGGTTTGGTTTTGTTTGGTTGGGCCAAAATTTATCATTTTTGTACAGACTATCCGATGTAACATTTCGTAATAATTTTTTTCAGGGCTTTGTAGGGTTTTATATTTACGTAAAGATCTCAAAAATATTCTGTAATAGTTCTTTAATTCTTTCTTGCCTCTTTTTGAAAGCTGTTAATTTTTGGCTCAACCAAACTAAACCCAACCGAATCAACCAAAGAGGGCACTGCCAGTGGGATTTAAAGATTACTTGTTCATATTTCTTATATCTGGTGATCATCCTGTAATGGATAATGTACCTTTTAACTCAGGAATGGTGCACAAAAGTTGCTTGGTATCCTGATTGCTATTGGTGAAGCTGTGGCATATGTTCTGTCTGGAATGTATGGTAGTGTGAGCCAGCTTGGAACTGGGAATGCTATTCTCATTATACTTCAGCTTTTCTTTGCGGGCATCATTGTCATCTGCTTAGATGAGCTCCTGCAGAAAGGCTATGGTCTGGGTTCTGGCATTTCTCTGTTCATTGCCACCAATATCTGGTAAGGACATTTGTCTTCTTTCTCCTATTGGATTGCTATTCTGTTAGAAGTTGCTTTATAGTAAATTTTCTGTCATACAGTGAGAATATCATTTGGAAGGCATTTAGCCCTACAACCATCAACAGCCGGCGTGGTGCTGAATTTGAAGGGGCAGTTATTGCATTGTTCCATCTTTTGATTACTCGAACTGACAAAGTTTGTGCCCTTCGTGAGGCTTTCTACCATCAGAACCTTCCAAATGTGACCAATTTACTTGCTAATGTCTTGGTCTTCCTCATAGTTATGTATTTCCAAGGCTTCCGTGTTGTGCTTCCAGTGAGATCAAAAAATGCTCGTGGGCAGCAAGGTTCATATCCAATTAAGCTGTTCTCTGCCTTGATTACCAACCTCTTCTTCATTTCCCAGGTACACAATTCAATCTTACTACTGTAGTAAGATATCATTACATGAATTCCAGAATGTGCAATTTTTGACATGTTTTTTTTATTGCTACTGCCCTATTGCAGCTTCTCTACAGGAAGTACAGTGGAAATTTTCTGGTGAACCTTCTTGGGAAATGGAAGGAATCTGAGTACTCTGGCCATTCTATTCCTGTTGGTGGTCTTGCTTACTATGTAACTGCACCGTCAAGGTGAAGATTTGTTCTATTCTATCATTCTATGTTACCAGTTACTGCCTTTTCCTAATTATTATGCTCGCCGTGGAGGGGAGTGGGGTGGCGGTGGGGGAGGAAACGGAGGAGGGGGTCAAGTGGCTGAAGCATTACTCCTCGGCGCAAAGCATACTGCTCGTCGGCGACGGAGACTTCTCCTTCTCGCTGGCGCTCGCCACCGCATTTGGCTCCGGCGAGAACCTTGTTGCCACATCCCTGGACGCCTACGGTTTGACCCCATCCGCCTTTCCCTTTGTGCTCGTAACATGCATGGCTTGCAGTTTATGTTACATGTAACATGACAGTACCTTCATATGTGTAATAAATGGAATTATAAAGGAATGATGTGCGTCCAAGAATGCCATGCGTTAGCATGAGGATAATGAGACAATTTGGTATCGTCTGCTCGGTAAAGAAGGATTTCAGGCACCTTATTCCATTAAGACCAAGTTTGTCTAAAACGTCTGCACCTTTCAGTGATGAAAAGTTCTCAATGCAGCATGCTACAATTCTGATATACATTGAAACGTCATTGCTTTTGTGAATTTGGGGTTCTAGTTGTCATGAAAAGGTCGTACCTTTCAGCCGAATAGATCCACATTGATATGATTTTAGCAAGTTCTTTGTGAGGTCAGAAATTGAGGTAAAGCCACAGAGCAGTTGCTTTTGGACCTGCTGACCGCTGAAAAATACTTCTTGAATAAATGAAACGATAATAAACTAGTGATAACATTAACGGTCATCAACGTGCAGTAAAAAACATACACCAGTCTATCTCATAAGAATATCCTGATTTAGCTCCATGTATTTACCACTGTTGGTTTTTTTTTGTAGTAAAAATTGCCTTTCAATAGTTTCACAAACTCCCGAACTATTTCATTCATAATTCTGATGCAAGGGCTCCATATGCAAACGGGCTGCCCCTGCTTACCATATAAGGCATGTTTGTAATAAATTTTCCTGCTACATGCAGGGATTGAACCATTTCTTCCAAAATCTATGCATTCCAAATGGGGCATAACCTTTGAGGGATAATATTGTTCCTCTGATTATGTGATCATTGTTACTCATATTTATATATTTTTCTATGTATGCGTTGTGGTCGATCCTACCGGACAGGAACTTTGAAGAATAAATACAACAAAGCAGAATCTAATATAATGGAATTGAAAAGGATGGGGGCCACAGTTTTGCATGGTGTCGATGCAAAAACGATGAAGCTTCACACTGATCTGAGGACAAGACGCTTTGATCGGATTGTCTTCAATTTTCCTCATGCTGGGTTCAATGGAAAAGAGGACCATGTGCATATGATCAAGTATGTGCATTTTATGCTCATATTACCTTTTATACACTTTATGCTTGCCTAATTTCACCATTTCGAAAGTAATTATTGTTTTTCATGTGTGATGGCTTGTGAGTTCCTTTAGTTTAAAGTTCATTCAATTAGTACTCCTAAGGCTGCATCTGTGTTGAGTTATGTCTTTTTGTAGGTTTGTTTAGAGAGTCTATGCTCAGATGCATGTGATATGGCAATATGGGATAATTCTCTAGGAATTTGTTTAATATTTTACTTCAATTAATACCAGCTGTTTTTCCTACTAAACTTCAATTCAATGTAGTTATTGATGCTTACTATAAACATAGATAGCATTTTATACAAGTTGCATATATCATAGCTGTCTGTCCTCTATAGAAAAGAAGACATTTTGCTTTATCATATAACGAAAAAAATATTCCATGTCAAAGTATTTTTTGTTGGATTCCTGGACCTTTGCACATATTCACTATGTGGCACTTTATCATAGTTTTGTTAGTTGTTTCTTTATATTTACTCTCTGCAAATAAAAGGCATCTGAAATTTTGAATTAAAAGATTTTTTTTGTTTTATTTTGTAAGAAGGTTTTCCATACAAAATGAAGTAAAAGTGGTAGGATTGACCATATTAGGCTTTTTTTTTGTCTGATGATGGTAATAACATAGTTGTTTCTTATGTCATTTAGTTAAATCAAGAACCTTTTTCAAAATCTAATGATTTAACAAGAAGCTGTTTTAGAACTTTCTGTTCCTTACTGAACTTTTATGAATCGCTCTCTTCCCTGTAGCATACATAAGGGATTGGTGAGGAGCTTTTTTTACAACTCAAGTCACCTTCTTCAGCCGTATGGTGAAATTCATGTTAGCCACAAAATAGGACTGCCATATGACATATGGGATATCAAGCAGCTAGCCTCTGAGTCATTTCTTATTCTGGTTGAGAAAGTTGGGTTTCAGAAAGAAGACTATCCCGGTTATAACCAAAAGCGAGGAGATGGTGCAAAGTGCGACCAACCTTTCATCCTTGGTGCTTGTTGCACCTTCAAGTTCCGCATTGGAGACATAAAGAAGCTGAACAGAGTGCACGGAAATATGATTTGTTCAACATCATCCCTTAGAGGCAGCAATATCCATCCTGACACAACTGACAGGGGTGCCTTTCATCCATTTCCACCTGCATGGTCTCCACCACGTTCTGTTCAACCAGTTCACATAGTAAGCATACCCATAACTCTGTTTCTCATAGGCATCATCCATGTTTTCCTGTCAACTTAGTGTACTCAATCCTCCTTTTTATTAACAGGGTGCTATCCAGCCAATGTTGAGCATCCCAGAGCCGCTGCTGAATGGTTTGCCTACCCCAGCCAGCACCCCAGCCGGCATACCTCCACCAATGAGCAGGATAACAAGCACTGCTCATCAGCAGCAGCTTTTGTATCCACAGAGGCCAATGTTTGAGCCACTAGGAAGAAGTGACCACCCTTACCTTGCCCGGGAATACCGAATGAATCTGCGGAGGGAGTATGAAATGTGCATGGAAGTGATGCCTGTAGGAACCTGCTCAGATTATTCTGCCTTCCTGGATCATCGCCTCAGGGAATCTGTTCAGAAGCAGGAGTGGCTGAGAGCATTGATCGCTCTTCACGATAGACAGTAGGATCGCTAAGTTATGTACGCATGTATCTGCTACTAGGATAACTAGATTAATGGAACTTGACTGAATCTACGCTTGATTGACAAGTGTTCTTTTCTATCTGAGTTCACCTGTACGCTTGTACAGTTCGGCCCATGTGAGGCAAAAAACCTGGCCACGACGGCACAAGGGTGCTCTCTCTTATCTCCCTAGGCAAGTTATTAGGTCGTTTGCGTTAACTTTAATTATACCTGGTTTTGGATTTACTGCCCACTTTTGCTGCAAGACAGTTGGGTTGCTTCCAGTGCAGTATCAATTGGTCACCTAGGCCAGATGCGTAGATAAGGGCAAAGACTGGACTGGGTGAATGTATTACACTTATTAACTAAACATGGTCTGGACGGAGAACTGGAGAAAAATGTGGCTTGTGCAATTTAGGAGCGTTGGAACTTCGATCCGGCGTCCGGAACAGAGTTAACATTCTGAGCAGCTTCACCATTTGCTCGGTAAGCGCCACTAACTTCGCTCTCATCACTCTGCACCGAGCCAACGACAGGCAACCCAAGCACGCACTTAGTGGCGCCAACATTTTCAAGATCAAAATCAAATGGGGAAACCTTTGCCTAAGTTGCCTCCTTCATACCGTGCGGAAGGTCGAGACTCCCTTGCGGCGGCGGCTCAGGAGAAAGAAAGGGCAAGCTCTACGCCGCCCAGATCCGGGGTCTCCTTGCGTCGGCAACAGCCTCCGGGCAGCTGTCGGGGTAGAAGGAGCACGGATATGGGCGGGGCACTTGGATCTGAGGTTTCTTCGTTAGCAGACGGAGCAATAAGGTGTGGTTTTTCTTCATTTTAGCCAATAAAATACCTCGTTGTGTCGACACGACGGAGGAAGATGCAGAGCTTTGGCTTGGGCCTAAGTCGACGCGGAGATCATGGCCGGCTTGGTAATCTTAGTCGAAAGCAAGGCTTCTCTTCCGAGTTTCCGATGAGGGCTAAAATAAAGTTGTTAATTGAGGAAAAGAGAAACTGTTTTGCCCTTCTTCATTTGCTAGATCTGGTTATTTCTGATCTGTTTCTTGCGCCGGAGATCTTGGTGGAGTCGAGCTAGCCGAGTGCGTTTTTTCCATGGTTATTCAGTCTTCAGTTTGTTCCTCGAGTCAAAGATTCAAGCTACCATGACTATTTTTTGATTTTGATCTTTCAAATATGCTTCTCATGGTGGACGAGGATGAAGAATATGATGCTATGGTTGACTACAGAGGTTGCTAGAGTTCACGAAGACGATAGAGTAAAAGAGAGATTCAGATATGATGGATTGGTAGCAATAGACCCTTGTCATGATCACATTGTAATTTTCTTTTTATGTGGGGGCTTTTATGTAAGAGGGACTCTAATATTTTAATGATAAGTATCTTTTCTCAAAAAAAAATCAAATGGGGAAAATGGTTCAGTTCATCAAAAGTACACTATGCATAATCTAAATATTAGGCATTCCTACATGCATCACTTCGTCTTGAATACTCATCTCGAATAGTAGGACCAGATAACATTGTAGTGAAGGTAAACAAGAATAACAGTGTAACAATAAAATATAAGGTTAATTTTTTCTATACCATTGCATACTTGGATACAGTTAGATTCCATCTTTTAGTCTTTCTTTTATTTGCCATCACTATTGCACCAATATTATATTGTATATTATTGTTTCATTGTTGAACATAACCTAGATTATTAATTTAGGCCATTGGCGTGGTTGGATCTAAGAGTCTTGATTAGATCTTAACCCATAGGCAGGGGAGGGTCGGCCATGATGGTGTGGCCTCACCTATGCACGACCATGATGGTGTGGCCTCTATGAGCGGTGCGGTGTGTCTCAACGCAACGGTGAGGTTGTGCCGGTGTGGTCGCAACTGGCCGAGGCAGAGGTCGCTGATGGTGGCAACGTCAGGTAGGTAGAGGCTCCTCCCGCATGAACCACGCTCAACAGGCATGGGGGTCGCCGCTGTCGATGGCGGCTTGCTCTAGGAAGGAAGGGAGATGAAGAAGGGTCCAATTGCTTTTCTATCCGACTTTTTCATAAGATTTGCAAATAAAAAAAAAGCAAGTGAGCAGTGGGAGCTTCGTGGGGATCTCGTTGCACAATCAACGTAGGAGATAAGCTAGGGAGCTCCGCAGGGGAGGGAAACCTTTTTCTGTTGGGGATAGAATTACGGCCCATTGCCATGGCCCGCTCCCTGACGGCCCAATCGAACAGCCTACCAGGGCCCAATCCCCTGGAAGGTTCTATCAGGCCTATGTGCATCCTGCCGAACAGCCCTTGGCTGGCACGGTGCGTAATGGCCTAGGATTCATGTTTGAGTCCGACTCGAACAAGAGTTCTGCACGGCTGCATAAAGACCCGGACGTTGGTTTCCGGTATTAGATTAGGAGTCGTGATCCCTAAGATTAGGAGATTGTCTTATCTACCGTAGGTTGTATTTGGCATGTATGAGTTCGTTGCGATCTCGTAGTTAGCCCGGCCCGATATTTCTCGGTAGATCGGTTTGCTCCATACTATATAAACAGGGCCCTACGGCGTTTGGAGGGACCCTGGCCAATAGATTTTCGCATACTACTCGCCGAGACCTGCTGATCTCGCCGAGTTCCACCTTGTAATCCTCTTTGATATAAAGAAAGGCTGGGCGTGGGGCTATTATCTCTCTGAGAGGCTGAACGAGGATAAAACCCTTGTCTCTTGTTCGTTCTTTGTTCGTGGTTGTTAGGCGTGTCTCCTATCTCCTCCTTGAAGAACCTTGGTTGACTTGGGTCAATATCCCAACCGTCGGCAATTTGGCGCCGTCCGTGGGGACACGCAGATCGAGCATGTCGAACTCGATCGGTGATCTGAGATACTTCACGAGGGCTCGACTTCGGAAGGGCGAGAATTCTCATCCCACGCCGGTTCGGATCGATCTGTTCGGTCTCGAACACTTTCCGATATCTGGGGCGGAGGTCTCTGCCTATATGGCGTAGATAGCCGCAATCGCACTCCGTCATTGACGATGATTACGGAACCGATGATCTTTCTGACGGTTTAGATCTATCGTATTCCAAGGCTATGTCGGTAGATTCTACCTGTGGAGACACAGCGATGACACCGTCTAGCATACCTTCGCATGCCCCCGCGGCATTAACATGGCCGATGTAGGAACCTCGAGAATCACCGCGAGGCGTGGCGGCCGGCGAGGTCGGGCGAGTTAACTCTGCTCGGCATCAAGACGAGGCTGCGCTGGCTGCTCGCGAGCAAGAAGTCATTCGCCGCAACCTCGACGATTCCATCAATCAGACCGTGGCACGATTCCGCGATCGGTGCAAGCGACCTCGTCGCGACCCACCTCGCATGCCCTCGCCAAGTCTCCCGGCAAAAGTTTCTCCTGCCCGGGTTAGTTCCCCGCGTAACCGGACTCCGGTCGGGCAGAACGCGGATGCCTCGGGGGTCCCAGAACCCCAGAGCGGTCGAGAACGACTCGCGGCCATGGCTTCGTGATCGATCCACCAACCAGCCGACCTACGCCCGTATAGGCGTCTTTATGCGTCTAACCTAGGCGATTGGTGAAGGCCTAAAGTCTCTAGAAGAAGTCAACAACTCCTCGAGCAGAGCTAAACCGCCGGAATGATTGGACGGCTCGATCGATCGCGTGACCCTCGTCACCGTCGAAGGATCCTTGTCCATGAGCGAGCTACCGTGGTCGCCGTCGCTCGCCGAAGTCCTCGTAGTCATCGCGACAACGAGGGCAGCGCCGACGCGATGACCACGGACGGTCCCTCGTGAGGAGCGCGTCTTCCGACCACGAGGAAGGGCGTGGTGGGTTGTCTCGGAGAGAGTTTCTCGGCCGAATCATCCGTTCGGCGAGGAGCTTTTCGCGCCGCAGGACCAACGTCTTCTCAAGACTAGGTTACTGCGGGAAGGTGGCGGTCATATGCTTTGGGCTGCGGGGCTTTCTCTGACGAGCTTGGCCGTCCGGTGGCCCTCAAAGTTCAAGCCGGTCACATGGAGAGGTACAATGGGACTCGAACCCAGAGAATTCCTTTCCATCTCGCTTCGGCCATCATGGCGGCGGGGTGACGAGCTCGTTATGGCTAATTACCTCCGATGTCCTTGAGGGCGCTGCTAGGGCGTGGTCTGTTCAATCGGCGGAGAGGTTCCATCGGCTCATGGAACCAGCTTTGTGGCGCTTCGATCGCTAATTTCCGAGTACATTACGTGCGTCTGGGCAAGGAGGATGATCTGCACGGATGATCCGGATGAGCAGGGAGACCCTCCGCAACCGTGAAGCGTTTCATTAAGATCCGCAACACGATCCGAACATCTCGGAAGAATCATTGTCGCGCCTTCAAAAGCGAGTCCGCGACGAAGCGCTCACTCGAGATCTCGAGATCAACGAGACTGGACCGCCAACGACTGTTCAAAGGCGGTGACCGCTATGCCAACGCGGCAGCGCGTTGATCTAAAAAAAGGCGTTCGACAAGGCGGTAGCCCTTGACTGGTGTGGATGAGAAAAAGAAGAGCAAAGACAACCTTGGTGACAAGAAGTCCCGAAGAAGAAGAACAAAGGTGATCACGAACCATACCGTCGCCGGTATAGATCGCGCCCTCCTCCCAAGGATGGGCGAAGGAGCCCAACAAGAGCTCCAAGGGCAAAAAGCACGCTCGGGGAGGCGGACAAGGCAAGAAAGGTCTAGCGACCGATTTTGCAAGTTCCACCAAACACTACGGGCACAATATCGCCATTGCAGAACTTGGGCATAAAGCTCGAAGACTTCTACAGCGGCAAGGGCCCAATGCCCACCCCGCCCGAACAAGGTGATCTTGGTAAGTGAGGCCAGCGCCAAGCCGACGATGGTGATCGGGAAGATGATGACGAATATCAAGAGCCCGTGAACCATATCGCCGTCATCTTCGGCGGCTCCTCGGCTTACACCTCTCGTCGTAGCCTCAAGAAAGCTGCTCGGGAGGTCCACAACGTTGAAAAGGCAAAACCTCAGCCTAAATCGATGAAGTGGACCGAGGTCCCCATCTCCTTCTCTCAGGGGGATTGTCCCACTGGGATGACCAAGCCTCAGCGGCTCCCTCTGGTGGTCGCCCCGACCATCAGCAACGCAAGAGTTGGCCGTGTTTTAGTAGACGGCGGGAGCGCGTTGGACTTGCTTTCTGCTAAGGTCTTGGACGAGATGCAGATTCCTCGTTCTAAGCTGAAGGAAGTCGCAATGCCCTTCTACGGAATTGTTCCGGGAGAAGCTGTCAAGCCGTTGGGGCAGGTTGTCCTGCCTGTTACCTTCGGCAACCCAAGCAACTTTCGGACAGAGTTGATCACTTTCGACGTGGTCGACTTCCCATCCGCGTATAACGCGATCTTGGGCAGGCCATCTCTTGGTAAGTTCATGGTCGTAACCCACCACGCGTACCATTGCGTGAAGATACCGGGCCCTAGCGATGTAATCACGGTCAATGGCAATTACAAAGCTGCTCTGGATTGTGACGAGCAGTCCCTCGCCCTGGTCGACCAGCTTCCACCGCTGTCTCAAGTTCCGCAGACTAAGTCACGCGCCCTAAAGTCTCCTTCACCGGGGAGAAACCAAGGAAGTTCATTGTCTCTTGATGATAATTCCAAGGCAGTTCACTGGGGCCAATCTGGACCCCAAATAGAAAGCGAGCTCATTGCCTTCCTCCGAGCTAATGCAGATGTGTTTGTCTGCGAGCCATCGACATGCACGAGTCCCAAGGAGGTCATCGAGCACAAACCGGTCTGTCGGCGGACAAAAGCTGTTCGCCGGAAGCTTGGCGCTTTTGGAGTTTAGCGGGGATCATCAAGGATCGACAGCAAGCGCTGCCGCTTGGTTTCATCCGCGAGGTTGATCACACCGAGTGGTATGCAACTGTCATTGTAAAGAAGAAAGGCGGCAAGTGGAGGATGTGTGTCGATCATACAGATATGAGCGCCGCTTGTCCTAAGGACAATTTCAGCGCCTCGTATTGACCAAATGGTCGATCGATCATGACGCCAACTCTTGAGTTTTTAGATGCTTACTCGGTTATCCCGAAATAAGCATCTCCCGAGATGAAGAAGGCGCCTTCATCACCCCTTCGCACTTTCGCTATCGACCATGTCTTTCGGTCTGCGCAATCTGTTGGTGCCACGTTCGGTAACAATGGAAAGACCTTCCCGAGCAATGAGGAAAAACCTAGAGGTCTATGTCGACGACATAGTTGTAAAGACAAGTTTGCTCTAGATCATGTAAAAGACACGGCCGAGACTTTTCGTAATCTCACGGGCATCGAATAAATTTAAATCGAGAGAAGTGTACCTTTGGTATTCGATCCGGAATGTTGCTTCGTTATGTTATTGGTTATGCAAGGTATTTACGCCAACCACGAAAAATCGAGGCCATTGAAAATATCGAGGCTCCAACTACCGTAAAGGAGGTACAGAGTCTCACGGGCGGATGGTTTGCTCTAAGCGATTTATTTCCGTCAAAGCGAACGCTGGCTGCCCTTCTTTAAGGCCTGCGCAAGCACAATGGTTTCGTGGGCGGAAGAAGCCGATAGATCCTTCCAAGATCTCGGCGATACTGTCCAATCCTCCCGCCTTGACTACCCCGCGGCATGGCGAGCATCTCTGCAGTACCTAGGTTGCACGCCACAAGCGGTGGCGCGCGATCTTGGCGGTCGAAAGGAAAGGCATCTGCGACTAATCTATTACGTGGCGAGGTACTTCACGGATCAAAGGCGTTACCACGCCGTCGAGCTGCTCTCACGCCTTGCTCATGTCCTCCAAGAAGCTTCGCCACTATTTTCGGGCACATCAAATCTGGTCCCGACCACGTTCCCTCGGGAGAAATCCTACGAACAAGGAATCCAAATGACGCACAGCTAAGTGGGCAATGGAACTAGCGAGTTTGATCGCTCTTTCACGCCGAATCGCTATTAAGTCACAAGTCTTAGCTGACTTTGTCATTGAATGGACTTGCCGCCCAAATCGAGAAGCTCCCGAGCAACCCGATGAACCCACTTGAACCATGTTTTTGATGGCTCGCGCCTTTGGAAACTCGGGGCTGGTTTTGTTCTCATCTCCTCAAGGAGAGCAACTCGATATTCTATCCAACTACACTTCGCGGCGACTAACAACGCTGCGAGTCTGAAACCTCCTCGCGGGACTAAGGCGTGCAAGTCGCTTGGTGTCCAACGATCGATCGTGAAGGAGATTCACGGTGGTCATCAATCGAGTTAACAACGAGTATCGGTCTTTGCGAGGACTCAATGGCGCGATACGGTTGAAGTGAGGAAGTTGGGCGGCACTTTCGATTTTTCGAGGTGCTCTTCGTGCCGTGAAGGACAACTTCTGGCCGACCAGCTATCCAAGTATGGATCCTCACGCGAACTCGCTTCCGGCGTGGTGCTCGTCGAGCACCTTCACAAGCCCTCAATCACGTCTCCGGACGAGGCAGCGAGAGACAGTGGTGCTGTCTCCGTTATCGGCGGTGCCGCGGATCGACAACGCCATTTGTCCGGTACCTCGCAGATGGGACCTGCCGATGGCGGCCGGCGTTCCGGCTTATAAGGCGTCTTGCTCCATACAAGCTTGTGGGCGGCATCCTTTACCGCCGAGGTGCTCGGGAGTTCTCTCCAAGTGCATCTCGCGGCGAAGGTGTGTTCCTTCTTAGAGACATACGAGGGTGCTGTGGCAACCACGCCTCCTTAACTACGGTCGGCAAAGCGTTTCGCATGGGCTATTATTGGCCCACTGCGTTACAAGATGTCCGGGATATCGTAACTAAGTGCAAGGCTTGCCAATTTCACGCCCGGAAGGCACACAAGCCCGCCCAAGACCTCCAAACAATCCCCCCAACTTGGCCTTTTTCCACATGGGGTCTGGATCTTCTCGGCCCATTCCCTAAGGGGTACAAGGGCTATACACACCTGCTCATCGCCATAGACACTTTTACAAAATGGATTGAGGCAGAGCCCGTGTCGTCTCTTCACGCCAAAACGGCTGTGCGCTTCTTCAAAAGCAACGTGGTCACGCGTTTTGGGATTCCCCACAAGTTGATCACGGATAACGGTACCCAGTTCAGAAGCGAGCTATTCCAGGAATACTGCGAACAGCTGGGCACCAAGATCTGTTCGCCTCGTGGCACATCCACGAGCAATGGAAGCGATCGGCGAGCTAGCAGACGATAGTCCGGGTATTAAGCGGCGGGTATTTGCTGCTCTCGGCCGAGCACAACAAGGCTGGGTTGACGAAGTTCCTTCCGTCCTCTGGCGATTCGCTTTCTGACGGTAGGGCGGCCGAAACTCCTTTCCAATTGGTCTATGGTGCGAAGCCATCCCGTCGCGAAATCGTACTCGGTTACCTCGCCGCGAGCTCGGTCAACTTAGTTGACGGTGAGCAAGAGCGCCTCCTCGATCTCGATCTCCTTGAAGGCACACGCGACCGGGCACAAGTCAGAATGGCGCGCTACCAGCAAGATCTTCGCTGGCATGCTGCCAAGTCAGTTCGACCAAGGGTTTTGAAGACGGGCGACCTCATTTTGCGCCGCGTCCAGAACCTGTCCAATGCCAGCAAGTTAACTCCTTGTGAGCATCGTTGAGCCCTAATTTTTATTAGTGGCATTGATGATGAAATTAATCAATTTAAAGGGCTAGGGGGTTTTTGGACTTCTCGGAACCCTAGCGAAGACTTCGGCGCTTTTGCAAACCCTAATTGAGCGGCGTAAATTTTACGAGCCTCCAAGATTTGGTCGTGTGCCCAAGGAGAGAAGGTCACGTATAGATTAGAGTAGTTAGGTTTATTTCTGTTTTTCGTCGGATTTTCAAAAGGGTTGAATATCTCGGACTATGCCGGATCTTTGCGAATTCTCAAAACTCGGTATCCGTAGTCCACCACATCTAAATACCCAAATATCCTTTGAGAGATTTCTAGAGAGAAAACCCACCTATTTTTCCCCTAACATTTTAGCCGGATTCCTCTCAGCCGGACGGCGTCTGGAAAATCGAGACGGCGTCCGACCAGCCCAAACACCGATCTTACACTCGTTTGTCGGACGGCGTCCGTAGTTACTGGACGGCGTCCGATAAAGTACATTTTGGCTGATTTGCGCCGGCCGGGGCGTCTGAAGCGTCCGTGCTTCTAGCGCTTATGCGATCCGTCTTGTCGGACGGCGTCCGTGGGACCGACGGCGTCCGATAATCTGTTTTTGCTGCGATGCGCTCTGTCGGACGGCGTCCGGAGTCCGTCGGACGGCGTCCGTGAAAGTGTAACGGCTAATCTTTTGTCTCTCTTCCGAGGGCAGCGGCTAGTTTTGCTCTTGGGGCTATAAATACCTATCTAGTGGTGGCTATTTCGAGGTTTGCTGCTCCACTCCACCTACCACATTCATAGCTCATCAATTAGGTGATCTAGAGCCATTCCTCCACCCACAAATCATCAAAAGCCACAATCCATCAAACCCCAATACCGAGCTTCATGGAAGTCCTTGATCCGGCATGATCAGGCGTTTGAACTTATTACTTCAAAATATCCTTCGTGGGCGAGGGCTTGGGAGTAGGCCTTGGCGTGTGGCTACTCTCGAGTCGGTGTCTGGTGTGAGTCCACCTCGCGGAGTGGCGAACGACTACCGGGAGTGAGTGAGGCGGTAGGCTCGAGAGCGAGCCGGTCCTTGTCGCAAGGGTAGCCTCAGCGGAGAGTAGGAGTTGCGGCTCGAACTTGATCAAACAAACACCGTGTCACTCTCTCATTTAATTTCGCATTTACTCTCTCGCATTGCTTGTGTTCATTTGAATGCCATGTCATAGTTGCTTTGTGATTTATTTATAGCTTCCGCTTACTTGACTTGCAACTAGGATTGGGTCATTCTTAACTTGTTGCTAATTAAGAATAATTTAAGAAAAGAAATTAAAATTGCCTATTCACCCCCTCTAGGCCTTAGGATCCTCTTTCAAGTGGTATCGAGCATCTAGGTTCTCCGTTATTAGCTTAACCGCTAGGAGATGGCTCAAGAGGGCCTAGGATAGAAATTGGAAAAGCTCCTATTTTCGATGGAACAAACTACAACTATTGGAGAATTAGGATGCAATGTTACTTAGAGGCACTTAGCTATTATGTGTGGGTCGCTTGTGAGATCAGGCTATCCGGACCCTCAGTAGGAACAATTGCTCTTGATGAAGTTCATGCTAAGTACAAACGCTTTTAATGCCATTGCTAGAAATGCTTTACTCTCTAGTGTGTCTTCCAAGTCTTTGATAGCATTGGCAATCTCTAAAAGCTTATGACATTTGGAAGCATCTTAGAAATTCATGTTGGTAGTGCCGAGATGCTTGAGGAGAAGCTATCTCGTGCTAGAAAAAGATTTGACCAATTCAAGATGCTTCCTAATGAAAGTGTTAATGAAATGTTTCTTAGGTTGAACCCATCGTCAATGAAATTGCGGATGTTAGGAGAAGAAGGTCTTGGAAGACATTGACATTTGTCGGAAGATGCTTGATGTTGTGCCATTTAGTTTTAATCCACTTGTGACCTTGATTCGAGCATCCAAGTCAAAGCTCAAGAAAATGACACCGACAAAGCTTCTCGACAACTCAACTCATATGAGATCGGCTTCTTGAAAGTGAAGAGTCTCCGCTCAACAAGAAGTCAATCGCTCTCCCGCCAAAGCCAAAAGTGGAAAGAAGAAAGTTGAAATTGAAGAAGATGATGAAGACTCCGATGATGCAATTCGGAGATTGAAGAATTAGCCCTCCTTGTCAAGCGGTCAAGAAAGTTGATCAAGAAGATGAGCTTCATGGCGGATCATCCTCTTCAAGGCGAAGACCTATCTTGAGATCGTTGCTATGAATGTGGAGAGAAGGGTCACTTGGCGGATTGCCCAAGAAGTAAAAAGAACAAGCACAAGGCAAGGAATCAAGAGGAAGATGAGGAAGATGACAAGAAGAAATATCGTCACTACCGCAAGAGTGATCACAAATCAAAGGATAAGAAGAAAGCTCTTGCGGACAAAAGACTAAGAAGGAAGATAGCTCAAGCTCATCGTCCTCTCAATCCTCCTCCGAAGAAGAAGATACTAGAGCTCATGGGCTAGCCGGACTTGCGATCAAGGAAAACGCTCCTCCGGCTCTTCCCAAGCAAAAGTTTTGCCTCACCGCAAATATACAAGAAGAGGTGATTGGGGAATGGATCACCGATGATGAAGGTTCTTAGGCGGACTCCTCAGATAATGAAAACACGAAGATATCCGGAGTCGCCATCGACAACCCCTCACCTCCCATGTGTCTTATGGCATTAGAGGAGAAGGTAACACATGAGCACCTCTCTAAAAGTGAGCTTAAACTTTTGATTGATGATTTGAATAATGCTCTAGAGAAAGAAAAGTCTAAAAGAAAGAAGCTAGTGAAGGTGCATAAAGAGCTTGCAAATGAATTTGAGAACTTGTTAGAAAAGCATGAAACTCTAGAAGATGACTATGAAGCTCTAAATTTGCAAGTTGAAATTCTAGAAAATAAACTTACTAGCTCTAATGTTGATGTTGAAACTTCGCTTGATTGCTCAATTGAAAAATGCAATGTTGGTGTGACGTGTGACTTGATTGACAATATAGATGGTTCACTTAGCTTATCGCATGACACATCCTTTACCATGTCACCCACTCACACACCCAATGCTAGCTCATCTTCATCCACTTGTGCTACTCCTTCAATTGAGAATGTTTGTTCTATTGGTACTTGTGGTATTGCTAAATGTGCTAATGAGCTAGCTAAGGAAAATTTGCTTCTAAAGGATAGAATTGAGCAACTAGACTCTAGTTTGGCTAAATTGCTTGTGAGGAACAACTCTCTTGACAAGGTGCTTGGGAGCAAAGGTACACCTTGGGTAAGCATGGTTTGGGATTTCATCCTGGATTTGCCAAAGGGCGGTTGGGGTAAGCCAAGCTAACTTTTGTCAAGGGAGGGACCCGTTGCCACATTTGCAAAATGATAAACACAAAGCCATTGCTTGTCCTCTTGCAAAATCATCTCAATTCATGTCTAAAACTCAAGTACTTAATGCTAGTTACATGCTTATGAGAAAGAATGGCTCTACTTATGCTAAATATGTTGGTGCACCCAATGAAAAGAAAGATGTGAAGGCTATTTGGGTGCCCAAATGCTTGATGACTAACTCAAAAGGACCCAAGAAGAAGTCTTGGGTACCTAAAACAAGCTTGAATTTGTGTGCGTGGGTGAACTACAAGGCGGTGGCGGCATTGGATATTTGATAGCGGTTGCACTCAACATATGACCGGTAGCTCAAGTATGTTCACCTCACTTGAAGAGAGAAGGACCCGAACACAAGATCACATTTGGGGATAACTCCAAGCGAAAGGTAAAGGGTATAGGTAAAATTGTAATATCCAATGACCTATCCATCTCTAATGTGCTCTTGGTGGAAGCTTGCAACTTTAATCTCCTCTCCGTTGCTCAAGTGTGCGATTTGGGTTTTGATTGCTTCTTTTCAATCAACGGAGTTCGTGTTGTTTCCACTATGGATCAAAGTGTTGCTTTCGAAGGCACCCGGTTTCAAAACTTATATTTGGTTGATTTTTCAAACCGTGAAACTTCTCAAATCAAGACTTGTCTTATCTCTCAAACCACTCTTGGTTGGTTGTGGCATAGACGTCTTGGACATGTTGGAATGGGCACTTTGAAAAAGGTTTTTAAAGATAACTTGGTTGTTGGAGTGAAGGATGTCAAATTCGAGAAGAATCGTTTATGTAGCTCATGCCAAGCCGGTAAGCAAGTGGCTAATTCTCATCCAACTAAGACTTTTATGTCTACATCCCGACCACTTGAACTTTTGCATATGGATTTATTTGGCCCAACCACCTATGCGAGCATAGGCGGTAATTCTTATTGTCATGTGATTGTCGATGATTTCTCTCGCTTCACTTGGGTGTTTTTCCTTACAAATAAATCTCTTGCCGGTGATGTGTTTAAAAGATTTGCTTTGAAAGCTCAAAAGGAATTTGACTCTTTTATTAAAAAGGTGAGGAGTGATAATGGCACCGAAGTTTGCTAATACAAATGTTGAAGAATTTTGTGATGAGTTAGGTGTGAAGCACGAATTCTCGTGCATACACTCCCCAACAAAATGGAGTGGTGGAGAGGAAGAACCGTACTTTGATAGAGATGGCAAGATCAATGCTTGACGAGTACAACACGCCGCATGCTTTTTGGGCGGAAGCCATCAACACGGCGTGCCATGCCATCAACCGCCTCTACCTCCACCGACTCCTTCACAAGACCTCATATGAATTACTAGTGGGACGAAGGCCCAACATCTCGTATTTTCGAGTCTTCGGTTGCAAGGTATACATCTATAAGAAAAGGACTCATTTGGGTAAGTTCCAAAAACGGTGTGACGTTGGTATTATGTTAGGGTACTCCTCTCGCTCAAAAGCTTTTCGAGTTTTTAACAATTCTACCGGGCTAGTTGAGGAAGCCTATGATGTCAAGTTTGATGAAACTAATGGCTCGCAAAATGAGCAAGATTTGATAAGAAATGTAGGTGATGAGCCACCGCATGATGCTATGGAGTTGGGGGAAATTCGACCCTTATCGGAGGCACCAAAAGATGAAGTAATCACCCCCACCACCTCCATCGATGATCAAGTTCAAGACACCTCTCCAACAACTCAAGATCAAGCGGTGGGCGGAGATCACGAACTTTGAAGTTGATCAAGCTCAAGGGAGGCGTTGATCTACAAGTACCGATCCAACAACATCGCACTCTCACCAAGGATCATCCCTAGATCAAGTCATTGGCAATCTCAATCAAGGCGTAAGAACCCGTTCTCATACCGCTAATTATTGTGAGCATCACGCCTTTGTGTCTATTGTTGAGCCTAGGACCATTGATGAGGCATTGGCGGATGCGGATTAGGTGAACGCCATGCATAAAGAATTGAACAACTTCACCCGCAATAAAGTTTGGGAGCTTGTGGAAAGACCAAGGATCACAATGTCATTGGAACCAAATGGGTCTTCCGCAACAAACAAGATGAGAACGGTGAAGTGGTGCGAAACAAAGCAAGATTGGTGGCGCAAGGTTTCACACAAATTGAAGGACTTGACTATGGAGAAACCTACGCCCCGTCGCTCGACTTGAAGCTATACTGTTACTCTTGGCATTCGCTTCTCTCTATAACATAACTCTCTTTCAAATGGATGTTAAGAGTGCTTTTCTAAATGGTTTTATTGATGAACTTGTCTATGTCTTGCAACCGCCCGGTTTTGAAAACCTCAAACATCCAAACCATGTCTATAAGCTCACTAAGGCGCTATACGGTCTCAAGCAAGCTCCAAGAGCATGGTATGAGCGTCTTAGGGACTTCCTCTTAGAAAAGGGATTTAAAACCGGTGCGATTGATTCCACATTGTTTCTAAAGCCAATTGAAAATGACCTATTTATTTGTCAAATATATGTGGATGATATTATTTTTGGATGCACTAACAAATCTAAATGTAAGGATTTTGGAGAAATGATGTCCAAGGAATTCGAAATGTCGATGATTGGAGAACTTACTTTCTTCCTTGGATTTCAAATCAAGCAACTTCGGGAAGGGACTTTTGTTTGTCAAGAGAAATACATAAAGGATCTTCTCAAGCGGTTTTCAATGGACGATTGCAAATCGATCAAAACACCAATGGCCACTAATGGGCATCTTGACTTGAATGAAGATGGAAAGCCCGTGGACCAAAAGCTTTATCGCTCCATGATCGGTTCGCTTCTCTATCTTACCGCTTCTCGACCCGATATTATGTTTAGTGTGTGCATGTGCTCGCTTTCAAGCATCCCCTAAAGAAGTGCATCTTATTGCCGTAAAAGCGTATTTTGAGATATCTAAAATCACTACTAGTCTAGGTCTTTGGTACCCCAAGGGAGCGCGTGTTGAGCTTCTTGGCTATTCCGACTTCGGATTCGCGGTTGCAAAATTGATCACAAAAGCACCTCGGGGTTGTCACTTGCTAGGGCGCCACTCGTGTCATGGACTTGAGGAAGCAAAACTCCGTGGCGCTATCTACATGAGCGGAATATGTAGCGGCGGGGAGTTGTTGTGCTCAACTCTTGTACATGACTCGAATGCTTAGTGACTTTGGGCTAAAATTTGAAAAAGTGCCACTTCTATGCGATAATGAAAGTGCGGTGAAAATAGCCAACAATCCGGTCCAACATTCCGTACAAAGCACATCGACATCCGACATCACTTCATTCGTGACCACGTTGCAAAAGGTGACGTTGTGCTTGCCCACGCTTGACGGAAGACCAATTGGCGGATATTTTCACCAAACCCTTAGATGAGGCACGGTTTTGCAAATTAAGGAATGAACTCAACATACTAGATAGATCAAATGCGTGTTGATTGGTTTTCGTGATTTTTGGGTCTTATTTGATTTTTCATTTGCTTATGACCCTTGTCATATTTAGGGAGTTTAGTTTCAACTCATGATCTCAAAACTCCTCTAGTGGTGAAAAGATAAATTTGATTTTGGGTGAGCACATTCTTATCCTATATTTCAAGCCAAAACAAATTTGAGCTTAATAGACTATCCTTATCTTCTTACCATTTCAAACTTCTAGTTTTGAAAATCTTACCCCTTTGAAAAATTTGCTCCATATGCATATTTGTTCTCTTGAAAATCATATGGCATCAAAATTGTTGAAAATATTTGAAAAGAAACCAAAATTAAAAAACATGTGCCTAAACTCTAAAGTGAACCCCTATGCTCGATTTTCATGCCTATATGAGAAATCAAGGCAAAATTTGGGTTCGCACATTTTGTTGATCTCTAAGATCAAAATTTGGGTTTTTAAATTTGACTTGATTTCATTTGTCATATTATATTCTTATCCCTTCAAAATTAAAATTTTAGAAAATCACTTCAAATTGCTCACATTTGAATCTTCCTCTGAATTTTGAGCAAAATGGAGATCATCACTTCAAAACATTATTTTTATATATAAATTCTCGCTTTGGTGGGGCCCTCTTGTCAGAAGAGCAAGCTGCTGCCAATTTCACCTCCATCGGACGCCGTCCGGAAGTTCTCGGACGCCGTCCGACAGAGTATTGTGTCGGCTGAAGTCGTACTGTCGGACGCCGTCCAGTAACCACGGACGCCGTCAGATAAAAATCGATTCGAGCCGCTACTTCTTTGTCGGACGCCGTCGCCTCTCCGCGACCCGTCCGACGAGGTTCCTGTCTTATTGCACCCTTTGTCGGACGCCGTCCGATCACCGTCGGACGCCGTCCGACAGACTGATCATGTGAATCCTTATAACTTACCTCTCCGCCTCCTCTTTCCCCATTTGATCTCCTCTCTCCTCCCAAACCGGCCCGCCCTTCTTGCTTCTCCTCACCGGGAAGACCCTCCGGCGACCTCGGCGACCTCCACCACCACGGCGGCCTCCTCGTCGTCCTCTTGATTCCTCCGTGGATTGGAGGTGGGCGGCTCCGTTCAGGCGCCTCAACTCCGTCGAGTTCCTCCTTTCCCTACAGGAAGGGCCTTGGGGCGATCTCCTCATGTGGCGGCTTCCTCCTTCCCTTTTAGGGCTCGATAGCAGCTTCCGCCTCTATTTCCGTCAAATTTCGTTGTTTACGAGTTCTAGGGTTTGAATAGATTTTTCCCTGTTAGTGTTCGTGGTTGGACCGTGGTGGGCTGGCACCGTGTTAGTGGATCGTTGGTCGATGGCGGTTAGCGTGAGGTTGTTACAGTCGGGGTTTCTTTGTCGAGGAAGTGATTCAACATGTCGAAATCATTGAAGAAATTCGGGAAGGCTCGGCGGGACCCTCGGTGGTCGGCCCGACAATGCGATAAGGGCGATCCGGATTATATCGATGAGGCGGCTAGTAGTGCGCTCTCCTCGCCCAAGCAAAGTGACTAGAGCGAGATATTCAGCGGCGTGATCGAAATTCATTGGTCTCGGATGGCGGGATCTTCCTTTGCCACCGCAGAGGATCTTGACGATGACACCTATCTTTGAGGACCCCATAGATGAGGATATTCTTGAGGCGGTGGTCGCCGAGGCGACCACATGGATGATCAAGTTCGAAATTGTCTATGGAGACACCGAGGAAGAAAAGGTCTGTTACTTATGCGAGATGGTACCCTCAGCGGCGAGAGGAGACCAGGGATTTCAGGTTCTACACCAAGTTTCAGAAACAATTGTACATGTGCTTCTCTGCTCCCTCGGCTGGCCCTAGGGACCCTCACTGTGTGGGCGGATGAGAGAAATCCATGATGGCGACCGGAGGTACACACTATATTCAGCTCCACTCTGGTTTGGCTGAATTGATTTCAAACAAGAAGTTGACTGGAGCAAAGAGAGGAACTGTGAGTTCTTTGCCACTCTTCTAGTTGCGAAGATGGGTCGAGTCAAGCTATTATCATTCAGTTGATGGACGGAGTTCGAGGGATCACGGTGGCACGATGAATCTTGCTTTGGGCACTCCCGATTACGGCGATTTAAATGAGTTGGCCTATGATGATGGTTTACGGAGGGCAAATATCCTCCTCTTGAAGAGATAAGGTTCATGTACATTGATATGGATGAGGAAGATTTAAATATAGAGAAGGCAAATCAAGCTGCGCCAGAGCACATACGATAAATCTTATTCTTGAGCACTTTATTTGTTCGCGGTGTGGCAACCGTGATGGGATTTTAACTATTTGCGGTTGGTTTATGCTATACCTCTGACGAGCGAGTTATAAATATTGGAGCCACCCTCATGGGTGAGCTGGATGATACAATCTTGAGAGGTCAATAGGGCACTTCCTCTAGCTCCTTCGTTGGCTTTCTTTCGGAGACGAGGCGTGTAACCAATGATGAGTTCGGGGTTGGGACAACAAAATTAAGAAGCATCGGATGAAGAATTTCTTAAATTCCCTAGGAAGCAAGCCCAAGTTGGCTAGACACGGTGATGATGCTCCTCCATCGCCTCTGTTTACATTCTCTTTGCTCCAATGCGGCCGTTTGTTACTGGCCTTTGGTGCGGGATCTTCTGCGGGCTGCCCTCCTCCTTGGTATGATGCTTTGATAGGTGAGATGAAATTCACAGACAGATATGAGAAATTTTCACACCGAGGTGAAAGAAGAACTGGCGACCACCAGCAGAGAGATGACAGACTTGGCGAGCGTGAGACATACTTGGCGGATGAGTTCGCGAGATTCAAGTCACTTTATTCATTACATGGGGCGATGTTTATGCAGTGCGAAAGGGCAAATCCATATGCTTGGTATTCTCATGCCCACAACAGTTATCGGGCTTATGAGCGCGTCGGGAGTTCCTCGCCCACTGCCTACCCACCACCGGTTCATCCTTGGGTGTACCCTCATACAGGCTGCTCCTTCTTTTGTGCCTCCACCTCGGTCATACCCTCCTCCCGGTAAGATTTATTTCACTTTGGTGGAGAGATCGCTCATCATCTCAACTTTTCTTTGCCAAATCCTCAACCGACCCAGATGTTTGATGATCCTTCCTCACCTCGGTCGGTCCCTCTCAGAGCTCATATGCCTTTGTACAAGCGTCGCGAGATCCGGGTTCTTCTTGAAAGCGGACATGACGGAGGCGCATTTACATGGACCAAGATCAGCAAGAGTAGGATTTTTTCCCGTTTGTGTCACTTGGTGACAAAGGGGGAGAAGTTAGAGAGTAGTAGAGGGTTAGTAGTGGGTAGTGAGATCGAGGTTGTGTTTACCTGTAATATTTTTTATTGCCTCGTTACTCGTTGAAATTTGTGGTTGTTAGCTTGGCTGGTTTTATGACATTTGAACCCTGTTGGCTTCTGAACTTTATTTATGCATGAATTTAGGGGGAGCTTCCTTTACTTGCACACCTTTGTGGTCGAGTTGTGGTTTCTTGATTATTTAAATTTGCTCGCATATCTGTATTGCACTAACCCCTTTTGCAGCTCAAAAATTTTATTATCTCATTGGGTTGCCATCAAGTGCCATAAAGGGGGAGATTGTGAGCATCGTTGAGCCCTAATTTTTATTAGTGGCATTGATGATGAAATTAATCAATTTAAAGGGCTAGGGGTTTTTGGACTTCTCGGAACCCTAGCGAAGACTCGGCGCTTTTGCAAACCCTAATTGAGCGGCGTAAATTTTCCGAGTTGCTCCAAGATTTCGGTCGTGGCCAAGGCGAGAGAAGAGGTCACGTATAGATTAGGAGTAGTTAGGTTTATTTCCTGTTTTCGTCGGATTTTCAAAAGGGTTCAATATCTCGGACTATGCCGGATCTTTATGAATTCTCGGCTTCGGTATCCGTAGTCCACCACATCTAAATACCCAAATATCCCTTTGAGAGATTTCTAGAGAGAAAAACCCACCTATTTTTCCCTAACATTTTAGCGAATTCCTCTCATCGGGCGGCGTCTGGAAAATCGAGACGGCGTCCGACCAGCCCAAACACCAGTCTTACACTCACCGTCGGACGGCGTCCGTTGAGTTACCGGACGGCGTCCGATAAAGTACATTTTTGGCTGATTTGCGCTGCCGGACGGCGTCTGGGGGGCGTCCGGTAGCTACAAGCGCTTGCGCGATCCGTGCTGTCGGACGGCGTCCGGTGGGGACCGGACGGCGTCCGATAATCTGTTTTTTGCTGAGCAGTACGCTCTGTCGGACGGCGTCCGGAGCCCGTCGGACGGCGTCCGGTAGAGTGTAACGGCTAGTCTTTGTGTCCTCTTCAGGGGCAGCGGCTAGTTTTGCTCTTGGGGCTATAAATACCTATCTAGTGGTGGCTATTTGAGGTTTCTTTGCTCCACTCCACCTACCACATTCATAGCTCATCAATTAGGTGATCTAGAGCCATTCCTCCACCCACAAATCATCGAAGCCACAATCCATCAAACCCCAATACCAAGCTTCATCAAGTCCTTGATCCGGCATGATCAGGCGTTTGAACTTGTTACTTCTCAAAATATCCTTCGTGGAGGCGAGGGCTTGGGAGTAGGCCTTGGCGTGTGGCTACTCTCGAGTCGGTGTATGGGTGATGTGAGTCCACCTCGCGGAGTGGCGGAGCGACTACCGGGAGTGAGTGAGGCGTAGGCTCGAGGCGAGCCGGTCCTTGTCGCAAGGGTAGCCTCAGCGAGAGTAGGAGTTGCGGCTCGAACTACTGTCAAACAAACACCGTGTCACTCTCTCATTTAATTTCGCATTTACTCTCTCGCATTGCTTGTGTTCATTTGAATGCCATGTCATAGTTGCTTTGTGATTTATTTATAGCTTCCGCTTACTTGACTTGCAACTAGGATTGGGTCATTCTTAACTTGTTGTAATTAAGAATAATTTAAGAAAAGAAATTAAAATTGCCTATTCACCCCCCCTCTAGGCCTTAGGATCCTCTTTCACTCCTCATTGGGAGGGCCGTTCACGGTCGTTTCTCTTTGCTTGGGGGGCTGTTCGCTTTGGTCAGTGGAGGGCGGGAGAGAGTGACCAAAGACTTGGAACATCGACCAGACTTCAGTAAGTTCTTTGTGTAGGTCTTCGTTTGTTTGCTTAGCCTCGCGTTTTTGTCAAACTTGGCGTATTAGTTCGGTCCAAGTCTCTCGCACCATGTAAAGTTCAATTCAATTCTTAAGTGAATTCTCATGACCTCTGCGCCTTTTTCACTTCTTGTCTTTTGAAGACTACCTCTTTCTCTCTGGTAACACTTGATGGCTGCCGGTCTTGCGAACTCTTGGCCCCGCAATTTTAAGGATCGTTCCTACACATATCTAGTTTGATAAGTTCCTAAACTTCGGGGTTGCGTAACCTTTGCCTTTCCACCTTGCGACTAAGTGCGCTCTCGTAAACCCTCCGTGGCAGAGGCACTTACTGTTTGGCGCGACCACTTGGCAAAGCCTGCTCTCGTAAGCCCCACGCGGTAGAGGCACTTTTCTTGTTCGGTTACTCTCGGGCGCTTAACTTACGTCAGCGAGCGGACTATGGAATACATCGGCCTTGATGCAGGTGTCGCTCTTTCTCTCTCGCTGCGTGCTCGAGTTATAGCTTAGGTTCTCGAGCATCATCCGTCTGCACGGGGCTAGGGTGTCGCTCTTTCTCTTGTGCACCTGTTTGGGTTCGCAAACTTAGGTTCTCGAGCAGCTGCACAACGGGGGCTGGGAGTTAGGCAAAGCGCTCTACCGGTTTTCTTAAAACTTCCTAGCGCTGTTCGCTTTTCTCTTAGTTTCTATTCGTTCTTGTCTTTTTTTTGCTCTTTTTACGTGAATAAAGGTAAGTACTTTACTTAGTTAATCAAAAGTTTCAGTACAAGGCCCTTTCAGATTCTGGTGCGGTGCTACTTAGAGCAAGCTGCTCCTTGACTCCTCAACTTCTAACTTGAGGCGCACGACTTAGCTCTGAGCCTTGATTCCTTCCGGGCTTCACTCGGGCGTTCGATCTCCTCCTTGCTCGCTTGGCTTGCGCGCGCCTTCTGCCGGATGGCCTCGACCTCCTCGGTCTTGGCCTTGCTTGTGATCGGTCGAGCCTCGCTCTGGTGACTCGGCCGGGCCGTCTTGAGCCGCTCGTCCGGCTCCTTGACCTTCTTCTCTGCGGTGATCGCCCTCATCGTCATCCCACGCATCTCCTCGATCTCTTCTGTGAAGCCCACAGGTTGAGATTTTCGCTTGAGATCGCGGAAGTTTGCTCTTCCTTGGCGGTGGGCCTTGAGTCTCTTGGCTTCCGCGCATGCTGGTCCCGCCGTTGGGAAGCGTCGACAAAGCTGCTCTTGAGCTACTTCGTGCGGCCCGGCTTCTCCTCCATGATGCTTTCGCCTTAACGGCTTGCTGCTGAGCTCTTGACCTCTCCTAGGAGAGACTCGCGAGAACGCCTCTCTTGACGGTTGGACTTTGAGCTTCTTCACCTTCGCCTTGGTAGAAGCCGACTTTGGGGTGGTGCGAGAGGGCCCGCCTCGGACTCCCTCGTCCGGAGGTGCTTACGGAGGGGCATGTCTGGCGCTCCGCTCGATGGTGACGCCGTCCTCGAGTTCCTCCATGGTGTCCTTCAAGACCTGAGAGAGAAGACTAGTTAGCCGCTTTTGCGGTGAAGCTACCCAACCGAGCTAAGCGTAGTCTTGGTGTTTACCTTCCCAAGTCGTTGCTTGATCCATGGCCAGCGGGTCCTCGAGCCATCGTCCACGAAGCCCTTCGTCTTGAGATGAGACGGTGCGTTGTTCCGTCGCCGCCTTGTTCGCTCCTTCTTCCCATGGGGCGTCTGCTTTCGGGAAGCGGGAGCGCGGCGGCGCGCTTTCATCTCCGCGCCCCTTCCCTTCCTCTTCCGCCGAACTTCTTGGGCAAGGCTGAACCACTCACCGGTGGCACCGTGCTTCTCGGACAGCGCTACTTGCGCGACACGCTCGATGGTTTTTTTTGCCCCTGGCGATAGGGATTTCACCACCGCCAGAGAATCCGTCGCCTCGGGGTGAGCTGCCCTGCGACGAAGTGCTGGCAGGACCGGTGCTCGGTCCTACTGGCAACTCTCGAGCCGTCGTTTTGGCTCACGTGTCCGTGGCGCCGCCGCGTCTCCTCTCTCCTGCCTCCGGCCGCTCCACGCGCTTTTGGCGCGTCGAGCTTCTTTGAACTGGCGGAGCGAGCTCCACGCCGCCAGACTTGTCCTTGAGGCGCCCGACCTCACGCCCGCGATCGCGCGTCAGATGCTCGGCGGCGGCGACCGCTTCGGCGCCTCCTCGGCGTCGTCAGGGCGATCTCTACTTGGGCGGTGATGAAAAAAAGATGATCGTTAAGTCTAATGCGGTCGATTGGGTGAGAGATCTAAAGATCGGTTTCTACATACCGGCCGTGAGAGGCTTGATCCCGATCTTCTTATTGGAACTTTCCGCCTCTTCCTCGGGGCTCCTTGGCGGCTTCTCCGCCTTGGCCCTTGGGTGTTCATGGCGACGAGCTCGGCTCCACTGGTAGTGGCGCTCCTCTCATGCAGCGCAAGAAGTTTTTCCTTGCGTGCGACTTCTTCTTCGAGCCTCCTCTGCTCGGCGACTACTGTTGCTTGCGCCAAATGGCGGGTGAGCTGCGAGTAACACCTAAGCCAGAGGGTCATGTTCTTTACCTCTTCGTCGCTTTGCTCGGCGAGGAGGAGAAGCTTAGTCTCTTCCATTGGGGGCGACCATGAGCCCGCTTGATGCATTCTGCGCCCTCCGTCGCCGGGTGGTCTCTTCGATGTCTGGCGGCCGCCGTGTGCGGCGAGCTCACGTAGGCTCGGCCGCCACCTTGGGCTTTGTGGCGCCTTGGCCTTGCCCTTCTTCGCCTTCTCCTTCTCGGGCTCGAAAGTTCTTCCACGATCCGCCAAGGATCAACTCATCTTCTGTGTGTTTGAGAAGCGAAGGTTAGTTTGAATAAGCGATGCAAATCTCTGCGGCAGAGCGAGGTTCGAGCAACTCACCTCGGTTGTCGCGGACGAGCACGTTCCTCGGACGGTATAGGCTACCTCGCCGGTGACCTCGCTGTCCTTCTTCGCCGCCTTCAGCATGGCGTCAACCGCTCGGTCACCCATGCGTCGGTGGGTTTCTCTGCCCGAACAGAAGGGATCGTCAGTTCCTGTTCGGATGGAAATCATCGAAGTAAAGGTTGAGTCTTAAAGGCACTTACCCGTGCTCTCCCTGGAGATGTCTTCCCATCCCTCTATCTTGTAGCAAGGATAGGGCCTTCTCCGCAGCCAGACGCACCTGACATTATTGTGTAGTCCCGGATGATCTCCTGCCTGTGGGCAGAGGCTCACGAGGAGGCGATCCTCCTCGTCAAAACCAGTCCTCGGCGGTCATCTCCGGCCGAGGCATTGGCGCCCCTTCGCCGGTGCCTTCCCGGTGAAGACGAGCTTGCTGTCGCTGCTTTGCTTGCTGTAGAACCACCTCACCCACCACGGGCCCATCGAGTCGAGCAGCGGTGGGTGAGGGTGCAACAACGTCGTCGGCGGTGGCCGGAGCTTGAGGTAGTAGCACCCAGTAGCCCAAGCGGCGGGCTGCTCCTCGTCATCAGATAATAGTGGAGGAACAGCCCACCGGTGGATCGATTCCCAGATAGCCCTCACACGAGTGTGCGAAGGCGGCCATCCGAGGATGGAGTTCGGATTGAGGTTCGCCACCTCCAATCGGCGATATTCAAGAAGGCCTCGGCGGTCGCTCTCGGGAGATCTCAGCCCGAGCGGTGCGAACTGCTGAAGTCGACAAACTTTCCTCGGCGGCTCCGAGTATCCTCCTCTCGAGCGACCTCCATTCTACGGTGTCTATGTGGCCCTCCTCCTCCCGGACCTTCAAGTCCTCCTCGGTCGAGCTAGTGCCGTGAATTTGGCCATGGCGCCCGAGTGGACGAGCAGTGGAGGTGGAGTTCGCTCTTTGATCTTGAGCGAGGTTGGAGTCGAGGCTTGGAGAGGAAAGGCGTGAGAGCAGTGGATGGCATGGGCGGCTTGGGTGCTTTTATAGTCCCGTATAAGCAGCTCTGCAACGGTTTTGTCCTAGAACGGCTAGTTTTTACCACAACGGCTAGGTAAAGCGGTCTTTGTTTTCACTCAAGCAGCCGATAGGAAGTTACTGTTGGAGTGCATAACGGCTATTTTTTCGATTATGTTCGCACTGCAGGTAATCTGCCCGGGCAGGTGTGATTCCCTGTTCGACACAACAGAGTTGCTCGGTACTGGTCGGGTCTGTTCGGCCTCGAACAAGTCTTGTTCGGTTGAACCATGACCTGTTTGGTCGCCTGTTACATGTCTTTGTAGCAGCAAAATTTCCCTCTTCGTGACTTGGAGTCTCAAGAGGAAGACCACACTCTAGTGAGTCCTTCCGCTTGAGTCTCGGGGGCTAGCTGTTGGGGATAGAATTACGGCCCATTGCCATGGCCCGCTCCCTGACGGCCCAATCGAATGACCTACCAGGCCCGATCCTCCGAAGGTTCTATCGAGCCTATGTGCATCTGCGCGAACGACCATTGGGCGGCACGATGCGTAATGGCCTAGGATTCATGTTTGAGTCCGACTCGAACAAGAGTTCTGCACGGCAACGTGAAGACCCGGACGTTGGTTTCCCGGATTGGATTAGGAGTCGTGATCCCCAAGATTAGCAGATTGTCTTATCTACCGTAGGTTGTATTTGGCATGTATGAGTTCGTTGCGATCTCGTAGTTAGCCCGGCCCGATATTTCTCGGTAGATCGGTTTGCTCCGTACTATATAAACAGGGCCCTACGGTGTTTAGAGGGACCCTGGCCAATAGATTTTCTTATACTACTCGCCGAGACTCTGCGATCTCGCCGAGTTCCACCTATAATCCTCTTTGATATAAAGAAAGGTTTGGGCGTAGGGCTATTATCTCTCTGAGAGGCTGAACGGGATAAAACCCTTGTCTCTTGTTCGTTGCTGTTTGTGGTTGTTTGGCGTGTCTCCTATCTCCTCCTTGAAGAACCTTGGTTGACTTGGGTCAATATCCCAACCGTCGACATTTTCGCTTAACACAATTACATTGTTACGATTAATTATCTCTTAATTAATGATTAAGGATAATTAAGTTTATGGTTAAAAAGGAAAACAATTTTCTCTCTCTAATCAACACACATGAAAGATAGAGAGGAAGTCCAACTCGCAAGAAAAGGAGGAAAGACGCGCCTCGTTTCCAATCGACGGAACTCAACGGAACGGATACGATCCAAACAAAAGGACGCAACGCTAAGAGGAGACGCGTCCATCGCTGGAGACGCATTGTTTCTTGCTATATAAAAGGGAAATCAATCCCATTGTAACATTGTTCGTTCAATCAATAAAGCAAACAGATTTTCAACTTCAAACACGTTATCACGCACGTAGTCTCTGCCCTGAGAAGAAGGTAGGAACTGAACCCTTCGAGGGAAGATGAATCCATACCAGAGAGGAAGATTTGGGGGTCGCCCTTCGTTTCCAGGGTACCGTAGTGTGTACGGGACTCGTCGCCAGTTCTTCATGCGTCGCCCCTGGAGGCTGATGCCACGGCCCTGGGTGCCCCGAAGGCTCCCACTGTCGGCAACGGTGGCGTGCCCATGGGTGCCCCGCAGGTTCCCGCCGCCACCGCGGCCTCACCATCTCTTCCGGCCGTGGTCTCCAACACCCATCCCATTGATCCCGATGCCGCCGCCCCCTGCATACAGACCGGTGGTATCAGTTCCCCGCTACCTTGATGTGCCACAGTACAACCCCATGGAGCTATCCTCTCTCCCCGGCTTCCCGTCGAGGCCGCCGACCCCGTACCCTTACCAGGCTCCGGTGAGGGGAGCGGTGTCCCTTGAATAAGCAAGAAAGAAGGGGAGAGGGAAAGGGGCAAGAGGGGAACAATAGCAGGCGGTGGCATCGCCGTGGCGGTGAGGCCGACGGCGACGCACTCGAGGATTTGGCGCCGAGGCACGATCAGACTGACGCCGGCTAGGCAGCTCCATGAGGCCATCATGGTGCCGATCAACAACAGCGACAACAGCAAGGGCAGAAGCCACGAGCGGCGGTAACGCCATGAGCTCACCCATGCACTCGATGGATTTCCCCGAATCCCATTTTTTTTCTCTCCAGAACAATCGGTGGATGAGATCCACCTTTATCTTTTATTCCTTATTTGCATTTTAGTCCTTGTAGTTGTAGTAATTACGTATGTGTGTGTGTATGGGAACAGAAAAATTGTATTTTCACCCCAGAAGTTGGTGTAATTCACACTGTACCCAATATATGTGTATGTACATCGTTATTTTAGCCCCTGCAGATTGGCAAAATATGTGTATATCCAATAAACAATGTAATCGTGATTAATAAAGTGTCGTGTTATATATATTTGGATTCCTGAAGTATGATTCCATTATATTCAGCATTTTTTTGTATTGCTTTTAGACCCTTGAAGATTGGTTTAATTGCAATATTTAACATATAATTTTCACGGTTATTACCACATACATTTGTTAAGGGACTTAAAAATGCATTTACATATATTATATGTTCTAACATGTAAATTATTAATGTCCGGTAGACATTAAAACTATATAATTTAGTATATAATATGTCTTGAAGATATATTATATAGAATATCTCAAAGACATTAAAAATTGTGTATGTTCATTAAAATTGTCTCAAGACAATATATGATATATATTCTTTATTGTTATATTATTTTCCTGAATATTTTAATATACAATATTATAATATCTAAAAAAGCATTTCTTATGCATAGTCAATTTTTTACATACCATTTTATGCCCTGAAGGCATATTATTTAATTTTCTTGAAGAAAATTAATGACAATACATGTTTTACATATAGGAGATGGTTGATTTAAATAAAAAGAAATTTGCCGAACTTAACATCGACGGTAGTAATTACCTAACATGATCAATGGATGTTAAAATTAATTTTGCCGCCCGTAACATTAGTGCCACTATCAAAGCTCCTGTTGAGAACGCACCAACCATTCCGACACATTATAAATATGCAGCATTACAATACCTACGCCATCATATTCACCCTGACCTAAAATCTAAATATATGATGGAAGAAGACCCCTTAGTGCTTTGGAACTCCCTGAAGGAGAGATATGATCAACAACGATCGGTTATATTACCCGAAGCACAAAGGGGATGGAGCCTTTTACGGTTCCAAGATTTTAAATCTGTAGCTGCATATAACTCTGCATTACATAAGATAAACTCTAAATTAAAATTTTGTAATAAAGAGATTACCGATGCAGAGAAAATTGACAAAACCTTATGTACTTTCCATCCCTCTATGCTGATACTGCAGCAGCAGTATCGTCAGCATAACTATAAAAAATACTCTGAGTTAATTTATAATCTACTCCAAGCAGAAAAACATGATGAGTTGCTTATGAAAAATCATAACAATCATCCGACCTGTTCAATTCTTGTGCCTGAAGCACATGCAAATATTCAGAGGAAAGGCAACGGCCATTTTAAAAATAAAGGGAAATGGAAGAAAAATAGGGGACTTCAAAATAATGGAATGGATAAAAGGGATTCTTTTTCTAAAAAGAATCAGAGCAACAAAGATCAAATTTGCTTTAAGTGTGATACTAAGGGACATTGGTCTCGCAAATGTCGTACTCCTAAGCATTTGGTCGAATTATATATTACATCCATTGGGAAAGGCAAAAGACCAAGCAAAGTAGAGCCTGAAGCACACTTTGCTACAATACCTGAAGCGACTACAAGTGCTGGAATACCAGATCTTCTTCCAAATTTTAATGAGAAGAATGGTATTGTTAATACCGATGGTATTATGGATACCAACGACATGATCGTGGAATTCCAGTCTCAAGATCTATTTGGTTACACTATTTAGTGTTATGTTATCAAATTTATGTATCAGCCTATCTACTATGTAATAAGTAGTTAAAGTTCCCGTAGAACTATCTACTATGTAATAAGTAGTTTAAGTTCCTGTAAGAACTTTGCTCATAAAGAGCATATACTATTTATGTAAAACAATATATGTATTGTCTATATAATAGATATGTTTTATTAAATATTAATCCCCATAGAAATAATATCTTCTCTATTATTTGTTATAGACTTTTGTACGAAGATCAGATGGACAAAGAGCTTTGTCTCATGGATAGTTGTACCACTAAGACTATATTAAGGGAAATAAAATATTTCTAAACTCTTATCAAAAGAAAAGGAAATATTATGACCATCGCCGGAAGCGATGCATTTATTATCGGTTCTAGAAGAGCCATAGTTGTTCTCCCTATGGGTACTGAAATCATAATTAAGGATGCACTTTTGTATCCTGAATCTAAACGTACCCTATTAAGTTTTAAAGATATTCGCGCCAATGGTTTCCTTCTGGAGTCTAGTACTGAGAGTGGAAAAAAATTTCTGCTCTTAACTAAAATTGATGGATGCGAAAAACAAGTGGTTGAAAAGCTTCCTTCTTTTTCATCTGGTTTGTACTACACGCATATTAAACCTGAACCATTTGTTGCGTTAAAAACAATATTTAAAAATCTTGACAAATTCAAGATTTGGCATGACCGCCTTTGGTCATCCGTGTTTGGGTATGATGCGTAAATCGCATAAAGTTCTCATAATATAATATCAAAGGTTCTTGTCGGGATAGAATTACGCCCATTGCCATGGCCCACTCCCCGACGGCCCGGCTTGAATAAACGACCTACCAGGCCCAGCCTCACGGAAGGTTCTATCGAGCCCATGTGCATCCCGCCGAATCAGCTTTCTTGGTCGACGCGGTGCGTGAACGGCCTATGATTCATGTTTGAGTCCGACTTCGGACAAGAGTTCTCACGGCAATGCGTGAAGACCCTGGACGTGGTTTCCTGATTGAATAGGAGTCGTGATCCCCAAGATTAGAGTATGCCTTATCTGCTCGGGATGTATTTGGCATGTATCGAGTTCACATTTATCTCGTAGTTAGCTTACCCGATATTTCTCGGTAGGTCGGTTTGTTCAGATTATATAAACAGGCCCCTACAGGCGTTTAGTGGGACCCTAGCCAATAGATTTTCGTGATACTACTACCGAGACCTGCCGATCTCGCCGAGTTCCACCTTGTAATCCTCTTTGATATAAAGAAAGGCCGGACGAGGGCTATTATCTCTCGAGAGGCCCGAACCAGATAAAACCCTTGTCTCTTGTTCGTTGTTGTTCGTGGTTGTTCGGGCGGTCTCCTATCTCCTCCTTGAAGAACCTTGGTTGACTTGGGTCAATATCCCAACCGTCGACAACCGGCGCCGTCCGTGGGGACACGCAGATCGAGCATGTCGAACTCCGGTCGGTGATACGTAGATACTTCCCGAGGGCTACGACTCGGCGATGTGATGTTTCATTCCTGTCAATTCAGATCGATCCGTCCGGTCTCAACACTTTCCGTGATCTGATTTGGAGGTCTCGCCTATATGGCGTAGATAGCCGCAGATCGCACTCCGTCATTGACGATGACTACGAACCGGCGATCTTTACGACGGTTTAGATCTATCGGATTCCGTGGCTATGTCGGTAGATTCTACCGTGGAGACACGGCGATGACACCGCCTAGCATACCTTCGCATGGCCCCGCAAAGATTAACATGGCCGATGTAGGAACCTCGAGAATCTCGCGACGGCGTGGCGGCCGGGCGAGGCGGCAGTTAACTCGCTCCGTGATCAAGACGAGGTCGCTGGTGCCGCCGCGAAAGCAAGAAGTCATTCGCCGCAACCTCGACGATTCCATCAATCGACCGTGGCACGGTTCCGCGATCGGTGTGGCGACGGCGCCGCGACTCCACCTCGCGCCCCGCCAAAGTCTGCCGCAAAAGTTTCTCCCGTCGGGTTAGTTCCTCGTAGAATCGGACTCGATCGGGCGAACGCGGATGCCTCGGGGGTCCCAGAACCCCTAGAGCAGAGTCGAGAACGACTCGCAGCCATGGCTTCGGTGATTAGATCCACCAACCAGGCCGACCTCGCCGATGTCGTTGTTTCTAACCTAGAGCGATTGGTCAAGGCCTAAAGTCTCTAGGAGAAGTCAACAACTCCTCAGCAAAGCAGCCCAAACCGCCGGAATGATTTGGACAGCTCGATCGATCGCATGACCCTCGCCACCATCGGCGATCACCGCCCATGAGCATGCTACCGTGGTCGCCGCCGCCGCCGAGTCCTCGTAGTCATCGCGACAACAGGGCAAGCGCGACACGCTGATGACCACGGACGGTCCCCTCGAGAGGCGCGATCGTCACGACCACAAGGAAGGAGTGGTGGGTTGTCTCGAGAGAGTTTCTCCAGGCGAATCATCCTGCTCAGCAGAGTTCTCCGCAAGAACAGACCAACGCCTTCTCAAGACTAGGTTCTGCCGGGAAAGTGGCGGTCATATGCTTTGGGATCGCAGGCTTTCTCGACGAAGCCGGGCCGTCCGGGGCCCTCAAAGTTCAAGCCCGGTCACATGGAAAGGTACAATGGGACTCGTAACCACGAGGAATTTCTTTCCATCTACGCTCTGGCCATCATGGCGCCGGGGTCACGAGCTCGTTATGGCTAATTACCTCCCGATCGTCCTTGAGGGCGCTGCTCGGACGTGGTGCTCAATCGCCAGGAGGGTTCCATCACCACGGAACCAGCTTTGTGACGCCTCGATCGCTAATTTCCGAGAGTCAGCATTACGTGCGTCGGGCAAGGAGGATGATCTGCACCGGATGATCCAGATGAACGGGAGACCCTCCGCAACTTCGTGAAGCGTTTCATTAAGATCTCGCAACACGATCCCGAACATCTCGGATGAATCTGTTGTCCGCGCTTTCAAAAACGGAGTCCGCGACGAGCTGCTCACCCAGATCTCAAGATCAACGAGACCGGACCGCCAACGACTGTTCGAGATGGCCGACCGCTATGCCAACGCTAGCAGAGCGTGTTCAAGACAAAAGGCGCTTGACAAGGGCGAGCCGCCCGTCCAAACTGTGGATGAGAAGAAGAAGAGCAAGAAGAATCCCGGTGACAAGAAGTCCCAGAAGATGAAAAATAAAGGTGATGCGAACAATACCGTCGCTGGTATGGATCGCACACCTCCTCCCAAGGATGGGCAAAAGAAGCCCAATAATAACTACAAGGGCAAAAGCACGCTTTCAGTGAGGCGGACAAGGCAAGAAAGGTCCAAGCGACCGATTTTGCAAGTTCCACCAAAGACTACGGGCACGATATACGCCATTGCGTAACTTGGGCCGCAAAGCTCAAGACTTCTACAACGGCAAGGGCCCAATGCCCACCCCGCCTCGAACAAGGTGATGCCGGTGAGGCTGCGCCAAACCGACGATGGTGATCGGAAGATGATGATGAATATCAAGAGCCCGTGAACCATATCGCCGCCATCTTCGGCGGCTCCTCGGCTTATACCTCTCGGCGCAGCCTCAAGGAAGCCGCCGGAGGTCCATTAACGCTGAAAAAGGCAAACCACGGCTGAATCGATGAAGTGGACCGAGGTCCCCATCTCCTTCTCTCGGAGGATTGCCCCATCGGATGACTAAGCCTCGCCGGCTCCCTCCGTGGTCGCCCACCATCGAGAACGCGAGAGTTGGCCGTGTACTCAGAGACGGCGGAGCGCTTTGGACTTGCTTTCGCTAAGGTGTTGGACGAGATGCAGATTCTTCGCTCTAAATCAAGGAAGTCGCAATGCCCTTCTACGGAATTGTTCGGGAGAAGTCGCTGCCGCTAGGCAGAGTTGTCCTGCCAGTTACCTTCGGCAACCCAAGCAACTTCCGGACAGAGTTGATCACTTTCGACGTGGTCGACTTCCCATCCGCGTATAACGCGATCTTAGGCAGGCCATCTCTTGGTAAGTTCATGGTCGTAACCCACCACGCTTACCATTGCGTGAAGATACCGAGCCCTAACGGTGTAATCACGGCCAAGGGCAATTACAAAGCTGCTCTGGATTGCGACGAGCAGTCCCTCGCCCTGGTCGACCAGCTTCCGCCACATGTCTCAAGTTCCGCAGACTAAGTCTCAGACGCCCTAGGGTCTCCTTCACCGGGGAGAAACCAAGGAAGTTCCACCGCCCCTTGATGATACTTCCAAGATAGCTTCACTGGGGCCAACTGACCCCAAATAGGAAAGCGAGCTCATTGCCTTCCTCCGAGCTAATGCGAGATGTGTTTGCTCGGGAGCCATCTCGACATGCCCGAGTTCCAAGGAGGTCATCGAGCACAAACCGTTGTCCGGTCGGATAAAAGCCTGTTCGCCGTAAGCTTCGCCGCTCAATTCAAACAGAGGATCATCAAAGATCGCCTTGGCAAACCGCCACGCCGGTTCATCCACGAGGTTGATCACACCGAGTGGTTAGCCAACCCCGTCATTGTAAAGAAGAAAGACGGCAAGTGGAGGATGTGTCGATCACACGATTCTGAATGTCGCTTGTCCTAAGGACAATTTCACGCCAGATTGACCAAATTGGTCGATGCGATCAAGGACGCCAACTTTTGAGCTTTTTAGATGCTTACTCCTGCTATCACCAAATAAGCATCTCCCTAGGATGAAGAGAATATCGCTTCATCACCCCTTCGCACTTTCTCGCAATACGACCATGTCTTTCGGTGCAGGTAATGTTTGGTGCCACGCCCAAATAACTTTTAATGGAGAAGACCTTCCAAGAACAGCGCGGAACAAACCTGGAGGTCTATGTCGACGACATAGTTGTAAAGAGCAAGTTTGCTCCAGATCATGTAAAAGACATGGCCGAGACTTTTCGTAATCTCACCAGGCATCGAATAAAATTAAATCCAGAGAAGTGTACCTTTGGTGTTCGATCTGGAATGTTGCTCGGTTATGTAATTGGTTCGCAAGGAATCTCTGCCAACCCTGAAAAAATCGAGGCCATTGAAAATATGCAGGATCCAACTACCGTAAAGGAGGTACAGAGTCTCACGGGGCGGATGGCTACTCTAAGCAGATTTATTTCCCGTCAAGGCGAACGCGGGCTGCCCTTCTTTAAGGCCCTGCGCAAGCACAATGGTTTCGAGTGGACAGAGGAAGCCGATAGATCCTTCCAAGATCTGAAGCGATACCTGTCCAATCCTCCCGTCTTGACTACCCTGCGCCATGGCGAAAGCAGCTCCTGCAGACCTAGGTCAGACGCCACAAGCGTGAGCGGGTCTTGATTTGGCCGAAAGGGAAGGCATACAATGACCAATCTATTACGTGAGCGAGGTACTTCACGGATCAAAGGAACGCACCCCGAGGTCCGTGGTCGCTCACGCCTTGCTCAGTCCTCCAGAAGCTTCGCCACTATTTCCGTGCACATCAAATATCGTCCCGACCACGCTCCTCTCGGGAGAAATCCTACGAACAAAGAATCCAATGGACGATAGCTAAGTAGGCAATGGAACTAGCGAGTTTGATCCGCCTTTCACGCCCGAATCGCTATTAAGTCACAAGTCTTAGCTGACTTTGTCGCTGAATGGACTTGTTCGCCAAATCCTGTGAAGCCCCGAGCAACCCGATGAGCCTACTTGGACCATGTTTTTGATGGCTCGCAGACCGGACACTCGGGGCTGGTTTTGTTCTCATCTCCCTAATGGAGAGCAACTCCAGATTCTATCCAACTACACTTCGCGCGACTAACAACGCCGCTGGCACGAGGCCTCCTCGGGACTAAGAGCGCGCAAGTCGCTCGGTGTCCAACGACCGATCGTGAAGGAGATTCACAATGGTCATCAACCGTGAACAAGGAGTATCGGTCTGCGATGACTCAATGGCGCGATACCGGTTGAAGTGAGGAAGTTGGAGCGGCACTTTCGATTTTTCGAGGTGCTCTTCGTGCCTGTGAAGGACAACTTCGGCCGACCAGCTATCCAAGTATGGATCCTCACGAGAATCTGCTTCCGGCAGGGTGCTCGCCGAGCACCTTCACAAGCCCTCAATCACGCCTCCGGACGAGGCAACAGAGACAGTGGTGCTGCTCCGTTATCGAAAGGTGCATGGATCGACAACGCCATTTGTCCGGTACCTCGCAGATGGGACCTCGCCGATGACGGCCGAGCGCTTCCGCTTATAAGGCGTCTGCTCCATACAAGCTTGTGGACGGCATCCTTTACCGCCGAGGTGCTCGGGAGTTCTCTCCAAGTGCATCTCGCAGCAGAGGGTGTGTTCCTTCTTAGGGACATACACGAGGGTGCTCGGTCAACCACGCCTCTTCGTAACTCGGTCGGCAAGCGCTTCGCATGGGCTATTATTGGCCCATCGTTATAAGATGCCCGGATATCGTGACTAAGTGCAAGGCTTGCCAATTTCACGCCGGAAGGCACACAAGCCCGCCTAAGAGCTCCAAACAATCCCCATCTTGACCTTTTTCCACATGGGGTCTGGATCTGCTCGGCCCATTCCCTAAGGGGTACAAGGGCTATACACACCTGCTCGTCGCCATAGACACTTTTACAAAGTGGATTGAGGCAGAGCCTATGTCATCTCTTCACGCCAAAACGGCTGTGCGCTTCTTCAAAAGCAACGTGGTCACGCGCTTTGGGATTCCCCACAAGTTGATCACGGATAACGGTACCCAGCCAAGAGAGCTATTCCAGAATATCGCGAACAATTTGGGCACCAAGGTCTGTTTACCGTGGCACATCCACGAGCAATGGAGCAATGAGCGAGCTAACGGACAGATAGTCCAGGTATTAAACGGCGGTATTTGCTTCACTCAATGAGCACAACAAGGCTCGGTTGACGGTTCCTTCCGTCCTCCGGGCGATTCAGACTACTGGCCACCGGGCGATCGGGAAACTCCTTTCCAATTGGTCTATGGTGCGAAGTCATCTTGCCCACCGGTTATACTCGGTTCGCCTCGACGAGCTCGGTCAACTTAGTTGGCGATGAGCAAGAACGCCTCGATCTCGACCTCCTCAAGGCACACGCGACCGGCACAAGTCGTAATGGAGCGCTACCAAAGAAGATCTTCGCCAAGACGCCGCCAAGTCGATTCGACCAAGGGTTTTGAAGGTGGGCGACCTGCTCGCGCCGTGTCCGAACTTGTCCAATGCCAACAAGTTAACTCCTCGCTGGGAGGGCCCATTCACGGTCGTTTCTTTACTTCCGCCCGGGCCGTTCACTGGCTATGGAGGACGGAGAGAGTCGACCAAAGACTTGGAACATCGACCACTTCAGAAGTTCTTTGTGTAGGTCTTTGTTTGTTTGCTTAGCCTCTCGCTTTTTGTCAAACTTGCGCTTTAGTTCGCCCAAGTCTCTTGGGCACCATGTAAAGTTAAATCCAATACTTAAGTGAATTCTCGCGGCCTCTGCGCCTTTTTCACTTCTTGTCTTTTGAAGACTACCTCTTTCTCTCTGGTAACACTTGATGGCTGCCCGGTCCTGCGAACTCTTGGCTCCGCAATCTCAAGGATCGTTCCCTATCCGTATCTAGTTTCGATAAGTTCCTAAACTTAGGGTTGCGTAACACGGCCTTTCCACCTTGCGGCTAAGTCTGCTCTCGTAAGCCCTCCACGGCAGAGGCACTTACTGCTTGGCGCGACTACTCGGCAAAGCCTGCTCTCGTAAGCCCCCCGTGGCAGAGGCACTTTCCTTGTTCGGTTACTCTCGGAACTGCCTAACTTACGTCAACGAGCAGACTATGGAATACATCGACCAAGGTACGGGTGTCGCTCTTTCTCTCTACGCACGTGATCTAGTTCGCAAGCTTAGGTTCTCGAGCATCGTCTGCATCGGGGCTAGGCGCGCTCTTTTCTCTTGTGCACTGCTCGGGTTCGCAAAATTAGGTTCTCGAGCAAATGCACAATGGGGCGGGAGTTAGGCAAAGCGCTCACCGGTTTTCTTAAACTTCCTAGCGTTGTTCGCTTTCTCTTAGTTTCGCTTCGTTTATCTTTTTGTTTGCTCTTTTTGCGTGAAAAAGGTAAGTACTTTATTGCGCTAATCATAAGTTTTAGGTACAAGGCCCTTCGGTTACAAATGCAGTGCTACTTAGAGCAAGTCGCCCTTTAGCTCCTCAACTTCTAACTTGAGGCGCACGACTTCACCCCGAGCCTTGATTCCTTCCCCGGCTTCACTGAGGCGCTCGATCTCCTCCTTGCTCGCTTGGCTTGTGCCGCAGCCTTCGCCTCGATGGCCTCGACCTCTTGGTCTTGGCGCTTGCAACTGGTCGGTCGAGCCTCGCCCGCCAACTCACCGCCGGTAGTCTTGAGCCGTTCTTCCAGCTCCTTGACTCTTCTCTCTCGGCGATCGCTCAGACCGTCATCCCACAGATCTCGATCTCTTCCCGTGAAGCCCACAGGTCGAGATTTTGCTTGCGATCCGCTGAAGTTTGCTCTTCCTTGGCGAAATGGGCCTTAAACTTCTTGGCTTCCGCCATGAGCTGGTCCCGCCAAAGGAGACGCTGCGTCGGCGAAGTTGCTCTTCGAGCCACTTCGTCTGCCCGGCTTCTCTTCATGGCGCCAACCTTCACAACTTATGCCAAGCTCCTCGGCTTTTTTTAAGAGAGCCTCGAGGAACGCTTCTTTGGTCACCGACCTTGAGCTTCTTCGCTTCGCCAAATAGGCTCCGCTTTGGGCCAGCGCAGGGGCTCGCCCGGATCCTCAACCGAGATGCTCCCGAGGGATGCCATCTGGCGTCTGCTTGATGGTGATACCGCCCTCGAGTTCCGCCATGTTATCCCTAAAGACCGAGGGAGATCATCGTTAAACACTTTGCGATAATACGCTTAAATCAACAAGGTTTGGCCTTGAGTTTACTCCGCCAAGCCGATGTTTCATACCATGGGCGCAGCGGTCCTCGAGGCCATGCGTCACGGCCCGCTTCGCCAGGCGGGATGAGACGGTGCGTTGTTCTCGCATTTGCTTTGTTCGCTCCTTCTTCTTGCGGGAGCGCGCTCGCCGGGAGCAGGGCAACGGCGAAGCGGCACTTTCGCTTCGCGCCCTCTCTCTTCCTCTTTCTCTTCCGCCCAACGTCTTGGCGAGGCCGAGCTCACTCCGCTGGTGGCGCCATTGTTTACCGGCAGACGACTTGCGCGACCGCCGGAGGTTCCTTCTTGCTCCTCGGCGGCTGGGATTTCACCGCCGCCAGAGAATCCGTCGCCTCGGGGTGAGCTGCCCTGCGACGGCGTTCTGGCAGATCGGCCGCTCGGTCCCGCCTGGCGCTTCCGAGCCATCATCTTGGCCTCATTGTCTGTGGCGCCAGGCAGCTGCTTTTTCCGCTCCAGCCGCTTCCACCGCTTTTGAGCGCGTGAGCTGCCGCCATTGAGCTCGGCAAAGAAGCTCCATGCCGCCAGCTTGCCCTTGAGGCTTGCCACCATCGCTGCGCGATGCACCATGTAGGTGCTCAGCAAAGCGGCGACCGCCGAGCGCCTCGACGGCGTGCTGCGGGCGATCTCTCTTGGGCACCGACGAAAAGAGATGATCGTTAAGTCTAACGCGGTCGAGGAAGGTTGGAAGGTCAAAAGATCGATTCCTACATACCGCCGTGGAAGGCTTGATCCGATCTTCTTCGCCGAATTTTCCGCCTCTTCCTGGGGCTCCTTGGCGGCTTCTCCTTTGGCCCTTGGGTGTTCTCGGCGATGCGCCAGCTCCCTAGTGAGCCGAGACCTCTCTCAAGCAGCGAGAAGTTTCTCCTGCGCTGACCTCCTCTTGAGCCTCCTCTGCTCGGGCGACTGCTAGAAGTTGCGCCAAATGGCTCAGTGAGCTCGCGAGTAACGCCAAAGCCAGAGGGTCATGTTCTTTACCTCTTCGCCGCTTTGCTTTCGCGAGGAGGGAGGAGCTTGGTCTCTTCCTCATTGGCCGACCATGAGCCCGCTTGGTTTGTCCGGCCCCTCCGTGCGCCGTGGACGGTCTCTTTGATGTCCTGGCGGCCGCCGCTGGGAGCTCCGTAGGCTCGGCCGTCCACCTTGGGCTTTAGGCACTGGGCCTTGCCCTTCTTTGCCTTCTCCTTCTCGCACCCAGAGAGTTCCTCACGATTCCCCGAGGATCACCGTCCTCCCTGCGTGTTTTGGGAAGCGAAGTTAGCATTAAACAACATTGCGTAGTCTTGCAACATAGGCCGGGAGTAAGTGATTTACCTCGCTCAGGCGGACAAGCACGCCAGCTTGCAGTGTACGCCACCTCGCCGGTGACCTCCCGTCCTTCTTTGCCGCCTTCAAGATGGCGCCGACCCGCCGGGTCACCCATGCGTCTTGGCCTCTCGCCCGAAAGCGTATGGGATTGTTAGTTCCTGTTCGAGGAAGTAATCAACGAAGGTTGAGTCTTAAAGGCACTTACCGTGTTCTCCTCGAATGTCTTCCCATCCTCTATCTTATAGAAGGGATAGGGCCTCCTCCACAATGGATGATCTTGTTCACCGTGAAGTCCCGAATGATCTTCGCCTGTGGAGCCCGAGGCTCACGAGGAGGCGATCTTCCTTGTCGTACCAATCCTCGCAGACATCTCCGCCGAGGCATTGGGGTTCCTTCACGGCGCCTTCCCGTGAAGACGAAGTTTGTTGTCGCCGCCCGCTTGTCAGAACCACCTCACCCACCACGCACTCCATCGAGTCGAGCAATGCGGCGAGGGTACGGCTGCGTCGTTAGCGGTGGCCCTGAGCTTGAGGTAGTAGCACCCAGCGCTGAAGCGGAGCTGCTCCTCGTCACACGTGTAATAGTGGAGGAACATTTCACCGGTGGATCGATGCCCAGATAGCCCTAGCACGTGTGTGCGAAGACAAACCATCCGGAGGATGGAGTTCAGATTGAGGTTCGCCACCTCCAATCCGCCGATGTTCAAGAAGGCCTCGACGAAGTCGCTCGGAGATCTCAACCCAAGCAAAGGCGAATCGCTCGTCGATAAACTCTCCTCGAGCGGCTCGGAGTATCCTCCTCTCCGGCAACCTCCATCTACCGGTCGATGTGGCCCTCTTCCTCCCGACCTTCAGTCCTCCTTGGTCGCTAGTGCCGTGAACTTGGCCATAGCGGTTCCCTGTATCGGACAGGCGGTTTGGTGGTGGAGTTTGGGTGCTTGATGTCGAGCGATTGGAACTAGGGCTTAGAGAGGAAAGGCGTGAGAGCGTAGTGGCTGGTCATGAGCAACTTGGCTACTTTTATAGTCCCGTATGGGCAGCTCGCTGTGGTTTTGTCACAAACGGCTAGTTTTTACCACAACGGCTAGGTAAAACGGTCGCTTTGTTTTCATCGCTAGCAATGATAGGAAGTTACCGTTGAATCGCCAACGGATACTTTTCCAAAGGTCCGTGACCAAGGCCGAGTGCTCGCCGGATAGATGTCGCTTCGCTCGACGCAATGCAGAGTTGCTCGGCATCGTCGAGTCTCTGTTCGGTCTCGAACAAGTCTTGTTCGGTTGAACCATGACCTGCTCGGCCGATTGTTACATGTCTTTGTAGCAAGAAAATTTCTCTCTTGAGGTTTGAGTCTCAAGAGGAAGACCCCACTCTAGTGAGTCCTTCCACTTGAGTCTCGGGGCTAGCTGTCGGGATAGAATTACGCCCATTGCCATGGCCCACTCCCCGACGGCCCAGTTGAATGACCTACCAGGCCCACCCTGGAAGGTTCTATCAGCCCATGTGCATCCCGCCGGTCAGCTTTCTTGGTCGGCACAGATGCATGAACGACCTATGATTCATGTTTGAGTCCGACTCGAACAAGAGTTACTCAGACGGCGTGAAGACCCTGGACGTGGTTTCCTGATTGGAATAGGAGTCGTGATCCCCAAGATTAGAGTATGCCTTATCCGTCTCGGGATGTATTTGGCATGTATCGAGTTCGCTATTTATCTCGTAGTTAGCCCTACCCGATATTTCTCGGTAGGTCGGTTTGTTCTGTATTATATAAACAGGCCCTACGGCGCTAGAGGGACCCAAGCCAATAGATTTTCAGATACTACTCACGAGACCTGCCGATCTCGCCGAGTTCCACCTTGTAATCCTCTTTGATATAAAGAAAGGCCGGACGAGGGCTATTATCTCTCCGAGAGGCCCGAACCGTGATAAAACCCCGCCTCTGCTCGCTGTCATTAGTGGTTGTTCGGCGTGTCTCCTATCTCCTCCTTGAAGAACCTTGGTTGACTTGGGTCAATATCCCAACCGTCGACAGTTCTGATTTCCCGAAACCTGAAGATTTTATGTGCATTGCTTGCGCAAAAAGGAAATTAATTTTAAGGCCATTATACCTTAAAGTAAAAAACGAACCACTGGATTTCTTAGAAAGAATTCAGGGTGATATTTGTGGACCTATACAACCCTTATCAAGGCCATTTCGTTATTTTATGATACTCATTGATGCATCTACAAGGTGGTCTCATGTAGCTTTCTTGTCTACAAGAAACCATGCTTTTGCTAAATTAATTGCTCAAATCAGCAAATTAAGAGCCAATTTTCCTGAAGAGAAGATTAAAAACATTCATTTGGATAATGCTGCTGAATTTAGTTCAAAAGCATTTAATAATTATTGCATGGCTGTGGGCATTAATGTAGAGCATTCTGTACCATATGTCCACACGCAAAATGGTTTAGCTGAATCTTTGATAAAAAGGATTAAGCTCATTGCTAGGCCTCTTTTACAGAACTGTACGCTACCAACCAGTTGTTGGGGCCATGCGGTCTTACATGCTGCTGCATTAATCCAAATCAGAATAATTGCATATCATATAGCTTCCACATTACAAATGGTACGTGGAAATGAACCAAGTATTTCCCATCTCCAAAAATTCGGATGTGTTGTGTATGTACCAATCTCACCACCTCATCGTACACAAATGGACCCTCACCGGAAGTTGGGGATCTATGTGGGGTATAATTCTCCGTCAATTATAAAATACCTAGAGCCACTAACAGGGGATCTGTTTACGGCTAGGTACGCTGATTGTATCTTCGATGAAGATAATTTCTTGGCATTAGGGGGAGATAATAAGTATCACAAAGAATGCTAGGAAATAAATTGGGATGCCGTGTGCATTCAATCTTTGGATCCATGTACTAATGAATCTAAACTGGAAGTTCAGAGGATTATAAATTTGCATTACTACCTCTGTTTTTTTTTTGTTTGACGCCATTGACTTTTGAGCACGCATTTGACCATTCGTCTTATTCAAAAAATTAGTGCAAACGTGAAAAAAAAGTCATGTTTAAAGTATCTTTATTGATAAAACAAATCACAACAAAATAAATGATATTTGCATAATTTTTTTTGAATAAGACGAATGGTCAAAGATGTGTCCAAAAGTCTAAAGCGTCAAACAAAAAAGAATAGAGGGAGTATATTGCAAATAATCTGTCAGATGCATTTACTGACCATAAGGGTGTAACTAAATCGCATATACCTGCAGCTAATGCACCGGAGAGAGTGGAGGTACCTAGAAAAACCACTCCTACCCCTAATGTAAGCAAGAGGGGGGAGAACCTAATGTAAGCAAGAGGGGGGAGAACTCCGGTTGTAAGGGATTCAGTTCCGAAAAAGCACTCACGGAAACAAAAATCCCCTACAGATTTACCACCAAAGTCAGCAAATAATATTCAACCTGAAAAGGTAATACAACTAGCAATTGTAACTCAACCTAAAGTTGAGGATCCCAACAAGAATGTGCGCACAAATACAAATGTTGGGACATCGGAATACTTGAACTCTATTTTGGAAAATAACAAGGAGTTTGAAGATATAAATGAAGAGATCTCAATCCATTATGTTAATTCAGGAGAATTATATAAAAGAAATGCTACAGTTGTCGACATTTATTTTGCTTCTAATATTGCTAAAACCCTTCAGCTGGACCCTGAACCCAAGTCCATGGCTAAGTGCCAGAAGCGCTCAGATTGGGTCAAATGGAAGGAGGCAATAGAAGTATAATTGAGCTCGCTGAACAAAAGAGAGGTTTTTGGTCCTGTGATACCAACACCTCCTAATGTTTTCCTTGTAGGAAACAAATGGGTTTTCATCCGTAAAAGGAATGAAAACAACCAAGTGGTGAGATATAAAGTGAGGCTCGTAGCACAAGGGTTTACATAATGACCCGATCGATTATGATGAGACATACTCTCCTGTTATGAATGGAATAACTTTCTGATATTTAATTTCACCGGCAAAGAAATTTGAATTTGAAAATGTCGTTGATGGATATAGTGACAAGATATTTATATGGGTCATTGATTCGATATATATATATATATATATATATATATATATATATATATATATATATATATATATATAGAGAGAGAGAGAGAGAGAGAGAGAATAGTTAGCGTTTCTAGAGTACAGATCTCTCGTATTCTCGAGTGGTTTTCGAAATTCGAGATTCTAACAACCGATCCGAACTGCTGATCTTGTTCGCCTCACTCAAACGTTGTCGCGACCAAGTTTCATATTTTTTGAATTTTTACTATTTGTTTCATATTTTGAAAATCAGCCATCCAATTAGTCGTGGTGCGCTCAAAAAGCTGATTTTCGAACATAAGAAACAAATAGTAAACAAATTCAAAAAATATGAAACTTGGTCAATCACAACGCTTCAGTGAGACGAATAAGATCAACGGTTTGATCGGTTGTTAGGCATCTCGAATTTCAAAACCACTGGGAGTACTTGAGAGATCTGAGACTTTATAGAGTACGCTAGCTATTCTCTCTCTCTCTCTCTATATATATATATATATATATATATATATATATATATATATATATATATATATATATATATATATCCGTGAACTTGACGGGTTTTGAAATCCGAGGACTTTAGTGATCGATCAAACCGTTGATCTTGTTAAATCATGTCAAGGTAGCCACCAACCAAGTTTCGTATTTTTCAAATTTTTTGCTATTTGTTTTCTAATTTTGAAAATCAGCCTTCTAAATAGTCGTGAGCGCCCAAAAAGCTGATTTTCAAAATTAGAAAACAAATAGCAAAAAATCAAAAAATATGAAACTTGGTTGGTGGCTACCTTTTGACATGACGAACAAGATCAACGGTTTGATCGATCACTAAAGTTCTCGGATTTCAAAACCCATCGGTTGATTTGAGGATCCGCGTGTGTGTTCACGCTAGCAAATCTCTATATGTGTGTGTTCTCCGTGCTCCCAACTAGATTTTTCAAATCCGAGATGTCTAACAAGCTGATGAACCGTTGATCTTGTTGTCTTCGAAATGTAGCAAGTACCCAAGTTTCATATTTTTTGAATTTATTTACTATTTGTTCCTATTTTCAAAAATCAGCTTTTTGGACGCACTACCACTAATTGGAAGGCTGATTTTGAAAATAGGAAACAAATAGTAAATAAATTCAAAAAATACGAAACTTGGTCACCGGCTACATTTCAAAGGAGACTAACAAGATCAACTGCTCGGATTAGTTGTTAGGCTTCTCAGATTTCGAAACGCTGCTGGAGCATCGGATCTCTCCGCGTTCGGGGTGCACACTAGCATTCCTATATATATATATATATATATATATATATATATATATATATATGAAAGTCCCTAAGGGCACAAATTACCAAATCCCAAAATTAATCGCAACATGTATTGCATCAAATTGATTAAATCATTATATGGTTTAAAACAGTCGGGTAGAATGTGGTACAACCGACTAAGTGAATTCCTCCTGAAGAAGGGATACATTAATAGTGATGATTGTCCCTGTGTTTTCATTAATAAATCATCGAAAGAATTTTGTATCATCTCTCTATATGTATATGATCTTAATCTTATTGAAACCATAGAGGAAATTAAGGAAACTAGCAATCATCTTGTGATGGAGTTTGAAATGAAAGATTTGGGTAAAACCAAATTTTGCTTAGGCCAACAGCTTAAGCACTTCCCTGAAGGAGTCTTTATTCACCAGTCTGCCTATATCCAGAAGATATTGGAGAAATTTAATATGGATAAAGCTCGTCCATTAAAAACCCCTATGGACGTAAGGTCACTCGATAGAGATAAAGGCCCATTTAAACCTAGGAGGGATAATAAAGATATTTTGGGACCTGAAGTTCCATATCTTAGTGCAATTGGAGCACTAATGTACCTTGCAAATTGCACCCGGCAGGATATTGCATTTGCAGTTAATTTATTAGCTAGATTTAGCTCAGCACCAACCAAAAGACATTAGGCTGGTGTTAAATATATCTTCATATATCTCCAAGGTACACAAGATCTTGGTTTTTGTTCTATAAGAGAAATCAAGAAATGACCATGGTGGGATACACTGATGCTTGCTATATGTCAGATCCCCACAATGCCACATCTCAGACTGGATTTGTATTTCTCTATGGTGGAACGGCTTTTTCATGGAAGTCTTGTAAACAGACTTTAGTGGCCACTTCTACTAATCATTATGAAATAATCGCATTATTTGAAGCTTCACATGAATGTGTTTGGCTTCGCAGAATGATTAACCACATAGAGAAATCATGTGGAATTAATCCATGTGACACCCCCACAATTATATTTGAGGATAATGCAGCTTGTATAGCTCAAATGCATTCAGGCTATATAAAGAGTAATACGACTAAGCATATTGCTCCCAAATTCTTTTATCCTCATGAACTCCAGAAGAGTGGTGAGGTTAATATTTTGCAAACAAAGTCTTGTGAAAATTTGCCTGACTTATTCACTAAGTCTTTACCTACTTCTTTGTTTCAAAAATATGTTCATGGAATAGGTATGAAACGATTGTGAAACTTGCAAAATTTAGGGGGAGCTAATCTCTAAATATAACCAGATTTGTATTTGATAAATACATAATCCTTTTTACCCAAGGAGGAGTGTTACGATTAATTATCTCTTAATTAATGATTAAGGGTAATTAAGTTTATGGTTAAAAAGGAAAACAATTTTCTCTCTCTATCAACACACAGGAAAGACAGAGAGGAAGTTCAGCTGGCAAGAAAAGGAGGAAAGACACGCCTCGTTTCCAATCGACGCAACTCAACGGAACTCAACGGAACGGATACGATCCAAACAAAAGGATGCAACGCTAAGAGAAGACGCGTCCATCGCTGGAGACGCATTGTTTCTTGCTGTATAAAAGGGGAATCAATCCCATTGTAAACTCGGTTCGTTCAATCAATAAAGCAAACAGATTTTCAACTTCAAACATACACAAAGCACAACAAAGACCATCGATTCATAGAGATTTACAGACAAGCCGACATGCGAGCTCAAAAGTGCACACATTATTTCTTAACTAGCGCAAGCAAGCTAGGTAATTAAGTAGCTAGGCTGCATCATCCATGGAAGAAGCATGGATGGAAGGTGCATTATTCATGGCAGAGGGGCGGAGCATCCCTCGACGAGGCCGAGGTTGATGATGCCCCAGGCGGCGCGCGGCCACTCCCGGCGCCTGGCCTTGTCCCCCATCACCCTGCCCCATGACACCCACCCCTCCCACGGCACCCTCTTGTCCCAGCTGCTCCCCCACCCCACCAGCAGCCTCACCCCCGCCTCCGCCGCCGCCGCCGCCTCCTCGTACCTCCCCGCGTTCAGCAGCACCTGCGCCAGCGCCAGCCGCGGCTCCCCCACGAACGGGTTCTTCTCCACGCTCCGCCGCAGCAGCTCCTCCGCCGCTCCGCCGCCGCACATCGCCTCCCAGTACAGGTCCCTCGCCGCCGCCTGCTCGCCGGCGTCCAGCACCTCCGTGCACCCAGCGAACACCGGCGGGATCACCAGCTCCAGCTCCCGCTCCGGCGCCTCATCGCGGCCGCTGGCTCCCTTCTCCATGCGCATGATTTCTTCGTCCCTGGCCACCAGACGGTAGATTGCCGCCAGCCTCGACATGGCGCTCATCCACAGCCCCGGCTTGCCGGAGCCCGGCCAGAGCGTCTCCCAGTTATCGCCGGCGAACTCGAGCCGGCCGTCCTCATTGCGGAAGAGCTGGTCCTGGTAGTCCGTGTACTGGTCGCTGAAGTCGGCGACGGTCATCAGGATGAACGCCGCCACCACCCTCCGCGGCAGCGCCACCGGCTCGCCGGTCCGGATGTGCCCCACCACGACGCCCTCCGGCGGGAGGAGCGACCGCAGCTTCTCCTGCCACGGCTCCAGCGTCGCCGCGGCGCCGGCGCCCCTGGCAGCGGCGGCCGCCACGGACGCCTCCGACGCGGCGAGGTGCGCCCTGAGCTCGCCGTCGGTGTAGCGGTGGTGGAGGTCGCGGTGCAGCATGGCGTGGCGCGGGACGACGCAGAAGAGGTGCACGAGGCGCTCGGCGTCCTCGCCGACGGCGGCGCGCACGAGGCCGCGGCCGGCGTCGTCGGGGGAGAAGATGGCGAGGTCGACGTAGGAGTTGGAGTAGGCGGAGTGGTAGAGCCCGCAGCGCGCGACGGCGTCGGGGGCGCCCCAAATGCGGAGGATGCGGTAGACGTCTAGGAGGTGGGCGAGGAAGGAGCCGTGCTTGTGGTAGCACTCGCCGGCGCCGGTGTCGCGGATGATGGCGACGAGGGAAGGGAGGTCGGGGTCCACCTGCGCAAGGTCGCCGCGGAGGAAGGGGCGCGCGGCGGCGAGGAGGGACTGCAGCTGCGCCGCCTCCTCGTCGGTGGCGGCCATACCTGATACCTCCGAGCTCTAGCTGCCTGGGAGTCCGGGACTGGGTGTGGTCTGCGTGGATACCAGCTAGCCTGCGCGAGCGATATATACTCGCTCAAGGCCAAGCTAAGGATTTAAATTTCGGTGTGAAATGAGTTTCCGGTAATTTCGCTGGAGAACGAACTCTTTGGACACACGAAAAATGGATATAATTACACTTTGGGACGGCAGGTGCTTTTAAGATTTAAGGCATCTAATCAACTAATAATCATATAAGACAAAAAAAAAGCACGCATGCCAAACAATTATAGAAGTTAAACAAAATAGCTTAACATAGTTAATCTAAAAATTTACCAATCAGGTTTCAATCTAAAAATAACAATCAACGAGCAAAAAAAATTTGGAAAACTAAAACATACATATATATAAGTTTTTAAAAATGCAAAATAGCTAAATTTTCACTATCAAACTAAGTAAAAAAACAGAGTAAACAAATTTAGAAAACAAATTTCTAGCAAAATCAATGACAAATCAGTCAATTGATGAAAAATTTAAAATGTTGTTGTCTGCCAGTAAATATATTTTCTAAGGCTAGTGCTACGGATCGGGCGCCTGATCCGTAGCAAAAAATCGGGCTATTTTTTTATGTGCGTTCTTTTGAAAAGCAAATATGATACAGATGTGAGTTGTGTTGAAACAAAAATAATTTGTTCGATGAAACATGTCAAAACATGAACTAACATGCCAAAACATGGCCAGAAAAAAAACAAAAACATTGGAAGAAAACAAAACAAACTTGACATGTTTTTGCGTGTTTTTGCATGTTTGTAAATGTTTTTTGAAGAACAAATGTGTCCAGATTCAGATCTAGAGAGGGGGAGAGAGGGGAGTGGACGAGTTGCCCAGATCCGTAACTGGGGACTAGGGAGGGAGAGAGAGAGGGAGGCACCACACCTCGTCGCCGGCAACTCCTCGCGACTCCTCCGGCCCGGCCAGCCATGAGCCCACCGCGACGACGCACGACGACGCGGCGGCCGAGCCCATCAAGAATGTCATTGTGGTGATATACTGCAGGCGCGAGCGACCCCGCGGTGGCAAGCCGGTGGCAACGAGCCCCATAGCTGCGGCGACGCGCGAGGCGGCGGTGTCGAGCCCACATCAGCGGCGGTGAGCTTCCATTGGCGCGTGCATGTGTTGGGGAGCGAGAGCGCGAGAGAAGGACGAAGGAATGGGGTGGTGGGGATCGTAGCTGGAAAAGGAACGTAGCGCAGTGGGAAAAGGAAACACAGCGCAGTGGGGTGTCCGATCGGGTCCGGACGCCCGATCGGAAGCAATCTCGATTTTCTAATACAAAATAGCTAAATTTTTACTATAGAACTAAGTAGAAAAATAGCGCAGATAAATTGAAAAAACAATTGACCACTAAAAAGAAATAACAGTCACTTGCTAGTTAGTAAATCCGTTACAGTCTTGAGCTTTTAGAGTATCTATAGCAGGTTCTCTAAACCATTTTCTAAAACACAATTGTGGACAGTCTCGGTCTCTATACCCACTCAGCAGGGTCTCTAATATCTCTAAATTTAGAGACTCTCCAGAGTCGCTATGGACTATATTTTTTTAAGGATAGAGACTCTGCTGAAAATGATAGAAATATAGATAACGAATAGTTAATTAGAGAAGGTATGTGGAGAACGAAATATAGAGATCCTGCCGGCAATGCTTTTAAAATGTTTGGAGTACTGCAGAGAGGAGGTGACCATGTCGCTGTTACTTCGGAGGCAAAAATGCTACAGAAGGATTTAAATATCAAGGAAATTGCCGTCAAATTTCACGAACTCCATCAATTTCGCTAGCGGTCGAAATCTTTGGCTGCCGAAATACGAATCCCAGGGCCATGCAAGCGACTCCTCCACTCGATCGGTCGCTGTTCATCCCAATTTTCAGCGGAAAAATTGGTGAAATAATCTACTTTAAATTTAAAATTAATAAAATAACACACAGTATAAGAAAATACCCCAAATGGCACTTGGTACCGCCGCCCAGTGGCGGCCGCCACGCCGCACGACGGCGGAGTTTCTCGCTCCCACCGCACGGCGGAGCTCGCTCCGCCACACCGCACGGCGGGATAGCGCGGAGGCGACACGTGGGCGGCGCGGCGGCGGCGGCGGAGGCGCGGGCGGTCGGGCGACGTGGCGCTGGCGGGCGGATGCGCGGGCGCGGCCGGGCGACGTGGCGGCTCCAGCTGAGCCTCCACGCCAAGCCTGGCGGAGTAGTTTCGCCGCTGCTTCGCCGAATCCGCTGGGATTCTCTGGGTGCCGCTATTTCATGCATCGCTCTCACATGCATTTGTTCGCCACCGACAGCAGATATTTAATTAATCGCAATTAGCAAAAGGTAATTACCATTTAGCACTAATTAATCACAATTACTAAACACAAGAATGAGATTTCTCACTTATATAAACCGACGTCTGCAATAACGCATTTACCTCACTCCATTTGTTCTCGCTTCACTTCCATTCCTGCTCTTGATTTGAATAACCTCTCGCTTCAAATTTCCGCTCGCGCCTCTCCCCTCGAATTTCGGCACAAAACGCCGATTCAATACCGTATTTTTGGTTAGTCGCTTGATCAAGTCATAATTCCTATTATTTCATGTCAATTTAGATTACAACATACAAACAATGGCACGCGTGATGCATAAGACAATCCACCGTAGTAGTGCATCATATCTAAACCTACATGCCTTAGGAGATTTAAAAACATAGTTGTCATTAACGATAACCATACTCTCGCGGCAATGGTATTTCCTTCGCAAACGCTGCGAAGTCCTACATCCTCGCTCTAGCAGCCTCTCTCGCTTCGGTGCCGCCGTTTACACACGACGCCCGACATGCAGGGCACAAGCGCCCATGCGGACTTGCATCTCTAGTGTACGGTTTGTCATTTCGAGACGTTGTTCGAGATCTACGATCCTTGCGTGCGTAACCGTGATGTATGCATCTGCCGCCATCTAAAAGGATCATCCATCCATGATGTCATACGACAATCGCTTATCTGCTTTGCAAAGGATACAAGGTTAGGTTACCTACGAAAATCAATTCGTTATATATGAATGTAAGTAAACTCATCGCGATAGAGGACATCGGAGAATCTTCGTCCGTCCAACCAGACATCGGTCTATCGAATGTCCGCGACGATCGCATCAATTCCACATGCACACTTGGGCCATCCCGATGGATGTGAGGGCCGGGCGCAAAGATGGTTGATCGCATGCGTAGTCATGTTTCATTTTGATCGGAAGGTCCTCCAAGGGTAATGGGCCCGCCTCCGGACCGACGATTCCCACCAACTTGGCCTAATCCATGCATTGCCGAACGTTGTTCGCCATCGTATTATGATGGAAAATGCAATTAGTATCCGTAATTTCATAATACATAATATCCTCATAACAACTTTTAATACCAAGCATTAAATATTCAGGTCAACACATACAATTTGCACAACCATAAATATTTTGTTATAACTACTCTAAATTATTCTCAACAAAACAACTAATCTCTCGCAAAATCATCACGCATGCTCATGGCGCTTAATAAGATGCATACCTTGTTAAAACTTCAAGAATAACACTCTTCGTAGATTATTTCCTCTAGCACCTAACGCATTAACACCGCATGCACATTGAGATGCAACATGTACCGAGAAAAAACACGAGAGTCCCTCAATGAGAAGAATGCTAAATCAAAACCAGCAGAAGTCTCACCGAGCACCGGCAATGAAATGTGTGGGCAACGAGAATGGTGTGAAGCGAAGTGAGCGGAAGTCCTCCTTTATAGCTGAAGTGTTAATTAAATTATCATGAACGTATCATTAATTACTCACTAATTAATCCTTTACTAATTAAATAGGGTTTAAATGCTACCGCGCATATGATAAGACGTGTGCATGGTAGGCGTGACAACTCGGTGGCGTATATGACATGACGGCACAGAAAAAGTTCTTTTTCCCCGCATGCACATGCACGCATCAAGCACGCACTCCCGCGACGGTATCCGAGGCATGCAGTGGTCGACGGCTCACCATGGGCGGCCGACGCTGCCCCAAATCTGACCGGTGTCTTCCGCCACCACGCGTGGGTCAAGGTGGTTTCACGCTTAGGGTGGCGGAAGCCAACCTTCCGCTACTGAGTCAAATTTCATTTAATTGAAAGCCCTAAATAATTTTAAAGTAAATGATTCAAACAGATTTAAACAAATAAGAAATTTCCATTGCATTTATTACATTCATTACATATGAGAACATAACAGAGAGCACTTATCCCCGGGACCCCTTGTGTCGTATGTGCTTGGAGTGTAGTGGTCCCGTGGATTGATGGTACGGCGACCATGCCCGAGAGGGTCCAAATCGAGCTTGCCGCTCTTCTTCCTCCCAGCTGGTATGTACCCGCTTGAATCGATGGCGTAGCTAGAACCCCCAAAATATGGGAAACCACCATCATGCTTTGTTGATATGGGGTTTGCCGACCTTGCACGACCAAGGGCCGGACAAGATATGGGGTTTGCTCCCCATGCACCGCTTGGGTTGGACATTGTATGCGGTTTGCTCGCATGCACAGTCACCGAGGACACCATAGGGTGTCCGAGCTCGAACCGCTTGGACCTCCCGCCGATCCGGTTGGGGATGGGGCTGGAAAAGATGGCTTGGTCCAAGATATCCTGGAATGTATGAGTCGACGGCAATGTAGCATCCAAAGATCGATCCTCCCATGTTTTGCCAGGCGGTATCGTATGTACTTTCATGTGTGCCTAAATAGTCATCGTAGTCCGTGGTGATGGCACCGGCATGGCGTTGATGTCGAAACCCATATGAGTACCTTGCCCTATGAAGGGCGCGGAGGGTGGGCACCGGGTTGAAAGTGTGTTGACGCCGGCCCGAGGAGGGTCGACCGCCGACGTGGAGTCAAGGAGCCGGGGAACGCCTATCCATCGATTGTGTTCTTGCGGGAGCAATGGATGCTTTGGATGAGCCGGATGCTCGGGCTATCTTCTCGCGGGGCTTTCTTGTCCATCATCCCGGCGTGACTCGTGCCCACCAACCCCTAATTGCAGCGACAAAGCGATGTCCCGCCTTCTAATCGTGCCCTCAAAGACGAATTGATGATTACCCGTCTGCGCGGTTGTGATATTAGTTGCACCGCATGGTCGCAATGATCCCGCCTCGTGGTTCGCAATGACCAAGAAAATGCGATATGAAGTATGGAACATAGAAGAGCCATAGTGAGATAATGCATCGTATCGCAACATGAACGCGTGGGCGATCCTCCGTTGGCGAGTGGTGGTGCCGCACTGTGGTGCAGCAACCGCATCTCGCCCTTACCTCGCACCACTCCATGTAGCCCCAGACGTCCGTTAGCTGCGCTGGTCCATCGAGGATGCGGATATCGCTTGCTGCCCTTTCCGCCCACCGCCGATGTGGTTCCTATGGACATTCGCCCAATCACGGTTAAGGCCCCGAGGTACTCAACCGAGAATATAAATAATCGCCTATTAGGTTGTAAGGATTAAATAGATGAATTGAAAACATGAGAAAGTACGGAAAATTAATTGCATACCCATGCGAAAGTGCCTGTGATGGCGAGGTGCCGGAGTGGGAATGTCCGCCGGTATCCAAATTGGCGTTGAACCTGCTCCGAGAATATCCTCGACGGCATTCATGCGCATTTAGGAAGCAAGTTGTCATCCAATATTGTACATGAATGCCACCGCATGAGCTCGCCAAAGAAACCCCCGATGAGATTTCATAGGTTGACATGTGGCGAAGGGATCCCATATCACTTGTCACCGTGATGGTGTCAAGTCGACACCGCCGCAAGTAAGATGCTCTATCCGTGTCCGTCAACCACCGCACTGGCATGCATCCATCTATACCCCATTGTTGGTCTCATTGCCGGTTGATAGCCTCATTCACCGCACGGGTAGTACTGAATTGCGGTTCGGGACGGTTCATTGGCGTAGCTCCATGACCACAATTGGATGAGCAAAGGACAAGCACCAAATATTATGTTCGGGGATGCTCACCGGCACGCAAAGACACATTCGCGGTATGTATCCGCCAAGACGGGCGGATCCCCAACTGAATGACTCGTAATCATCATTAAATATATCATCGCTGCAAAGGTCTCGCCACAAAGACTAGCGGGGAGGTATGGAGTCGCCGTTACTATTAGTGAACATTACACCGGCGAGAAGATAGTATGTAGACCTCGTAGTCAGACATAACGGTGGCGGGTCGAGATCGAGGGCAAGGGCCGGACTCAGATTTGAGGTCCAGCCATGACATGGAGACACCGTTGTCATTGCCGTCATAGGCAATTCCAAACCTGCATAAATTTCAAGTGATTAGTATGCGTACTACCAGACAATATTAAAAATTGTAATAACAAAGACGATAGAAACACCTCTCGCTGGATATATGCTTTCCAAACGTTCTTGGTTGGTTTGCTCACAACAAAGGGTCGACTGTAAATCGGCAAGCTCCGTAAGCATGGAAACATCCTTCAAGGTAATCGCCATTTCCCGGATGGCAAGTGGAACGTATCGTCTTAGGGCGCCACCGTCGACCAAAGGCGGTGACTAGGCGTGGTCAAGTTTTGGAAGTGGTGTGAAACGGTTGTTTTCCACTTCGCCCCGTTAATAGTAAGGGCCCATGACAAGAATCCCGACGCTCCCAGAACATGGTATACCTAAGGTCAAAATTTTTTATCTTATGTGACCCCTAAGTCGAAATGGATGCATCTACAATAAAAATATATGGTGTTAGCACATGAAATGTAAATATGACATAAACATACTCAAGATTCGACTGCTCGTGCCATTCACCCATTTAGCGGACTGTGGACCGCATCGGTGACCGAGATGTAAACTCAGAAGCGCCATTTCAAGACGCAATTGTATACCGCGATACAATAGATTGAATTGTACAAATATGAAAAACAAGGTGATCAGAATGAAATAAATCTGCCATGCAATATAAAGATGAAGACTGGGATACAATGGATTAAATTGTCTTATTACAACATCATCAATCTGGATGAAATAAAACGTCCGACGCCATACGGTTATCTCTGATTAGGACACCGCCTATGGTCATGGCCTCGATCTGTTTATATATACGGCAACGCCAAGAAACCATCACCAAATTTCGGCGAAGATCCATGTCACCGGTAGTCGCGTCGTCTTGTGACGGCCGGTTCACGACGCTTTGTAGTAGGAAATGGATGGAATGTTGGACCCTCCGATGTTTTATAGCCCGCACCAAGATTAATTGGTGCCATCTTAGGAGCCCATGTTTGTCTTATCGCATTCATGGTGTAATACGGGAGACATATTGGGTGCCATCATTACCACCTAGATCTCGACAGTAGCCAAAACGCATGCGAGCATGGATGTGTTCAAGGCGAGGCTTGTTGCAAGTGCAAATCGCCTCGTCGTGGCCCCAAGTTGATGACTATGTTGATTATCACCATGCAAATCCAATGTACCTCCGCTTGCATCGCATTAATCAAGATGTTATCATTCAAATCATATATTGATGTGCGGTGGTGCTGAGATTTCGACGACGCTTTTCTAGGATGGCTTCCGCGAAGCGTAATACATCTTGGTGATTTGCATTGCAGCCGTGCCTCGTCGCGAAATAATCTCTTGTCCTAAAAATGTCATCTCAATGATTGTGCATATTGGGAGCCCCCGCACGCCTCTTAGCACATTATTGTATGACTCGCTATGTTTGTTGTCATCACCGTATCCGCAACACGAGACGCCATGAATTTACGCTACAACGGAATGGAAAATGACATTCTATATAATGAAACCCTTACCGGAGCCATCGATGTCATGGGCAAGAGACCATTTCTCCGCCGGTTTGCTCGCTACCCATCGAGCAAAGGTCATGTTACGGCGGTTGGTCACCGCTGCCCTCTACTATTTGGACCCCTCCGGATGTTTGCTCTTCGTGGACCATCCTTTTAGTGCGCGTTGATTTGATTGAACAAGGCATTGAATTTGCGACCTGATTTTGTAAACACATTGTCTTGAACCTCTTAACTAGAGGTTTGCTTTTGAATGAGCAGATAGATTCGCCCCAAGTGACGCATGCACCACCGAGAACGCACGTCCCGCCACATTGGTGCGGCCACCCGTGGTGAAAAATTCTATTGCATTTAGGATACCTATGTGGCGGTCCGAGATGAGGCACACTCTAGGCCGATCCATGACGACGTGAATTTTTAGCAAATACAGGAACCACCTCCAGCTATCATTGTTCTCGCTCTCAACAACAGCAAACGCGAGAGGTACTATCTGGTTGTTCCCATCAGCTGCTAATGCAGTTAGCAGAGTACCGTAGTACCTGCCACTGAGGAACGTCCCATCCACACATATCAAGGGACGACAGTGGCGGAAGGCCTCAATGCACTGCCCGAAGGACCAAAACAATCTCATCAAGTAGAAGTGGTTTGGCGCGACACTTCCATCTTGGAGATATACTGGCTCATGTGCGGAAACATAGCGTGTCCCAGGGTTGCTCTCTTGTATCTTACGGAGAAGACGAGGAGCCCAATTGTATGACTCCTTATAATCTCCGAACAAGATTTTAAGTGCCTTCTGCTTTGCTCTCCATGCTAGGTGATAATTGATAGACATGCCAGTGCGGCTCTGCACCTCAGCCATGATGGAGTGTGGTTTCAGGGATATGTCTGCTCAATTGCGCATAACAACATCCGGCTATGAATTTGGAATCCACATTGTTTGTTAATATTATGCACCAACTCCTCCGTGCGGTGTGCGGCTCATATCTATCGATTATAAAGTGATCTCATGTTTCGGGCGATGCGCTCAACATGGAAGGAGCACTCAGTCTCTTCACACACTTCACCTCGTACATGGTCGGATTGGACCGTGCGACAAAGTGCTTCACGCCGTGTGGTTACACCATAGTTGCTCACAAAGTGGATGACCTCTTCCTTGGTGCTGAACTCGTGCCCCACCGCTATGTCCCTATGCATATACCCCACGTGGAAATATTGGAGTGGTCACCTATGACCCAATTTGAAGCATCCAGGCACGATAATATCGCACGGCATGCATCGGATCGTCCTCTTCTTCTTCTCGTGATTTTCACCACCTTCATTACCCTCTTCACCAGGGCCTCTGATCTATCTCTCCCACGCCCATCGCGGCCCCGACTCCGGTCCGTGCCTAGGGCCTCAACACCGCCAGACACTAGCCATCGGGTCTTCCTCATTGACATGCGGCAATCAGATTCATCCCTCCCTTCTACGGTATTGTTTCTCCCAACCTCGAAGCTCGTGGCTCTACGGACGACACGCCAAGTGAAACCCTTCTTCTAAAGACTTATTCACGTAGTACGCCCAAGACCCCTTACTTTTGAGTGGCCATAGGTTGTACACATACACCGTATTATTTGGAACCGGGCATGGTCTAACACCGTAGGACCAAATTGTATTCATGACGGTTTATGCCGAGTTTTGTAGTAATTGTCCTCGATAGCATTTGTAGCTCTATTGGCATTGTTATTGTGGTTCGCACATGGTCGCATGGGTGCATGCTAAAGAAATTCCCTTGCACCGCCATGGTGCATCTCCGTAAAATATATGCAATGGTGCCTCCATCTACGCTCAGTGTCTGGACAACTAACAACTATTACGCATATGAAAATAAAATAATACTACTAACTCACTATGCTTGAATTAAAATATACGCATGTCAATTAAATAATCACTAAGTCCAAAATAATAAAATTACTAATTAATCAATATGGTATAATCAAAATTTATTATTATTCCATTTACATAAGCCTACATAAATGTAAAAATATGTATCCAATTACATATGTCATATTCATAATGGGAACTAACTAGCCATTATTATGCGCCCTTGTTTCACTAATGTTTCACTAACTAGCCATTATTATACGCATACAAAAATTACTAATTAATCACTTAGCATAATTAAATTAATTATGCTTCTATTACACTAAGTCCGAATACAAATTTAAATATAACTCACTAATTAAATAATGCAAACTTGCTCGTCAAAATAATCTCTTCCAAAATGAAACTGTAAACCGCTCGCAATAATTACCAAAACATCATTTCTTCCGACTAATTATTTTGTACGCATTACAAACTTTACATTTAAGCCTAACATAACGAGTAATATACCCACTAATTATACACTAAGTAATTCTCATTATTATTGATTCATGTCAAGCATGAAACATTGATAGGTTCTCGATTATATTCAAAAATTGCTAAGCACACCACCAATTTTTATACATGAAATATTACCTCAATACGAAGAAGTGCGTAAGAAATGAACTCGACTCGAGCAACTGAAGTCCGAGCAAAGAGAATAAATGCCCGTGCACGCTTTTCAACCGACCACCGTTTAACCGGAATGAAATCAAGCGAACCGGAATGAAAGCGTAAGGGAATGGAAGTCAAGGTAACAAATGGAGCGAGGTCGCTGTCAAGCAGACGCCGCTTTATATAAGCCGAGAAATCTCATTATCGTGTTTAGTAATTGTGATTAATTAGTGCTAAATGGTAATTACCTTTTGCTAATTGCGATTAATTAAATAATACGCTTGTCGGTGGCGAACAAATGCATGTGAGAGCGATTGCATGAAATGACGGCACCATGGAATCCAGCAGCGGATTGCGGCGAAGCGCGCGGCCGAAGCTCGCTCCGCCGTCTTGCGCGTGGCGGGAGCTCATTGAGCCGCCACGCCGCCCGCCGCGCCAGCGCTGCGCCGCTACCGCGCCACGCCGCCCGACCGCTGCACAAGCGCCGCTCGCCTCGCCCGCGCCGCCCGCCACGTGTCGCCTCAAGGCTATCCCATCCTCAGCGGTGTGGCGGTGAGCAGAGCTCCGCCGTCGCGGTGAAAGCGGGAGCAGAGCTCCCGCCGTGCGGCGTGGCGGCCGCCACTCGGGGCGGCGGGACCAGGTGCCATTTGGGGTATTTTCTTATACTGTGTGTTATTTTATTAATTTTAAATTTAAAGTAGATTATTTCACCAATTTTTCCATTTTCAGCACGCAGCACGTTGTGAGAGCCAGCTAGTAGAGTAGCAGTAGACCGACCTCATAGCTCCACTGCGCTGTGGTGATGGACACACACACCTGTAGCTGTACAGGTGTATCACGAGCGACGAGATGGACCAACGCGACGTACGTCCATTCATGCCACGCAAGAAATATTGGACCGATCGACTGCAGCCAGAGTGTGTTGCTATGCGTAATCGCAAGCTCACGCTGGCTAGGTCCCTAGCAAGTGCACACCGCCGTAGCTGTTATTATCAGCACATCGATCAGCACCCAGCGGTTTTTGTCGTGTAATATACTTTCAGTTCTGTTCTCAGCAAATCATTGATTCTGATTTTCTCCGTCTACTTATCTGGATTCCACTTGTTCTTTTAAATTAAATTAAAATTAAAATTAGGCGTACTCGTTGAAATTTATTATTTTTATATAAACCAAGCGCCAGATCTAAGAATTGAATTGTGCCAGGCCAGCACGGGTTGAGCTCGCTGATCAAAGCTTTTAGAAATGAGCTGGCACGGCATTGCCTTACCATGCCTAACCCAACCACCCATTTGCTAGGCCAGCATGGACCGAAAGCACGCTGTGCCTTGTTGGCTGCACAATGAATGATGATCCCTTTTATTTGCTATGTACATTTAGGGGTGGTAACGGGGACATTCCTCACCGGGGAATGCCTTTCCATCCCCATCCCCATGATCCAAAATTTTTCACGTCCCTTCCCCGTTCCCCATCTCAAGGATAAAATTTTCCCGTCCCCATCCCATTCGGGTAACGGGGACCCATCGGGACCCATTCCCAGAAAAATTACACACAAAAGAAAAGCTATCATCACCATATTTACCCTAAAATCATGTTAAGTGGGAATAAAAAATAGGATGAGTGGATACATTGAAGGTCCGTTTGCTACATATCAGAAAATAATCAAATATGGATACAATGGGCTAGATGACATGTTTGCATAACAATTCTAATAGACAAAAGTAATTTTGGGTCCCAACTGTCGGCGTTCGATTTTGCCGCTGGACTGACAGATTTAGAAGTTCAGTAGTAGGGTGTGTGCTGTCGTGCCTCGATCCGCCCCTGAGCTCCCAAGAACAGCATGAACGCAGGCGATATACCCAGGTTCGGGCCCCCGAGGTGGGTAATAGCCCTACTCCTGCTTGAGCTCTAGCTCTATGCGTATTGAGGAATGAGATGGGAGGAGAGGAAACCCCCTTTCCCGTGGTGGGTTGGTCCCTTATAACATGTGGGTAAGCCCAAACCGCCGGGGAGAGAGAAACAGGGGTGCATCTGGTACATTACATGATCGTCGTACTGGCAGGTATACATTAAATGTCGTGTAGTCATAGCCGCCACGCACGCCCCACGCTTTGTCGCGTCCCATCGATGGCGTGTAGGCCCGAGTCCCGCCACCGCCACCACTCACATGGTCGCCGACACGGCCATGGGCTCGACGCTCACGCCCCCGCCGATCCGCCACGTCTTCGGTAACCGACCACACGTGTCTGGCGGGCGGGTGCTTTCCCGGCCGAAAGTGTCCCGGTCGGTCTCCGGCCAGGTCTGGTCGGCCCCGCCTGGCGAGAGCGCTATGCCTCGGGGTCCAGTTTTCGAGCGATGGGGCCCGCGTGCTCGTCAGTCCACTCGAAACCAGACCCGGTCTTCTCGGTCCTCCTGGATGACTCCGTCTTCAACCCCCCTCTGGAGGAGGTGGAGAGGGCACCCCGGTACCTTGTTCACGACAGTAGCCCCCAGGCCCGCCCTGGGGAGCAAGCCGAGCTCGATGTCCCTTCTGGCTCAGATCATTGCCGATGCTCGGATGCACCCTAGGGTGGGGCTAGCTCCGCCGCGCGTCGCGCGCTTGCCTTATCCACTTCAGCCGGGTAGCCCCCTGAGCCCCCAAGCGTCTTGCTCGGGGCGATTTACCTGCATACAAACAGATTACGTCTCCCCGCACTAGCGGGGGGGTTATATCACACTTTTTGCACAGAGGAATAAACTGAAATTACTGGAGTACTAATGCCGCTGCGGTGTTGCCGGTGGGTGTCACTTTGACGTTTCCTTTTAGCTTTCGGAACTTACGCCCTTGCGGTCTCTCAGGACCAGACCAAAACATCGTACGGTTTAAGGCTGCGGGTTTCCGGGGGTGGTCATAGGCCAGCAGTGCTTGCGGAGCAGGCCGCTTGGTACACTATGCCAGACACGCCCCCCGGTCGTCCTCCCTTTCCCGGCACGAATGTTAGGCGTCCCCTCTTACCGTCAAGGGGCCGTCAGGTTAGAAACAGAGACTACAGTCGTGCAAGACCAACACTGGCAACACACAGGCTAGGCAACTGAGCAGAATGCGGAAGTAAGTGAACATGCGCTTAACCGAATCACAGGGTACTTACAGTACTCGTAGGTCGAAGGCACGACCTTCTCAGCTCCAGAGCACTTATCTACGGATCGTCTGGCCGGACTTGGCGCTCTTCCAAGAAGGCGGCCGCCCTCCTGAACCGTGAGGCCGAGGCGGTTAGATCGCCGTCCCCACCTGTGGTCGGGGTCGGACGACGGTCGCGGAAGCCTTCTCTCGAAAGCCCTGACCGAAGCATAACTATTGCTCCTTCGTCGTCCCCACCAAGGCCGTGGGTTGCGATGGACGGTCGCGGAAGCTGTCGGGGATAAAATCACGGCCCATTGCCATGGCCCACTCCCTGACGGCCTAATCGAACAGCCTCCTAGGGCCTGGCTCCCTAGAGGGCTCTATCAAGCCCATGTGCATCCTGCCGAACAGTCTCTTGGTTGGCACTATGCGTGGCGGCCTAGACTTCGTGTTCGAGTCAGACTCGAACAGAGTTCTGCACGGCTACGTGAAGACCCAGATGTAATTTCCCGGATTGAAGCAGACGTCATGATCCCCAAGAATTGGATACCTTATCTACCTCGGGATGTATATGGCATGCGTACGATTTTGTTACGTCCTCGTAGTTAGCCCGGCCCGATTATCCTCTGGTAGGTCGGTTGTTCAACACTATATAAATCAGGCCCCTACGGCGTGTAGAGAGCACACACTCATCGAAGCCAAGATCTAGAGAATACTACCTATTGTACACCCATAATCTCGTCGAGACCTGTTCGTCTCGCCGAGTTCTTCCTTGTAATCCTCTTTCATATAAAGAAACACTGGACGTAGGGTTGTTATCTCCTCGGAGAGGCCTGAACCAGGATAAAAACCTTGTGTCTCCCTGTTGCTCGTTGATTGCTGTTTGCCTTGCTCGGCAGTGTCTTCTATCTCCCCTTCTTAAGAACCTTAGTTGACTTGGGACCGATATCCCAACCGTCGACAGTTGGCGCCGTCCGTGGGGATTTAGTAGATCAAGTCTGTTCGAGCATGTCGAACTCTTTCAGCGACCAGGAAACTCTTCCTGAGGGCTATGACTCAGAAGGACAGGACGTCACGTCCCCTGTCAGACTGGATCGATCTATTCGATCTCGATCGCCTTCCAGATCTGGGACGGAGCTCTCTGGCTACGTTCCGGAGATGGTCTCCGATCACACTCCCGTCATTGACGATGATTACGGAACCGATGATCTTTACGCTGGTTTAGATCTCTCGGATTCCAAGGCTATGTTGGTTGATTCCTCCTGTGGTGACACAGTGATGACACCGTCTAGTGTGTCAACGCACGGCCGTCGCAGCGTCAACATGGCCGGTGCAGAGACCTTAGAGGATCTTGCGCGGGCCGCGGCGGCCGAAGAGATCGGGCAGTCCAATTCTGCTCGGCGACAGGATGGGGCTACACCGGCTGCTCGTGAACAAGATGTTCGCCGCGGTCTGGACGCCTCAATTAATCAAATCTTGGCGCAGATTCGTGATCAGCGCAAGCGACAATGACGCGACCCGCCTCGCGTATCTCCGCCAAGTCCTCGGCTGCAGGTTCTACTGCGCCGGGTTGAATCCCCGCAACCGCACTGGTCGGCAAAACGCGGATGCCTCAGGGATCCCAGGACCCCTTGAGCATAGTCGGGAATGACTTCAGACCATGGCAACGGTGATCAGATCCACCAACCAGGCCAACCTCACCCTCATGGGCGACGCTGTTACTTCTCACCTAGAGCGACTGGCTGAAAGCCTTAAGTCCATAGGTGAAGTTAACACCTTCTCCGAAACGCAGCCACGGCTGCCGGAAGGACTCGGACGTGGCGCCCGACGATCGCGTGACCCTCGTCACCATCAAAGGACGACTCGCTACGAGCAAGATTCCCGTGGTCGACAACGCTCGCCGAGTCCCCATGGTCGCCGCGACCACAGGGGCAAGTGGGCGCGCAGCGATCACGGACGATCCCTTCGGGACGAGCACATCGTGGCGACCACGAGGAAGGAGCGCGGAGGACTGTCTCGGAGAGAATATCACTAGGCAGAATCTTCCCGTTCAACTAGAGTCCCTCAGCGCAATAGGACCAATGTTTTTTCAAGACTAGGCTCTCAGGAGAAGGTGGTCGGGCATACAGTTTGGGTTGCAGGGCTTTCTCTGACGAGCTCCGCGCTGTCAGGTGGCCTTCCAAGTTCAAACCTGGCCACATGGAGAGGTTCAATGGGACCCAAAACCCAGAGGAATTCCTTTCCATCTACGCTACCGCCATCATGGCAGCCGGAGGAGACGAGCTAGTCATGGCTAATTACCTTCCAACTGTTCTTGAGGGTGCTGCTCGGATGTGGCTGTTCAATCAGTAAGAATGTTCCATCCATTCTTTGGACCAACTTTGTGACGCTCTGATCGCCAATTTTCGTGAGTCATAGTATGTGCGTCTGGTAAGGAGGATGATCTGCACGGATGATCCGGATGAGCGGGAGACCCTCCGCAACTTCGTGAAGCGTTTCATTAAGATCCGCAACACGATCCCGAACATCTCGGACGAATCCGTTGTCCGCGCCTTTAAAAACGGTGTCCGTGACGAGCGGCTCACCCAGGATCTCGAGATCAATGAGACCTGGACCGCCAATGATCTTTTCAAGGCGGCTGATCGCTATGCCAATACGGCAGAGCATGTTCAGTACAAGAAGACGGTCGACAAGAGCGAGCTTCCAGCCCAGCCTGGTGTAGATGAGAAGAAGAAGAATAGCAACAATCCTGGTGATAAGAAGTCCCAGAAGAAAAAGAACAAAGGTACGCCGAACAATACCGTTCCGGGTATAGATCGCGTACCTCCACCCAAGGACGGGCAGAAAAAGCCTGCCAATAACTATAAGGGCAAGAAGCCTGCCCAGGGAGGCAATCAAGGCAAGAAAGGTCCGAGTGACCGATATTGCCCGTTCCACCAGAACTACGGCCACGATATACGCCATTGTAGGACTTGGGCTGCAAAGCTTGAGGAGTTCTACAACAATAAAGGCCCTATGCCCACCCTGCCCGAAAAGGGTGATGCCGGCAAAGCCAAGCGCCAAGCCTAAGATGGTGATCGGGACGATGACGGTGACTATCCTGAACCCGTGAACCATATAGCCGTTATCTTTGGCGGCTTCTCGGCTTATACCTCTCGGCGCAGCCTCAAGGAAACTGCTCGGGAGGTCCACAACGTCGAGAAGGGAAAACCTCAGCCCGAGACGATGAAGTGGACCGAGGTTTCCATCTCCTTCTCCAAAGAGGATTGCCCCACTGGAATGACCAACCCTCATCAGCTCCCGCTGGTGGTCGCTCCGATCATCAGCAACGCCAGAGTCGGGCGTGTCCTGATCGATGGCGGGAGTGCGCTGGACTTGCTTTCGGCAAAAGTATTGGACGAGATGCAGATTCCTCGTTCCAAACTCAAAGAGGTCGCGATGCCATTCTATGGGATTGTACCGGGAGAACCTGTTTAGCCGCTGGGGCAGATTGTTCTGCCCGTTACCTTCGGCAGCCCAAACAACTTCCGGACAGAGTTGATCACGTTTGACGTGGTCGACTTTCCATCTGCCTACAACGCGATCTTGGGTCGGCCATAGCTGGGAAAATTCATGGCCGTGTCCCACCATGCATACCACTGTGTGAAGATTCCGAGCCCTAGCGGCGTCATCATGGTCAAGGGCAACTACAAGGCTGCTCTAGATTGCGATGAGTAGTCCCTTGCTCTGGTCGACCAACTTCCACCGCGTGGTCCCGAAGTGGCGCAGACTAAGTCTGTCCGTCCCAAGGTTTCTCCCTAGCCAGGGGGAGAGACCAAGGAAGTTCCGTTGTCTCTTCACGATCCTTCCAAGACAGTTCATTTGGGGGCCAATCTCGACCCCAAATTGAAAATCGAGCTTATTGCCTTCCTCCGAGCTAATGCAAACGTGTTTGCCTGTGAGCCGTCTGACATGCCCGGGGTCCCAAGAAAGGTTATCGAGCACAAAGCCGACAAATCCGGCAGACAAAAGCTGCTCGCCAAGTTTCGTCGCTTTTCGGATTTCAAGCAGGGGATCATCAAGGATCAGCTTGGAAAGCTGCTCGCCGCTGGATTCATCCGCGAGGTTGATCACACCGAGTGGCTGGCCAACCCTGTCATCGTAAAGAAGAAAGGCGGCAAGTGGAGGATGTGTGTCGACCACACGGACTTGAACGCGGCTCGTCCTAAGGACAATTTTCCGCAGCCTCACATAGACCAGCTGGTCGCCGCGATTGCGGATACTTAGCTTTTGAGTTTTTTAAATGCTTACTCCGGTTATCACCAAATAAGCATCTCCCCCGACGATGAAGAGAAAACTGCCTTCATCACCCTCTTCGGCACTTTCAGCTATACGACCATGTCTTTCGGTCAGCGCAACGCTGGTGCTACCTTCCAACGCTTAATAGAGAAGACTTTCCCAGAACAGCGCGGAAGGAACCTAGAGGTCTATGTTGACGACATAGTAGTAAAGAACAAGTATGCTCTGGATCATGTAAAAGATCTGGCCGAGACGTTTCATAATCTCACCAGGCACAGAATTAAATTAAATCCAGAGAAGTGTACCTTTGGTGTCCAATCCGGCATGCTGCTAGGCTATGTGATCGGTTCGCAAGAAATTTCTGCTAACCCTGAAAAAATCGAAGCCATTGAAAACATACAGGCTCCAACCACCATTAAGGAGGTCCAGAGCCTAACAGGATGAATGGCTGCTTTAAGTAGATTTATTTTCCGTCAAGACAAACGCGGGTTGCCCTTCTTCAAGGCCCTGCGCAAGCACAATGGTTTCGAATGGACAGAGGAGGCTGACAGATCTTTCCAAGATCTAAAGCAATACCTGTCCAACCCACCTTTCTTGACTACCCCGCGACATGGCGAACAGCTTTTGTTGTATCTTGGCTATACGCCACAAGCGGTGGCCTTGGTCTTGATTTGTGGAGAGGAAGGCATCCAATGCCAATCTATTACGTGAGCGAGGTACTTCATGGATCAAAGGAGCGCTACCCTGAGGTCCAAAAGTTGCTCTACGCCTTGCTCATGTCCTCCAGGAAGCTTCGGCAGTATTTTCAGGCGCATCAAATATTGGTCCGACCAAGTTCTCTCTGGGCGAAATCCTATGGAACAAGGAAGCTGGCGGACACATAGCTAAGTGGGCAATGGAACTTGCAGAGTTCGATATTACGCTTGTCGCCTAATCGCTATTAAATCTCGTGTCTGTCGACTTTGTCATTGAATGGACCTCGCACGCCTAAATCTCGTGAAGCTCCCGAGCAATCTGAAGAAACCCTCTGGACCATGTTTTTTGACAGCTCACGCACTGGAAACTCGGGGGCTGATTTTGTTCTCATCTCCCCTCAAGGAGAGCAACTCCAGTATTCTATCCAACTACACTTTGCGACAACAAACAACGGCGTGGAGTATGAGGCCCTCCTCGCGGGACTAAGAGCGTGCAAGTCGCTCGGCGTCCAACGGCTAACTGTGAAGGGAGATTCACAGCTGGTCATCAATCAGGTAAACAAGGAGTATCAGTGTTGCGATGACTCAATGGCGCGATACCTGGTTGAAGTGAGGAAGTTGGAGCGGCACTTTCGATTCTTCGAGATGCTCTTCGTGCCCAGAAAGGACAACTTCTTAGCCGACCAGCTATCCAAATTTGGATCCTCACGCGAACCTGCCCTGGGAGGGGTGCTCGTCGAGCACCTTTATAAGCCCTCTATCACGTCTTCAGACGAGGCAACAGAGACAGGTGGTGCTGTCTCCATCGAAAGCGGTGTCATGGATCGGACAACGTCATTTGTCCCAGATCTTGCATAAGGGACCACCTGACGACGGCCGCCGCGGCGTTCCGGCTTATAATATATGCTAGTCCATACAAGCTTATGGACGGCATCCTTTACCGGCAAGGTGCTCTGAGAGTACTCTCCAAGTGCATCTCGCAGCAGGAAGGTGTGTTTCTTTTTAGGGACATACACGAGGGTGCCTGCGGCAACCACGCCTCTTTCAGGATTCTGGTCGGCAAAGCGTTTCGCATGGGATATTACTGGCCCACAGCGCTACAAGATGCCCGGGATGTGGTAACTAAGTGCAAGGCATGCCAATTTTACGCCCGAAAGGCTCATAAACCCGCCCAAGAACTCCAAACGATTTCCCATCATGGCGTTTCTCTACATGGGGTCTGGATCTGTTCGGCCCTTTCCCCAAAGGGTTCAAGGCTGCACACACTTGCTCGTCGCCATCGATACCTTCACAAAGTGGACTGAGGCCGAGCCTGTGTCATCTCTTCACGCCAAAAACGGTTGTGTGTTTCTTCAAAAGCAACGTGATCACCCGCTTCGGGATTCCCCACAAACTGATGACCGATAACGGTCCCTAGTTCAGAAACGAGATATTCCAGGAATACTGCGAACAGCTGGGCACCAAGGTCTGCTTCGCCTCTGTGGCACATCCACAGAGCAATGGAGCAGTCGAGCGAGCTAACGAACATATAGTGCAGGGTATCAAACGGCGGGTGTTTGCAACACTTCAACAGCACAACAAAGCCTGGGTCGTCGAAGTTCCTTCCGCCCTCTGGGCCGTGCGCACCACAGCCAGCCGGGCAACCGAGGAAACTCCTTTCCAACTGGTCTACGGTGTAGAAGCCATCTTGCCCGCCGAAATAATACTCGGCTCGCCTCGAACGAGCTCGGTTAACATGGTTGATGCAGAGCAAGAGTGCTTGCTGGAACTCGATCTCCTCGAAGGCACACGTGACCAGGCACAAGTAAGAATGGTGCGCTACCAGCAAGATCTTTCCCGGCACGCTGCCAAATGTGTCCAACCAAGGGCTTTGAAGGAGGGCGACCTTGTTCTGCGCCGCGTCCAGAACCTGTCCAATGCCAACAAGTTAACTCCCCGATGGGAGGGCCTGTTCACGGTCGTTTCTACTATTCGCCCGGGGGCTGTTCGCCAAGCAATGGAGGACGGGAGAGAGCTGACCAACACTTGGAACATCGACCAGCTTCGTAAGTTCTTTGTGTAGTTCTTTTATTTCTTTTCCTAGCTCTGCGCCTTTTTGTCAAATGTCGCGTCTTTGTTCGTCCAAGTCTCTCGGGATGCCATGTAAAGTTCAATCTAATTAATAGTAAATGCTCACGGCCCCCTGCGGCCCTTTTCACATCTTGCCTTCTCAGACTATCATCCCTCTGATAACACTTAATGGCTGCCCGGTCTTGCGATCTTTAGGATTTCCCTGCCCGTATCTTCTTTCAGCAAGTTCCTAAACTTAAGGTTGCGTAACACGGCTTTCCGTCTTGCGGCTAAGTCTCCTCTCGTAAGCCCCCCGTGGCAGAGGCACTTACCGCGTTCGGCACTACCACTCGGCAAAGCCTGCTCTCGTAAGCCCTCCGCGGTGGAGGCACTTTTCTTATTCGGTTACCTTGGGAATCGCCTACCTTACGTTGACGAGAAGTTTATGGAATAAGTCGATCAAGATGCGGGTGTCGCTCTATATCTCTACGCACGTGCTTGAATTCGCAAGCTTAGGTCTTCAAGCATCGTCCGTCACATCGGGCTAGGGTGTCGCTTCTTACGCTTGTGCACTGCTCGAGTTCATAAACTCGGGTTTTCGACGAGATACACAACGAAGTGGGAGTTAGGTCAAGGCGTCCTAGCGTTTTTTCAAAAAATTCTCTAGCATTGTTTTGCCTTGCTCTTAGTTTCCTGTTCGTTCTTATCTTTTTGCTGCTCTTTCTTGCAGGGAAAAGGTAAGTTTCATTTACATTAACAAAAGTTTACAGGTATACAAGGCCCTTTCGAGTACAATCCTACTACTACTACTTAGAAGCAAGCTGCTCCTTCAGCTCTTCAATTTCTAACTTGAGGAGCGGGGCTTCTCCTTGGGTTTTGATCTCTTCCTTCTCTTCAGCTCGGAGGTGCTAGGCTTCCTCCTTGCTGACCGATCTATGCTTGGCCTGCTCCTTGGCCTCTGCACGGAGGGTTTCGACCTCCTCGGTCTTGGCCCGCAGCTGCTCGGTCAGACTCTCGTTCGACTTCACGCCGCTTTCGGTGGTCTTGAGTCGCCGGCAAAGCTTCTTGCCCGCCCTTCCAAGGTGCTGCGCCCTCATGGCAACAGGCAGCTCCTCGACCTCTTCCTGTGAGATCAAGGGAGTCGTTACCCTCTCCTCGGTCAGTTGGGCCTTGAGCTCCTTCACCTCCGCCTCGAGTCGGTTCCAGCGTTCGGCCATGGCCATGAGCTCCTCCTCGAGCCACCTCGTGCGGCGCTGCCCATGGAAAGCTCCCATGATGGCGCCGCGCTCAATGGCGACGCCTTCTTCGAAGTCCTCCATGGTGCCCCGCAAGACCTGAGTGAGAGAAGAACAAGTCCGTTATACTGGGTTACTGCTAACTTAGACGGACAAGTTTTTTGTTTGAGGCTTACCTCTTGAAGCATGTGCTTCAAGTTCCGACGTAGGCGCTCCCCGAGGCCGTGGGTCGCGAAGCCCTGGCTGCTCGAAGCGGCTGCAGCACGGTGTTTTCTCCGCTGCGTCTTCTCCCTGCGAGAGCGTGTCCGCTTGGGGGTAGTGGCAACGGGTGAGGATCTTTCATCCTCAAGCCCTTGCCTTTCTTCCTCTTCCTCCGCTCGATCATCCTCGGGCAAGACCGGCGTTGCTCTTCTCGGCGACGTTCGTGGGACCGCGGGCAGGGCAACTTGTGCCCCCTGCTCACGATTGTCTCCCTGCGCCCTGGCGGCAGGTCTCTCGCCCTGCTCGTCAGAGGTAGCCGTCGCCACAGGAACGAGTTGCCCCTGCGATGAAGTGCCCGACAGGACCGCCTGCTCGATCCAGGCCCAGGAAGCCGTCGGAGCCAGCTCCTAGGCCCTGCTCTTTGTGGCGTCATGCCCCGCTTCTTCGGCTTCCAGCCGCTCCACCGCGCTCTTCAGCACGTCGATTTGATCATTGAAGCCCGGCGGGAGCACAGCCCACGCTGCCAGCCTGTCCTTGAGGGCGGCCAATCTCGTTGCCCGCGACGCACCGTGTAGGTGCTCGGACAGTAAGGACCGCTCGATCGCCGCGTCCACGTTGTCGCTGGCGATCACCTCCTCGGCAGTTGATGAAAGGGGAAACCTCGCCATTGCATACCTGCCGTGCCCGCCACGGGAAGTTTGACCTTCTTCTTCGCTCCGTGACGGAGCTTGCACCTCTTGCTCAGCGGATCGTCGGCTTCTTGTTCGTCTTGGCCTCCGAGCGCCCGTGGCGACAAACTCAGCTCCCTTGAGAGCTGGGCACTCTTTTTGCGCAACGCAAGGAGAGCCTCCTTGTGCACGACCTCCTCTTCGAGCCTCCTCTGCTCAACGATCTGTTGCAGCTGTTCCATATGGCCCGGGTAAGCCAGTGTGTCAGGTTCCGTACCTCTTCGTCGCCTTGCTCGGTGAGGAGGGATGGGCTTGGCGTTCTCCATGGTCGGGTCAGCATGACGGCAGCTCGCGTCGCCGGCTCACGGCCACCTTGGGTTTCACGGCCACCTTGGCCTTGCCCTTCCTCTCCCCCTCCTTGTCAGACTCAGAGAGCTCATCGATGATCCCGCCAACGATCAGCTGCTAGTCCTGCATATTTGGAGGCGAATGTGAGCATGCCATAATCGTGTAAGTCTGGCAACTCAGATGAGGGCACTAAGTGTGTTACCTCTGGAGAACGGACGAGCACATTCCTTGGGCATGTGTAGGCCACTTCCCCGGTGACCTCAGTGTCCTTCCTGGCAGCCTTCAGTATGGCGTCGACCTGCTCGGCCACCCATGCGTCGGTAGGTTTCACTGTCCGAACAGAAGATGTATTTAGTTCCTGTTCGGATGAATCACCAAAAAAGGGTGAGCATTTGAGGAATTTACCCGAGCTTTCCATGGTGATGTCCTCCTAGTCTTCTATCTTGTAGAAGGGGTAGGACCTCTTCCGCAGCGGACAGATTCTGTTCGTCACGAAGTACCGGATGATCTCTCTGCCCGTGAGCCCGAGGCCCACAAGGGAGGCGATCTTCCGGGTCAAGTACCACTCCTTGCCGGTCGGCTCCGGCCGTGGCATCTGTGTCCCCTTTGTTGGCGCTTGTTCGGTGAAGAAGAGCTTGCTGTCGCCGCCCCTCTTGGTGTAGAACCACCTCATCCACCACGCGCCCATCGAGACGAGCAGTGGTGGACGAGGGTACGGCGCGTCGTCGTCGGTGGCCCGGAGCTTGAGGTAGTAACACCCGAGCCCAGAAGTCATGAGTCGCTCCTAGTTATCACAGTAGTAATGGAGGAACAATTTCCACCGATGGATCAACGCCCAGATAGCCCTCGCACAAGTGTGCGAAGACGGCCATCTGGAGGAACGAGTTGGGGTTGAGATTCGCAACCTCCAGCCCGCTGATGTTCAGGAAGGCCTCCACAAAATCGCATTCGGAAGATCTCAACCCAAACATGGCGAAGAGCTCGAAGTTGACGAACTTGTACTCGAGCGGCTTCGGCATCTCCTCCTCCCCGGGCAGCCTTCAGCTGCCGGTGTCAATGTGTCCTGCTTCCTCCAAGGTCTTCAAGTCTTTCTCGGTCATGCTAGTGCCTGCGAACTTGGCCATAGCAATCCCCAGGTCTGACGAGCAGCTTTGGAGGTGGGTTGCGGCTGTTTGATGCTAGCGCAATTGAAATAGGGTTTGGGAAGGAAAGGCGCGCAAGAGCGAAAGTGGTAAGCATGGCGACTTGGTGCTCTTTATACGGCGAGCCGAAAGCTGCAGAACGGTTTTTACCATAAAACGGCTAGTTTTTTTACTGCAATGGCTAGGTAAAAACGGTCGTCTGTTCTGTCTGCGCAACGAGAGGAAGGCCCCACTCTAGTGAAGACCTTCCACTTGAGTCTCGGGGGCTAACTGTCGGGGATAAAATCATGACCCATTGACATGGCCCACTCCCTGACGGCCTAATTGATGGGGAACGGGATCCCGATCTTCTGATAGGTATGAGTAAACACGATTGGTGGAAAACTCGACGTTGACGATCCGACCTTGATCAGCACCGATCTAGGCCTGTAATCGCTACACCACCGTCTCCGTTCGTTATCAACCACGCAAGCGCACGGTCGACCTCACCACGAAGGCTAGTTCTTGCAAGCGAATCGAGAACACAAGCAAGAACGAAGAAGAAGCAATCTGAAAATGCGAATATATATTAAAATCACGAATTTGGGGTTCCACAAACCGATGATCGGCGATACTGCGATGGCAGAAATATATCTAAGCAAAACCCGACTCTAACAATGATGGCTACCAAGTCTTAATAGACAGAAGGGGTGGCGGCTAGGGTTTGAGGCGACCCCCTTGCACGAGATACACGGGCCGAAGCCCAAAAACAAGGTGACGCAGCACGGGGCAGCCCAACAGAATCTGGTCGCCTCTTGTTTCGACGATTGTGATCAACTCAGAAGGAATTTGGACGTGCGACTTGATCCGTTGGAAAGGTCTCGTCGAGGGCTTCTCCGTAATGTACTTGAACACCCCAAATGGAGTTGATATGCATCTGCTACGCCCGTTTGAAGACAGACTGCTCCGCCGTGACCGAACCGGACTCCAACTCGTGGTAGACTTGGTTTCCAACTTGTCTTGGCGTAGAGTTCCATCCTCGCTGATCAACACCATAATTCCTAAGTACAAGCACAACATTATTAGGTAGTAACTCGCTCTTATGAGTATTCTCTTGTGTGGTAAGTAGGGATGAAAATGGTACGGATAATTTCCGACCGTCCGACCGACCGAGGCATAATAATATCCGAAAATATTGAGCCGGATAATTTTATGGATATCCGAATCCGATAAAGGCGGATCTGATGCGGATACAAATAATATCCGATGGATATTATCCGAGCTTTTCTTGGATAATATCCGATGGATATTATCCGATTAGCTAAATCCATCTATAAACTATCTCTATTATATTTCTATAGGATGCATGACTAACACATATAACAACTAGATGCATGTGATTTTACATTTTTTTTGCTTTATCGGGTATGATACTTACACACCATCATTTTCATGACTATGGGCCATAAAGTTGAGTCACAAAGAGATAACTATATGTATTTGGATATACTTATTTCTTTAGTATATGCTTTCGCAGATATCCGAGAGAAGTATCCGCGTCCGATCTATATTTGTATCCGATATTATTCAGATCCGTATTTGTATCCCAGATTATCCAGTATCTGAATCCGTATCCGATCAAACTAAATGGATCAAATACAATACGAGTGGTTTCCGATCCGTATCCGATCCGTTTCATCCCTAGTGGTAAGGAATGAGCCCACCTGGCGATGTAGTTGTCGTGTACGTGCCCTTGTTATTGGTCCTTGCACCGTAGGTGGTGGTAGAGTAGTGGACGCATCGGTAGGAGTGATGTCCTCATCACTAATCGAACAGCCTCCTAGGGCCTGGCTCTCTAGAGGGCTCTATCAGGCCCATGTGCATTCTGCCGAACAGCCTCTTGGTTGGCACGGTGCGTGGCGGCCTAGACTTCGTGTTCGAGTCAGACTCGAACAGAGTTCTGCACGGCTACGTGAAGACCTTGACGTAATTTCTCGGATTGGAGCAGACGTCGTGATCCCCAAGAATTGGAGTATACCTTATCTACCTCAGGATGTATTTGGCATGCGTACGAGTTTGTTACGTCCTCGTAGTTTGCCCGGCCCGATTATCCTCCGGTAGGTCGGTTGTTCAACACTATATAAACCAGGCCCCTACGGCGTGTAGAGGGCACACACGCATCGAAGCCAAGATCTAGATAATACTACCTCTTGTACACCCATAATTTCATCGAGACCTGTTCGTCTCGTTGAGTTCTTCCTTGTAATCCTCTTTCATATAAAGAAGCACTGGACGTAGGGTTGTTATCTCCTCGGAGAGGCCTGAACCAGGATAAAAACGTGTGTCTCCCTATTGCTCGTTGATTGCTGTTTGCCCTGCTCGGTAGTGTCTTCTATCTCCCCTTCTCAAGAACCTTAGTTGACTTGGAACCGATATCCGAACCGTCGACAGAAGCCTTCTCTCGAAAGGCCCGACCGAAGCATAACCGCTACGTCTTCGTCGTCCCTACCAAGGCCTAGGGGCTGCGACGGACGAGGTCGTTTTACAGTGCCCGGGCTGGTCGTCGGGGTCACTCGGCTTGCCCTCGGCACACCTAGCACCCTCACCACCGCGAGCATCCCGGAGGCGGCAGTCGGCGAACAAGCCGGCTCCCGCTCGTGCCTCCTAGGATATCAGAGAGCGGCTGCTCCCCTCTTCCCGAGCGATGCACTTCAGTGGAATCTCAAGCGTAGAGCTTGGCCTTTCGCTCGTACCTCCCGGCTGGCGCATCGTCATCGAGGATCGCTCGGACCCGCAGGACGGCTCGGACCCGACATCCGCAGACCCTCCCGGCCAAGCGTGGCAAGCAACACGGCGCTCGCTTGGGTACTCACCGCTGTTGCGTTTCCCGATGCCTCCAAGGAGGCGGTCGCGCCTCCCCGAACCGGAGGCCGGGCAGACATCGTCGTCCCCCACCAGGGCCGGGGGCTGCGACGGACGGTCTCGGAAGCCTTCTCTTGATGGCCCCGACCGAAGCATAGGCGAAGCTGCTCCCTCCTTGAACCGGAGGCCGAGCCATCCGCATCGTCGTCCCCACCAGGGTCGAGGGCTGCGACGGACGGTCGCGGAAGCCTTCTCACGAAGGCCTCCGACCGAAGCATAATATCTGAACCGATGCATGGGGTCATGTCCCGTGATCATCTTGCACAGTTGCACACCATCTACCATGGAGTCGCCACCGCCATGGGCACTGCCATGGAGCCATGGGCGTGGCTGTCGGAGCTTGGTGATGTCTCGCTTTGGGACGCCGCCGTGGGGGAAGAGGAGGCCGGAGGGGCCACCCCGCGCACCGACGGTGAGGGAGAGGTGCCCGGAGGGAGCAGCCCGCGCCACCGGCCGCTGGGTGCTGCTGCCGCTGAGGAGGAGGCAGGAGGGAGGAGCCTCCGCGCCGCCACGGGACGCCGCCGCCGGGCTTGAGGAGAAGACGCCGCTGCCTGCTGCTGGAGAGAGGCAGGCCGGAGGAGCCCCGCGTCACCGGCCAGCTGTTGCAGGAGGAGGAGGCGTGGAGGAGCCCAAGCCGCCGCTACAGAGGAAAAGGGCGGAGCTCGCGCCGCTGGCCAATGGAGAGGAGGGGCGAAGCTCGCGCCGCGCCGCCAGATCAGATGAAGAGGGAGGCGCCCCCGGTTGCTGCTCGGGGGGGAAACGGAGGAAGGCGCCCCGCGCCGCCGGCCGCCGTAGGCCTCGCGCCGCCGCACTGCTGGAGAAGTGGAGCGGGCCGCTGGCTGCAGGAGAAGGGACGCCGCCGGAGAGGGGGAGCGCCGCCGCTCGTTGGCGTGGAAGCAGCCCCGCGCCGCCACCGGGCACGCCGCTGCTGGTGAAGAGGAGCTGCAGGAGGGAGCCCGTGCTGCCGCACGCCGTGCTGGTGCTGGAGAGAAGGGGCGAAGCTCGCCGCCGCCGAGCTGGATGAGAAGGCCGCGTGGAGGGAGCTCGCGTCGCGCCGCCCATGGCCGCTGGAGAGGAGGCGGGCGGAGCTCGTGCCGCCGGCTGCCGCTTGCGCCGAAGAAGAGGAGAGCGGGAGGAGGAGGCACCAGAGGGAGCTAGCGCTGCCACGCCACTGCGGGAGGAGGAGGCCGGCGGAGGGAGCTCGCCGCCGCGGGCCTCTGCTGGTGAGGAGGAGGCCGAAGGGAGCAGCACCTGGCCACTCCTTCTCCCCCCCCACAGCTCCCCTTGCTCCCTTTGATTCCCAATCCGGGTCAGATCTGGAGCCAGTCCCCCTGATTCCCCTCGATCTCTCCCTTTCTTATCCGATCTGTGATCTTCCTACCACCGATTTTGGGATGAACTCAAGGGGAAGAGGATTCAACAGCTACCCCCTACCTGGCGCGCCACCGTCGGCGTTCGATTTTGCCGCTGGACCGACAGATTTATAAGTTCGGTAGTGGGGTGTGCGCTGTCGTGCCTCGATCCGCCCCCAAGCTTCCAAGAACGGCATGAACGCAGGCGACATACCCAAGTTCAGGCCCGAGGTGGTAATAATATATCTCGCTTGAACTCTAAATTTACGCGATTGAGAGGAATGAGATGGGAGGAGAGGAAACCCCCTTTCCCGTGGTGGGTTGAGCCCTTATAACATGTGGGTGAGCCCAAACCACCGGGGAGAGAGAAACAGGGGTGCATCTGGTACATTACATGATCGCCGTACTGGCAGGTATACATTTAATGTCATGTAGTCGTAGCCGCCTGCTACGTATGTCCCGCTGCCTTGTCACGTCCCATCGGTGGCGGGTGGGGCTCGGAGTCCCGCCAGCCCTGCCAGCAGCTCACGTGGTCGCCGATATGGCGCTGGCTCGATCACCGCGCTACCGCCGCCACGCCGCGTGTCTTGGTTCTCGCCACGTGTCTGGCGAGCGGTGCTTTCGCCCGACGCCAGTGAATCGGTCGGTCTCCGTGAGGTCTGGTCGGCCACGCCTGGCGAGAGCGCTATGCCTCGGGGTCCAGTTTCTGAGTGATGGGGCCCGCGTGCCCACCAGCCCAGTCGAAATCAGACCCGACCTAATGCGACAAAAGTAGATGATATTGAAAAAGTAGATTTGTATTGGTTGATTGTCGGACCTTTACATGGCATCAAGGCCAAGTATTTATACATGGTAATCATCGACACATCTTGTCGTATTTGCCAAGGAATTACAATGGTTTATTCCTAATTTATCCTTAATTTCAGACACAAACTCCTTCCTCTCGGGCTCTCGTCTCACCTTCCTTTTCTATCTTGCGTCGATCCAAATACAGCCCAAATCTCAATGTTTCCTTACCAAACAATGATATCGGTTCAATTCTTTTTTTTTTGTATTAGCATGCACATGCCCCCTAATTTTGTAATATATTTTGTATTAACAAAACTAAAGCTGATATCGTGACGTAGTAATCTTCATATCACCATTCGTTAGCAACATCAATCCGTGTTGCACACACCATATGTTCCCAATGTGCCTCCACAAGAACTCGCTGCACACCGACTCTGAACAGTCCACCAGATTCACTTCATCTCCCCCATTAACATTACAGTGACGACCCTTGGTCTGCCTTGATTTTTTTGTAAAAATCGGTTTTCCCTTCACTTGGAGTACATTGGCTTAGTAAAAACTAGCATTTATTTTTCCATTTTCCTTCCTTCTTCACGAACCAATCCATGGCTTCCTACAGCTCCACCATCAGTTCTGATTATTTTGAGTATTTGGACTGAAGCGACAATTCCATCACCACTGCTCTCCAAGAAGTGCTCTCCGTGGAGTTGCACTCGGAGGAAGAGGTAGCCGACAATGTTGCCATCGACCAGTTACTCCAGGAGGAGTTACAGGCGGAGGACGAGGATGTCGCTGTTGTTGAAGCGGAAGATGCCGCCCTCATATAGGCCTTCACGGATGAGGAGGATGACGACGGTACCAACGACGAGGAAGACAACGACGGCGACGGCTGCGAAATGGAGGAGGAAGACTTTCTCGAGGGTGACGAAGAGCTTGGGAAGGAAGAGGAGACGGAAGATGATGGCACCTCCAAAGATTTCATCACCTTTGCGAGAGCCGACGCTGCCTTCACCAGAGTTGACGCCGCCCTCGTCTCGTCTTGGCGTCGTCCACATCTCATCACCTACACGCACGGAGCCAAGATAAGGAGAAACATACAATTTTACCCGTTTACCCGTTTGCTCACAGTCTGGCCGCTATAGTGAAAATGCACCAAATGAACCTGGCTACACCGGTATGATGAGGCAACCAAACATATTTGAGCTGCATCATCTGTGGGCCAGGACAAGGCAGGCACAGACATATAGACAGCCCCTTGGGAAACAAGATGGGTGAAATTGGGCCGGTGGGTGGCCGCGTGCGGCCAGGCCGAGTCGCCAGGTGCCCATTTCCACGTCAGCTAGCGTGATCGACGTGTCCTCAGCGCCTCGTCATTGGAGCACGCGATCCAGCATCCGTCCCAGATCCGACGGCCACGAGATCCTTCGCCCCTCCACGGTGTCTATCCAGGCCCCACAAGCAGCGAGACAAACCCCCCGTTCGTTCCATCCAAATCCACCCCCTCCTCCTTCAAGGCTCCTTCAACTGCCCTCGCCTCGTGCTCTTCCTGCATCCCTCTCTCTCTCTCTCTCTCTCTTCGTCCCCCTCCCCTCGCCTAGGGTTCCGGGCGGAGCTTCCCCTCGCCTCGGCAGCGGCGGAGGCGGCGGCGGCGGCGGCGGCGGCGAGGTATGCAGCCCAGCTCAGCTCCCTCCTCCCCACCCTACCTCCCGGATCCGGCCTCGAGGCTGTCCCGCGGCGGCTCGCCGTTCCCCGATCCGTGCGCCGTGGCCGCAGATCCGCGCCGCGAGCTGCCGCCGCTGCTTCCTGCTCGATCTCTACCTGGATGCCCGCAGAGTGTGTTTTTGCCGCTTTCCGTTTTGTGATGTGCTTGATGCGGATGGTCTGGTGGGTGAGGGGTCCAGATCCACGCGGATCCGAGGTCCTAGGACGGTTGCTTGGTTGGTGGTGCCCGTTGCGAATTGTGATTTTCTGATCGATGCGGATGATGGAGACGTTTGGTTGGTGGATTTGTGCTTGGTGACTGAATTGGGAAGATTTTGTTTCGCTGGGATCGTGCATGGGGGGCTAAGCGAAAATTGCTGGAAGGGCAAGCGGTTGGTTGGTTTGTCGTGTCATGCGAGCTTAGGCTAAATTGATTCCCGATCTAAAGCTAGTCGACCAATTTATTCAAGTAATTGACCAGCGATTATTATTGCTAACAAAATCATTTGTCCTGTCAGTGTAAGCTCTAAGTTATTGTTAACTCTCTGTGGATGGTCAAGAGAGGCTGTACATCTCTGCTAATCATATGCTTCCCTTTGTCTCTGCATGTTAATTTTTGTTATGTTTCCATCAAATGGATGGGTCTCTTTAACCAGAATCATGATTGGCTGCATAATCCACAAATCTAGTAATTGTTGTGGTGTTTATTGGCTTCTATGTTAGGGCTTTTCATGTGCATTGTACAGGATGCTGATCCATTTTCGTTTCTTGAGCACAGAAGGATGGCTGGCGGATTCAGAGTACTGCATCTTGTCAGGCCCTTCCTGGCTTTCTTGCCAGAAGTGCAGAGTGCTGATAGGAAAATACCATTCAGAGAAAAAGTGATATACACTGTTATTTCTCTCTTCATTTTCCTGGTGTGCAGCCAGCTCCCACTCTATGGCATTCATTCAACTACTGGAGCTGATCCTTTTTACTGGATGCGTGTGATTCTTGCATCAAACCGTGGTACTGTTATGGAGCTTGGGATCACTCCAATTGTGACATCTGGGATGGTGATGCAACTTTTAGTGGGATCAAAGATAATTGAAGTTGACAACAGTGTGAGAGAAGATCGTGCTCTGCTGTAAGTATTTTTAAAAAATAGCAGAATCACCTACTTTCTGGATATAATTGCCTATACTGTATTCATAGTCTCATATGATGTAGCCTTAGTGAATAACCAGGGGGATTTAAAGATTACTTGTTCATATTTCTTATTCTTATATCTGGTGATCATCCTGTAATGGATAGTGTACCTTTTAACTCAGGAATGGTGCACAAAAGTTGCTTGGTATCCTGATTGCTATTGGTGAAGCTGTGGCATATGTTCTGTCTGGAATGTATGGTAGTGTGAGCCAGCTTGGAACTGGGAATGCTATTCTCATTATACTTCAGCTTTTCTTTGCGGGCATCATTGTCATCTGCTTAGATGAGCTCCTGCAGAAAGGCTATGGTCTGGGCTCTGGCATTTCTCTGTTCATTGCCACCAATATCTGGTAAGGACGTTTGTCTTCTTTCTCCTATTGGATTGCTATTTTGTTAGAAGTTGCTTTATAGTAAATTTTCTGTCATACAGTGAGAATATCATTTGGAAGGCATTTAGCCCTACAACCATCAACAGTGGGCGTGGTGCTGAATTTGAAGGGGCAGTTATTGCATTGTTCCATCTTTTGATTACTCGAACCGACAAAGTTCGTGCCCTTCGTGAGGCTTTCTACCGTCAGAACCTTCCAAATGTGACCAATTTACTTGCTACTGTCTTGGTCTTCCTCATAGTTATCTATTTCCAAGGCTTCCGTGTTGTGCTTCCAGTGAGATCAAAAAATGCTCGTGGGCAGCAAGGCTCATATCCAATTAAGCTGTTCTACACTTCGAACATGCCCATCATTCTGCACTCTGCCTTGATTACCAACCTCTACTTCATTTCCCAGGTACACACTTCAATCGTACTACTGTAGTAAGATATCATTACATGAATTCCAGAATGTGCAATTGTTGACATGTTTTTTTATTGCTACTGCCCTATTGCAGCTTCTCTACAGGAAGTACAGTGGAAATTTTCTGGTGAACCTTCTTGGGAAATGGAAGGAATCTGAGTACTCTGGCCATTCTATTCCTGTTGGTGGTCTTGCTTACTATGTAACTGCACCGTCAAGGTGAAGATTTGTTCTATTCTATCATTCTATGTTACCAGTTACTGCCTTTTCCTAATTATTATGCTTGTGTTCACAAGTTATTGTTAGCTATGTTTTACATAGCATGTTCTGAAACCATGCAGTTTGGCTGATGTTCTTGCAAATCCGTTCCATGCACTGTTCTATGTGGTCTTTATGCTGTCAGCTTGTGCTCTCTTCTCGAAGACTTGGATTGAAGTTTCTGGTTCCTCGGCTAAGGATGTTGCTAAGCAGCTAAAGGTAAAAACTGTTTATATGTATGATCTATGTTTTCTTATCCAGATACTTGCATATAGGCTATGTCATGTTCCATAACATTGCATGGACAAGCATGATTATTTTATGGTGTTACTGTTTCGGATATGTTCCTTTTTTAGTATATATATGGCAGTCAATTGTATGAAGGTAGGATCTGCATATAGGAAGCCAAAAAAATTGTTGCACCATGCAGCATTATTGTCACTGAGGAACACTGATGTCCATTAGCTGACTGTTAGTACCTTTTTTTGGTTTAGGTTCTTTTCTGACTGGACCCTTACAACTCCAACCTATTTTTAGGAGAAATATGAAATAAAAGTGTTAAATGGAGTGATCCATTTTATTTTTTTTGCATACATCCAAAATTATTTTGCAAAAGCCACGTCTCAACTCTTCTGATCTTGGCAATTCAACAGGAACAACAAATGGTGATGCCAGGTCACCGTGAGTCAAACTTGCAGAAGGAATTGAACAGATACATCCCGACTGCCGCTGCATTTGGTGGTGTGTGCATTGGCGCATTGACTGTTCTAGCTGATTTCATGGGCGCAATTGGTTCGGGAACTGGTATACTGCTTGCAGTTACCATCATTTACCAGTACTTCGAGACATTTGAGAAAGAAAGGGCAACCGAGCTTGGTTTCTTTGGTTTTTGATACCATAGCTGGAGGACTGTGTGACGAAGGTAGTTGATTCTTGCAAATCACACTACTTGGCGGGCTGTCATGGATGTAATTGAAGAGCTTAAGATCAGTTTAGGTTGAGAAATTTGTAGCAGGTTCTGCGGTGCATTTCAGGCCAGTTGGTGGCAAGTGTCATGTAGAAGTACAGCCATGGCCATCAATCTATCCATTTCCGCGGTCTTCCCGTTTCTTGACTATATAGTAACCGAATGTTTTGAGATCAATTTAGCAATGTGAACTGAATACATATTTGATTTGTTTGCGACAATCAGTCTTACTAATCTTTCTAGATCCCGAGAGCTATCAAGTAATAAATCTTTTATTCTCTGTGGATTTCGAAAAAGGTTAATGCCTAATAACTAACGTGCGTGGTGCAAGCTGTTCCCATCGTTTTCTTTTATTTTATGAAAATGAAAATGTACCCGTTTGGTCATGAACTCTAAATCTTGGAAGATTGGTCGCTTTGATCTGTCCTGAACTCTATATCTTGGAAGATTGGTCCTTTGATCAATAAAGGATGGGTTCGGGTGGTTTTCACTGATGTGCTACAGGGTGGTTTTCACTGATGTGCTACGTGTGGCAGGCTTGGGTGATGTAGCGCTATATGGTTGATTGCGTCAATTCTTTTCTTTCTTTTTTAGAGAAGGAATAAACACAGGTGCACACAAACACACGCATGCCCCTGAAGGCTTGAATACATGTAGGGATTGTAAACTAACAGTAAGGTACATACCCACTACTAGATACCTCTAGAAATAAATCCTGTGAAGGCTTGCGAACTGGGTTGAACTTTCAACCTACAGCTCACATAATCAGGATGCTACTAGCTTAATTCTCACTTTTAGGTCAGCTCTCAATTATCCCTCTTCTTATCCATGTGGATGTAATGTTAGTGGATGTTCGTCAATAAAAAAAAACACCTAAAACCATTGTATTGATAATGGATCAACTTGTTTGGTTTAAATATTTAAAGAACAAGTTAGCTCTGTTTTTATTATATTGTACTGTGCCGCCCAGATGTACACCCTGTGTAACAATGTGTCGAGACAGTGATGGTGCGGATCGTTCTCGTGAGATGCTGCATGCCTGCCTGGCAGTCGAAATTCGAACTGCGGTTTTATCCAATTTTATCCAATTTGGTTGGTACTTTTGATAAACGGTCAAAAATGATTGACGGCCCTATTTCGATCGAAGTAAAACGGGGGGACTTAGCTATGAAATTTGTTACAAACGAACTGAGCTGTAAATGGTAACTCAAAAAAACATTACAAGTGTCACCAGAGTGAACATTTCAGAAAGTTGCAGAAAATAGATTTCAAAGAATCAGAAGTACAATGTAACATTTTCATCAAAAGTATGCGCAACATAATTTACCTCTAACGACCTCTCACTGGGAACACCGCCATTACATGTTCCTAGTCTTCTACTCCGAAGTAAGGGATCTCACCAAGCAATTTCTCACATCCATTTCTTAAGTTAGCAAGCCATGAAGCAGCAATATCCCAAAATTACAGAGTAGCTAATCCAGTTTATCCTAACTGCGTGAGATAACATTCTTGGCAACCTCAACGATCTCTTCCATCTGGCTGTCAACAACCTCATTCAGCTGTCGTTCCTGGGTCTTGAGATCCTCTGGCTGCTGCTCAACTGTTTGGTCATCCACATCCCCACCCTCCTGCGTCCAGTACACAGCAAAGGATGTTTCATCATCGAAATCGCTTGGTATTTGGACAAGCCGCTTCCCATTGGTTCCAGTAGCACCAAGTATTTCTCCTTTGATGCGATCATAGATGCAGGCCCTGAAGTTCTCCATACTCTTATGGTCCTCAGCGTCCAGGTTTAGATAGATCAGAATCTCCCAGCACCGCAGTAACTGCTTCTTGTTGATCTTCAGTTTCTGCCGCACAGTCTCAGCCAGGTCAGAGGGTGGAACCATTTTCAAACTGCAGGTCCTTTTCGAAAGGTTGGTCTCCTTAAGGGATGAGACCATAGAATGGAGTGCAGGCTTGATTGGATCGAATGTGAGAAGACGAAGACAATCAATGGATGAACGCACATACTGCAGGTAATCAGAAGGATCTTCTATGGTCGCATCGTAAATATTCTCAGACTCTGAAATAGAATTGATTGCCTTGAGTAGACGAAGACCATGGCCTTCACCCTGATAAGGTGGCAAGACTAGGATCTGTGAAGAAAAAGGACATAGAAATCATATCAGCAGAGCATATGTCAGGCCAAAAAGATGCTTATTTTCCAGAAACATATTTGCTTTTATAATTACACCAAAACGATTCTTACTTTCCAGAAACATATTTTCTTATATATAAACATCTGTAATAACAAACAGCATGGGTACACCTGGACATATGGGAGCCATGGATAAATCAAGTAAATAGGAGAGCCAACCTGGCTGATCCGCAAGCGGGTACTCTCAGGGTAATGATAGAAATGGTGGACAGCAGCAAAGCCCAACAATTGAAATTTGGGATTTGATGATGTCTTTGAAGTCTTCTTTACTACCAAGAGCATTTCCCATCCATGTTCAGTTATATCTATCGGCGAAGAACCTAGATTGCAATGTCATTAGATAAAGTTCCAAATAAAGGAATGCAGCAGCACCTTGAAGTTACCTTCGACAAGAAGCAGAACAAGTGGCACCATACGAGAATAAAGGAATGCAGCAGCATCTTGGAGTTCAACTCGAACAATCTGAGAAATACACAAATCTCAGGACTTGTGGAGCCCAAAAGAAAGGCAAAAGGTTCAATGCTAACTGCCAAGTGATAGATTTAAAAAGCTGGACCACTCATATTTTGTCAATAACACAATAATATTTTGTCAATAACACAATAACATTAATAAACCCAACTGGGTTTTGAAGCATTAATTAAAGAAGTATCATAATATAATAGGTGATAGATTTAATATGGAAATGGGGAACCTTTCCTAGAAAAAACTTCAGCGTTATATGATAAAAGTCAGAGCACATAAAAAGAAGTTATGTATGCCAAGGGTAAAAAACAATACCTCAACTGCCGTATCTTCTTCATTTGAGGTGCCAGATTTAACAACATTGCCATTTGTAACCACATTGCTATAGCAGTGAGGAAAATAAGTTCAACGCTGCTTCCTGAAGTAACAAAGGAATAAAGTTCATGGGCACTACAATTATAAGTACCTGATATACTGCCATTCCTTTGAAAAGGTCTGCAGAAATTCCTCTTTTTCTACAAGAGTTTCCCCAAAAATGTTCTGTCAAAGCAAATAAATGAATCTTAGAAAGTCATGCATGTAAACATTTCTTCAATTATAGAAACGGAGCTGATCTTACCTGAAGAACAGTTGTCAGATCTGTGATTCCTTTCCCTCCCTGAAAGAAATCAATTAGTTCTTGGCTACTCAATAGCTCGAGAAAATCAGGAAAACTAGATAGCTCCTACGACAATAATTTATGGTGGATAAAACCCTGATTTACGGATCAATTTGTTCTTTACGCAACAATACTCAAATAATTTAAAATTTCGAAAACACCAGGAATAAAGAAATTTATTGAAGGCACAGGTAGATTAGAAAGGATTCCTAGGAGAGAAACATTAGTCAATCTTGGAAACAAACAACACAGACATATATATTTCAGCTATAGCAGCTAAATGAGCTAATGTCATCCTGCCTCTGATCACCCAGAAAGTGTGCAACAAACAAAAAATAACCATTTTCTTTTGGGTTGATTCATGTAAGGAGCACGTCAATACATATTATGTTAAAACATGAAAACAGCAACCAAAAAATGTCTACATACACTACTTTGCTAATGGAATCGGTGGTGCTCTACAAGTATATAAATTTATAGCCACTCAATTGGATGGGAGAAATGATAAAAGCAATAATTTATTACACATTTTTAGAAAATGGTGTTCTGATCATATCAAGTAGGAAGAGATGAACAGTGAGATTAATTAAAATGGACATACCAAAGCACAATACAATGACTAACATCTTATGATGATTCTGCTGGAAGCAGATGGCTGGCACACGAAAGCAATACCAAATGACATGTTTTGCAGTAAACAATAAACAGCAAAAAAAATATAGAATAATATATGTACACATGGAAAAGGGCAGGATTCAGGAAAGAAATAATTTCTTATTACAAGGTCTCAATAAAAATAACTAACAGTAATATTTTTTTGTATGGAGTGGTACTCACGTCAGATGTTTCCTCAAATGAAATATCAGCATATGCATGTAATGATACTGCACTTATCCACACATTGATCTGCAGAAAAATAAAATATCAGACACAAACATATAGAATTCCATGTCACACATAACAAAAAAAGGGAATAAAAAGAAACGAATAGTCTGCAAAATAATAGCATCACTTTACTTCATTTACCTTGAGATTTTTGTGGCCATATATTTTGCCGTCTTCACCAAAAAAATGGTTTAGATCAAATGGTTGAATAGAAACACTGTTTGTTGAGCCCACCTCATCAGGGGTTCTTGCTATAGCAAAACCAAATGAAAAAACTACTAAGAATCTGTAGAACCCAAAATAATGGAATTATAGATTTTCTAAGTTTATTCAGTTCCAAAGCACAAAAATACTAGTCATGCTCTTACTGCTTTTATTGTGCAGCAGTTAATTGTAAACTGAACTATGCAACTAATAAAAAAAATCACAACCAAATACCATACTAAATGAAAGCCATTGTGTTTAGGCCACAAGGATTTTGTTTCCTCGATTAGCACAAGAAGATGTTATCAACTCATTCCAAGGAGACAAGGGCTAAACCAATTCTTTCAAGGCAATGATGACATGATTCTAAGAAAGTAGTTATTGCTGCAAAATTATTCTCTCAATTTGGAGGCATATAAGATTAGTGAAATGTATGGGTGTTTAAACAAATAAAGGGGCAAATGGACAAATAAAGGGGGGAAATAAAACATTCTTAGAACCAGAAGCTTGCAGGTTCAAGGGGTCAAAAATTTTGTACCAACAAACACTTTCATGCACTCATTGGCCTCAACTCCAGCATCTGCAAGGACATGAAAGAACACAAAGATTACATGTAAATAAGTTAATCCATCTATGCAAAAGAATTACTATGCAAGAACATGCATTGCAAAGTGATGTCGACATCCACATGAACGAACCTATACATGTAAACAATACAGCTTGCAGAGCACAATTCATAAGACTGATGCAGTAAAAAGAGCGATGGACCGTAGCCCTTCGCAGGAGACAAACAAAACAAGCAAAAATACGGCAACACCATCTGACAGCATGCTTATCGGAAAGTTGTTTGCATTTTTCTCATCCAATCAAAAGAAGACAAATCTACAAAGTTTCTCCCCCCGAGTGCAGTGTTAATTTTAATCCTCTTAGCCAACCCCGTATGACTAACCACGAGATCAGGGTCCACCAACGCAAGAAGAGCCAGACATACATATCCAGAAGGAGGCAAACGTTAAATCTTACTACCACACAATGTGGCACCTATAGAAGACAACCAAATTACTAGTCAATGTGCCACACTATGTCTAAACCAAAACCTCAAGTAACTTCACTGCGATCCTCTAAACTAAAAAAAAAAAACATTCTTCCACTTTACTACTGCACAACAAAGAAGGCGATTTCATATAAAACCCATCGGACACAAATCCCAGCAGCATAGAAACACTTCAATCGGAAGTAACAAGCTAACAACCCCCTCCCCATCCCAGCACCCCTAAAAAAACTCGCCGGAATCCGACAAGGCAGCCGCCACACCACAGCGGCGACCTATCCACGGGCCAAAACGTGAAACGAGATCGCGAATCGGGACAAGAGTGAGGAACTAGGGGGTGTCGCGAGTGTACCGACGGTGGCGAAGCCGACCCGGCGGCGCTTCTTGGGGTCGGCGGCGTCGTCGGGGGCGGTCCCCTTCTGCTTGAGCGCCATGGCTGGCCGATCCGAACAGGGGAGGGGGAGCGGCCGCGGGGGATTAGGGTTAGGGCTTGGGGTTTTGCGGGAGGAGAAGAGGCGGGAGAATGTGGAGGACGAGAAATGGAGGCGGGAAATGGGGAATTGCTCGTACCGGTTTTTAACCGATGAGGCACATTACTACTGTCCTCTCGTTGTTGGTATTGGTATGATTTTGACTTGTTTCGTTTTGGAAAAAGTTGAGGACACGTAAAAAAAGGTTAATCGGATATTTGTCGTTACAAAGTTGCAGTTTCTGATATTTGCCATTTGAAATCAATTTATCTGGCATATTTCACCGCAAAGTTGTAAATCTTTTATATATACACTGTCACGAAGAAATTCGAACCCAATTAACCTTAGTCCTTCAATTCTGCTTCTTCTCCCTTAGCCCCCTCTCTCTCCATTTCTTCTTCTTCATCTCTGGCAAACCCGCGGCGAGCTAAAAAAATTTGCAACTTCCTAATGATAGGACAAGGCTAAAAAATTATTTAAAATTTCTCTGAGATCTTTGAGAAAAACTACGTAAACGCAAAAAAAATCCCTACACATATTTGACACGTATTTCAAGGCATGGGATATCATTCGCAGTCACGTAGTTGGGGTTGTAACTCAACTCAGGTCACCTTTAGAGAAAACTAGCAATGAGTGTGTACAGTAGGCACGTGAAAATGTTGAGAAAGACAAACAAGACTTAGATAGGCGTTGTGCGTTTGAGGCTAGCGTAAGCGTCTTGTAGCGTCGTAGCTATGAAGCCTTCAGCATAGCCGCGGATTTGAATCCCAAGACGCTTCACGCCACGTTACGGCACGCCCAATCGCGCATGGCCTAAAAGGAGCAGTGCATCGAAAATAATATAATAGTTATGTAACATGGTTGGGGCCAAGCACTATAAATACATCTTCAAAACATATATTAACTGCATGTGTGTTGAATGGCCAGATCTTGCGGCAAACACCTAAAATCATATTGAGATGAACAGGTGAAGACATATAATGTAGGGTGATATTAGATGTTGTATTCTACATGAATAAAATAATTAAGGTTTGTTAGAACAACGATCAATTGAATCAAAACCATAGAACTATATCATTTTCACATCTTCCTTATCTGCTAATACACAACTGAGAAAATACTAAGGGGCTGTTTGGTTGCCTGGTGAGTTCAGCCTGGCCAAGCACAGCCTGGCTGAGGGCAACCAGGCCTAATCTATGCACCCAGGAGATAGTGTTTGGTTAAGAATTGAAGAGGCGAAAAAATTAAATTTTAAATATTTGAAATTTATATACCAAGTGTGGTCTAGTTTTGTTCGAAAAAATGTCAGGAACCCATTTTTAAAATTGGTTCGGTAATCAAAGATGGTAATCAAAAGATAAAATAAAAAGAAGAAGGAGAAAACCGTACCTGGCTTGTACAGTAGCAGCGCAGGGTCAATGACAATGGGGCCGCGACGTAGAACACGAGGCATAGCCAAGCTGGCTCAGCTCATACGGCCAAATCCCACATTTCACCTCAGTTTGGTCACTCTGATGTTTTGCATCACCTCACTGGTCACTCTGGAATTCAGACAACCAAATAGTAAGAGCCTGCATCCCATGAGCCATGCTGAGTTGGATGCACCCAACCAAACACACCCTAAACCCACATAGCAATAGATTTAGGCCTTGTACATTTCAGCTTATTATAGCGTAGCGTTTTATTGTAACAAAATTTAAGAGTCTTTAAAGCGATGTTTTAATGTTGTAAAATAATAATTAAAAATATTTATAGGATCTTTAAGAGTGCTACTAAAACTTGAGAAAAATCATTACAAATTATTATACCAAATAGGCTATATAAAAAGATAAATTTTGCTACAGTGCAACACTACGCTACACTAAGCTGAAAAGAAAAAGTCCTTACATGCCATTCCATTTCCTCTAGTTAGAATATTGGCACGTTGTTCCGTAAAATCACATTTAAGGGAGGGTAAAACCCTAAACCCTAAGTGTGAACCTTGATAGTTTTTAGAATTGATAAACTCTCTTGTATATAACTTTATACATTTGGATCCTATATATCAAAATGATAGAAATTTATCTTTTGTCGCGGGTAGGGTAAATATTTTACTTCGTAGTTTATAAGCATCTCGGTTTGAAAAAAGCCCACTTGTGTAGTCGAGATGTCTCGGATAACAAATTTTGAGGGCGACCCTAGAAGCCACATCAATGATGAACACGAGAGGGATGATCTTTATGAAAAAATGCGACCTAGAAGAAGAGTTGATGATTGGATTGGGTCAAAAGTTTATTCCAAATGAGTTTGGTTTATAGCATGCTTCTTTAACCTTGGTTAGGTTGGTAAAGCAGGGCTTGTCCGTCTGTGTCCCTTATGTGCTCCCTTTTGCATCTTTGCTCCCTAGGGATAGGAATTTAGTGGCCTCTTGCATACGCTACTTTGTATTTGATTGTATGCCACCATGATTTGACTCATAACCATAGTGTTGTAAAGCTTTTGTCGGGTGGAGCATCTTTTAATCACGCGCCTCACTTTTGATCATGGGTTTTGGGCACAAACCTCCTTCTTTTCCCGTCTGAAGCTTCATGACCCACGAAGCCCGGGATGCTGGCTCGGAAATGGTTACAAGTTACACGAGTGTCGGGGAGCTCCATTGCGGGATCTTGACCTAGAGATGAATTTCAGGGTGCGCCTATTCTACCCACTAGACTCGACCTGTTTGGTTAGCTCTATTGGTACCTCCAAACCGCGCCAACGCCTCCTTTTCCACCTTCAAGGCTACATAACCCTTTTGTTGTACCTCGGTTGATGACACGCCTTCTCGGTCCACGACACTCATTCGCCACCTCAAGGCTCTAGCTGACACTGCTTCCTCACTCTCCACCTCCCCTCGGCGAGTGACAACACCCTCTTCCTCAAGATCGAAGTCCAACCCAATGAAGCAGGAGCTCGCTTGGTGATGGCACAAGCCGATGGGGAACACCCAAGCAACACCCATATCGGACTACGAGATGTCGTTATGACGACCCAGATCATACTTTGGCAAGACTGCAAAAATGAAAGGGGGGCAAAAAAATAAGTGCGGGTTAAGAGGAAACCTATAAATTCTTTTTTTTTTTTATGTCGTCTCAACTCACTCCAACCAAACAGCACATATCAATCGCGCCGTGCCTCTGATATCCAACGGCGGAGGCGGGAGCTGTTGCCACGCGTGAACCCTTCTCTGCCGGTACAGTAACCTCCTGCTTCTTCCGCTTCCCATAATTGTTGTGCTCCGGTTGGAACCTTGGGAGTTGGGACTCGGAAGCCTTCCTCTCCTCCTGCGGCGGCGGCCTTGACCTCGCCGCCGGCGGGCCGGCGCGATGGAGCGGCGGTCCGGCACCCGCTTCGCTCCCTCCGAGGTACGGCCGCCGCGCGCCATTCACTCTCTCCCAAGCACGCCCTCCTCGGCTCCCTGTGGTGGTTGGGCTCTTCCTCTCCTCTTTTCCCCCACGCCGTGTTGGTTGGGTTCTTGGCGTTGGGGGAAAAGGGAAGGGATTTGGGCGATTGGAGCATGGCAAAAGGATGACCTTTTCTCGCGCGGAAGGTTTCCTTTATCGTTTGCGTGCTGCTCCATTGCGTTCTTGCGGTGGTTTTGGTGGGGTTTTGTGTGGGTTTTAGGCTTTTAGCCACGCCCTCTTGGGTTCCATTAGCTATGGGCTTAAGATTAATGCTTGTTTGCGTTTTCCATTATAACTACCTAAATAGCTCAAGGTGCAGATTGCAAGGATGGAGAAATTGGCTGCCGACCGAAAAGAGCAAGTTCTAGATGAAAATTTCTGCCGGAAGCTTGCAGGAGAATTTAAGTGAGTCACACTTACATGTATCCTAACTGTCTTCTTTTTTGTAATATTGTGAATCCATAATAACATAGAGAATATAGAATATATATTCCTCAATGTTCAATCATTCTTTCTGCAAGTTCCTTATGAAATGATTGAAGTGCCTTCCGTTGTTGTTTTCTATTGCGTTAAACTGTTGCTTGAATGTATTACTACAGGGTGATGTGAAACCCTCCCATTTTATTCTGTAGATCATTGTTTACATCTATAGTTTGCAAGTGATGATTCTGAAATTTTTTAATTTTTCGCTGTCTAGTCGTTCTGCAGGCCGAGTTGGGAGTAGAGCATTACAGGCTACCCAGGTGGGGTATTGCTGTCTTGGTGTGCTCTATGGTTCACTGAGTATGCATTTGTATGATATCTCTTTCAACAGGTTCAAGGATGGTTCCTTGATAAGTTCCCAGTACCAACACCTAAACCTGTTTGCATGATTACTGCTACTGAGGAGATGGCTTTAGACTCACAAGCAGATGTGTTAGTTTCTGAAACAAAGGCGCCAGCTTCTGAAGACAAAGATTTAGGTGTTGACACGAGTGTTTCAAACAATGTAGATGAGGTTTCTCTGGATTCACACAAAGGTAGTTGGTAGCACTGGTCTGTTGAAACATGAAGCTCTGTACATGTATTATTTACTGAATTTCTTATGTGCTATCTTATTTTCAGTGCCTAGAGATAAGGTTCCTGAAATTGACAACTTGAGGTTTGAAGCTAGGTCAACAAAGGATAATGCATGGTGAAGGCATTTTTACTTGGAACAATTATGTTCCCTGTTTCCTTTCCTCCTCTCCCCCTTTTTATTTTCATCAATTTTGTTATCGTTTCCCTTGCCCTGTTCTATTTTTATTTTGATTAATAAATAGAGCAATCAAAAACATGCAAAATGTCTTAACTTCTTCTCTACCCCAGTTTTGTGTGTTGGTACTTGGATATTTGTTGTTTAGCATAGCATTGAGCCATTCATGATGAATACATTGATAACGAACACAAGCTAGCTCTTCATTAACATACCTTGTTTTGTGATTTTCTAGTTAATGAGCAAACATGGCTTTCATCCAAGTAGTTTGTTTCCACTACCTCTGATATTTCTTGTAATGATGCATTGAACTATGGTAGTGATTCTAGATGCTACGATAGTGAACCTACGCGATGTATGCCATTGGTGACCTAGATGTTATAACCTTGCTAGCTGGCACTTCCATAATGTTGTTGGCGGCTTGGCGCCATGCCATGGGGCATGAACTTTAATCGTTGTACATGTACCCAAAAAATTGGCTAGCCTTTTGAGGTGCGTGCGACTGTCCTCAAGTTTTTATCTTCCGTTTTCTTATCAAGTTTTGTATCAAAGTTTCTAAGTGAGATAGCTTGTTCTTGCATAATGCGGTAAGCCTGTAAGCGCTACTTCATGGAATAGGAATCTTATTTGTTGTGCTTATACTAGAAAATAAATAGATATCCTGTTGAGTTGGCTGTGACTGTCTACTCTGTCTTTTAGTTTCTATCTTAATTTTGGCAACCAAACTAAATGGCATCATTGTCCTTTGTGCTATGCAGGTACGACATTGATACTTTCTTGGCACACAGGAGGACTCATTCTGATGAAGTTGTAAGGAAATTAATTGATGTTGTAGTGCGTGTGCGTGTTTATCAATTCTGTTGATGGTTTATTTAGTGGCTTGATTTGTTATTAGTTAGCTTTTCCATTATATATTTAAGCTGCTTTGAGTTTGTGGAATGTTTCTGCAGGCAGCTTTGTTTAATGTCATTTCTTAAATGAAGAAAGAATACCAAGGATATTGCTTATTGTTGCTCATTCTTATGTTGCATCCTTATGTTGTTTCTTCTAGGAAGTCCGGGTGAGATTTGATGGGTTTGGGGCTGAAGAGGATGAGTGGGTGAATGTCCTAAAGGCTATCCGCCAGCAATCTATTCCGCTTGAGTCCTCGGAATGTCGAAACATTGCCAAAGGAGATCTCGTCCTCTGCTACAGGGTAAGCGGGTAACAGTATTCCTGGAGAGGCATTGTGTTAAACCTGATACCATTGGATATCGTTCTATACTTATGCAACTGTTAAGACAGTTTCATTTCCCCTTATTTTTGTTCTTCTTTTATTGCAATTTACACACACCAGGAGAGAAATGAAGAGGCATTACATTTTGATGCACATGTCTTAGAAATTGAGCGGAAGCAACATGATATAAGGGGATGCAGATGTGTTTTCATTGTCAAATATGATCATGATGAAACAAAGGTATTTCCAACTGATCATACCCATTGATTTTCTGAATCTCTTAAACCAAACCATATGTTTTGTTCTTGTAATTGTTTAATCCTCTAATAATCTGGAAAGATTGATATTGCTTCAGTATTGGACTCTGTTTCAGCCATACATGCAAAACTTGTACTAAAATCATAAGATATCAGTTTCTTAAAAAATTTACTGGTTTTCCTGATGCCAGGAGAGAGTGAACCTGAGAAGATTGGCGCGGCGGCCAAAGTACTTATGATGGCCACTCCTATCATCAATGTGCATCTTGCTATGTGATCATATGTTTAACAGGAACTTGAAAGATAGCTAGGTGATTCCTTCATGTTTCTTGTTATTGAGGTGTACAGTAACTACCGTGGGAATACTTTCCAACCCTCGTAATGGCTGTCGTTAGGCTTCATGGTAGCCCATTTTGGTACACTTCTTTTGGTGCGAAAGAGGGGGAGAGACTTGAACTATGGTTCGATCCCAAAGATGTTCATTATGAACTATGGTTCTCCTTCCTCTTATCTTAGCTATTTATTAAACTGAAACGTTTTGATTTTGTAGTGCTTTTTGATCTTGAAACTATATCTCAGAACTCTTACAGATAGATTGAACGAAACCTATGGCATATCCAATGCTAATCCAAAAGGTGGTCTCAGTTTTAAATAAACTTCACTTTTACTCGTCGCATGTCTAAATTCACTATTAATAGGCTCAAAATTTTGGCCTAGGGCTGAGCCATCACTTTGGCTAACATTGGACATGCCCATACTGAACTTTTCAAATTACCTTTGAAGTTTTCGATGTTCCGTTTATAAACAAACAAAATGAACTTTAGCCTTTACAAGCAAATAAATAAAATAATCCGATCCCTGGTTTCTATAAAAAAAAAAAAAGTGGTCGTAATCTAAAAGATTTTGGTTTAAATAAATAAATATGTTCAAAAGGCATCAGGCCCGTCTAGCTCAGTTGGTAGAGCGCAAGGCTCTTAACCTTGTGGTCGTGGGTTCGAGCCCCACGGTGGGCGAATATTTTTTTCCCTTTCCGCCTCGTGTTTCTGCTTCAGAATTTTACTTGTGAGCCACAAAGGTCGGAGGTTCCAACAGTTGGATAAAATAATATGAATGGCTAAAAATAGTTTGATACTCCGTACGTCTTAAATATTCTTTTTTATTATTATTATTTTGCAGATGGAAAAGGCCGGTACCTTGGGAGGCATTTGCGTTGTTGCCGCTGCCGACATGTTCGCTGTTCGATGTTTCTGTCAGCACAGACATTCTGGTCCATGTGTGGCAAATGAGCTGTGCTGCTTCGCCTCACTGGACTTGGAGCATTATCATTTCCACGTTTCTGCTGCTATTTTTCAGGAATCAGGAGCAGCCAACCACATGCAAAACAAATGTTGGTATCTGTTCTGACCGTGAAGGTTGGGCATGTGATTGAGCTGGTGTGCAGTGTCTACTTAATTGTGTGTATCTTATTATCTTTACATGATTCTCGATTTGGTAATGTAGCAGCAGATCTTTCTAAATCTCCATTCATGGAGATGTTGAATTATACGTCAATCTCCGTCTTAACCGCCGTAATCGGAATCTATGCAGATGCATGCATACCCATCGCTTGTCATGTACCCTGCTTTTCACAGGTTTTATTCCGTATTTGGTTCTAATTCTAAAGCAACTAGCCCATGCCTCGCGACGAACCATGAACTAATAACCAGGCGTCGCTTTGCGAAATCAGGAACTGAGGATGAAAACGAGAGAAAACAACGGTGGAAGCATGAATTTTTTTTTAAAAAAACTCGACGGACGAAAATGAAATTTAAACAAAGACTGATATCACATATGGTGGATACATTAGCAAAAATGGAGGCCATGTGACTGGGAATTACTCCTAGTCGATTTTCAGATCCGTCGGATCTCAATCCAGCGACTTAGATCTCTCCTTTCCTCTCTTCCCCCCTTTCCCTCTCCCCTGCCTCATGATTCTTCTCCTCTCCCTCCTCTGCATGGCTGCCTCCTCCACCTCCCTTGCATCCACCTCTGCAACCCACGGTCGGCGCATTGCCACCCCCACTCCCCTCCCGGCCGCTGCAGCTCGCCCGCCCACCCTAACCTCTCCTCTTCGGCGTTGAACCACCCTCTTTCACCGTCCCAACCACCTTCACCCGTCTCCTGCCTCCGGCACCATCGCTGGTGCATCACCTCCGCCCTCGCTCTTACCCAACCCCACCACTATGCCGCCGCTCACCCGACCTCCCTCTAAGCACTGGGCATCGTGAGCCGCACCCCAACCCAAACCCTAATCCTAACCCTAAGCTCCATGTGCGACGGCGGCGGCTAACGAGGCGAAAGATGACAGTGACACAGGTATGTGAGAAAATCGATTGAAAGCTTTTGAAACTTTCAGATGACTGAGTTCTAGCAAATCCAATATAACATAATATTAATAAAGTATGATATCACTCGGTACAAAAAAACTTTAACAGTAAAGATTTGATACATGTATTCGTCCTCTGTCTATCATCACTATCAACATGTAAGTTTTTTTTAACATTGTAAGGAGGCAAAAGCATTACTCAACCTTGGGGTGAGCTAGCCCTGAACTAACCTTATATATGATCAATGTTGTTTATTTTGACATTCATATTTATTAAAGTTTGTTGCACAGGCATTCTGCTGGCACGAGAAATTTTGCCGGCTTAGAACATCGATATATGTTTCTCCATCCTCGCACTTCATTTCAGTATTAGCTACTCACTCTACTCTTCTCTTTAATTTTTTTTTCATATTTTATACTACACACTAAAAATTTTCCTTTCTCCATCAGCTACTCTATTCAAAGTTACAATATTTTATAATACCTGCTACGGATGGTCATGATACTTGTTTCAATGCTCCATCATCCGTGCACCATGCGAAGCCACCAACGGTCTTCTTACTGCTACCCTTACAATTCACCTTCTGAGGTACCACTTGCTTGTGTCCTATCAATAGTGTCATTTCATATATAACGCGCATGGTGTCCTGCACATTTGCATGGCAAGATTCGTTTCAATTTTTAATCTGGCATGGATGTTTATTTCTAATTTTATTTTAGATTTATGTAATTTCTATTTTTTACGTAGTTGTTACCCTATATGAACTTTTCTTTTTTATCTTACATGGACTGTTATTTCTATTACTTTTTATTATGAATTTATATTATTTTTGTTCGGTGCAGCTGATATGGTTGCAGTCAATACCCGAGATGAACTCTTTCTTTTTTTTTTTATCTCAAATAGAATCTTATCTCTATTATTTTTTATTCTAAATTTCTGTCACCTCTTTTTGTGTAGCTAATATGGACTCTTTTCCTAAAATCTGGCATGAACTCTCATTTCTCTTATTTTTATTCTAAATTCTTTCTTTTAATCTAATCAATTATAATATAGGCCTATGAAAATCAACTGTTAGAACTTTCTTTTTTTCGATTAATGTGAGAACTTCTATAATTTTAGAATTAAGATAGTGGCTCCGTTATACCCAATTTTAATTATATAATAGATAGACATCATTGCCATGCTTGTCAACCTAGGGGGATTTCCAATAATGAACATAAGAAATTGCTATCCCGAAATTACAACTTCTAGTTCTATAATTGATACAAACATCCACACTTTATTATATAAACTACTACCAGAGTGCTTACGATACCAAAATATGGCATAATTTTACAACATAACTTCTACTAGCTTGAGTGGAAAGAAATTTTGTTGTCTCGGTAGAAAAGATCCATTTATTCATCAGTAAATTCAATATCTGCAACAAAGTTTAGATATGTTCATTTAAAAATGAATGGTTCTCAAGTACATGGGTAAGTACATCAGCCGTACTTGTTGGTTTCTATAGAAACAAAATTATTAACTAAATGCAACAAGCATCATTAAGAGTGAAGTCTGTAATCAAGGAAACATTTAACATAATTTTCCACTTTAAGATCTTATATTAATTTAACCAAGTTTTTAAACAGTTAAAGTGATTCAATTACTATCTCCTTAACTCGTCTTATTTCAAATGCTTTTTTTTTAAAAAAAAAGCATGAGTTTTATGAATAGAAGAGGCATCACCCAGTTGACACTTCATATACCTGAAGTAGGGTCCATCGATGAATTTGTTATCAACTTTGCAGAACATATCCAGCTTTATCCATATAACAACTTATATTTATGTATGAAAATGTGTCATTTCTATTTAAAGTAACCTAAGGTTTTGCAATATTCCACACACCATGCGGATATTGAGAACAACAATGCTTAGCGCCACACAATCACCACGTTAACCTTGCTAGTGACTCACACTCACTTGCTCTAGCGTTAAGAAAACCACGCAAGCAAAAGCCTAAGACAATGCACCGTCCACAAAGTTATTACGGTAACCTAGCTTGGAGCTTGTATGCAAGAAAATTGGATGATATTTGAAAAAAGATCCTAGGGCTGACTAGGATGGTGATTGGATGTACGATTTTGAAATTTGGAAGAATTTTTTTTCTTCAAGGAAGGATAGACCTTCTTATGGATAGCCCGGCCCAACGTACCCGACCCAACCCAAAAAAACCCAAGCGACCTGGCCGTTGGGTAGGGTCGGGTTTGGGCCCAAAATATCTGCAAAATCAGCTGTTCAGGTTTGGGTTTTTTGGTTTTAGGTCGGGTTTGGGCCTGGATTTGTGACCTGGTGCACCAGGTCGGGTCGGGTTCAGGACGATTGATTTTTTGTCTTTCTTTTGGAAAACCTGACCCGAACCCGACAAATGATCAGGTTTAAGGAAGGGTGATTTTAGTAGCATTTCAATGATTATCCAGATAGCAAGAGTCTATTCAAGTGTATGTGGAAAAATTTAAGTGTGGATCAACAAAATTCCAGAGATTGAGGTCGACGACAATCGCATTGCCGGAGTTCCGAGAGGAAAATTGTTAAAGATATATGATAAAAATATAAAAAATATATTTGTAATATATTATTTGTGCCTATATATATTTGTAATTTTTTTTGTAATTTTATAAGTCATTTATGGATTTTTAAAGCATTTTTCTATAGAACAGTGAGCAAAATAATTAATTTATGATATTTTTATTTCTAAAAGTGTAATTTAATATTTTAATAATTATTTTATTGCATTTTTAAAATTTGTTAAAATTTTTTGATGTATTTTAATATTTTAAATAAATTTCAACAACGTTTCTAGATACAATAAAAGGAAAAAAATTCTTTAAATACGTGGACCACATCAACAGGCTTCGGCCCACTTGGGCTGTTGGTGGAGGGAAGGCCCAAGCGTGGTTGAGGGATGCTAGTGTGTGTGTGTGTGTGTGTGTGTGTGTGTGTGTGTGTGTGTGTGTGTGTGTGGGGGGGGAGGTAGAGGAAGTCGTTGGAGATGAGGATGATGACATGGAAGGTAGCCTTCTAAGGGAGGACATGGATAGAGAGGAAATTTGGAGTATGGCAAACCAGCGCCTTTCCTTTGCGCCACCAGCGCCTTCGCGACACCGATCTGAAGTCCTTTTGCGTTGACGTTGGTCGTCGAGGAAGTGTGGAGCAGCGGGGTGGTAGTCGTCAGAGTTGAAGATTAAGGTGCCGTCGAGGTGGCTTAGGACGAGAGGAGGACGGTGCTTGGAGAGTCGTTGAGCTAGGGAGGTACCTATTTGTAGGCAGGGACGAGCGACGGTGGTCGGATTCATGGCCATCTTGAAGGCCCGATCTATGAGGAGAAATCCACGGCAAACAACGATGAACTAGGGGCTAGGAGACAGTGGACAGTGTCACGGCGATGAGAAGGCCTGTGATGGTCGGAAACAGCAACGACATCGAGCATCGACGGACGACATGGCAGAGACAACAGCACCGAGGCAACAATCTCTTGATTTATCATTTGCACAGAGAGTAATAACATGTTTAAAGTGGCTTGAACTTATTTATTCAGCTACCCTATTCATTCAGCCCCAGACACAATTAACTTCGGCTCAACCACTCCGAACATGACATAAGACTCCTACGATTTCATCTTTCGTTTCATCAGAAAAAATCTGGGACGGAAGGATTCGAACCTCCGAGTAACGGGACCAAAACCCGCTGCCTTACCACTTGGCCACGCCGCATTTCGAGCTCTGCAATTAACGGAAAAAAATGGTTCTTCTACCTTTCGTCGAAACAAAACAACTAGAGAACCGACATCTCACAAGTCACAAGTCACCAAAGGATTAGGGAAGGCTAAACCATAAAAGATAGTTAAAAGGGAGACCATTTTAACCAGTTAATTAAGATCAATTTATAGCGTATTAACCTTGAGGAAATAATTTTGCAGGGGCCAGGACGATGGCCGTTGGGAAACTCGTTGGTGGATGCACAATGCGTCTTTTTTTTTTTGCCCCCATTGCTTCCCTTTCTGTTCTTTTTACAACATTATGTGATTTCCATCTGCTATCCATTTGTGCAGATTAATAACCACCGGTCGGCTTTTTTTTGTTTACAGTGTACATTATTTGAAGCTAGCAAACCAATTGGGAAGTTTTTTTTTAAAAAAAATCTACACGTTACAATGCGGTGATTCCGGATACGACGGTCAGAGCGCGCCGGTGCAACGCTAAATTGTGGCAATTAAAAGCTGAATATTCTGGAAGGCAATTAAATGGATTTGAGATTTTCAATGGAGCATATACGGTATGAAACTCTTTTCACGCGTACGTTCTTTAGCAGCGAAGGATATGAGACGCGATGTCCTTGCATTAAATTACAGAACGTCCCCCGTCAAAACATTTACACAAAGAAATTTCATCAAAATTTGTGAGCAATATTTTTAGAAAAATGATTCTGCAATGGCCTTTAGATTGTACGACATGCTCAAATAAACTTTTTTTAAAAAAATGTTGTGCATTGGCTCTCATAACATAGAGAGTTGTTTGGTCTTTTCGGTTTAAATTAAAGTTTAAAAAGGTGAAAAATTATCTTTTTTACAAACCAGACGATACAATATTTTATGTCATTTTTATAGGTTTAATTTTTTTCGTAAAGCATATAAAACAATTTTTAATATTTTTTGCTCTTCAAAACCTCTCAAAAAAAGGCACAACTTTTTAAAATTAAAATTTTCAGTTACAATACAGTACTTTGGATTGTGACTTAAAGAGGTAGGAAAGTCGAAAGCTTTTGGATTTAACTTCATGGTTTTATCTGCTTATAGAAATATAGAATGGTCAGTTGAAGTATATAATGCAATTCATATCAGTTATAGACAATACTAAAAATTTATTTCACACAAAAAATTGATGATCGCAAGCTTTTGTAGTAAGCTTCTTCACAGAAAAAAATTCTCATGTAAAGTCAACTCTCGCATTAGAGATAGCCCAAATTTCTAAACATGCTCTTTGTCCATCAGATCATCATACATCTTTCATAACAGACTTTTATAGATGGTTTATATATAGTTGGTGTGTACCATTATACATGATCTAATAAAGATGGTTGAAAGAGTTTGGATTATCAATTTCATGTTTTTATTTACGTAGAAATAAAGGGGAACCAAAATAAGCAGCTTAAAATCATGAATCCATAATGCACTTACCGTTGGTTGCTAGCGCGCTATTTTCTCTGCTTTGCTTAACCTATTGACAGAGAAAATCTTCTAATCTTGGTAAAAGTAGCCATGCGCATATGCTATGTTGTAGGGAAAATAAATTTCCAACGTTGAGGCGACGTGTGAGCGGAGGGAGGCAAGCTGTAAAATAAAGTATATAGACATATATAGAGTATTTGTTGGAGGAAAAAATCTTATAAAGTACAGTGTAAAGTTATGAACAAATTTTGGAGAGATGAGTAGAGTGTGTAGTAAATATTGTTGTAGAGTGCGTTTAGATCTTTTGGTGGAGGTGCTCAATCTCCATCCGAAGCTCTAAATACACACTCTGCAACACTATGCACTATACATTCTAATCTTTTTTAAAAAAATTCTTCACATTTGATATTACACTTTAAAAGTAATTTCTCTCCGATACACACTCTATCCTACCTACTTTATTTTACATCTTCTCCTATGGATGCTCGCAATGAGAATTATGAGAAACTGATTAAAATAGAATGAGTTTATTATAATGGATGTTATCGTGAGTAATTTCAGTGATACAGATAGATGTTTGTCTCAATATGATATCACTCACTATATGAGACTTTCAATAAGAGACTTTAAGAGCATGTACAATAGTCCATCTCAACAGTCTCTAAGCCATCTTTAAGATCTGCTATGTAGAATATGTGATGATGTGAAGGAGAGAGAGCATGCATAGATATTTGAGTCGTCTCCAAAGCAAGAGTCGACTCTATACAAGAATTAAGAAAGTTTGTATGTGAGCAAATTGTCTATAAAAACGTACAGTCATCTCTACCATTGTACATGCTATTTGTAGTATTATCTCTATGTGACATGTCAATAGTTAGAGCCAACCGTTATCTTAGGTCCTTTTTTTTAGCTCATCTGAACGGCTAAATGGCTAAAATGACTGAATTTTGAGAGTTTCTCGAGGTAGTCTCGAGATTCGGATCAATTTCATTTAACTTTCTTTTTAAAGCGTTAGAACCCAGAAAACTCAAAACAATTATCTTTTCAAAACATAGATACATCATTAAGTTGTTAAGCCGTTAAGCTATTAAGCTAAAAAGAACAAGGTGTTAACCATTGTACATGCTCCAGCAGTAAAGATCAGGCAAAACACGCTAAGCAGCTAAAATTTTCAATGATTTGTGTGGACTTGGTGCATGAGACAGCTGGACAGACAGAACGACGCTTCACTTACAAGGACCTGGTCCATGTATTTACTGGTGACAACTAGTGAGTACGTACTACCTAGTCCTCCATGCTATTTCTTTGCTTAGACTTAACACATACGGTAATCGCGATGGCTGTGGAGTTTTTTTGCATTGGTTACTTGCAGACGTACACTAGAACAACGCATGTAAACGGGTACTTGCCTTACCAACTTTTGGTACATCGTTGGCAAAATATATAAGCTCGCTTCTTTTGGCCTAAAACCAGATTAGGGCTGTAGCACTATATAGTTTTTTGTTTTCTTGGATCTGCGGTGGTTCTTTTTAAAAATCTTAAAACTAGTCTTTAATCTTTCCAACCTACTTTTCAAAGACCCTAAATTTGCACATTTTAATCTTAATCAGCTTTGTACATTTTAAATGCTCGGGTCGAGTTATATATGTCAATAATAAGAGTTGATATTGCACTAGGCCATTCAACATTGGCGCAAATTTATATACACGAGGCAGAATATCGACGTAAATTTGGAGGGGGATTTAGCTCTTAAAATTTGCAAATAACTTATTTGCCAACTCCTTCTCGATGATGACAATGGGTCATGTGACAAAATGGCAAATGCTACTTCATGGAGTAGTAAAATGTATTTTCCCATATTTTTTTTAAACAAAATTTAGCTTTGGATGCACGTTGACGGCGTGTTCTCCGCTCAACCACTGCGGATCACACCGCTGGTCAGATTTTTAATCTGCTAGCCAACTCGATCAAGCTCGATTCGATTTGAGCGTCGGGCACAACAAGGAGCGACTTCAGATTTACCTGAGTTGGACCCCTCGCGGTAATATCCTACTCTGCTGAGCCTTAACTCTTTTCTGATTGTGGTTGAATGGGAATGTGTTTACAGGGTGTTTCGAATGCACGAACGCTAGTGCTCGTATCTCTCCTTCTCCGTCCCTCTCTCTCCCTCCCCTTTATACAAGCGTGGGTTGGCGGAGAGAGCCAGGGTAAGCGATCTGATGCTCAAGATAATCGACAAGACACGACGAAGAGACGCAAACGTGCATTGCCCATGCCGCAGCGGCGCCGCCCTCGCGTGCCATGGTGGCCTCGACCCGCCAAATCCACCGGTGAGTCTGCGGGTGGGGCCTACACGCTTCTCTGCCGGGCGGCCTCCTCAAGCAAACCTTCTCTCTGCGGTCAATTCTTCTGCGCCACGGATGGCGGCCGCTTTCGGACTGCGCAGGGTCATCAGAAGCGGTAATCATTTCTTCACTGTCTATCCGCGCGTGATGTCTCATTAGATGCGCTTCGTCCTTTGCGGCGGGGAGCCTTCGTCCGAAGACTCATTCGCAATGCTCCTGCCGTCGGGCCCCACTTGACGCGTGGGACCCTCGCTGGTCTCGGAGGGGCTCGCCACGCACTCCGCTTTGCGCGACGAGGCCTCGCCTGCGTCTCGGAGGGCTTCGCCCACGCACTTTTGGCGCTGCGGGCCCTCTTGGCCTTCGAGGCGTCTGGCCTTCGGGCTCGCCACGCCTGGGGCCTTGCTCGCCCGCCGACGCGTGGGGCCCTCCTGCCTTCGAGGGGCTCGCCACGCCACTGGGCCTTGCTCGCCCTTTGACGCGTGGGGCCTCCCTACCTACCTAGGACTCTTTGTACCCGGTATTTATTACACCGACAGTAGCCGGGTCCACCATGATCTGTGAACCGTCAGCGAGATACTTTCCGTTTCTTGTGCGGCGGAGGCGAATCGTGGGGGGCCCACCACTGCGGCCGTCGCTGATTCCCCACCGCACACGATCTTCCTTGGGAACTCGCGCTTTTCGCGGGAAACCAAAACAGCGGGGCAATGATGGCGCCAGCAGCGCGCGTGAAGCGGAATCAAACCGTCGCGCTCGCGCCACGCCTATAATACTTCTCTCGGTAGCTGCGATAATCCTTCCGCGACGCTAAGTCTTCAAAGCCCATCGCCTTCTTCGCTGCTACCACGCCTCCTCGCCAATTGCCACCAAGCCTTTCGCCACGGCCACCGCCAAATTTTCCATGGCTCCCAAGCGCAGCAAGGGCCGCCCATGGGATGCCGCACCGCTATACAGAGCTGTTACGCCCGCTTCCACTGGTGTTTCCTTGCATCCCCATTGGAGAGACATCACAGAAGATATCTTTGGCGCCGTGGGGCGAGCCGCGAAGCCTGCGCGTCCTTCCGGCGGCTGCGGACGCGGGCGATCGAAGATTGTCGCCAAAGCGCTCTCGGCAGCATGTTCATCTTGAGCAAGCTGTCTTGCTCGAGCGCGCGTTTGATCTCGGCGCCGCCATCGGGAGCCTTCGCGCCACCGACCGGTTTGAGCGGCGTGGGTTGACACCGCCGTCGACCGCGTGTCCATGATGGGGGGCGCCGCTTCAGCGGAAGACGAAGACGAGGAGGAGTAGCGAGACTCCCCGCCTTTTTTGCCTTGTAAATATTGCCTATCAATGCAAACAAACTTTTGCTCTTTTGTTGTGAGTCTCACTTGAACTTCGCACAACTTTAACTTGCGAAATTGAATTGGGGCACCTGGCCGCCAAAGGTTTTAGATCGAGCGTTCTACCGCAAGTGGTATTTGTTTCCTTAGGCATCTGGTTACTTCAACCCTTATGGCCTCTCGCAACTGACTTAAACATTACGTGGCGGCGCTTAGCTTCCTAAGTGGTCTAGTCATTGGTGCCGCCGTTGGCGCATTGCCTAGACCGAGCCGACACACCGTGCTAGAGCCCGCTTTCGTCCCGCCTCCACACGGCGTAAGTTATAAGCGTTTGCCTTTGCAACTAAGGGCCATCACCATAAGTACTTTCGCTACCGACTTTCAAAAGAATGTTTTCTAACAGACCTTTCTAAGGCTAAGCCAGCGATCGCGAAAAGCTTTAGCGAGCTTTACTTGAAAGTGGCGCTTTTTCTCGAGCATCTGGTTACTTCAACCCTTATGGCCTCTTTGCGAACCGACCCTAGACATCGCGTGGCGAGAACTTAGCTTCGGAAGTGGTCTAGTCGCGGTGCATTGTTGGCGCATTGCCTGAACCGAGCCGACACACCAGGCTAGAACCCGCCTTCGTCGCCGCCTCGCCCAATCATGAGCCGTGGCGTTAATCCTCAGAACTAAGGGGCCATCGCCTTGAGTACTTTTTTTGCCGACTTTCAGCGGAATGCTTTCTAACAGACTTGAGGCGAAAAAAAGCAGATGCCCACAAGGAGATGAACTTATCTCTTCTTGAAGATGGCTTTGTACAATCGACCCCGAGGCGGTGAAGGAAGAAGACCTCGCCGCTCGGCTCCAAAGGAAGGCAAAAAAAACTTCGAACCGCCACCTCGGTAGAACTTCCTCGGTACTCGGCGTTCCAAGTGTTCGCCAATTCGCGACCATCCTCGAATCGAGCCTAAGCGAGCTCAAGCGGAGACTAAGACCACCTTGAAGGGCCCTCCCACGGGGAGATAGTTTATTGCGCCCGCTGCGCTTGGATTTTGCGCAGAGCGAGGTCGCCCAATGCCGGTGTTCTCACACACCCGCTTGCTTGATAACGGCGCGGCGCTTTCTTGCCGATACTTGGCGGCTCGGATCGCCGCCTGTCTCGGATCTCCTCCAGAGATTTACTTCATCCCGCGGTCGTGGTCTTGGTCTTCGCTGAACGCCGCCACTCTTGGGGAGCGGGCGAGCTCGATGGGAGCACCGCCTCGAGCCATACACCAGAAGAAGGGGTCTCGCCGGTGGCTCTGTTGGGAGTTGTCCGCGGCGCCCATATCTGGTGGAACTTTCTCCGCCCGGCGCTTGCAGCGCTTCTCCAGCGGTCGAACGCCCTTGTCTTGAGCCCTTTGAGTACTTCGCGTTCGCCGCTCCACTTGCCCATTGCTCTTCGGATGTAACGGAGGCGGCACGACTTGGTACCCAACTCTTCGCACCGATCTTGAAATCGCGCTTTTGAACTGAGCGCCGTTGTCAGTGATGATTCTGTTGGCGACACCGAACCGGACGAAGATGCTTTTCATAAACTTGATAGCCGCTGCGGATGTGATCGCCGGGACCGGCGAGGCTTCAACCCACTTAGTGAACTTGTCGATGGCGACGAACAGATGAGTATATCCTCCGTCCGCCCATGAACGGGCCAGAATATCGGCCCGCACGCGCGAATCGGCTAGGAGAGCGGAATGGTTTGCAGCGCCTGCGCCGGTCGGTGGATCTTCTTAGCATGAAATTGGCACGCCGCATCTCCTCACCAACTTCGAAGGCATCCCGGAGGCGATGGCCAATAGAAACCGTGGCGAAAGCTTTCCCAACCAACGCCCGGCTCACTGAATGGCTCCGCACATGCTCGCATGGATCTCGAGAGAATTTCACTCCCGTTTCCGAGTGACGACTTCAAGAACTCCATTTGCGCCGGGCGATACTGGTCCCCACCTACGGTATGGCGCGCTTGGCCTTGTGCGCTATCTTCTCGGTACGCCAGCGTCGCCGTGGGATCACTCCATCCCGCAGTAGCCTAGGATCGGATCCATCCACCGACCTTCCGGGACGAGTGTGACGACGTTACAGACATTGTCGCCGACGTACTCGCTTCGGCTCGGGCGTTTCCGCCTCAACCGCCTCAACGGTTCTTCCGCCTCCTCCCTCTAACCGGAGCTGCGGCAGATCGGTGACGTCTCCTCCAGAGGTGGGGCTGCGTCGAAAGCGTCGTCCCGCCAGAATGGGGCTGCGACGGACGGCCGCGTAAGTCTTTCTTCAAAGACCCGGCCGAACGGTGCCCTCGGCGAGGCAATCAGGGATGCTTCATCCGCCATGTAGTTGTCGCGGCGAGGGACGTGCACGGCCCAAACCCTCAAAGTGCCGCTCCAACCGCGCGACCTCGCCGAGTAGGCCGCCATGCGGGATCCGGCGGAGAAATCCTTCCTCGCTGGTTGATGACCGGAGAGAGTCGCTTTTACTTGTAGCCGCCGGATGCCAAGGGTCGGCCACCCCGAGCGGCGGCGATCCTTCATACTCGCGGCGTTGTTGGTGGCGCGAAGTCCAAGACCACCAGTGCCGGACAACATCGCCGATGGGAGACACCAGAGGACGCCACCCCACCCCTCCAAAGGAATGAGCCGTCAAGAAGAGAGTCCACGGCGAGGGTGCTGGGTGTCTTCACTTCTGCGTCGCGAGTCCACTCGTGATGAACTCCGCGAGCTTGCCCTTTGATGACCGTTCGGGAGCGAATTTGAGATCGAATTCGCCACTACATGGCCCGTTTGGCGTCGACCCGTCGCCTCGCGGTTGAAGAGGATCTCCGCAAGGGATACTTGGTCAACACTGTGACTTCGCCCACAGGAAGTAGTGGCGTAGCTTTTGGGATCCGTCGGCGACGGCGAGAGCATCTTCTGGTGCTTTGTGAATACCTTGTTTGGCGTCGTGGAGGACCTTGCGGCGTAGTAAATGGGCGCTGAACGCCTCTCTTTCCGCCACCAACCACCGCTGGCCGACCGCTGGGGTTTGCCGCGACGTGAGGATCAACGGCTCGCCCGGTGCAGGCGACCAAAGACGGGCGGGAGGTAAGATACTTCTTGAGACCGTCGAACGCCTCCTGCGCCTCCGCCGTCCACTCGAACTGGTTGGTCTTCTTTAGGAGCTTGAGCGGTGGGAGACTTTTATCCCCAGACGAGCTATAAAGCGGCCAGGAGGTCAAGCGACCCACCAAGCAATTTGCATGTGCGAAGTCGCGTCGGGGCTTCATGTTCTCGATCGCGCGATCTTGTCGGGTTCGCCTCAATCCTCTCGGGAGACGAGGAATCCCAGCAGTTTACCCGATGGAGCGGCGAACACGCATTTCTCCGGATTAAGCTTGATGCGATTTCCTCGTTGGTGAAGGTTTCTTCCAGTCACCGATCAACTCCTCCGCCTTCTTGGACTTCACCACCGGATCATCGACATACACCTCCGTGTTCCGCCTATTTGGGAGCGGTGAGCGATATGCATGGCTCGCCGATAGGTTGGGCTGCATTCTTCAATCCGAACGCCATCCTTGCCACCGCCGGACGCCTTCTTCTGCTGCTGCTCGTGGACTCGCTTGTCCACCATCTTGCTGACGACATGGCAATCCGCCAAGTCGTGAGAGTTGTTGCGGTGAATGGGGCGAGAGGGCCTTCCGTCCCACTCTCACGGGCGATGGTCTCGCCGCCGTCGCGGCCGCGAGGGTTGCCGCGCCACGGCGATCGCCAGTAGCCGCCGCTTCGGCCGCCTTTACGGGACCGTACCGCCGGCGCCGCGAACTCCTCCTCTTTTCGCCGCCGCGCGCCCATTCTTTGCGCTGCCGCGTCGTCGTCGTCGTCGTCGTTGCTTGTCGGCCAAGGCCGGCGGCCATGACCTGCCCGGTCTCGGCCGCTTTGCGCTTCTTCTTGTCCTTGCCGCGGGGTTCCTCGAGGTCCGGCCTTGCCGCCATGGTGGCCCCCCGCCATAGCAATGGGCGGATCTGAGCTCACTTTGAAGTGCGCCAAGGTGAAGAGCTCCTCCGTCGCCTTGATCTTGCGGGTGGCCATCTTCTCTTTGACCTTGGGGTCTCGGCGCCTCTCTGAATGCCGTGACCACGGCGTCGATGGAGATGTCCGCAGGATGGTGTTGCGGACTGACCGTAGGCGCCCGAATATAGTCGCGCAATGATTCTCCTTCTTCCGCTTCCACGTTGTGGAGGTCGTCTTCTACCCCGGCCGCTCGAAGGTGCCACGAAGTTGGTGACGAAGAGCTCCGAGAGCTCTTCCATGACCCCACTGACCGGGGTAGGTTCATGAGCCACGAGCGGGCTCACGCCGTGAGGACCGCGGAAAGTAGTTCGCCGAACCTTCCCGACCTCCGGTCGTGATCACCGTCAGATAGATCTGCAAAAACTCATCGGGGTTGGTGGAGCCGTCGTTTTTTTCGATGGGGCAGGGCGAAACCGTTCGCCATCGGACGTGGCGCAGCTCCTTAGAAAAGGCGCGCACCGACGCCGGAGCCTCTCGCTCTCGGACGCGGTCCTCGCCCGCCGCCTTCGCCGCTTAGGCGGCGCCAAGAAGCGCCACCTCATCGGCGGGGCAGCTCTGCGGAACCCTCTTGTGGTCCTCAGCGTCGGGCGGCGACATCGCGGTCGCTTCGGTCGCGGCCCCTGGGAGCTTGTCACGCAGTCTTCTCCATGCGACAAGTGGCGGTCCTCCAGATGGGACCGGAGATCGCGACCACCACGCGCTTTGCCGGCCGAGCCCCGTAGGGTCGCTGGCTCTTGTCGTTTGGCCCCGCCTCACCAGAGATCTCGCGAGAGGAGTGCGAGGGCAACAAAGAATGGGAGGACGCGAAACGCCGGTTCCCCGCCGCCCGAACTTGCACCATGCCGCGGCGGCGTCGGCGTGTGGGCCAAGTTGCCAACCACGGCGCCGCCGGAGTCCGAGTCACCGAATCGGTGGGTTTTCAAAAGGCCACGCCGCGTGGAGGTTCTCAGGCCGGAGTGCACTCCTCCAAGGCAGTGCACTCCTCCAAGGTCGACGCCGCCTAGCTTGGCCGAGGCGGCCGCTTGCCGCCGAGGCTCCAACCCTAGGCGGGCGGCCACCGCCAGTGATCCATCGCCATCGCCGGCCGACTCCGTGGCAGCGGCTCTAGCGGCCGCTTCTGCTCCATCGCGGATCGCTGCTCCGCCATCGCCTCTGAAGAAGGGTCAAGAGCTTGAACCGATGCTAGCGCTCCCCTACTGGCGCGCCATCGACGGCGTGTTCTCCGCTCAACCATCTGCGGATCACACCCCGGTCGATTTTTAGTCGCTAGCCAACTCGATCAAGCTCGATTCGATTTGAGCGTCGGGCACAACAAGGAGCGACTCACAGATTTACCTGTGTTCGGACCCTCGCGGTAATGATCCTACTCCCGCCGAGCCTTAGCTCTTTTCGATTGTGGTTGAATGGGAATGTGTTTACAGTGGTGTTTGAATGCACGAACGCTAGTGCTCAGATCTCTCCTCCTCCGTCCCCTCTCTCTCCCCTTTTATACAAGTGGGTTGGCGGAGAGAGCCGAGGGGTAAGCGATCTGATGCTCTCAAGATAATCGACAAGACACGACGAAGAGACGAAAAACGTCTGCATTGCCCGTGCCGCCAAGGCGCTCCTCGCGATGCCGCCAAGTGGCCTCGACCCGCCTGATCACACCGGTGAGTCTGCTGGTAGGGCCTCGCCGCTTCTCTGCCATGGGCGGCCTCCTCAAGCAAACCTTCTCTCTGCGGTCAATTCTTCTCAAGCCAAATGATGCCTTTCGGACTGCGAGGTCATCAGAAGTAATCATTTCTTCACTGCCTATCCGCTGCGTGATGTCTCATTAAATGCGCTTGTCTTTTTAGAAGCGAGGAGCCTTCGTCCCAAGACTCCTTCGCAATGCTCCGCCCTGGCCCCACTCGACGCGCTGGGACCTCGCCTGTCTCGAGAGGGCTCGCCGCGCGCACTGCCTTGTGGGCCCTCGCCTGCCTCTCAGAGGGCTCGCCCACGGACCCGCTTTGGCGCTGGGCCCTCCCTCCTGCCTTCGAGGGGCTCGCCACGCCACTGGGCCTTGCTCGCCTGCCGACGCGCTGGCCTCTCCTGCCTTCTCGAGGGCTCGCCACATGCCACGGCCTTGCTCGCCCGCCGACGCGTGGGGCCTCCCTGCCTCTCGAGGGCTCGCCACGCTTAGGGCCTTGCTCACCCGCCTGACGCGTGGGGCCCTCCCGGCCTTTCTAGGACTCTTTGTACCCCGGTATTTATTACACCGACACACGTCTATGTAATAAAATGTTTTTAAATATTTTTTTGCAGATAAAAAGGCTTATAAATCTAATAAAAATAGTTTTATAATACACACTTATGCAATGAAGGTAAAAATGCGACGTGAACTAATGTATGGTGAGTTTTTAAAACAGCACTTGGTGGATTAAGAAAAGGAAGAAAAGCCTAACTACCTGACAAATTGTGGGTACCTCTTGCAATTTACCCTGCACGGCCCATCTGTCTTCCTCTTCCTTTCTCTCTCCTCATCATCCCTGAGACAAAAAGCGGCACGCACACCTCCCCATCTCCCTCCCTTTCTCTCTCCTCCCCAACTAGCGAGAGAGGGGGGCAAGGCCAAGGCTGCAAGCTCCCACCTCCACCGCCGCCGCCGCCGCTGCAGCCGTCGCGATGGCTCGCCTGTTCCGCGAGTCCCGCCGCGACTCCGCCTCCTCCTCCTCCAACGGCTTCACCCCGGTAGCCGCCTCCGGCACCTCCGGGCTCCCGTCGCCGTTCCCCGACCTCGGCGTGTCGCTCTCCGTGGCCGACCTCCGGGAGGCCGCCTACGAGGTGCTCGTCGCGGCCTCCCGCACCACCGGCGGCAGGCCGCTCACCTACATCCCGCAGGCGTCGGCGGCCGGCCCCGCGTCCCCCGCCTCGGCCTCCTCCGCGTCCTCCGTCACCTCCTCCTCCCCGTCGCTCCAGCGCTCGCTCACTTCCGCCGCCGCCAGCAAGATGAAGAAGGCGCTCGGGCTCAGGTCCTCTGCCTCGTCCAAGGGAGGCAGCCCGGGGAGCGGCGGCGGGGCCAAGGCGGCCCCGCGCCGGCCGGCGACGGTCGGAGATCTGATGCGGGTGCAGATGCGCGTGTCGGAGCCCGCCGATGCCAGGATCCGCAGGGGCCTCCTCCGCATCGCCGCCAGCCAGGTGGGATCTCGCGTTGCCATTGGTTGTTAGCGCGTTAGTTTGTTGGGTTCGAGGTCAAATGCAGCTTACAGGTTGCTCATTCGATCGACATTGTCCTGCTTGTTTGAATGGTGGTGTCGGTAGATTGTGGTAGATCTAGGGTGGGTCAAAGCCACGGAGTTGTGATCTACGCTTTGGTCTAGTTTGGTTGTTGTTCTTGGGAGCTCGTGGAGGGCTCCCAAAAATTCAAATTAGCTAAAAAGACGCTAATTTTATTATTTCCTTTTTTTGGGTTTTGTATTTGTAGTTGAAAATTGAAATGACACAAATATGCGGGCTTTTTTTCTCGCGGGGGGGGGGGGCTCAGAAAGTAATTTCCGTTCCTTTTTTTAGTGTGGATCTTCTAATTTCTGGTGTCGGCTGCAGTGGATCCATTACTTTATTTCGTGTTTTATTTATTTTTCTTGTTGCTTCCAAGTTTTAGATCGCCCATTGGTATTTCTACTTTTTATCAACATGATGTGATTACTTGGAACCGTGCTGAGGCATGGTACCTACCTTGATCTGGGGTTTTTCTTTAGCGGTAAGATGCACGGGAAGGGGAGAAAATATATCAGAGAAGTGTAGAAAGCAATTTCATGTATACTAATCCATCCGACCTTGCACAAAACATTATACGCTTAAGAACTAATGGTATATAACTTATTAACAAATTCGTGGACTAGTATTTTTAATTTATATAAAGTAAAAGACTGAGTAAAAAAATGTTTGGGGGTAATTTTGTTCACAGCACTCTGAGAAGCTAGACACCCCACTGTAGAATTTGCATTTGCGCCACTGCAAGACAAAAAATCCCTCATATTTTACTGTTTTTCGAAGGGGCAGAACTAGGGTTAGGATCTATGGAAGGTGGCGCAGGTTAGGGTTGAAGAGGGTGGCGGGCAGCAAGGAGAAGGGACTGCCAACGCAAGAGGGAGAAGAGATGGAGCAACAAAATCTTTATTGCTTTACTTCTATTAGGGCTGGCTGTGTCCTTTATATAGGAGTCGGCTTACAATCAATTATTCCATAATTAAAATAACAGCAAATCAAACCTTAACTAAAATATAATAGACACTATAGATAGATAGCCAGCTGGCAGGCCCATCCGTATAGCCTTAAGCCTGGCGCCTTCGTGAATAAGTCAGGCCGAACCTGACAACTAGTGATAGGTCAATGAGTTTGGCTGCATGCATGAGCATGAGGATGAGAGTTGGGACTTGGGAGGAGGGAGGAGAAAGAGAAGGGCTAGGGATTAGTTTAAAAGAGAGTGGCTAATTATGAAGTCACAAGAGTGGTAGGTCAATGAGTTTTGCAGAGCTAAATTTGTATTGTATACTATCGTATGTGTACAACAAACAAAATTCTGTTACAACTGGCCATCGGGTTACAAAAGAGTAACATTATAGCTTGAATTGTATTGGTAATGCATTGTATTTGTATCATGGCCATTGCTTAACCCCACATCTTTGATTTCAGAAGGTAGTAAAACTGTTTAGTGTACTTGTCAAGGTTTACTGTTGTGTTTTAGCTGCACCTGGTTTTGGTTTTAAGAGATGATTCCCGAAATCTCCTCAATCTCCTGACATTGTGTAGTTGGTTGATTAACGGACATGTCAGCATTATGCAAGACGTACTCTAGCAGTCAGTCTAGCTTAGCGCTACCTTAGTGTTGATGTCCATCCTGCGGAACTTATTTTTTTTGTAATGTTTATTTTGGATTTCAGGTTGATGACAACATTGCCAAATGCCCAAACCTGAACTATATGTACATAAACACTAGTGTATTAGTTTCTTACTTCAGATCTTCCCTAAAGAATATATAAATTCAGATTGAGTTTCTTGTTGAAAAGCAGTCATTATCTGTTTGATGGCCACTAGTCTGCCCATTTGGACTTTAATGAGTTTAATGTTTATATTTATTTCTATAATTATTTATACTAAATTTGAACTCCATTTTCTTGTTTTTACAATTTCCCCTTGAAATAGCTGGGCAGACGTGCGGAAGCTATGGTTTTGCCCTTGGAATTCTTGCAGCAGTTCAAGGCATCAGATTTCCCTGATCCCCAAGAGCATGAGGCATGGCAGAGTAGGAACTTGAAGCTTCTTGAGGCTGGCTTGCTTGTTCACCCTTTTGTTCCGTTGAGCAAATCAGATGTTTCTGCACAACGACTGCGGCAAATCATACGTGGAGCATATGATAGGCCACTTGAAACTGGGAAAAACTCCGAGTCAATGCAGGTCTTACGTAGTGCTGTGATGTCCCTTGCGGGAAGATCTCATGATGGAACTTCTGATGGATGCCACTGGGCAGATGGTTTCCCGTTGAATCTCCATCTGTACCAATTGTTGGTAGAAGCTTGCTTTGATAATGATGATGGGACTGTGGTTGATGAGATTGATGAGGTGATTGAGCTTTTGAAAAAGACATGGGTTGTTCTTGGAATTAATGAGACACTTCACAACCTTTGCTTTACTTGGGCATTGTTCAATCATTTTGTTATGTCAGGCCAAGTAGATATCGAGCTGCTTTCTGCTGCGGAAAATCAGTTAGCTGAAGTTGCAAAGGATGCCAAAACCACTAAGGATCCAAATTACTGTAAAGTATTGAGTTCAATATTAAGCTCAATAATGGGATGGACAGAGAAAAGGCTTCTGGCTTATCACGAAACCTTCAATACAAGTAACATCGAGTCCATGCAAGGCATTGTCTCAATAGGAGTGTCAGCTGCAAGGGTGCTTGTTGAAGATATATCCCATGAATACCGTCGTAGGAGGAAAGAAGATACTAATGTAGCTCGCAGCAGGATAGAGACCTACATAAGGTCTTCGCTCCGTACAGCTTTTGCTCAAGTAAGTCCCTATTAGCAAGAAAACGTCATACTGCCTTCCCCCGATTTGATGTCGATGATAATTCTATTCCATACCTCGTAATGCTTTGATGCTTTAATAGTTGTTTTGATTATTGTAATCATTTTTATGCTCACGGCTAGTGCTATTTTCTGACAAAGCAGCTGACCTTTTTTCTGAAGCTCACACAGTACATTTAATAATCTGTTTCCACTAAAATATTTTGATTTGCTAATAAGATTGATGTTCTGATAGGGTGCACCAGCACTGTTATGTGACGCAACTTTCACTTGTGTAGAGAATGGAAGAAGCAGATTCAAAGCGATCATCAAAAAATCCTACTCCAGTTCTGTCTATCCTGGCAAAGGACATTGGTGATCTAGCAATTAAGGAGAAAAATCTGTACAGTCCAATATTGAAGACATGGCATCCCCTCGCTTCAGGTGTTGCTGTTGCAACCCTTCATTCTTGTTTTGGAAATGAGCTCAAGCAGTTCATAGCAGGGCTTACAGAGCCGACTCCAGATACAGTTCAAGTGCTTAAGGCTGCTGACAAATTAGAGAAGGATCTTGTTAACATTGCTGTTGAAGATTCTGTGGATAGCGATGATGGAGGCAAGTCATTAATCAGAGAGATGCCACCATATGAAGCTGAAAATGCAATTGCTAATCTGGTGAAAGTGTGGATAAAAGAAAGGGTGGACAGACTCAAGGGATGGGTTGACCGGAATTTGAAGCAAGAGGTGTTACTATTTTCCTTTACCTCAGAACTTATTTTCCTAACATGAATAGAAACCTTCACAATTTAGTAGTTGTTTTTGCATTCTGTTGTGATTAGTTGCTACAGGATTTAATAACTTTTTTGCATATAACCAATACTATTCAAACGAGCTGCTGTGTAATGTATGGATACAAATGTATGATGCATGCCTTGGTTATAGAGGCTTGCACTCCAATATCCAAATATATCAATTGTCATTTTTATATTCTTTGATGCATGATACTTGCTAACATTATGCATTATTTCCTCAATGTCCATTTCTCTTCTGCTATTCATCGATGGCTGCAAATTCCTGATGCGGGCCCTGAGTTGCGGTTTATTGCATATCTTGTCCCGATTGGGGCTGCCAATTTTGTTGCATACATTTGCCGAAAAATTTTGTCATGCCAGCATACTAATTTCGATCTGCATACATTTGCACAAACTGGCTGATTTTGTTAGGCTAGATAAGACCACAAAACCAAGGCACACTGTACAAACGAAATAATATATTGAGCTAGCAACTTGAGTAATGCACATCTGCATAGCGGTCATATGCGAAGGTGAATTCAGATTTTGTTTTATAGGAAATAAATACGCTATATATGATTCTGTTGGGCTATGCTTTGATAAGTTGTCTCTGGTTTGTATAAGAATTTCTGTTCCACTAAACTTATCTTATATATATATATATACAGAGTTGGAATCCAGGTGTCAACAGAGATAATTTTGCCCCCTCATCTGTGGAAATGCTTCGGGTAATTGGCGAAATGTTAGATGCTTTTTTCCAATTGCCTATACCAATGCATCCAGCTCTTCTTCCTGATCTGACTGCTGGACTTGATAGGAGCCTGCAACTTTATGTTTCTAAAGCAAAATCTGGCTGCGGTAATTACCAAGTACATAAAAGGTGGAATCATATTTTTGTAAATGCTGTTCAGATGATGAATGAAATCTATACTTGTCTGAATTACAGGAGCACGAAATTCTTTTATGCCCCAATTACCTCCATTAACACGATGCGAGGTTGGCTCCAAGCTACTTTTCAAGAAAAAGGAGAAGCCACAGAATCTGCAGCATCGAGGATCACAAAATGGAGCAACCAATGGAACTGATACCTTGGGCCTTCCTCAACTCTGTGTACGCTTGAATACACTCCAGTACATCCGAAGCGAGCTGGACAACCTAGAGAAGAAGATAAAAACATGCTTGCGGAACGTTGAATCAGCTCAGGCAGATATTACTGATGGATTGGACATCAAGTTTGAGCTTTGTCAGGCAGCCTGTCAAGAAGGTATTCAGCAGTTATGTGAGACGACTGCATATAAGGTGACATTCTTTGACTTGGGCCATGTTCTCTGGGACACCCTTTATGTTGGTGATGTTGCAGCAAGCAGGGTGGAGATATTGTTGGGAGAGCTTGACCCTATCCTTGAGACGATATCTGGTACGGTGCATAACAAAGTGCGGAACCGTGCTATTACCGCGTTGATGAAAGCCACCTTTGATGGATTCTTGCTGGTGCTTCTTGCTGGTGGCCCTTTGCGTGCTTTTACCCGTCAAGATTCTCAGATAATAGAGGATGACTTCAGGGCCCTTAGGAATCTGTTTTTGGCAGATGGTGATGGTTTGCCAGAAGAATTGGTCGATAAAGCGTCCTCCCAGGTCAAGAATATTCTGCCCCTCCTTCGAACAGACTCAGAAAGCCTCATTGAGCGATTCAAGCGCATGATGGCTGAGTCGAATCGATCTGCTGCCAAGAATAGGTTACCATTGCCGCCAACAACAGGGCATTGGAGTCCAAACGAACCCAACACAGTCCTGCGAGTTCTGTGCTACCGGTATGATGAGGCAGCTACAAAGTTCCTCAAGAAAACCTATAATCTTCCCAAGAAGCTTTGATTTGTGGTATAGCTTACACACTGAATGTACATTTTCCGTCACCACTATCATGAAATTTACTTAGGGTTCTGCCTCGTGCCCCTCTGAGGACTGCTGAATACCATTGTATTATAACATGAATTGAAGAGTTTGATTCAGCAGCATGGTCCTTACCGTCACATTCAATTCAGTGCTGCAAAGAGAGATGTTACTGGTGTAGTTTGTTGTTTCTTTCTCTTCCCTCTCAGATGGAGGGTAGGGTTACTTATTACAACTCGATTTGTACATTGTTATTATGTGTTTCCCAGATCCAGTTCTTTTGCTGACTGCGCGTGTGAATTTGCATTCATTCTAGTCTGCAACAAATATTCATACATCTTGTGAATAAGTTTTGTATTGGCCTGGCGCCATTTGGTGCTTTTGCCTTGACTATGCACGGCTTTTCAGTATTTTACGCCTTCTTTCGCTCTTCTATAGAAATCGTGGGAGACTTCTTCTAGGAACTGTTAACGTCTGTCCTCGGTCATCTGTGGCTTTGCGGCGTTGAATGATTCTGTCAGTGTCATGTAATCAGAGGTATTGGTCCACTTGATAATGCAACCATTTCATGTCACTGTTTGGATGGTTTAATTATTGATATCTGGTGCAGATATGCAATTATTTCATGTCAATGTTTGTATAATATAGCCCCAATGGCTCGAGCTTCTCATGTCTACTGACGGGGATGTCAACGGATCAAACGGATGGACAAATCGTATTAGTATTTACTACTGACGGGGATCCTATATTTTTCTGAACCTCATGCTAATTTCCAGAATTCTTTTCATAATTTTCTTATTTTAATTCTGAATTTCTTTTACTTATTGAGCTGTGCCACCCCCCTCCTTTAGGCCCAGCCGGCCATGTCCTTCCCAGACCCATGCGCCATTCCTCCTCCTCCCTAGGCCCAACCAACATCTGAGTCTGGATATCCGAATTAAGCTTTTATCCGGATATATATTTGAATCCGCTCTGTTTCTGTCATGTATCGTTGATATCATATACGCTTTGAATCCGTACTCCTCCGTCCCGATAATTATCTGAATCCGCTCTGTTTTCCATTGGATATTTAAATTCTTTACCGTTTTCTAAAATACGAATGTCGAATACTAATACGGTCCGGATATTATTCGCTCCGTTTTCATCCGTAAACATAGGTGAAATCTATTTGGTGATAAAAAATACTAATCAAAATATATAGTAAAAAATGACTTGAAAAATGAGTATTGATGTGCGTGCCTGCATGCGGGAGATCATTTGCTTTGCTTGTTCCAACTTCTAGCCATGCGTTGCCTGCATGCGGGAGCCAGACTCTCCAGATACGACTGATTTCTATGTTCCTACGGAGCCTAGCTATCACAATGAAAATGCATGAGGTTGACCTAGCTCCAGGGTGTAAATAGGTAATCAAACAACGGGTGTAGCAGCTCACCTAGCCATACCAAGTTCCACACAGGCAACCAAATAGCCCCTAAATTCCTCTTGCACTTGACTGGCTATGTCCACTGCTCACCATTTTGAAAAACATCAATAGAATTATGGACAACATATTACTCTCGTAAAAAAAAGTGATAATAGAGAAAAAGCTTTGTGCTGTTACAAAACAAGATCAAAAGTAGCGCAGTATGTATGAAATAAAAAGTACACCGGGTTCAAGGTTGATATTCCTTTGTTCATTAAATTTAACAAGAAGGTACTAAGAAAAAGTTCGGCAAGCACAAAGAAAAATAAAAAATAACTCCACGTGTGAGAAGGTCTATTTCGGCGTGGTACGGGCGGATCCAGGGGGTGCCCGGTATGCACGGGCACCCCCTCAATTTTTTAGAAAATTTTAACCCCATATATGCTTATTAGGCCTTATATTAAAAGAAAAAGACTATTTCGTAACATATTCTGACCTTTTCACTTGAGCAGCCCACTAAAATGACCCAATAACATTCCAACTAGCCACCGGCCCCCCTCTTGACCCATTCGGCCCATCTCAACAGAATTTGGGAGGGAAAATCCCCCAAATCCCCCATTCTCCCAACCGCCAACCCTATCTCTCCGTCGTCGCCTCCTTTGATCCGCCGCCCCACCCCACGGGCCGTCCCGTCTAGCCGGCAGTCCACGGTCCGCCCACACGGCGCCGCCCGGCCTGCTCGCCTGACCGCCTCGGCGCCGCCCGCCCCCCCATTTTCGGCTTACTCCGCCACACACGGGCGCTTCACTGCTTCCGCTTGGCGCCACCCGCCTGCTCGCTCACGCCTCGGCGCCGCCCGCCTGCGCTCGCTGCTCGCTCCGCCATGGCTCCGCCACCACGGCGCCGCCCGGCTGCTCAGCGTCGGCGCCCGCCACGCGGCCAAGAAGTGTGCACCCCCCCAACTTAAAATCCTGGATCCGCCATTGGTGGTACCATTCCTAAATGGCCCATACTCAGAACTAAACTATGAGAGTACTGTAGAGGAAATTCAACCACCGAGAGCGAGGCAGGTCCAATCTAAAACCCGCGACGAGCCTGGACTTTACAGTCTACGGTCCTACTAGCACCATGTTCAAAATGACCGAACAAAATGTATAAGCTTACGAAGCAAAAATTTAAGATACACTTCAATATGTTTTTAATATGATTTTTAAGTTAATCCACTTAATTTATATTATTTGTAAGAGTTTAAAGAGGTGACTATATAGATAAAAGAAATTTTAAAAGGCTAAGTTTCCATTCTTTTGGGCTGATTAAAACGGCTGAACAACTGAAATGAATGAATCTTTAAAGCTTCTAGAGTTAGTTTCGACATTCGGATCCATTACGTTTGGTTTTTTTTAAATTGTTAGAATCGCCTTTGAAAAAACGAAAAAACTATTTGGAAAACCAAAGCATATATTTTTTTCAAAACATAGATATCCGTTAAACTATTAAACTGAAAAGAACATACCAAAGTGTTTACAATTTTGGTTGGCTTAGTTTTAATTGTTAGCTGTAAGCTTAAGTTGAAATGAACATACCGTGTAAATGCGAATTTTAAAAAGTGGAAGGAGCAAATGTCCTGTAGAACACAAACGAAAATCCTCGCCGCCTCATTGCACGTTTGATGAGGAGGAGTATATATATAAGTGAGGCGAGACGTGGATGTGGGACAGATCTTGTGTGGCAAGGGCGAGACGTGAGCTCTCATGGCGGAGGCGAGCGAGTGGCCGCGCCTACTCCCACGCCCTGCCTCATCTCCCCCGCGCCTCGGTGAGTCCCCACCCTTCTCGCCCTCTCCTGGCTACGGCTACTAGGCCCCGTTCCACCGCAGGTGAGCTCTGGGGTTTTTGCTGGGTCACGTTCATGCCCGCTTGGTACGAAAATTTGGTGGGATGGTGGATTGGTTGCCCCGGATTGTGTTGTTTTGTTTGGGGTTTAGGGTTTAGGATGCTTGAATTTTAGTTTGGGGGGCGGGGGTTGGTTTTCATTGCCCAGCTCTAAATTTGCTCTGAGCAAATCCTGAGTTTAGGTGAATCGGAGTTCGCTCGAATCCTCTCGCGCTAGATTGAGTTGATGATAGGAGCAAATTGATGTAGCAAAAATTGTTTTGGGGTGAAGAATGGTGGAGTCTGTTCTCTATTTTACTTTTGTTAGCTAGGTGAATTGAAGCTTTTTACTCAAATCCTCTCCCACCAGATAGAGTTGAGGATAACACCAAATTGATGTAGCAAATTGTTTTGGGGTGAAGAATGGTGGAGTACTGGAGTCTTTTGTCTATTTTGCTTAAGAGTTAGCTATGGATTCATGCCCTAGGACTTTGTGCTTGTTGCAATCATGCAATTCCAGTTCAAAGTGCCTTTTTTGTTACCTAATTAATACATGCTTGTTCATTTTGGTGGTGGGAGAGGCGGTGGCGTTGGTGGAGGCAGATGGTGGGAGGAGTTATTTGGCAATTGGGATGGGGGGAGACAGGAGGTGGCGGGGGATTAGGGAGGGGTTAGGGAGGCACATGCCGCTAGGGATTTGGGAAAGACAGCGAGATTTTAGGAACAGGGCTGATTTGGTAGGTTAATTAAGACGCATGAAGGGCGTGAAGGGTCAAGATTATTGGATTGCTTTTACTTTTGAATTGGGACAAGACAGTTGCGATTGAGAGTTGGCACTACCACCACCACCACCAACACCACCACAAAAACTTTTTTGATAGTACACATGATTGTAATCTATGCGGAAAAAATGCAACGGGTTGCACATGCAGCATTCTGAAAGCAACCATGAAATTTTTAACAAATCCCCAAGTCTTAGCAAAACAAAGTTTCGCAAGGACATAGCTTAGGGTTCCATGCGAAATGGGGATGGATATCTCAATACAAGTGAATTTTTTCCACTGGGTTTTTGTGGAGTTTTTGAGTCATATGTATCGCGCGCGGATGATGGAGTCAGTGATTTTGTTGTGACCGGGGAGCTCATCGAGGCGGCTTCGGTACACTGAGACCCAAAAGCGCCCTGCCTGTGCTTCTTCTGCTTGGAGAAATTCCTCGTTGCCATCGTGAGCTTGCTTAACTGAAATGGCCGCAGCTCGACCCAGGCTCGAAGTCCTCATCAATCGCTAGGGAGTCGTCGTTGTCGTCAGTGGAGGAGCTGTCTGGTTGCTTTCGCTGCGGTCTCAATTGCCACAGGAGCACTCCAGCCATTGCGCCAAGCATGAGAGCCATGACCATTGCTGCCACGGTCACACTAGCTACAAGCATGTGACATTTTTTTATGCTTATGAATCTAATAGTTTTAACTGGCCAGTACAGGCAAACTATCCGGTGAGATACAACGTGTTCTACTGCTATGCGATGGCGTTCGTGTCATTGCTGGTGATCACCATGTTAGTGCTGAGCAGCACCTTCAGCTTTCATGGGTACCGACGTACCGTATGCGCACGGTGCAGGTGGCCATGGCGCTAGACATGGTTATTAATACGTCGTATATACGACGTATATACGGTAATACGCTGCTGTGAGGCAATACGTCCCGATCGTATTAGAGCATCTCCAATGGTAGAGCCAACAAGTTGGCTCTAAGGCCTATATGGCACATCCACATCACCCCAAGAGACAACCCACACAATAGCTTGGCTATAGCATTAAATCTGCGGGACCCACCACACATAATATATTATACGTTTTGCTTTCTTCTTCACGGTTCCACGGGACAAATCTCCCCCAAATCTCACCCCGTCGTGCTCCCTCCCCCTCACATAACCACCGCCGCCTCAAGCCGCCTCGCCGGCGTGCTCCTCCACTTGCTGCCCAGAATTTCACGCCGCCAAGACTTCTTCCTCGCCAGCGGCGTGCCCTCCCTCGCCGTCGCGCCTCACCGATCCGGACAGAACGACGGCAGCGACGCGCCACACGGCGACGGCAACGAAGACGACAACGGTGTAGTAACGACGACGATGGTCTTGGCATTTGCGACGGCGACGGACGGCGGGCCCCAATTCGGGCGGAACGATGGCGACGACGGGCTGGTCCGGCAATAAGGCGGACGCATGGCGCTGGGCCGGTCCGCGGGCAAGCGGCGGCGACGGCGCGGCGTGGGGCGGTCCGCGGTGGCGGCAACGATTTACGACGCTGGGTGGCTTGTAGTGTGTTTCGGGAGGGAGAGAGAGAGCGCGCGTCTCGGGGCTCAGAGCGCCTGGCTTGAGGTAGCGCCGGCTATTTCGCTTGCACTCTCTCCTCCATCTCAAAGAAAATCCTACATGGAGCCCTTAGAGCCACCGACTGCCCATTGGGAATTTTTATCAGTACTAGCATTAATTTAAATCGAAATTAAAAAAATAATTGCCCGTTTAAAAAAATTAAAAAAATAGATCCTGGCGCCTGCTGAACGGGCGCTATATATTAATCGCCCGATAGACGGGCGTTATTAAAGGCCTACAAGACAAGAGAGCCGACCAACGGCGCTTAATAGCGCCAACGTCGTAGTTAATAACGCCTGCTTGACGGCGTTTATCATCGTTCAAAAACCGCCTGCTGACGGGCGTTTATACCAAGGAATGGATCGCCTGCTGACGGGCGCTAATTGGGCCTTACCTCACATGACCGGCGCCGGATCGACACAAGATTATTTGCACCCAAGAAGCAAAAGAGAAAGAGAAAGAGAGAGAGGAGGAGAAAGAGAGAGGAGGGAGAAGAGGAGAGGAGGAGGAAGAGAGAAGAGGGAGAGGAGGGAGAAGAGGAGAGGAGGAAGAGAGAAGAGGGTGCGAAAAAAAGGTAATTTTAAAACTCTGTTCTATTTTTATTTTGTAATGTTTAAAAACAAGGTAGGTTAGCAACATGGACATGATAAATTGAATATTCCGTTTAAAGCATAGATTTAGCGATTAGGTTTTAATAAAAATTAGGTATATTTTCTGTAATTTTTATGTACATTTGATTTAGAGTTTTAAATTAGAATAATATTCCGATATGTTTTTTGTATGAATATGTAAATGAGTTTTAGGATTTAATGTTTTATAATATATGCGGTAGTTTGTAGTCTATATTTAGGGTTATAACTAGGGTTGTAAGAGAGGGCTATACGTTGATTTAATGCGTATGTTTATTTTTATACAGTTTACGGTTAGGGCTTACAAATTTAGAGGACATGTGTAGGTCTGACGTTAGGGTAGTAGCAGACTCGATTTATATTAAGCATAATGCACGTTGGTTTAAAGCATATTACAAAGGATTAAAAGCGATAAATCTTTAAGATGTTTTTGTCGGTACAAAAATAATTATAATTTATTAGTAGTTCATTTCGTTTTTGTACAGGGTCAATGGGAGACAGAAAATATTTTAATATTCATTATGGGCAAGGGGATATCAATTTTGGTCCAGACGGGGTAGACCTATCTATGTTCCGGCCAAGAATGTTGGGGATATCTAGGCCCACGGAGAGAACGTTAGCGTGGCTTGAAAATTGGTCATAGGACGTTTAAAATTAACCCAAGAATATGGTCTCGGATATCGTATTTGCTAGCTAGCCGTACTACGGAAAGACCTTATTGGGAGTTGGTACCAATAAAGGCAACCCGAGGATGGAGGCGTTATGTCGAGATCGCCATGAACGAGGACAACCACTAGCACTTCTTGTTCAAAGCAAAATGTGGAACAAAATGAAGAAACTTTGCATCAACTCGTCAAGGAAGTAATGTAGTGCGTGAAGAGGTGCAGAAGATGGTGACGACATCGAGCATGTGGTGCGTGAAGAGGTGGAGGAGCTGGAGGAGACAGGGATGGATCAAGTGAGCAACAAACAACACAGAACCCATAGGTGCGGCGGATGAGGGAAGTATATTGAAGCTATAGTTGCGGAGATGGAGGCCGAGGATGCCGAGCACGAGCAAGTCCCCGAGGAAGATGTGTCGACGATGAGAGTCCCGTGGCTTTCAAAATGTCGTGCCGAAAGTGGAGGCCGAGACCCACACCTTCCACCGCCTGTGGTGAGAATGCCCCACCCTGCTGTGATGTGTCCTATATACTAGGACTTCCCTGTGCGGGTGATCCAGTGGTGGTTGTGGACGTGTCGCCACTTTGGCGTGCTGAGCTGATGGCCCGGTACGCCAATATCTAGCGGCGGTCGTTCCCCGCAGACCGCAGCCCATTCCAAATTCGAGACGCATGGGTCGACGAAGAGGTGAATACCGCAGCTTTACTGTAAGAGGCAAATTTAAATGATATTCTTTCTAACCAGTGACGCCATGCATAATACCTTGTTAAACTTTTTAACAAAGGAGACCATCCACCCGGAGGCGACGAGGCTACGGTGTCCGACACTTCGAGGCGTACTGCTTTGGTTGTTCGGTGCGTGTTGTTTTGGAACACGTCCGGAATGCGTGGACAAGTTTCTTCTTTCAGACGCCTGGGGATCGCCGACCGAGGGAGATCAGTACCAGCGTCAGCTTGGGCCTCCGCGGTGCTTGCAGCCACGTCACAGTGGTCAGGCGATCGTGTATAAGACGGAGGAGGCAGAGCCGTGATCACATCGCCGCCCATCGCTACTCCGGTTGTGGTCGTGCGAGAGGATCGCTGTCGGTCGACCTCTCATGGATCACGCAGTGTACGGCGCCGGTACTACCACGAGACCGAGGAGGATAGACCTACGATGGATTTTCTGTGGTTTCGCCGACGGGTAATGAAATAACCACACTTTCTATTTAACAATTTGTCATCCTATCTTATTGATATTTTGTAATTTAACAATTTCACCTCTTTTGCAGCCGACGTGGGCTCACGTCACACCCCATTGGGGACTACGGACCACGTCCGGATATCGACGAGCCGCAGGACCACGACTTCCAGCTGGCAGCCCTACCGGACGACCTCGCCGAGGCTCGTGCACCTCTTGGTCTGTCGTCGCTTTATGCGCGTGACTCGAGTATCGGCTTACGAGGAAGTCGATTTTCGACATCTTTGTCGAGGAGTACTCACCGCATGTGGTGATGCGCCAGCTCGACTCTGACGAGAGTTTCCCCTACCGGTCGTGCACACCGCCTCGTCACGCTCACCAAGACGCTCGATACTCGTGCTTTCTTCACAATTGTTGTTATCGTAGTGTAATGGTCTAAATATTTCATAATGTCAGAGGGTCACCAGACGAGGTCGAGTGCCGCGCTCTTTGGGCCCCGCGATGGTCCGATGGGTGGAAGAGTGGGAACATGCACTTTGGAGGATATCGTCGACGAGGATCGGAGTACGACGACAAAGACGCTCGACGCGTACCTACGGTGGTAATGCGTACGCCACGCCAAGACTGAGTCGGATACACGCCTCCTACGGAGATCGTGCACGCATTTAGCGCCTTCGACATCGCACTCGAGCACCACCGACAGTCGCATATCAAGCGGTAACATTTCTATCTCGTGACGGATAATTACTACTTTGATCGCATCATAAAACTTACAATTGTGTCGGATGTCATGGTTTCGATAATTGTTGAACAGCTTGACCTCAGACGATCGTCTCGGCTTAGAAGCGCCATGCAATGGAGCGCATCCAGACGGGTATTCGATGACGACAAGCGAGGTCTTTGAGTCCTTCAGAGGATTTACGACAAATGCACGCGAGCCGTCGGCGTCGACGTCTCTTGCTATACCGATCCAGCGCCTCGCTCAGACTGCAGCGGTCCCTGCACCCCTTCTCCGTATAGTACATATGAATTATAATAATTAAATATACGCCGCACATATGAATTATAATAATTTGATATACGTCGCGCTTAGTCGGCGTCCCGCTCCAAAGACCGAGTGTCGAGGGCGTCCGGAGGCTTGCAGGGGTCTTTTCGGCCCCCTCAGGACGTGCCCGGGTCGTCCGGAGGCTTCAAGGGGTCTTTCCGCCCCCCCTTAGGACGTGCCCGGGTCGTCCGGAGGTTTCAGCGTCTTCCGGCCCGACGACGACGCGCCTCTACGTCGGGTGGGTTTCGCGCCCAATCCGTCCTTCCGCCGACGTGCGTGCTCGTCCACTCAGCGGCCTCTACGCTTCACCGGATCGTTCAGGCAACCGCTGCCCCACATTTGATGGTTAGTTCTCCTGTTTTCATTTTCGATAGTCGCATATGTGATGATACTTACAGATAAACACATTGCAGATCCTGCGTTGACCTCGGCTTGGGAGAGCCCAGAGGCGGGCGCCGAGATGCGTTACAGCCATCTCGTCGAGCCACCGGTGTCCCAGAGCAGTCATCTCCCAGCGGACTACTTCGACTACTTCTACGGGAGTCAGCAGGAGATAGGGCCATCACAGTTGCCTGAGGCACCCCCTGTCACCTCGCAGCAGTCTCAGCCAGAGCATGCGACGCCGGAGTGTCGGCACCCGATTTACAAGATCGGATTCCACCTGCGTAAACCCGTACTAGTCCCAAGGATCATGGCTAGTACACACAGATATACAGAAACGGAACATTGCCAACAATTTTATTACAAGAGGGAACATAGTCCGGTACAAACAACACATACAACGGCTCGCAGGCCGCAAATCAGAGTACACAACGATACAAGCCTAATACAACATCTAAAATCTTATTCATCCCATGAGCACGAAGGTCAGAGGAACGCCAGAACCCTAATCTTCATACTCTTCGTCGGAGAACGCCTCGACGTAATCCGGTCCTCCTCCTCGGTCGGCGGGCCATAATTCGATGGACCACCGTTGAAATTTTGAAAAGAGAGGAGAAAAGGATGGTGAGTACAAATTGTACTCGCAAGTCCGAATTATGCAAATGCGGTTCAAGACAAGGAAGGCTTAGGATATTTGCGAAATTGCGCTTATTTAACCTAGTTTTGACAAAGCAATTTCAAACTTTAAATCTCAACATTTTCTTTGGGCTCTTCTCAAACGGTTCTCGCCACTTGGCCTCAAAGGCCATAGCAAGAACAAAATTCTTTCTTCTTTTCTTTTCTCAAACTCGCTAGGTCCATTCCAGCGGACACTTTCCGATAGGTCGATACCCATTTCGAATATCACCGCGCCCCTAACTCAAACGAAATCCTTCTCAAATCCTTACTCATCTCAAATCCTTTCTTTAAAAACCCTTTTTCTAAATTGGTTTTAAAATGAAGAAACTACCATATAATCAGTCCTTCACGCTCATAACGCGAGCACGGCTATCATGACAGCTTTTAACTCGCAGAGTGGGTACGCCTTACCTCGAGAGGCTACGCACCTCAGACGATGTTTCGCCACAAGACCGTCAACCACGAGGACCAACGATCGGGCCCGGCCCCATTCAGGGGCTCGAGGTCGTCTCAGAATGGCTCGATTCATAGGATCATAGGATGCACAGTCCTTAGACTAGAGAGATTTGATATTTTAGCCAGCCAAACATGGTGCCCTCTCAGACTAACCGACAAAATATCTCCCTAGTCGGAAAGATTTTGGGGTAAGAGGAAAATCATTTCCTACTCAGCATCACCCTTAATACGCTATCTTTAAATCACCCTTTTCCAACCATTTCTCAAAACATTCACCTTTCACACAAATGATTGAATCATTCCGCATAAATGATTTTAAGCATTTATCCTACCACAATCAAAGCATATAAATAAGAGCAATTCATATTTTAGCCTTAGGTTTAATCCTACCATATTTCTTACCTTTCTATTCGGTCATGCTAACTAAGTCTAGGAAATACGGCATTTATCTTTTAAACTAGCATGCATATTTTCAAGTCTAATAAATATTTTCTAAATAACCGAAAATGGCTTCTCGATATGATCAAAAGGGGGACTTGCCTTGATCGGTTCCGGGGAAAGCGAAGGGGACGTCGTCGATCGGGTCTTCGAGAGCTTGACCTCCTAAACGCCAAGCATTACGCATGCAAAGCAATACAACACACATAAGTAAAATACTTTATGCCATGCTGTTTTTAGGTAATGGGACATGCAGCAACTTTTAATGCATTTTGTTAAAAGAGAGATCATGCCAAATGACTTATGCGCGAATGCAATGATGCCATTATTAATCCAAGAATACTTCTAACAAATGCATGCTGCATGAATGGCATGACAACAATTATCTCTTAAGGTCCAGGGACTTGTAAAGTATTTTATTTTCATTTAAAAGGGATAGTATGACCATTTCTCACATGCACATGAAATGATGCACCTAGAACTTATCTATTTAGCCAAAAATGGATTCCACATGCAAGACATGTAACTACATAATTTTCCCATGTTCAGAAACTAATAAAGTAGTTTCACAAATTTTTACAGAATTTTTAGCATGCACAAGCTATTTTAATAAATACTTTTAGTGTACCAGGAAATGGTTTAATCGGAAACTATAAAAAGAAATAAAAGGGAGAGGGTTAAATGGCAATGGGCGGCTCAAGACAGGCCCAACAATGAGGCGCTGCATGGCACCGCTGCTGGCGGGCGAGGCGGTTACGCTGGCTGACCTGGGTCCCGCCTGTCTCAAGACGGCAGCTTCTCCCGCGACGACAAGGGGGAGAAACAGGGGAGGGGCTCCCGGCGGCGGCGACGGTCCACACGGCGGCGACGACTCCGGCCACCGGGGTTCGATTTGGCGCGCGGGAAGCGGAAAGCTAGCGAGGCGAATACAACGGGAGTCACGGCATGCTCGGAGGTGGACGCAGCTAGCGGCGCGGCGGCGGCGATACACGGTCACCGCGGCGCCGGCAAGTGATGAGACCAAGATGCAATTCCTTCGGTTATGCTCAACAACAGGGCGAGGCAACCGCTAGGCGAGCTTACCGAGGCGGAAGAATGGCCAAGCGACGTGGCGACGGCGGCGGGGTCGCGGGCACCGGAGACGAACGAGGACCGCACGGTTCCACTCCACCGGTGCGATCTCTTCCGGGGCGTCCTGCGACCAAGCCACAGGTGAGGGTGAAAGGGGGACGGAACGAGGTAGAAGAGGAAGAAGAGTTGCGATGGAGACGACTCACCGGTTCAAACGGTTCACAAGGCGGCGGCGCGAAGCAGCGGCATTGGGGTAGCATTACCCCTCTTAAAGGGATGCTTCGCCCGGGACGTATTCAATGCGACTCGCGGGGTTGGCAGTCGCCGGTGTCGATTCCGGCCGGTGCCGTGAAGGCGAACGCATTGAACGCGAGGGGTGGTTCGGCCGGCGATTAGACAAGGAAGGGTAGGGGACGGAGAGGGGTCCGGCGGAAGAGTGTAGGGGCGCGCAATGCGTGGGGAGACGAGCTGGCGAGGCCCCGGGAGAGAGGAGAGAGAGCTACCGCGGCGGCGATTCGGCGAAGCGAACAGAGGAAGGAAACAGGGGAGAAGGAGGAGGAGGGGGATGACAAGGTGGGCCCACTCGTCGGTGGCATCCCGCTCGCAGGCGGCGGGGCGCTGGCTGCGGCGAGATGGGCCACAGCGGACTGGGCCTGGCTCGGCGATCATGGCCCAGCAGAGGAAAAACGGGAGAGGGGAAAGAAGAAAAAGGAGAAGAGGGGAGATGAGCCGGGCCGGCTCGGGCCAAAGACGGGAGAAAATGGTTTTAAGTTTTCTGATTTTCCAAATGCAATACTCTTTCAAATATACTTTTTAAATATATTAGCACTTAGGAATTATAGTTTTGTTTTTCCCAAAATTTATTACCAAAAGCCTGAAAACAAAAATGCCAAGTTCTCCACCCAAGGGCATAGACTCGGAAGATTTTAAATTATTTTCCAATTTAAATGCAATGCATGCAATGATGATGCCATGATGCAAGATAATAAATGATTTAATATTTTTAAATCATGCATTTAACAAATTATTAACGTGCCAAATTGGTTTTAAAAATTTGGGATGTTACACGAGCCACGACCCGAATCCGCAATGAGACGTCGGGGCCCTGACCGCTTTCGCTTTTTTCTACACACGCTTCGGACGTGCGCGCAAGTCTCGGTGATGGTTCTATTATGGGCGTGAAGCCTAAGAGGGGGCGTCCGTAGGACGTATGTTAGTACATACCTTTTATGTGTTGTTAGTACCGGTACTATGTCACTTTTCATATCGTATTGTTATTAATTTGTTTATGTTATTTTATCCACGCTCGACTGTACACTGCAATGTTTAACGCTCGACGACGTAGCGTTCGTCGTACCTAGTAGCGCAGCACAGCGCAACATCTAAAATTCCTTCGATTTTTCCTATTATGAAAAAACACGTCGCAATTGAACTCATAGATTAAATACATAACAAGCCGCATGAACTACAACATTGTAGCATAAGGTCGTCACTCTAAAATACCTACTATTTTACGTGCATGGCCATGGCTGTGTAAAAGGGTTGTGGCATTCGCATGAACACCACATGGCTGAACATTGAGAGGTCGCTTCCCACGTTGTGTCAAAATACCCTGGATATTGTTCTTGCATGACCGATCTTCGCCGAAGAACTTCTGTGTTCGGTGTGCTGGTGTAATGGCATCCACAGAGGCATGAGGTGTCACTACAAAAACGAGTTGGGATGTACTGTTGATCGAGAACCATACGGTTTGATTTGGCTCCGCGTTGCTTACGGCGGTTGCTGGCGACGCCCGAGGACGCTGATGAGTTGTTTGCTGTGCAGATGGCTGTAGTGCACGGAGTCTGCTCTTCAAGCGATCTATCTTTGCGTGGAGGCTTGCGATGTAAAAATATGCAGCGCTCGGGTAAGGCTCATCCATCCACATAGTCCATCCACAGGTAACATCTGGAATCTATGAGTTCAATTGATATACTTAGTCTGCGCACGAGATTTATGATGGAAAATAATGACGATACTTACGTTGTAGTCTGGGCACCGGTAGAATGTACGACCAGTGAAACCTTCATGGACGTAGTCGAACCACTGCACAACGGCAGGGTTACCACACTGGCATTTCGGCCATAGCCATATTGAAGCATAGCCCGATCTCTCGAGGGGCTGGACCATCTCTCCGATCGTCGTAGTCCAACACACGCATGCCGATGCAAAGGACGAGCATGCTCTCTTGGACCAAATGACTCCCACCATGTATCAGGAATGACCGGGCGTGTGGAAGGACCCCAGCTTGCCATGGTGTATGTGAGGTTCTGCGGTTCGAAACTTATGGAGACACGATATTTATAGATGGAAAGAGTACCACACTGTCACTGTGAGAAGAGATCAATGTTAAGTATTTTGTAAGCAATAATTCACGTATACTGTTCGTGAAATTGACCAGTCACTGTCAACACTGTTAATCCAACCTCTTTCTCTCTCCGTCGGTGCAAACATGTCCTTCCGTGTGTCCTATCTCTCTCCGTCGGTGGACACTGCAGCCGGAAGCTACGTGACAGCACGAGTAGCAACAGGATTCTACACAGTGCTTATACACAGTGTGAAAGCGAGGTGACAGCACAAAGAGGCAAAAACTGCTCACACAGTGTTTGTACACAGAGCTTATACACAGTGTTTAAAAGCGCTTCGCCCACGCCTGCACGAATCCGATGTCAATTTCCTTTAAATGGAGCACCCGGTGTCCACGAATCTCGCACCGCACTAACACCCATAGCACATATCTAGTTTTTGAACACTTCTCTCTTGCACAAGAACTGTATCTTCAATTGTTTCGGAGGTGGTCTCTTATTTCAATCCGTTTAATTGTGACAATATTTTTGATTTTATTCTGTTCAACCTGCTTATATGTGTGTTCTATGTGTTTCATCGTCCTCTTTATGTGTACTAGATGGATAACGTGCATACTACTACTCGTCCATTTGTGCCACCTAGATGGTGGCTTTCATATGGCCCAGGAGTTCAAGCACACGGACCCTCTGAAGATTTGCCGATCGTATCAAGAGCTCACTACAACACAAATCCTATGATGTTTGGAGATCCAGAGTTCTATAGAGTATGGCCGCAGTGCCTCCACGGGATCGACACGGTCGTGCAGATTTATGATCGTGTTGCAGATGGTTTTACGGGCCGTAGGTTTTACCGATGTTCCATGTTTGAGGTGCGTATACCATCAACATTAACCATATTAGGTTACAAAAAGGTTATTCAAAATAAACTCGATTTTTGCGAGCACGATTGTGGCTTTACAAAATGGATGGATGATCCATACCCCATGGTCGCATCTACATATATAGACTATCTGCACGGAAGAATACAGCGATTCTAAAGATCGAGTAAATGGTCTATTGAGTGTGCAAGCGACAGAGTGGGAGCGAATGCGATTAGTTCTTGATCCACAATTTGAGGTGAACCCCCCATGCACCAATTATAAATGCCTTGATGGATGTCACTACCCCGACAGTCCGAACGAATTTGTGCGCTATAAGCGAAATAAATTTCAGAGGGAGTACGGGCACATCGAAGATCCAGACTTCGTACAAAACCTCTCATGCAGCACTCGGTGGTGCATTTGTCCATATCATTTTTTAGATCAACTGCCTTAAACGGATACGTACTTGTATTCCGATCGAAGTCAGAAAAAATAAAGTGTCATTTTACCTTCTCTTATCATTCTCGGTTGTCACCGTCAAATTTTATGGTTTTTCAGAACCGATGCTTAAATGTTAAAATAAATTGATTAACGTGATACAAGTCATGGTACGTTTGATGCATAAAACAACGTTGTTTCTTTTTCCCTCCGCAAGCCTCGGCTCCGCCCGCGCCTCGGATTCTTTAGCCTTGAAGTGCGTGCCGGAATCAGCGGGCTGCATGCATAAAAGGCCGACTGCTGGTGGGATGTCACTGCATGTCTGCCAGTTACGTCAATTCATGTCATGTTATGTCTCGTTAAACATGCGTTTAATTTAATAACAAAGTACCCATTAATAAAGATAATGTCATAACGATATCGTATTTCATAATGTCAAAAAAGGAGGGAATCGAATAACAGAATTGTGCGTAACTTGTTCTAATTTTATAAATATTTTTTCTTGCACGTTAAATTTTTCCAACAAAAATTCGGTCCCATCAATACATTTTCGCTTTCTACGCCTTTAACTTTATTTTTTGGGCCGTGGCAGACAATCGGCCCGACCGCGCGCAGCGAGGAGGCCTGTGGGCGCGTGGCGGGTACTGATGGCTTCTGGCGTGGTGGAAACCCATCTGTGGTGGCATTGCGACATACCCAATCTCCATATTAATTTGTGGTGGTGGTGATTAATTTGTGGTGGTGGGAAACCATTTGATGGAAGGTGGGGGGAGGATAAAGCGCCGGCTGGATGGGCGGTAATTATAAAACGCCCGGTGAACAGGCGCTTTATATTAAGCGCCCGCTGAACGGGCGATATTTATAAAGCGCCCACGAACAGGCGGATTTTAAAACGCCATCGACGGGCGTTTTATAAGTAATCGCCCATCTGTCCGGCGTTTCAAAATTAACGCCCGATCATCGGGCGCCGGGATGCTATTTTTTTAATTTTATTAAACGGGATATTATTTTTTTAATTTCGAATTAAATTAAAGCTAGTACAGTAATAAATTCGGCCCATTGGAGATGCTCTTATATACGTCCAATACGCTGTATTGGGCCGTAGACGCTGTATTGGGCCGTATCGGCCGCATACTGGACGTATTAGACGTATTGGGCCCAATTCTACTCGGCCCACGTTCCATTGCGGCTAGGGTTACCCTAGGCGGCGACTGGGTGCAGCACGCACGGCGACTAAACGGCCGCCGCCGCCGCCCCTTTCTCCGCCGGTCGTGGAGGAGCGCCGCCGCCCAGCTTCACCGCCTCCTCCGCTAGTTTTCCCTTCCGCCGGCCTGTTCTCGCGCGCCTTCTTCTCCCCGCCGCAGGCCCGTTCTCCGCCGCACGTGGAGGCACGCCGCCGCCAGCTCTTCTCCCCGCCGCCACAAGTACTCTCCTCCCTCCCCTCCTCTCCCCTCCCGTTCTGGCTCTTGGCTCTGTCCTCTTTCTCTTGCTCTTTCTCCAAGCCGCGGTGGTGATTGCTCTGCTCTCATACTCTTTCTCCAATCTGTTTGCTATTGCTGATTGCTCTGCTCTCATGCTACTGTGCTGCTGGCTGCTCTTGTGAGTATGTGATGCTAATGCTATGTGATGCCCTGCCATGCTGAATATGTGCACTGCCATGCTAGTTTGCTAATGCTATGTGATGCACTGCCTTGTGCCTTGCTCTGCTATTGAGTAAAGTGCTGCACTACTTTTGCTGTGCTCTGCTCACTGTGCGCACTGCTCACTGTATTCTTCCAGAGGCAGAGCAAACGGCGAGTCCAACTCCAAGTCCTACTCCTCAGACATAGGGCTGGACTTTCGTTAGGACTTTGGGTTGGGGCCCATGTTATTTACCTAATATTTCTAGACCTAGTCATATTATTATGTGCTTAATACGTCGTATTACTGCTTGTATTATCGTATATACTGTAACAAGGTGGCCTGTCGTATCGTACTCGTATTACGTATTGATAACCTTGGCGCTAGACGTGTTGGGCCTCATGGGTGCCTTATGACGTGGTGTTGTTGAAACGTAAGGACATCTGTGTTCATCGTTGAGCTCGTCGCCCTAGTCACCGATGGTCTCTTCTCCCAAATCTCTTCTTTCTAGCGCTTTCTCTTTCTCATGCATGCAAGGATATTTATGTCCTTTTAAATCAGAATTTGGTAAAATTTATCCCAAAAAAAAAAAAAAAAGTGGCATATAAGTGACAATCTAATCAACTCGGTGGCATGAAAAATATTACATCTAGTTTAGTGGCTTATGCTAAAACACCTATAACTTTGGACATTTATCGAATTCTCCCTTTTTCAGCCAAGGAAGGGAAAAATTGGGAGGTCATTTCACGCTTCCCCTCACCACCACTCTGCAAGACCTGCTGCTTCGCCATGGATAGCGAGGCGCTTCGCATGGTGTGCTCATTGGAGTTCTGGCGCATGGGTGTTCTTTGGACCCTCTCCCTCCTCTATTCCTTCCTCCTTCGTGGCGCGGTCGCCACCCCTCGCCACCGGCGACCAATGCCTGACGCTGGTGGCCGCCGTCCTATTTGCGTGGTCACCGGGGTATCTGGGAATCTCTCTTATGCTTACGCTTGTACTTTCTCTCTCCCCCACACACGATGCTTGTTGTATGATGTGTTCCGTTGTGGTGTGCACAGGCGACGTCGGGGCTGGGCAAGGCGGCGGCTGTAGAGCTAGCGCGGGAAGGTTACTATGTTGTGCTTGGTGAGTTGTTTGTTTCTTGCCATGCTCGTGCGACCATTTTATCAAATACGTGAGGCACCATCTTAGTAATTGACTTTGCACATAGCCAAACTTGTTAACATTCAGATGATAACTGAGATGGTTCGTATGATGATGCTTTGTACTAATTTCACAATTATCATTGTTAGTTGTACGAACTACTGAATCCATAATTGCTCTAAATTCATAGCAAGGCCCTAGGAGATAGTGGGTGGGTGGTCTGGTCTTTCCTTCAAATTCATGACCTTAGGTGTTTTGGATGCTCAGCTGTGGGCTCCTCTGTTGCCTTCAGCATTGGCTGTAGATCTGTAAAGACACTGTACGTTCCTTCCTGCTAATTAAATAGACATTGCTGCCTTGTTTTTCCTATTAACTAGTTAATATTTATAATAACTAGTTGATGTGCATCTAGAATTCACAATCATGTTCCTGTTCCTTTCTTTTTTTCTTGTCGAGTTGGTTTAATCTAATTGGTGATTTGGTACTTTTGGACTAAAACACTTTGCAAGTATCTTGTGTCAGCTGGACGCTGTGCACAGTTGTTATCACAGGTATTATTTGAAACTTGAGATAGATGTGTCGTGTATGTGATGCTATTGTCTACTATTGTTTGACTATTCCTCTACTCTATGTACAACAGACTGTTCAAGAAATTCGGAGTCAGCAACCGGATGCCTATCTTGAGGCATTTGGTGTCGATTTGTCATCCTACAGGTCGATTAGGAAGTTTGAAACCTCACTGAATCAGTGGATTCGTGATTTAAATTTGGAACCTTCTATCCAGCTTTTGATAAATAATGCTGGTATACTAGCAAAGTCACATCGAGTTACTGAGGATGGATTTGACGAGTAGGTGCTTCCCATATTATTGCTTCAAACATAAGTTCATTCATATTCGTCAATCGAAACATTTTATTTATATCAGCATTTCATTTTTCTTTTAGTCAGTTGAACCTTACTTCATGAAAATTTTAGAATGGTGCAGACGAACTACATTGGTCCATTTATCCTGACCAACATTCTTTTACCACTGCTGAAGAACAGCTGGGTACCTTCCCGGGTGGTTAATCTGACATCTTTCACACACAGATGCGGCAAGTGCTAAGTTTTTTTTTTTTGTGAATAGTAAAAGAAAACAACTGTGTAAACTGGTTTTTAGTCTTTGTCGAACAATTCAAGTATTGCCATTAGACATCCTTTTATAGGCATTCCTTAGTTTACATTTATCTGCCCATTTTTTTATCCCTTGCTGTGCATTTCATTGTAGTAGTTTCATCGTTGAAATTTTGTTGCCTACATATTTCCCTGCTGTGTTTTGGGTCTGGTATCATATGTACCATGTGCTCTTGCAGCAGCTCAGACTGGTGCTTAAAACATAGTTTGCATTTCAGATACATCATGCTACTATTATACCTGTTTCCTTTTCTTCCTCCATCAGAACTAGACATGTGTACTTTGATTAACATGCGCAATTGTCACCTCCAGTGTCAGAAATTGACGTCTCTGAGGCGGCATTGAGAGGAGTGGGGTTTGGCCAGTGGTCAGAGGGAGCAAGTTACCCCTCAGCTTCTACTTATGAGTATACAAAGTGTACGCCTCTTGCTTCAATTTTTCAGTAAACCTCATGCAATTCTTATCTAACAATTTTTTTACTCGTTTTCTCCTGTGGTAGTTTGTTTACTGATGTGGTCATATGAGCTTCATCGACAACTTCACATGTCTACTGGTGTCTCTGTCATGTATGCACCATTTATTTTGCTTGTGTTCTTTATTTCCATTTGTTTCATACAGCAGTGGCGGGCACAAGTTTTTTGAATTTGGGTGTGTTAAGACAAAAAAATACTATCACGAAAGATTGGCAATGTCAACATAAAAATACAAATTATTCATAACAGCGACATCATCTCTAGTGACAAAGGAATTACAAATTGGAATTGAAAAAAGTTGCTCTTAGCTATCAACTCTATCTACATGCTAAAATTGTACATTGTAACTCTGCAAATATCTACCTATGTAGCTACAAATTTTAAATTTATCATTGTATTTTACACATGCACCTTAACCTTATACTGGTACACATTTAGGTTGGGTAACATAACAATATAAGTGAGATGTAACTCAACTGCACAAACACTAGCAAAAGAAAACATATCCGCACATATGATACATTTTGTAACTGCATCTAGGACTGGAACACAAATATTTCAAACAAACTAACATGGAAAAAAACCCCTGGTTAAGGAACACGCCGATTGCATACTTCGTCCGTGCATCTCGTTCGGCGGTGGCGATCACGGTCTTGTCGTGATCGGGCGTTTGCCCTGCTGGCAGCGTTGTGTTGTTTGTAGCCTTGCATCCCTCGCATTGTTTGGCGGTGATGGTCGCCCCCCCCTCCCCCTCTTCTCTTCCCTCCTCTGTTTCTCTTCTCTTTTGTACAGTGCAGTTCTCTTCTACTTAATGAAATGACAGAGCTCCTGCCCTTTAGCTCAAAAAAAAGGAACACGCCGATTGCATACTTGGAGGGGTCCCTGGAGGTTGGTACCCACCTCCATGGGCTCCAGGGACAGGCGGAAACTGTTGCAAACACGAGGTGCCAGCTGCATTTCCAACCGAAACCAAATGAACGACAATCCCAACGACCTCGACCCAACATCGGCAGCACTGATCCGACACACAGAAAGGGGAATGGAGAGAGAGGGAGGGCACTACCTTCGGCAAAGGCACCAGGCTTCCTCTCTTTAGGAGTCACAACCTACAGAATACCATCGAATCAGCCACCGCAAACAACCATCAACGCCATGCGCAACGAGAACGAGGAAGACGATGCGAGTAGGGGGAAGGAGTGGGCACCGGGACGGAGCCGACGTAGCTGGTGGGGTCGTAACAGGACGGCGGGAGCCAAGAGCCTAGGAGGCGACCGTGTAGCAGCCAGGTGGTCGGCGGCCAGCGAGCGCACAGGCCGCTGGGGCGTAAGGCAAGCGGCGGGTCCGTGGCTCCGCTTCACCGCGGCATGGGAGCGGGGAACTGGGTGGGAGGCGGGCGACAAGGCGGCGGGCGTCGGTAGCTCGGCAGCATCGGTGGGTCTTCGAGTCCGTCGGTCCGAGACTAGGAGCAGGAGGCAGATGGCTGCTACGGGCAGGTAGAGAGTAGGAGAGGTGGAGACGTGGAGTTGTCTCTTGGGTTAGCTATTGCAGTTGGGTCGTATGAAGCCCATTAGCCCGTGTATTGCCGAGAGGGAGTACTAATTAAATTATTTTTGCAAAAAAAATTGGGTGTACATCTGTACACAATTGACCGAACATGGGCCTGCCCCTGTCATAAGTAACTCCCAATTCTTGCATAAGTAAAAAAGAAAGTTTTTTTTGCATCCATCCTTCCCTTTCGTGTTTTTGCCATTGCAACGTCGGTAGTGTTATTGATGCCATTATAATTTCACATCTATTGCATCCATGCCATTTTCAACTTGAAATGACCCAAATGCCCCTAACTTTTCCTCTCTTCCATCTCTCTTCGTTCTCTCTCTCCTTCCTCCGGTGAGCACCTTCTCGGCAAGCTCCCCTTCGTCATTTGGAGCCCTCCACGGACAATGTCCCCATGGCGCGCCGTAATACCTCACCGCCGCACCTTAGCAGCCCATCTCCTCCCTCACCGTCACGGCAGACGCACTACCCCTCATTGACCGGTGGTGTAGTCTCCTTCGTGGGTGGGTTAAAGAGGAGATTCTCGGCAACGACAAGTTGGCAGGGATGGGACGTGGCGCTGGGAGCTCGTGCGGCGGCGGCTTGGGGCCAGAGAAGGCGAGGAGCGACGGAGGCTTTGGGGCTGGAGGATGAGGCGAGCGGCGGCGGGTTGGGGCCGGGAGAGTTGACGGAGTTGGAAGAGATGGAAAGAGGAGAGAAAAGAGGAGGAAGGTAAGAGAGTGGCAGTTTGACCATAAATTTGAAGGGGTCAAAGGGGGATTTGGGTCGTTTCAGGCTGAAATTGGCATGGATGGAACATTAGAAATTATAATGACACCGGTGACAATACTGATTTGTAATGGCAAAAACGTGAAATGGACATTATGATGGTATGGCCGCAAAAAACGCTAAAAAATGTGTGCACCATATTTCTATCACATGATATGATGTTTACTAGAATTTATGACAATTACTCCCTAGAAACACCTCCACTGAAACATGTCTGATCAATATGCTACAAAGTCATCGCAGAATATCCGTAAATCTTTGTTTGTTATATGTGCCATACAAGTGGTGGAGTTGCAGCCGGGTCATGATGGGGTTTGAGCCCCAGTCATGGCTAGAAAGCAGATATACCATGTAGGTATTTAGCTCACAAAATACATATTGGTAACGCACACTGCTGATGGAATAATATGCGAATAATAATCCAGCTAAAGTCTAAAGGTTCTTTTAAATTATTATTTACTTAAGTCATATATACTTATTTTCTTATCTCCTAGAGTTCCTTGAAGTTGTCTTGAGAACCGGATCTGGATCGTGAGTTATGTTTTAAAACTTTGAGACACCTTCAAGACGAAAAAGATCAAAAAACAAACATCATAAGTCGATAAATTGTATAAAACACAAAGCAGTGCTTCTCCATAGTATTTAACATCACTTGAATTTCCCATCTTTGTTACCTCAATTTTTCCACTCTACCCACTCATTCTAGATCTCAAGCCGCTCACTCGCTCACCAAATACCAAGTCTAGCCTCTCGGCATTGCTCTAGGAATTGCACCAGCAGCATGGATGGATGATGCCATGCCACCTAAATAATTGTTTGCATTCATATATTATCATGTTCTATATGTAGTATAACCGTACAACAATAGTATTATAGTATGATTTAGAAATTTGATTTTTTTTGTGCTCGAGTTCTAAAGGTTTTTTTTAGCCCTCCTCTTCCAAATTTTGTGGCTCCGCCACTGGTAAAATACCAGAATTGTTTGAACACGTTTGTTTGTGCTTATGAAATATTACCTATTCGTGCTTCTAGGGCTGCTGATCCTGGTTTTGTAGAAACAAACATTATGCGGGAGCTTCCTCCATGCCTTTCTTGGTTTGCGCTTTTCGTCCTACGTCTTCTGAACCTCGTACAGCAACCTTGTACCGGAGTTGCTGCTGTCCTTGATGCTGCCTTGGCACCGCCTGTAAGTTTCCTATTTAAAACCTCACAAAACTTTAGTCCCAAAATGATGTATTAACATTTACGAGCTTTTATTTGCATTTTATGTTTGTTGTTCCTCAGGAAGCATCGGGAAAGTATTTCTTTGGAGGAAAAGGAAGGACCATTAGGTCTTCTTTACTGTCCTATGACATAGAAGTGGCCAAGAAACTGTGGGCAGAATCTTCGGCGTTGTTACAGCAGGTGCAACTTAAAGATCAGGGGAAACAATTGCACCGAAATTTTGTCGGGTGCTGATGATGATGGTTGGGGGTCTAAAAAGTATCAAACAAAAAATTCAGGTGCTTTTGAATGTATCTCTATTGTAAATTCTCATCCAGATAGTACAAATTTTCATATTCAAATTTTGTTTCTATAAATGCCCCCAAAGAAAACAGAAAAAGGGTAACGTTTTACTACTGGCTACCCTTTTGAAATCTTCATACATATATTTTTGGGAAATTTTAGTTATATGCGAATCCAGAGGTTGATCTTTATTAATTTTCCCTAATAGGGACTAATTTGCGGACTAATTGAAACGACATATAAAATTGCTATTATCAAAGGGAGGTGGTATACAATATCAAACTATATTTTTTTCATTTATATTAATTGGTAAAGTAGTACAGAAACGAATTTCCCCCAATCCTCTTTGGGTCTCTTTACGAGTAAGTTGTTCTATGAGCTTTGCCTGTTGATGAATACTAGCAACTTTCTCGAACTGGTAACCAGGCTAGATTCCTAAGAAAACAATGTTTTCCTTGAGCCCCATCCTACGTTTGGTGTAAACACATTTGACCTCGTTCCTTTTAGCGTTGCGTATCGTATACTGTAGCAAATTTTGTTATTTTTATATACTCTATATCTAAATGTTGTGATAATTTGTAATGATTTTTTTGTGACTTTTACTAGTCCTTCCAAAAATTCTAAACTATTTCTTAATTATTATTTTTATAATCTTTAGAGCTTTTTTCGAGAACTCTTAAATTTGATATTGTAATACACCAACGCAATGATACGCCGAAAAGAACGTTGCGGGTCTAAACTCTAAAGTCAGTGACTGTGACGTTGTATGCACGAAACTGGAAATCGTGGAAGATTCTGGCATGAAGTGAGCTTTTGTGATGCTACATGAAAAGGTCATTATAATGATCTTAAAAGTTGCTGAGTTGTTTGATGCGTGGTCGGGGATTATTTGGCCCATCCAATCATTGGAAGCTAAGAAAGATGCAATGACGATCGATCGATACTCCTCCCACGCCCATGACAGATTCTAGACCCATTTTTTGGTTGTGCCAGTGGAGTTTGCCTAATGTTTGCTTCACAGCCATTGATTTGCTCACCTGACCAAAACGATGGAGTGCCGGTGTGCAAACGGATATGATAGCGCTATTACTAGATCTGTATTTATTTTTTTTTTCGGATACGGATTCGATACCTCTCATATACAAATATAAATCGGATAGCATACCGAATACGAATACGGACTGGATATGTACTCAATTCGATCGGATACAAATATCTTACAACTTCAGCACAATAGCGAAAAAACAAACCAACATGCCAACATCTATCCTTGGCCTTACATTAGTTTCAAGTCACTGATGCTTAGGAGCATGGTGTGTGCGAGAGAGATATCAGATACAAAATGAGCAATAAGTACTTAATTAGCAACATAGTTTGTTCCACGTTCCACCATGACCACCATTACAATGGTTCAGTGCTTAAGTAGCTAGCAACATAGATAGCACTTGTTTTTTAAGTAGCAACATAGCCAACAATCAGATATTATCTGTATCCGTAAAAAAAAATCCGAATAATATCTATATCTGTATCTGGTCCTTTTTACAAAACCATAAAAAAAATCTGGATAATATCCGTATCCGTTTCCTATTCGGATTCGTATAATCTAAACACGAATATCCATTTTGCACCCCTATGAGTGCCTATGAATTTTACAAGCAACGCTCTGCTCGGGCGTTGGCTGCATACTGATGGGCCTCGACGGAAGAGTCAAATCTCAAATGCATGCATGCAAATTCTTCGATGCTTCGGTCCAAGCAGAATCAAAAGAATTTTCCAATGTGTGCGTCCCAAAATCTCAATGCAACACTCAACGACCTACATGCAAATTTTTGCTTTGACAAAAATGCGCACCGCTCATTCGTTTCCCAACTTTTGCTAATAGCGCTAAACATAAGAGACACATTTTTTTCTTTTTAAAATTCTTTGCATTTTAATCTTTTTTGAACTTTTATTTGAATTTGAAACTTATGTTTTTTTCATAAATCCACTCATGCATGAGAAAAGTATTTTTTCACTACGCTTATGAAAAATCTGGAGCGTTTTTGAGGTGTATTATTGCTTGTGAAGTATATGCTCATTTATGCCCGATAAATCTACCCCTTGCATATCGGAGATTTGAAAAAGATATTAAAAGGAAACACTTTTAATTATAGTACCCCTTCATTTTAAAATATAAGGTGTGCATGTATTTTTAGAAGCCAGCGCTTGTAACTTTTGATTAATAATTAAGTTAAGAACATATATGTTTAGTGTTATACATGAAATATAGTTGAATTCGTATTTAAAAATACTTTCATATTATGTTAATCAATGGTCAAAAAGTTCTACGTTGGAGACAGTGTCAAAAATTATACATATTATATTCTAAAATAGAGGGAGTATTAGTTTTAGGGCTTGTTAATTTTGTGGTAATTGTGTTGAACTGTCCAACAAACAAGTTACTACCTTCGGTCATAAAAAGAAGTCGTCATTGACTTTTGAACAGGCCTCTGACCATTCGTCTTCAAAAATTTAGTTCAAATACGTAAAAATATAAGTTATACTTAAAATACATTCAATAAAAAACCAAATCATAACAAAATAAATAATATTTATATAATTTTTTTGAATAAGACGAATGGTTAAAGGCGTGTACAAAAGTCGGCGACTTCTTTTTATGACCAGAGGGAGTATCTATCAACGATTGAAGAATATTCGTCGAATTATAGCTCATTTGGTTTTCAACCAAACAATAACCGTTCATATCCTACCAAATTTTAGCTATCTCAATTGGTAACTGCCTTCCAATCAAACAATAGCTACTGGGATCGATTTATCGATTTGACATCAGACGACTGCTCTCAAATGCGACTAAAAGTTATTTAAATCAAAAGTCGATTTTTTGAACCATAGATCAAACATTTTTATAGAAACAAAATCAACATGAGCATTCGGTATTTGAGAAAATCAACAGACATTTAAAAATCAATAGACATTTAAAAATCAACCGATTGATGATTAGCAAAAGTGATGACTATTAGTGCCCTACCAAATTTTGGCTTTAATCAAAACGAAACAAATTTGTCAATGATTTGATCGAACCCTGGGTTTGGCCATGACCACCCAGGTCCACGAGCCAAACACACCCTCTGTTCTCATGCACGGCCATGACAGATTTTGCCCTCGTGCACACTCACAAAAACCATGGTATGCTATATATCTGAACTGGAAGCAAAATGTAGGCCTAAATCATAATGCATCACTTATTTTAGACGGAAATATATGCTTCACATTTAAAGTACATGAGTTCACTCGCAGTATAGATTCTAAGTCCCAACCAAAATTAACTGTGTTTTCTTTTTTCTCAAGACTCCACAGAACGAACGAAACCGAACACAAGAGCTAAAGCTCCAGTCTGTCCATCCAGGTCTCTGTTTTTACCACGCACCCTGTTTCTCACCTGCAAAATTGGTCCAGTGCGCGGGGCTGCCTGCCACTCCTTCCGTCAGTTGCTGGCGCTCGCCGGACGGTAGTACTGGTAGTAGCTGAGCACAGCGAGTAGGGCGACGAGGACGGCAGCCACTGCCGCAGCTGGAGTGGCCCATGACCAATACAACTGGGCTTTCTTCCTCTTCAGGATCACCTTCGGAAGTGGGGCCTTGCTCTTGGTCACCACGTTTCTGGACCGAACGCTCTCCTTCTGTTCTCTCTTCACTTGCACAGATGCTGGAACCAGCTCCTCCTCTGCTGGGTCTTCAACTTCAGACTTGGTGTCTGATTCAGTCGACTCCTCTGTCTTCTTTTTGGCTTTTTTCTCCTCTTTCTGAAACAGTTTTTCCCCTCAGTATGTGTGAGAGAACGAGGGAGAGAGGGGGAGGGAGGGAGAGATGTTAAGTGGTCTACCTTAAGCTTCTTCTCAGCCTCCTTTTGTGCTCGGGCAGCGGCCTTTGCTGCTTGCTTCTCAGCTTGTTTCTTCTTCCTTTCCAGAGCAAGCCTATTCTTCTCAATCTCCTCCTGTCTCTTGATCTCTTTCAACTTTTCCACATCAACCTCTTTAGGCTTCGGTTTCTCCTTTGGAGGTTCAGCTTCGTAGGCATCATCGGTATCCAGAGCAGCTTTTGCCTTAGCTGACTTCGCTGCTGCCTTTGCACGGGGTTCATCTTTGGGAGCAGAGTCAGCCAGGGAAGCAGGTGTTTCCTTTGCTTGTTTTACAGTCGTTTTTGATGGCATAGGCTCCTGTTCTGCATGTGGTGCTGGTGCTGGCACGAGTAATTCAATAAATATCGGCTTGTCATCAGGATTCCTCATCCGGCCATCTCGACTAAGCTGTCGACCATTGAGGGAGGATAGGATCCTCTTCTCATAGTCCTCTCTAAAGGCCTTGCTGTTGCACCATTGTGTCATGAACTTCTCATCCTATCAAGGTGCAATGAAAATTTAGTATGGACACTTGAGAAGTTCATAAAGATGAAATTACAACACAACAGAAAAGGAGAAACACACCTCAATCTTGTGGAGCTCTTGCAATTCTCGTAGCTCGCTCCTGGAAGAAAAATCCCGAGCTTTGTTCAAAGCTACACGGTTTTGATGGAAGGATGCATTCTGGATCAACATGAAGCACAGCAGAGTATCCATAAAAAGTGTCAACATAATTATTCTTAAAACATAGTCATAGGAGGAATTTGCTAACTTAGCATGCTAAGTATATATTTACTTTCCCTACAAAAAAGTTTAGGAATAAGTCCATTTTTTATACCTAAACTATCACAAAAGTTCAAAAACCCCTAAACTATGATTTAATCTACTTTTCATGCCTATACTTGTAAAACCGGGTCAAAACACATCACAAGGTGGTTTCCCCTAGCGGTTTTGATGACGTGGCTGCCACATGGTTACAGCCATATCAGCAAAACCACCCTGACATGGCAGCCACGTCAGCAAAACCAATATAAAAAACCACCTTATGATGTGTTTTGACCCAGTTTTGTAAGTTCAGGTATGAAAAGTAGACCAAATCATAGTTTAGGGCGGTTTCCTGGACATGTGTGATAGTTTAGGTGCCTAAAATGGACTTATTCCAAAAGTATATAATCACTGTCTGTAACAGACGGCAACAAATAACAAGCAAATTCAATGCAACATTTAAGGTGCTGAGGACCTAGAAAAACAATATCCAAATCCATCTAATAAGGTCCCAGTTTTGCAAGTTCAAGTATGAAAAGTAGACCAAATCATAGTTTAGGGGGGGTTTCCTGGACATGTGTGATAGTCTAGGTGCCTAAAATGGACTTTTCCAAAAGTATATAATCACTGTCGGTAACAGACTGCAACAAATAACAAGCAAATTCAATGCAACATTTAAGGTGCTGGGGACCTAGAAAAACAATATCCAAATCCATCTAATAAGGTCCCAGAAGTAGTACGGTATAATGCTGGAATTTTAACTGGTATTAAGAATGTATAATAACTGTAATAGAAAGCATCATGCTTGAAAAAAGCAACAGATCAGAGCATCCATTTATATTCTAGCTCAAGGACAGATAGTTCACAGCTTGATATTGCAACCAAGCAGAGATGATCCTCATCACATACACATTTCATGAGAACTGCAACACAGATGAAGTAACTAAATAAAATGAGTATTCTCAACACCACTATTCAGTCCAAGCATAGGAGACAACAATATTTCAGAGAACATAGTATTTTGCATGATCAGAAATAATAATGTTGACTTACGTTGGCATCCCGTGCACGTCTCAATTCGGCTAATGACTCATATGCCTTGTCCTTCCTGGCAGTGGCTGCATCTAAATCTTCTTGAAGCGAAGCAATCTCAGCATCAATAGCCTTTAGCTCATCCTCCAGGACCTTAATCTTAGACCTAATCGCTTGCCGCTCCTTCTTTACTCCATCGATGTCTTCCCCAATAGTCTGAAGAAACAGTTACAATTAAATGTTGACGATGACTAATTTTTTGTCCTCAGGAGATAATGCAGGAACAAAGGATGAAGTTGCAGCACAATATACTTACTTTGACCTGATCCTGTATGGCATCTCTTTCAACTACTGTATCTTGGATTTTAGCTCGTGTAGCAGCATGAGAAACCACCTTTGATCTGGTTAATTCAAGTTGCCTAATTTCTTTGATCAGACGCTTCTCCTCATTTAAGGATATGCTCTCATGACTAATGCGATCATTCAGTCTTTTGATCTAGGGAGGAGCAACAGAGAACACAAACATACAATCAGAAAATTGAAGGAACAGAGCTGAGTTATCAAAGGGTTCAGCATACCATTTGCTCAAGCTCTTCGATTGAGGAGCATAAACCTGCACTCTGTGCTCGCATAGCATTGTTCTCATCACGGAACTTGCCTAAACGGTTTTGAAGAGGCTCCATCTCCTTCAACTTCACACTTACAGCTTCATTATACTGCTTGTTCTCAGCACTCAATGGCTTCAGCTCTGAGATAATACTAAATCGCTCAGCCTGCAGAGTAAGGAAAACAATTTAGACAAATTACCATGGTTAAAGCGAGTATAAATGTCATAGTTTGCTACAACAGAGACACATTCAGAATGGAGCAGCAAGAAAGCATGTTACAAGACATAAAACTTCTCATATTGATTAAGAATTAAGAATAAACAAATGTGAATTACAGTTCTACAAGAGGGGGCTATAAGAACAACACCTTTTTTGCTCTTACAGACTCAATAATCAGTGATCGAGCTTGGATCTTCTTCTGGAAGTCCTTTTCAGCCTGCTCAAGTTTTGCTTTCAGCTTAGGGTCCTCAAATGAGCGAACCTTGACAAACCAAAAACTATGAGCTTTCTTAGGTTCAGGCCACTCTTCCACCGCGTCCTTTGGAGGTGCCAGATCTGTGCCGCTTGTTGCTCCATTAGCTGCAGCTTTGCTGTTGTCTGAACCAAAAACAACTGCCTCCTCTCCTTCCTTTGCAGTCGCTTTACTTTCCTTCTCTTGGAAAAGGTTCACCTCTCCATCAGTTACATTAGCTGGCGCTGGTGTGGTTTCAGCTCCGATAACCTCCATTCCCATGTCCCTGCAGGTTGGTATGAGAAAACTATAAGATCAGGTAAGTAGGTAACAATGGCATAAATTATAGAAAAAAAAATGCTTCCACGAGCACCTTTTTTATCGCTTGCAAGAAATTAATTAGAATGATATCAAATGTTTTTCCAGACCACACAAAAAACATCAAAGCACATTTAAAACATTGACAATGTCATGACTCATGGTGTACCATCATGACTACTAAATTAGCTGGGAAAAAATAAAAAAACTAAACAACAAGGTCGCCTCAGTAAATTAAAAGAGCTTTTCACAAGCCAAGTCCACATCTCTTGGTCTCTTCTCTTCTCCTCTCATTTCCATTTAAATTTTATAGTATTTACCAGAATAGATATGGCACTCAAATCCACAAATCCACAATGTGTTGTTTTGGTTTCTAGTGAGAAACCATAGAGTTGTTAACCTAAATCCACGTATACATTGAATTGAAAGCAGTACCAGTTTTTTCCCCATAAAGGGCTGTACCCCCAATTCCACTGCCAGAATGGAATTTTCACAATGTCTTTGGGCAATACAGTTCAACAATCCACCAACAAACTCCACCATCAGTACATAAACCCAACCACAAAATACAAATAATTGTCATTTGATTAAAAATGCTGGGCTGAGCAATAAAAAGTCTATGCACGTGATAAATAACTAGCCTTATGAGTTGCAACAACTAAGCACAGTTAGATGGCAGATAGTTAAAGAGATAAGGTTGGTTAAAGAGATAAGGACGATGATCCTCATGGGCTAACCAGTCACCACCACTTTCCCTTGTCACCCCCCACTTTCCCTTGGAACAACCTAGTCCTTCCAAGAAAGGAAAACCCACCTCCCTTACCAATTCATGGCTGTACTCTATATGGAGAAAAAATGCAATAGCTTGCACATGCAGCCTTCTGAAAGCAACCTTGACAAATTCTCCCCAATCGATGTTGCAGAAAATGGTGATCCTACGCTGCCCATATGAACTCGAAATAACCTACTAACACACCTGGACACACCTGCAGTCCAGTTCATGCTTCGTCGTCGGAGAGGCTGCCTATCAGCAGCAGCTACAGCGAGATTAGCCTTGTGGATCGGCACACGAACTGGATCGAACACAAGCGAAATCGTGGCCTAAAATATAAATTCCAAGCAGGCGCATGCAATTCCTTCCCACGACTCAAGATCCAACCCCAGCTCGCCCAAAGAATCCGAGGGGCCCGGTCAAAATCCAGGCGTGATCCACGAGGCACCCGCGGATCACAGCCCCGGCCCTACCTCCTCCATCCCACGGCACGCGGCGTGGGAGCCCAACGCGGCCAGCCCATCCAGATCTACACCCCACGAGGAGCCAGAGAAACGAAACCACGCATAGAGCCACCGCGCGGGCGCGCATCAGGCGGATCGGGGCAGCTCCGTGATCGCCGCCGAGCACGCGGCGGCCTCCGAGGAGACACGACGAGCGGCGAGGCTCACCTGGGGCAGGCCGGCAGGGGGGTCGAGCCGGCGCCGCGCTCCGATCTGGCGGCGGTGGCGCTCTTGACCTCGGTGGATTTGGGGGGAGGAGCCCGGGGGGTTTGGCTTTCCCTGGAGCGGTGTGCTGAGAGAGAATGGAAGGGGCATATATATACGAGCGGGATAGCATTAGTATATTAATATATACGAGCGGGATAGCATTTTTATAAGCGGGCTAGCATTTTTTTTTTCAGATGAAAGCTGCTGAAAAATTTAATAATATACTCCTTCCGGCTACACAAAGAGATCGTCGTTGACTTTTAAACACGTCTTTGACCATTCGTCTTATTAAAAAAGTTATATAAATATTATTTATTTTAGTATGATTTGGTTTATTACTAAATATATTTTAAGTATGACTTATATTTTTACATATTTGAACTAAATTTTTGAATAAGACAAATGGGCAAACGCGTGTTCAAAAGTCAACGACGACTTCTTTTTGTGACCGGAGGTAGTATATATTTTAAACTTAAAAAAACTAGAGTATTTAAAACAACACAAAAATAATTACAAAAGTTGGTCACATGGTGATGCCGCATGGCCAACTTCAGGGTTAAGGTTGTTCCGTGTCAGAAGGGGAGTCGAATTTGGCCTTTTACCAGCCCAATCCCCAACACTACCCCATAGGGTGATCGTTGTAGGAAAGCTTAAGGTAGAATTTTGTTGGATATTGAGTATAATAATATTTATATTTTTATACAATCCATTAATCATGGTATTCTAGGAAAAAGGTTGTGTGCTACCCTTTAGCTCAAGGCGCAAGGGCACAAACCACGAGGTTGTCAAGATTCAACATGAGCATGCTAGCTTAGCGCCAACGACAATGATCCACCTGCAGATCACCAAGATAGGTCGGACCCAACATTGGTAACAATGGCGCCATTGTTTGTGTGCCTAGATTCTTCGAGATAAAATTGGCAAGCTTTATAGAAGCTTGTAGCTTACTCGCTGGCCTCATGGTGCCCAAACATATTTTATATTCATATAAGGGTAGGATTGTGAGACCATATGTTGGTCACATTTTTTAATGGAATGGGTTTTTGAAATGGGTTTTGATTGATTTTTTCATGATTTTTTATGCTCAAATTTAACAAGTCATAACACAAAAAAGATGCGCAACGAAACTCTCTATGACTTTCATGCATATCACTTGATTTTTGGAGCATGAGAAAACCGCAAAAAATGTGAAATACTATCACTGTCTAGGGGATGGCCGGAGTATCCAGGGTTTTAACACCAGAGACTCCGTAATAGACTAGAATGTTCGATTTTCATGGATTTTGGAGTCTCTATTTAGGCCGTGCTACAACAGCTAGAGTATCCGGTGTTAGGCAATGGAATGTCCGACCTATTTCACAATTGGAATGTCTAATTTTCCAAGATTTTGGTTTCTATGTTGTGTAGTCACGTTGCACATCGGACTATCTAGTGTCTGGACCGGATAGTCTAATATTTTTTGAATCAAATGTTTGAATTTTGTTTGAATGTCATGTGGACTAATTCGTGGATAGCTTTGAGACTATGTTTGGGTCCAATATACATGTACTTGTCTACTGGTGAGCTAGTGACTCGAAGTGGATCAACGTCGGTGATGGGACAGAGGACGTGGATGGATCCATGATCCAGGTGGTTGATCGAAACCGGTCTAGGAACATGGACAATGATGGTTAATGGTCAAGGTTTCAAAGATGCGCGAGCTAAAGCGGTCCAAGGAGAGTTGGCCGCGTGGTAGGCTCAGTGGTCGAGGAAGGCGGTTTTTGTAAAACAGTGAGTGACACAAGAAGGTTCTGAAGTGGATCGTGGTTTTGGGCAAACTTAGGCGCTAAGCTAGGTCTAATTGGGCTATCGGATCAAGGTGGAGACACTGCTCTATAAAGTGTGCAGATGACTTAATGGGTTCCGGGTGAGTCCATGTGGACAAAACCCTAAGTAATGCTGGTTTAGCCCTCCATATAAAAGGGATTCATCTCTTTAGAGAGGAGGTTGAGGCTTTGAGAAGAAGGAAGGGGCATAGAGTTATTTTTTTTTTAAAAAAAAAGAGAGAGCCTGTCGACATTTGTTAAATCGGGGGGTGTCGTCGGTAATAAATTATATGGTGTTATGCACTGGATCTCAAACTTAATGGTAAAACGGGACAAGGGATTATAAAGGTTCAGGCCTTCGCGGTGGAGGAAATACCCTAGTCCTTTGTTTTTGAGATTATGATGATCTGATGATCAATGCCAAGGGATGTGTATGGATCTAGATGTCCATGGATGTGGATGTCTCTATGTTTGATGTCAATGTATCGAACTAGGGTCTCCTGCCCGCCTTATAAAGTGGGGGGCATGGTTACAAGGTAGAGTCATGTTCGGTTACGAGGTAGGATTCCTATATCTATCCTTTCTTGCCGGATACGTAGTTATCCGGGATTACAATCATATCTTTCCTATTTGAGATACACTTCTATCTTTATCTTGTACTTGCCGCACAAGGTTGGCTAGCAGGCCGGGTGTCCTCCGTGCGCGTGTAGCCGGCTCGGCCCACCCCCTGTTGGGTAGTCCTCGCAACCCACCATGGAGATACTCGGGGTCCATGTATTCCACAGTCGCCGCTCTAGTCGCACTCCAACCGAGCCATGCTTCACGCCAAGTGCCTCCATTTCTTGATGTCGCTTCCCGACTGGTTTCTTCTTCACACCGAGCGCTCCATTGCATGCAAGGAGACTGTAAAGGGCTCAATAAAGCTCTTTGTTGAAATTCTCAAGTGGTACCCAGTCCGATTTATCGGAATACTGGCAGTCGTCCCATCATGGGGCGTACCCTTGTTGGATGGAGTTTGGCCAAGTAGTACCTGTACCCGATTGTCGCGGTGTACAGTTGGCGACTCTCTTTAGAGCGTACCCTCGAAACCGTTAATCCAAAATCAATTCACAGTATCTGGCTCTGAATTGTGCGATAACCAACAGTCGGCCCAATCATGGGGCATACCATAAGAACAATTTGGTTTTCAAATTAGTTTGGTAGGTACCCAAGTCTCGTTTGACGCTGTGACCGGCTGTTGACCCATCATGGGGCATACCATATCCCAAACAACTTTTGGCCGAGTGATACATGTACCCGTCTATCTCGGTGCACAGCTGGTGGCCCTTTTAGAGCGTACCAAGGGCATAGGTTTGTAGCTAAGCCGTAGTTGGTGCTTGTGGTGCAGGGTGGCTCATGGCCAAAAGTGTAGGCTTGTATCCATGCCGTAATTTAGATTGGGTTTAACCAAGCGATATTTGTACCCGTTTGTCATGATGTACAACTATCAACTCTTTTAGAGCATATCCTTGGAACCCTAATCTGAAATCAACTTGTGATACCCAATTCCGACTAGCATGGTAACCAGCTCTTGGCCCATCATGGGGCGTATCACAAGAAGTTTTAAACTAATTGGCTTAGTAGGCACCTAAGTCCTGTTTAGTACAATGATTGACAATCGACCCATCATGGGACGTACCATACCTCAAGCTAGGTACCCCAATCCCGCCTGTACAGTGATTTGGCTGGCAACCCATCATGGAGCATACCACATCATATATTAGGTTTGCACTCGTGGCGCAGGGTGGCTCATGACCAAGGGCTTAGGCTTGTAGCCGAGCCGTAGTTGACTTTCATGGCGCGAGGTGGCTCGTGGCCAAGGGTGTAGGTAGCGCTCATGGCGCAGGCCCTTCCTCGCTCATGTTTGGATTCAATATACATGTACTTGTCTATTGGTGAGCTAATGACTCGAAGTGGATCAACGTCGGTGATGGGACAGAGGACATGGATGGATCCATGATCCAGGTGGTTGAGGGTCACGCAGGTTGATCGAAACCGTTCTAGGCACACGGACAATGATGGTTAATGGTCAAGGTTTCAAAGATGCGCTAGCAAAAGCTGTCCAAGGGGAGTTGGACGCGTGGTAGGCTCAGTGGCCGAAGGAAGGCATTTTTTGTAAAACTGTGAGCGGCACAAGAAGGCTCTGAAGTGGTTCGTGGTTTTGGGCAAGCTTAGGCGCTAAGCTAGGTCCAATTGGGTTATCGGATCAAGGTGGAGACACTGCTATGTGAAGTGTGCAGATGACTTAATGGGTTTCGGGTGAGTCCATGTGGACAAAACCCTAAGTAGTGCTGGTTTAGCCCTCCATATAAAAGGGATTCATCTCTTTAGAGAGGAGGTTGAGGCTTTGAGAAGAAGGAAGGGCTTAGGGTTAGTTTTTTTTCTAAAAAAGAGAGAGCCCAAGGGGATCGAGAACCACAAATCCAAACCAAGTATTCCTCCGCAAGATTCAACTATAAATCTTCATAATCAATCAAGTTGGTATTTGCAAATTCGTGCTTCTTGCCTCAGTTGCACTTTTTTTTCTAGTTCTTATTGATTTTTTTAGTTACGTCTCCGTGGTTTTTGTAGGTTGTGGATGGGTGAGTATTGATCTTTGTGCACATCTAAACCCATATGAAACCATTGAAAGGATCGCTATGCCGCCTATAGGGGGTGAATAGGTGAATAAAACGAAATTGCGGAATTAATAAATGCAAACAGTGACCAGCACGTCGGATGTTCCGATCTGGTCCAGAGAGTCCTGCGTCGGATGTTCTGATCTGGGTCGGATGTTCCGATCCTGGCAGTACTGAAAACGACGAAAACCTGCAGCAAAAACTGATCTCTCGCAAAACCAAGTTTAGATCTATTCAAGAACATTCAGAACAAGTCAAAAACCAATAGTAAAACAAATACTAAAGACCAATACGAAGAACATGGCGATTTTTATTTACGGATGTTCGAATCTTTGAAGGGAGATCCTACTCACCGTTAGGGAAGGCACAAAGCCCGGATCATCAAGACCCTAATCCCCTCTCGGCGATGCACAACAGCACTCACCGATGTCCACTAGATGAATCCTTTTCCTTGCGGAGGTGGATTCACACCTTCACAAACTCCGGAGACACACCACACAAAGGTCGGTGGCTCACCGGCGACACCTAGCCGTCTAAGAGCCCTTCAAGCCTTCAAGAGTAACAAATGCGACGAAGAAATTAGGAATCGCTAAGTGCTCAAGAATTGGATGTCTCTAATTCGTGGAGCACTTTGGGTGTCTTGATCTCTCTAGATCTAGATCTCACAAGATGAACAAGAGAGAGACAAAGACTAGTGCTCTTGAGAGATGATGAACAGAATGTATTTGGTTCAAATCAGGGTGTGTAACCTTTTGGCATGTGTTAGAGAAGGTTTTAAATAGAGAATCCCAAAAAGTAGCCGTTGTTGCCGATGATCCCGCATCGGATGTTCCGACTCACGTCGGATGTTCTGATAGCCATCGGATGTTCCGAGCCACGTCGGATGTTCCGATGGACTACTCACTGGATTGCATTGAAAACAGCAGGCTGAATTCACCATCGGATGTTTGGACCCACGTCGGATGTTCTTATGGTGTAGGTTCTGTATAGAGTGTATTTTGAGTGGAAAACTCACACGATTTTCGAGATACCTATTTTGAGCACTTAGGAACCTTTATATGCTTCTCCATTGCATCCCTCTTTATAGTACGACATCTCTATGACTCAACAAATAAAGATTTACAAATAATTACTAGTCTTGATGCCTTCTTGCAACATATCCATGTTTGAGGGGTACACCATCACATTAAACATGTACCTCATAAATTTAACCTGTATAACATCCGTGTACATTTCTCCAATAGAAAATATTAGCTCTATAATTGTTAATCATTAATCACCAAAACTACTTAAGGGCCTAGATGCACTTTCAACCATCTCCCACGAGCAACCCTAAGGGATGGAGTGGATTTTATTTTTCTCATGTTGTTGCCTAGCTCTTTACCTTGAGCACTCAAATTGGGAAAGGTTGGGTTTTTCGTAATATTTCTTTAGATCCCTTCGGAAATAGCTAGTAAACACTTCCAGGTAATAGTATATCAAATTTGAGACGAACCCATGGCAAGATTTTGAAGTGGTTCAAAATTTCGCATCTGGGAGCTTCCTGAAACCGCAGGACTATAGATACTCCAATAGTAACACTAGATACTTCGACCCTACACCGGAGTATTTAGTATATACACTGGTGTGAACATCTTTGGCCCTATGTGTCGATGGTACCTGGTTTGGTATTGATGACAGGGACTTAAAAAAATTATCAAGATTTGCAAGGTTGTTCATGGTTGTCTCAGAACCCAAGCGACGTTGGCGGCATCAAGGATCGATGAACTCGGAAAGATGAAGGCGTGACTAGGCGTGTGGAGAGATCACGTGGGTAGTCTAGAGTTTTAGGTTTTTTATTCTTTGTCGTCTTGTCAAGATGGTTTGAAATGATTTGGACTCGTCGGATCTTGAGTTATTAAAATGCACTCTGGTCACTTCTCTAGGCTTGCGTGACGTGATCAATGTGTGATAGTATGCAAGTTCCTCAAGGCTAGGGCTTGGTCTGTGTTGATGATCCTTAACTCTAGTTTTACCCATCAACTGCTCGGTATAAAATAGGGAACATACCAAGTTCTACGCAATATATTGCCTAACACTAACGAGTTCCACGAGTTTTGGTGTTTTCTTGTGTTTTGCACGGACATGCTCGAATTAGACATAATATGGCGATTATATGAGCATGTCGCATTTGGTGCCAAAAGGAGTTCATAAGAGGCATTATCACAAAAATCATCAAATGCCAAATTTGACATCACCATGTCGAAGTGCTCGTCGAGGCGATCGAAATGAACTATTGGTTCACCCAATTCGAAGCCCGGACACAAAAGTTACAATGTTTACAAGATGACGAGCTGGGCAGAAAACGGGGACTAGGCCGGGCAACCTGACCTGATCGGCCGACCTGTGGAGCCCGGCAGGCCTAGGTCAGATTGGTCGGCCCCACTTTTCACCCAAATGGCCTCGACCTTTCTCCCATATGCAAGGAAACACATGGGGATCACCGAGGAAAGTTGATTCGACGTCGGTTCGATTGAATGGGCTGGATGGATTCAGGAAACACCTTGCATGGCTCAAAGCCGACTTTACTTGTTCAACCACTACAAACCGACGTTGGCGAAGCAATCTAGGCCGTCCAAGGATCATGCCAGTGCAACGGGAGGCCGAGACACCGCTAGAGCCAGGTCGGCTGGTATGGTCAAGTCGGCCGGTCTCCCACTCAAGCCCCAAGCTCCTTGGATTCCCTGTTGCTACGCATGGAGAAGGAGTAGAAGGCAAGAAAGCTTTGACACATGGCACAAGGAGAGAAGATGGAGGGGAATATTCCTTGGAGCATCTCCACATCCTAAAGCCACCTCCACACTATAAATATGCCTACTCTCCCTCATTTGAAAAACACCACCACCATGAGGAGATAGCTCACTTCTACACATTGTCACCATGTAGAGTTAGGCTAGTATAGTTGGGAGTTAGAGTCGAGTCGAGCTTCATCTCAGAGTTCCTGTAAAGCTCTTGTACCGTACAATTCATGTTTTATTTAATACAAGTCTTATTTATTTACTTAGCTAAGCATTTATTTCTTCTGCGTTACTTTCGGAGTGTGGATTAGAGAGAGATAGAGAGAGAGAGAGAGAGCTCTGTTAAGTTCACGGGAATCAAGTTCGGGCTTAGTTACTCAGTATTTCTGCCGAGGTTTTTCCCCGAAGGCTTCGGGAGAAATTATCATTATTAGTTGTAGACGTGGTGTTCTAGGATTAGTATTGACTTGATTTACTATTCGGGTGGGATTATTGTGTGGTAGGTAGTAGGTGGTGACAACCCTACTATTCGGGTGGTATTAGCCCTTGTGTATTTCACCAAGTCCGGGTCAGATCAGTAGAGCCCAATCGGGGATGACCATAACTATCTGGAGTTCTTAGCTGATAACGGGTAGTAATGGATCTTCCGAGCTCCAAGTGAACCTAAACATTCTAGCACGAATATTTGCTAGATAGCTCAAGTTAGCTAATATGATAAGACTAATTCTAGGAACTTTTACTCATCTCATTGTTCTCCCAATTAGCTATGTCGCTCTGTATCGAGTCTTGTTGTCAATTATTTATCATGCCTATCTTATACTTACCCTACCATAAGTTGGCTGGTATATTAATTGGTAGTGAAATTACTCCTTATCCCGCTTCCTCGTGGAAATACGATACTATTGAATACTCCCAGGTGAAAGCTAAAATGATATCCTAAGTCTCGGCCCCACTAGACTATGTCTAATGGGCCACCGGATTGTGTACATTGAAGTCTTTGTGAGTCAGGATTTAGGGTTTAGGTTGTCCTTCGGTCAGTGTCCGATAGCGGTCTGTTTGTGCTTGTAGAATTTCTCTTCTCCCCTAGCCTATGATTTTGTCCCATTGGATTGTGCCTGTGACCATCAGATTGCGTGCGGTGGAGTATTAGTTTTGAGGGACGTTGTTCAGAGGGTGATTGAGTGTGTTCGGCCGCTTTCGAGTGTGTTTCCGAACTATTTCTGATGGATGTTGTACAATGGCTTGTCTAGTGGCGGGGTGCCACCGGATGGTGTACAGGTGGCTCTGAACCTAGGGTTTGGTCCCCATCGAACATTGTCCGGTGGGTGCCAGACGTTGTTCAGTGAAGTCAAGTTTTTTGGGGATGATTCATTGGACGTTGTCTGATGCCTCTGGACTGGTGTGTTGTTACTCCATCGGACAGTGTCCGGTTGCTACCGGACAATGTCTAGTGGAATCGTAATTGCTAGTTTTGGAGAGATTATTCTATCCAATGGCTAGTTGGCTCGGAGAGGCTATAAAAGGGGTTCTTGTGGCTAGCTAGGTAAGGTTTTGGACTTCCCTTGAGCTAAATCATTTACTCCTTAGCATTTGAGAGTACTAGGCATTAAGTTCATCTTTTTAGTGTATCTCTCCTCTCCGACTGGGTGCATCTTGCAAGACTCTTGATCCAGTGAGATCAAAATTATTTGGAGCTTGTTACTCTTGGAGGTGTTGCCTTCAAGATGGTTGGTGGAGTGGACTTGAGGAGCTCGCCTTGCTGTTTATGGGAGCTCTCAAGCCAGTGTACAAGGTGTTGGAGTTCACCTTGCTGGAGTGACGGACAACTACCACAAGTCATACATATCAATCTAAAAACCATTTTGTCGTAGACAAATTGAACCCAACGTTCTAACTTCTCAAAAACTTTTTTTTTGGAACTTCCTAATGAATATACGGATGTTGGAGGTACACACATATAATCACATAAACATGTATAGAAGGCATACTGTTGTTTGTCCATGTACTAGGGAAGCGGGCTTGTCGACGGTTGGGATATTGACCCAAGTCAACTAAGGTTCTTGAAAAAGGGGAGATAGAAGACACGCCGAACTGCAATCAACGACAAACAGGGAGACATGGGTTTTTATCCTGGTTCAGGCCTCTCGAGAGAAATAACAGCCCTACATCCAGCCTTTCTTATATATCAAAGATGATTACAAGAGGTGGCTCGATGAGATGAACAAGTCTCGGCGAGATAATGGGTGTACAGGCGAGGATCAGGTGTCTATGAGATGCTAAGACGTAAAACTCGTGTCCTCTACATGCCGTAGGGGCTCTGTTTATATAGTGTTGATGAACTGACCTACCGAGGGATAATCGGGCCGGACTAACTACGAGATCGTAACGAACTCAACGTGCCAAATACATCCCGAGGTAGATAAGGTAAACTCCATGTTTTGGGGATCACGACTTCTGTTCCAACCCGGGAAACCACGTCCGGGTTTTCACGTAGCCGTGCAGAACTCCTGTTTGAGACGAACTCAAACACGATTTCTTGGCTGTTACGCACCATGCCAGCCAAAAAGCTGTTCGGCAAGATGCATATGGGCCAGATAGAACCTTCCAGGAAGCTGGCCCCTGGTAGGCTGTTCGATTGGGCCGTCAGGGAGTGGGCCATGGCGATGGGCCGTAATTTAATCCCCGACAGGGCTATTCATCGTTCGAAGAAAACAAAGAGATTTTAGTTCATGACACTCAATTGGTAAGTCTTTCTCTAAATAACATTCGATTCGTCCTTCTTTTACTCCATCATATTGTGTACACAAATTTATTTGGCTTGTGACACCCTCTCCTTTTCTTTTATTTTCAACCACTCTTTTTTTCCATGTGATCTAAACCAAAATGCCTTTAGGGATACCATGAGCTTGTGGCTATGTAAAAGATGGTGAGTTCACTTCATGGCCAAGAAGACACATCGTTGTGTGAGGGGCGCTCAAACAAAAGGATGTGTTGTATGGGGTCACATGAGAGGATGTACCGCGTGGGCAAGGCCATGTGAGTGTAGCCGTCTGCTGAGGAAAGAATCCCTATGTTGCAGGCCGGCTATGGGCGCGCTGCTGATGCTTTTAATTGGCGGCCATCATCAACTTTCGACAAACCTAGAAATGGTCAGGACTATAAGAGAATCTTTAATGGTAGAACCAACTACTAGTTATAAAAAATTTCTATATCATTTATAGATAGATTGTAGATAACATCTTCGTTAGCTATAACATTTACTCTTAGTAAAGTTAATATGACCCATATGTAATAGGTGCAATGCACCTTCTAATCTGCTATACACTGGCTCTTGGTTAAGAGCTAGTCTCTATCTCTGTACTCTCCTTCTCTCTTCTACAAAAGCAAAAAGATGAGGTGGACTTCTTATAGCCAGTTAAGTTGTCCTTATAGGTACTCCATAAAATGTTGTAAGAGCATCCCCAGCAGGTGCTTCAAATGAGCCTCCGTCGCTCTAAAGAATCGATTTTTTCCCAAGAAGGCTTATTCTTGCATCTCTTGGCTCATTGCTTTCCCTTTCGCTTCCAAAAATCGAGACAAGATAAAGCCGGTTTGATGAGCCTGCTGGGGATGCTCTAAGACCTCAAAAAATATATCAACTACAACAATCAACCCTAAAACATATATCCATTTAATTAAACTAACTTGTCCATTCATTGCTCCTCAAACATAGTGAAATCGAATATAGGGTTTGACATTTGAGTTGCCATGTTCATCAACTTTTCTCAGCGGCTCAAATTTTTTTAAGGCTTTTTGTTGAGATAGGATATATTGTTGGAGTTAATTTTTTTAAATCATAAATATAGAGATAACAATTCATAAAAGGATTTTTTGGAGATGCTATGGGGAGAGGAAATAAGCGGGAGGAGCCATCTAAAAACAACTTCGCTCCGGTTCAGTCCAGCCATCTAAAAATAATTTTGGTGCGAGCAAATAAAGAGATAAATGAAAGAAAATAGGAAGAAAAGGGAAATTCGTAGACATAAATGCCATGGGCCGCGTCACGAAGCAAACCACGGACCACCCTCGCAGGCTCGCAGGAGGGAGGCGAAGCCACCGCCGCCGCCCGCCGCTTCCTCTTCTCCGCTCCAATGGCGCGCCGCCGCGTGCTCCTCTTCCTCAAGCCCTTCGACGTCTACCCTCCCCGCCCGCTCTCTGGTGCCTCCTCCTCCGCCACCCCTTCACCGCCTTCCCCGCCGCGCGCCGCCAACCCCAAGGTCGCACCTCTCTCGGCCTCTCCCCCTCTGCCTCAACAACCTGGTGGGATATATGCTTCTCTGTTTCATGAACTGTGCTTGGGCTGGCCCGTTGTTTGTGGGGTTCAGATGGACCAAGGCACCAAGCTGCATTCCTGTTCTTGAAGTCATGTCGCAGTACTATTACTAGTAGTACAAGAAGGTCTTTTGAGATTTTGTGCTTTGCTTTTAATCTTCATCTTAGTTACACTGTATGCCCCAGGGTCACCAGCTGTTTGTTGAAATGTTATTGTCGAATGTGAGCTCTGATGAGTGCCAAGGGGCAGTGATCCTTGTACTGGTGTCAACTGGGAATTCTTGCTGGGCCACTCTTGAAATGTTGGCCATGAAAATTAGGGTCCTGGAAATCGTTTTGGGGATGAAACCGAAAGCGGCCCAACAACAATTTTTGTTGATAATTGTTCGAAAAATCTGTGAAACCTATCAAATTTCTTCTTTCAAAGTTTGAATCCGCAGTCAAACTAGTCAGTTTTTCCAGTGTAAATGGACGGTTACCGACTCAATTTGACCGTATCAGTCAGTTGGTTTGTTGACGAAAATCAACATTATATGAATTTGGGCTGATTTCAGAAAGCAAGATCGACCGATTTAATGAATTGACCCCAAATATTGGGGTCAGTGTCTTGATTGTTTGCCAGGATACGGCTTTCAGTTATTTTCTTTAGCCTGAATTACTGCTTCTGATCAAGGGTTCTGCTTCTTGCTTGTGAAGAATTATCTTTTAACATTTACTGGGAGAAGTTGCATAACTAGTTGAACATTTACTGCTTTCTTTTTGCTTGCGGGTTTTCAATGCCCCTTATTGCCATTTTGGCGTGTTCTTTTCAGATCTTAAGTTATCTGGATGACAGATGCAGAGTTCACAAGGACACAATAAATCTCTGTAAGAGTGTACTACAACGCAAGTCCCTTGACTGGATTTCAGTACAACGGAATGATTTGTTGAATCCAATACGTGATGTGGATCTTGTGATTTCTGTTGGTGGTGATGGCACTCTGTTGCGTGCTAGCCATTTCTTGGATAGCTCAATTCCTATTCTAGGTGTTAATTCCGACCCAACTTGTCCCAATGAGGTTAGTTTTTCAGATGATTGACAGGATCATGTATTGAAACAAATCACATTTCCTTGCTTTCTAACTTGTGTCATTCACATAAGTTCCTCTTTGCGGCAAACTGATGTTTATATGTACCTTGATTAGGTATGTTTATGGTTTTATAACTTCCATGCAGGTTGATGAGTTAACTGATGAATTTGATGCAAGAAGAAGCACGGGATATCTTTGTGCAGCTACCGCCAGAAACTTTGAGCAGGTGTTCTTCCCTTTCATTACTTTTTGGGAACTCAATTCTTTCAATACGAAATTTCACACTAGCCTGCTTTCCTCTATAGCTTAAACAATAATGAATTTCTTGAATGTTTTTGTTCTCCCGAACATAAAATTTACAGATACTTGATGCTACCCTTGAAGGTAGTAGGCACCCTTCAGAGCTCTCAAGGATATCAGTGAAACTGAATGGATTTCAGCTACCGACTTATGCTCTGAATGATATATTAGTGTCACATCCCTGTCCAGCAACTGTATCACGCTTCTCATTTAGGTACAGTCTTCGAGCCTTTCCATTATTTTTTAATCAGTTCTGACTTCTGATTGGTATGCCATTACAGAAAAAGTAGCAACACTGGAGAGAGCACGCATTTAATTAACTGTAGGTCAAGCGGTCTCAGGGTGGCAACAGCTACTGGATCAACTGCTGCCATGCTATCAGCGGGAGGATTTATGATGCCAATATCAAGCCATGAGCTTCAATATATGATAAGGGAGCCCATTTCACCAAGGGATGCTGACATACCACTGCTGCATGGGTTAGTTAAGCAAGAGCAACACATGCTTGTCGTTTGGTATAATGAAGAGGGTGCTGTGTACATTGATGGTTCACATGTAACATATTCAATTCAGCATGGGGATACACTTGAAATCTCCTCAGATGCTACAAACCTAAAAGTTGTGTTGCCAGAATATCTGTTACAGCAGGCATCTTTATAATGCAATAACAATACCTTGTGATGGTGCTTATTGGTCTGGAATTGTGGTTGAGGTGAGCTGAGTTCTTGAGTGCTTCAATGTTTAAACTGATATAAATAAGCTTTTACATAATAATTTATTATAATTATACTATCAAATGAAATAGTAGAAGGTAAATATGTAATCCAGCCTTTTGGAAAAAATCACAAGGTCAAAGTTTAGAAACCATAGGAAACCCTAGTTTCGTATCATGGTCATCATCTCAATGATCTCCTTGGTTATGAAGTAGAGAGTACTCGCCTTCTTCACAGGATTACATATTAGGATGTTACTTGGTATTTACATTGTACTGCAGCACACACTGGCCTAGCCATAGCCATACTGGTTCTTTTGGTACACAATTACACATAGCTGAAGCACATTTAAAATTTAACCCACCAAAAGTCTCATGCTACCATCAATTTCTAAAGATGATGAATCATTACTATTATTGCATGGTTGTGCTGTCATGCTTTGGCTCTCGCTTGGGTTTTGCCAAAAGTTTCTGCGTAGGCCGCTTGAGCTCAGGCTATTCGCAGCAGCAAGGCTGAGGTCTGATAACAAGGGTTGCAGGGGGGTGCGGCCCTCTAGCAGGCTCACAACTTTGGACATCTTTGGCCTTAGTGTTGGTGCTGCATTGGTGCATAAGAGGGCAACATTCAGCATGAGGAGTGCCTCTTCTGTCGAGTAGCTGGATCCTAGGTCTGGGTCTACCAGCTCCAAGAGAATTCCTCTTTCATGCAGAACGCAAGCCTGAAATACATTTAAGGGACACTATTAGCTTACATCCATCCAGGTATGTGATGTGAGAAACTCTGAATATTTCATATTCCAGCATTTTGGTTCACTATAGACCAAATGCCCATTATCCTTCGCCTTACATTAAAAATTGTAAAACATGCTGTTTCATTCAATTAATCTTTAAGTGGCACCCTTACTTTGTTACCCTAGAGGCTAAAATTACCAGTTAGTCCTATTGTATTACTGTAAATTGATTTTGAAAGCACAAAAATCTCTAGCCGATGTGGTTGTCTAGAATCTATTTCTTTGATCAAATAAGTTGGTCAGAGTTTTAGGTGTCCTTTCCGTCTTATGTTAACTTATCTTTCTGTCTTTGACTTTGTAGGTGGGTTTAAAATAAGATAAGGTGAAAACTTTGACACTTTAGTCTCTACTATTAAAAGTTTCTAGTGGTGGTGGTGTTATCAACTTGTAATCTCCACCATCCAATCTATCCAATGGTCTAGACATTACTTCCTATACATTTGGATTTACTTTCTTACTTTTGTGCGTTGTATTTTTAGAAACCTACCAATAAACTCTACAAAATCATCATATTTATGTAGCTTCCTTATTTTAATGCATTGTATTTTGGAAACTTTCCATTAGCTTAGCATATAACAAATTAGAGGATGGAAAAGAACAACATAATTGAGTGCCATAGTGGAGTGGAGAGTGTGAAAAGCATGACACAATTGTGTGTGGAAGGCTAAAATCGGGGCTAAGGTGTGAGCCAAACAAATAAAATATAGAAAGGATGATATTTATTCATTGCAAAGCATGGGCATATGACTAGTGTAAAAGAATTATGTGGAAATTCATCGATGTCTAGGAGAAGTTTTGGTAAAAGGGTTAAATGACAGAAGATTGGGATTCAGTTGCTTCCACTGCCACTCTGAACAAAGCATTTTGGTGTCAAATGAAAATAAATTATGCTCTGATAGCATGGGTAACTGGTTTATCTTTGCAGAAACAATCAAACAATTATCTTGGACATGTAGTAATTGCTTTGCATGTGGTGATCTTATAGCAAGTAACTATCCTATATGGTTCATATCTGTAGATACGGAATTAAGACTTAGAAGTTACCCAATCAAGAAGGTAAACAAATTCTTCTTTTGGCCTGTAGTTTGTGTTGCTTTTTCCACTGACAATTTCCAAAATAACAACACCGAAACTGTAAACATCAGCTTTGTCCGTCAAATAACCACGCATTGCATACTCAGGAGCCATGTACCCACTGCAAGAATACAAAAAGGAATATACTTAAAAGGTATGCAAAAAAATAATCCCCATCCCTGTGTTGTTCTAATGTAAATTGGATGACGAAATCAAGCATTACAAAAATAATTGTTGAAAGCTATTAATCTACATCTGGTTACATCTTTTTTCTCATTTATGTTTTTATATGCAGCCAAGCAACCCTAGGCAGCTACATAATGTGCGTTTGTTTTTTTCTTTTTTAAAAATATATTGAGTGTGTTTCTGACAATCTTTACTGATGCTAACATCTTTTTTTTAGGGTTTCCTGTGCTTGTGCAGTTGGTAAATATTGTGTTATTCATCATTGCTACTTCTACTTTTAACTGCTTTACTGCTTTCTCTTGTAAAACCTTTTCATTGTATATTAGTGGGAATGTGTGGACTTTTTTTCCTTTTTTTTTTTTTTTGGGGGGGGGGGGATGTGTATGGAATTCTACATTTTAGGTGGGAAGTGGATATGGAATTGAAAAAAAAAACTTACATAGTCCCGGCCACTTTTGTGCTTATGTGGGTGTAATCATCTTCATTGAGCTTTGCTAGCCCAAAATCTGAGATCTTCGCATTTAAATCTTTGTCAAGCAGTATATTGCTAGCCTTGATATCTCGGTGCACAATCTTTATAGCAGATTCCTCATGCAGATATGCTAGACCCCTTGCTATTCCCAGGCAAACCTTACATCTTGTTGGCCAATCCAATCTCAGTCTATGTTGTTCAACTGGACTCATCATGAAATTTGTTCATGAGTTCTAACATATAGGTTATGTAGCATAGTAAGGGGTAAAGCTGGGAAATATTACAAGGAAGATTACCAAAAAGAGCACGTGCTAGACAATTGTTTTCCATGTACTCGTAAACTAGCAAAAGCTGGTTTCCTTCTGTACAGCAGCCATACAGTCTGACAAGGTTTGGATGTTGGAGTGCTGATATCATGCCAATCTCATTCACAAATTCACGGTTACCTTGTTTAGACCTTGATGATAGCTGTTTGACGGCAATAATGGTGCCATCAGACAACGAACCCTGCCAGCAAAGGCAATATTCCATTATAAGAATTGTGTGCTTTATCAAACTCCAGCTTAAGTGGGGAAGATGATGATGTCTGACCTTATAAACTGAACCAAAGCCACCTTCACCAATCTTGTTAGCCACATCGAAGTTCCGTGTCGCTGCTTTCATTTGTTTCAAGGTAAAGGAGCCAATTTGAAGGTCAAGTGCTTTGAGATCTAAAAAAGAAATTCATATGATCATAATTTGATAGGGACTACTTGGTTCCCACATAGATATCCAAAATGCTTACTATTCTAACACACCCTTTTTTATATGAAAATAAAAGGAAGAAACAAGCATATGACTTTTATTTGGTTTGTATTGCTATAGACTAATGTTAGTGCTGCTGAGCAGTAGAAATTAGAGAGATACAAATGGCGCGAACTATTATGGTGAGGCAAAGTGAAAGAGACCAGTTTGTTATCTAAGATACAAATTGAACTGAGTAGAATAACAAAATTCTCATACCACCTTGATGCATCAAGCTCTTCCTTCGCCGCTGCTTAATCCAGTAAATGCCAACAAAGAGAGCAGTCAATATTGCTAGAATTGGCGTTCCAACCAGGAAAGCTTCAGATATCTTTGAAGTCTTTCTTCTACTGTCAGTTTGGGGAGGCTCAACAGCCAAAGGTTCAAAGTCTGAACATGAAAACACAAACCAAAACCACCAGATCAGTAAAGAATAGAGCATTTTTGTTCCAGAACTGTAACATGGGCAGTCAAAGGATGCTGCCGCATGCTGGTCATTGTTAATACTCTACCCTTGCTCAGAGTGTTTTAGTGGAATAAATTATGCTGAGTTCACAATTTTCATGTGTTTAACTGACATACTTGGAGATACTGATATTGCAGATATTAGAGGGCCATAAAATCCTCTATATGGAATGCCTGTTGTCCCTCTTCCTGCCCAATAGAAGTGAATATCTAGTGTGTGGTTTGTGACATATGTTGTAAAAGTCTTGACAACTGGCTTTCCAGTCCCACCAGCGGATCGCTCAATATCAAAATCCTCTAGCACCATTATTCCCTGAGATTAGAGAACGCATTGTTACTACTTACTACTAAAGTTAACAAAGTTACACCTTCTACTGAATAGGCTATAATTGAATACCTAGTCATACCTGTATGAACACATTAAATTTTCTTTTGCCAAGGCTACAGAATGTGCTATCATTTGTGAATACAATTTCAGCAAAATGGAGCTTAACTGTGTAACTTCCGTCTTGCATGCAAAGCCCATAATATGTGAGTGAAAGAGGAGAAAGGCGAGCTCTTGCATACAACTCTGATTTGGGCGTTGTCAATTTGGATGCACTTGTAGTAATGTAGTTGTCATCCTTGATGTTGTTATCCATGAAGTTTCCAGTGCTGCTGAATGCCCAGTTTGAGCCTGGGCTTACATACAGCTCAGAAGCACCTTTTGGTTCTGTGTCAGCTTCATATTTTATTCCATTGATAGTTGCTTCTTTGTCACCACAATTGATATGCAGCGATGACCTGTCTGTGAAATGTATAGAATAATATCACATGTAGCTTCAATGGTAAAACAAGCTGCAAAATAACTTGAGCTTGCCTTATGTGCTGATAACCAATGCACCTTTGCACATGAACTAATTACAAATATAATCCCTATGAGTCATTTTGTTGCTTGTGTTTCTGTATAGTTAATCTGATGATTTTATATTTCATCAGTAGCAATTTGTAACTTTTCCCGATTCATTGGCTAAGTTAGTCTTGTCCATCACAGTTACTAAGACCATATTTTTGTTTCTATACTGTTTTGCTTTATGATGTATCGGTGATTTAGAAACAACTGTGAAGCAACACTAACCGTAAACTTACATTGTCCATTTGAAGTAGCACACGGGAAATTCTTTTTTAAGCATTGCTGAACATTTTTTCTGCACAGACAGCAGAAGAGTCAAAAGAAGATTTTATCATGTTCGGATTAGGCCATCGATGTAAATTTTTTAAATCTTTTGAGGCAGCAGGTTAAGGAATATTACAAACTGTTCATTTTAGGTGAATAGCTCTCCACCAGATTTCTGCAAACAGAAGAGTAGCAGGAAAATAGTCAAGTATTTACAAGTGTTGCGAGTGGTAATAAGCCCAGGGAATTGTGCTAAAGCTTTCTTACATGCTCCCTTGAGGGCATTGGCTAGGACCTGAGTTCCCCATCGTGAAGTTATTGAGAGATACGTCCCTGCATTTAATCATTTTCAGTTATACTTTCTTGTATCATGTGAAACCTTCTAATACTAGCATCCGCAGCAGAAACTGTAAAATAAAGTGCGTAGAGATAGTCTGTTGGAGGAAAGAAATCTTTTAGAGTGCAATGTAAAATATGAAAGAATTTTAGTGGGATGGATAGTGTGTAGTGAATAGTGTTATAGAGTGTCTATAAAGTGTCGGGTGGAAATGCTCGTTTGTATTGTGTTCTCTGGATTCTATGCTTCACGTGCATACGGGTTGCAAGCAATTTAGGCCCTTTCTTTTGAGCTGATCTGAACGATGGTTGAAATGACTGAACTTTGAGAATTTCTCGAGGTAGTCTCGAGATTTGGATACATTTCATTTGACTTGCTTTTTAAAGTGTTAGAACCTACCATCAAAACAGCGAAAAACGAACTAAAAAAAACTCAAAGAATATGTGTTTTCAAAACGTAGATAAGTCGTTAAGCTGTTAAGCCGTTAAGCTGAAAAGAACCGGTCTTTAATGTGTAGCCACCAAAAAACTTAAAAAAGAGATGGTACTGTAGAGAAATTCTACTGATAGAAAGCTGCTTCCATTATCTGAAGCATGTCTTAACAAATAATATGAGGGAATGCTAAACTACATGCATGCAAGTACAAAAATCGCCTTAATTCGTTTTATACAATAATGAATGAATTGAGCATTATTATTAGTGTGTCTGTATGTCTTGGCAAAGTTAATTTTTTTCTTCTAAATTTCCATGATATATTTCAAAGACTCCGGAAGAAAAATGTGACAGTTTCATGGATATCTGTTGGTATTAGCATCAGAATGATGGAACATTGCTGTCTTCAGAATTTGCATGTACATCATAACTTACGCAATGTTGTTCCTTCGCAATAACCATCCAGGTATGTTCCCAGTGAGTGAATTTCCGGTTAGATATCTGCAAGATGTTATTGGTTGAGGTGCATTCAAGAAAAGAACCTAATATAATGGCATGTTTAGCTCAGCTCATCTTAAATATCACAACTCACATGTAATCTACCCTTCCCATGTTAGCAAAAGAAGCTGGTATTTCTCCAGTCAGTTTATTAAAACTCAGATCCCTGCATTGAGAACATTGATGATGAAGCATGTAAATAACAGACATTTAGTATTGACATGCTTTGTGATTTATAGGATTGATCATATGTGCCCTTGTCGCACACTCTAAATTGAATCTACACGAGGCCAACAAGAACAAAACCCTGGCATGGAATAAAAACTGATGCAATATATTGTTCAGAATCATGCCATCAACAAAACTTACAGATGCTTAAGACTTCCCATGCCCCCGATGTAAGATGGAATGCTCCCACTGATTGAACAATTCCTAAGTACCCTACATTTGAACAATTTCAAATTATATAAAAGCCAATTTATGATAAGCTTGAAAGTTCAGCAAGTCACAAACTTACAAAGTTTTCATGGATCGCATTCCACTTAAATCCGGGAAAGCTGACCCACTAACTCTGAGATCACTGATCCTCCTGGATAATTAATACAACCTGGATTTACCACTTGTGTGGAAAACTTAAGCTCAATAATTAATTGCAACATGCGGGTGTGATTATGAGAATTTCAAACATTTGCGCTGGCGTACAGATCAGTAAGGTTTATCAAATTGGAGAAGCCGGAGGGAATAGGCCCTTCAAACAGAGATCCTTCAATTTGTCTGCACCAAGAGGAATTACATCAAATAAAGAACATAATCGTGATATATGTGGATCAGTAACCTGTTTTGCCACGAATTCATTGACTCACAATTTTTTAACCTTTGCCAATTTCCCCAAGAAATCAGGAAGTCTTCCAGAAAAATTGTTACCAGAAATCCTTCTGTTAAATTTCAATAGCTGAACATTACGAAGGAGTCTTCAGAGGCCAACAAGGGAAAAAGACATATCATTGTACCCTTACAAGTCGGTTAAATTTGTCAACAAGGAAAGAGCAACCGGCAATTGTCCAGTGAACTCATTGGTTGATATTATCCTGAGTTTTAAGATCAGCATAGAGGTCGTAAGAAATTATACTCAACAAACAACCAATAATTATGTATATTGTACATGCAGCGTAAAGCCGTAAACAAACAAAAATACTCACAATTTCACCATTTTAGCGAGCTGTCCGATTTCAGGTGGGATTGGCCCATGAAATTCGTTTCCTTCAATGCTCCTGTGGATTATTTTTCCAATTATAATTATGAAAATGAACCCATGAAGTAATAATGTAATGCAATTGATGTGACCAAACTTGTGACCTACAGGTTAGTGAGGGTTGTGATCTTCGTAAGAGCCATGGGAAAAGGCCCTGACAATCTGTTTCCCATTAGTGACCTGTATAACATGGCATGGACAGATCAGCAACGTGCTGCTACAATAAAATTACTATTACTACTTTCCGAACCACACAATTTTTTTTGTGCCCAAACAAATTTTTTGTTGTACTACAGAATGTGCGAGGTGCTTCTAAGATGACACTAAGCTACCGAAATAGAATATATGATCTGCTTACCCTACCACTATCCGCAGCCCATAATTCCATATTGTTTACTCACACCCAGAAAACTCTTAATGGAATTCTTTGCGAACAACATTTCTGGCTCCAAATTGTTAACAATCTGAAGCAGACAGATATTTGATAAAGTATGATTTGTACACTTATTTGTATTGCAATCTTAGTTTTTGCAATGCAATTTTGGTGTTGTTCTATGTTCAGTTATCTTACTGTCTACAACCATGTTTTCCTAATCCAAAGAAACATCCAGTTATTCAGATCCAACACTATCAACTCAATGTGGGATGGTTCTTTATCATAAGAAAATCACATTTATTTTATCCTGCATTAAGGGCATTGTAAGGGTCTCATGGGTCTCCACTGAGGCATGGTCAGATGACTAAGAATTTAATGTTGCATCAACAAGACAGCGAGGTGAAGAATGCTGCTTATTGCTTAACATATTCTTCATGGATTCTTTAAAAATACATATTCTTTATGGATTTATTCTAATGATTTCTGCCTGCTGAAAAAGTTGGTAGAACCGCACAAATTAGGGCTGACATTCGTGTTAACTTGTAGGATAAGGGGTGCAGCTAGTCTATGACAATTAAAAAAAACGTGCTTGTGATTAGCCTAGTTTGTTAAAAGCGTTTTGCTTGCGGACAATCCAGTCCATTCTCCCCATACAAGACAGAGACTGTTCCTTCACAAATTGCCAACCCCCCTTTCTTTCAGCGGCAATTTTTAATTTTCTCCGACGCTCCAAAACAGCTAGACATTGCATGCTACACCTTCAGTTCTACTAAAGGGAATAATTGTTGCAAGCAAAAAGGTAAGTTCACTCACAGTTCTTGCAACTTCATCTGGGCCCATTTGTCAGGGACTCCGCCATGAAACAAGCTCCTGCTTAGATCTCTGCAGCATGGAGATACGGATTAATGGTGATACTATTTGCTTATCAGCTTATGTACTTAGCAAGTCCATTGGTATCCAACTTAGAGTGAACTTAGCACTGTGACAAATAAAATAGAAGAGAGAAATGCTGATGAATAGTGAAAAGTTAGTGTGAATACTGAATAGTGCTAAGTCTACCCTAAGCTAGGAATGGTTGGACTTGCTCTTATGGCACAGATTAGCTTCACTGCATGTTTAGTGCTTACAACTTGAGGAGATTAGGGAGGTCAGCGAACTCTGGCGGGAGCTCGCCGGTGAGGTTCTGCCCCATCAGGGATCTGCAAAGATGGTCACGGCCCAAAGGTAGAACATGTTAAAGACTTAAAGAGTGCAAGGTTTGGCAATATGATGTGCTCAGCTCTACTCTAGTATGATGATGTACTCTTGTTGCCTCGCTAGTGTCGCTACTCAGGTATCCCCAACGCTGTAAAAGAAGATGTTGAGTGCATACATGTCAGTGACATGGCATATGGTGTTGTTGTAAAAGGAGCAGTCACACTTGACGTTCTCCCCAAAACCGCCAAGGCCGCCGGTGTTGCAGGGTTCGACGGAGAAGTTCCAATGTGACACCCCAATCTTCGCTGCAATCTTGCGAAGAGCCCGCTCTGGGGAAAAATTGCAAAGTCATTTTGTTTTCAAGAAATAGTATCATTCAAGATCAAGATTGATGGGACTAGAGAGAATTTTTAGTTGCAGTTGCAGGAGCGCATCATGAGCATCCCATTCTTCTCCAGTACAGGTTTTCAGCTCAATCTCTTCACTTTCATATGCATATACGGATAAACACTCAACAAAGCAGAGCGCATCAATGTCATCTAAAGGGTATCCATTCCTTCTTTCTCAGTTCTTTAGAGATTATTGCACAACTCTCGAACTAAGTTGAGGTTTCGGTCCCTTCCTGCAGTACTTATATCCAGCACAAGGCTCCCGGAAGAAAGAGAAGAATAAGAACAGGAGGTATGAAAACACCTTCGCAGTCTCTCTCTAGACTAAAGCAGTGAACCAAAAACACAGGAGAAAAAAGGCACCATATCTCACAATTCACACAGCACAATGCAGCACAGCTGCTGAGGCTGAGCAAGGACACTACCTTCAGCAGGGAAGAGCTTAGGGAGAGAAGGAGCTGCTCTATCCCCTGAGCCATGGGCCTCAGCAAGCAAGTCAAGAAGCACCAAGAGCAGCAATCTCCAACCACATGGCAGCCTCCTCGCCTTCATCTCTCTCCTTTCCCCCTCCCCCTCTCTCTCTCTCTCTCTCTCTTGGTCCAAGTGGAACGCAATGCAATGCAGTGCGGTGGAGTGTGTGCCTTGGCTTTCTATGCAGAGAAGAAAAGGTTTCTTCTATGTTTTTGGGGTCTTCTCCGGCATGATTGGACCTCATGCGAGACGCTGCATGCCTCGCAACTGTTTGGCTGTGCAGAGCGTGACCCGAGTCAGGTCGAAGCAGGGGGTAGAAACTGGCACGCGGACAGAGAGCCCGCGTCAGTGAGAACATGGCCACATCCGATGCCATGTCGTTGTTGGTGAGCAGCTGAGGTTTGGGTCTATTGGTACAAGCCATCTTTGGCCTGGTTCTTTTGTCTTAAATTAAACTAAATAAAATAAAATAAAAATTTATTATTTTGTACAAGCTAAACGATGCGGTACTTTGTAGTTATTTTTGCAATGTTTTAAATAGTTCTACTTAGAGTTACTGAAATAATTTTTTTCGTAATTTTTTGAATTCTTCAGGGCCTTTCTTAAGGGTCAAAACTTTTTCAAATTAAAACTTTCAGCAACCTTAAGCTGAAAAGAACAACGCATTTGCCGTATTGTCATTTTTTTAAAAAAAAATGGGTCATTTGTTGACAGCTTTAGTATAACAACCAAACGGTCCTCCTGTTGATATCTTTTGTGCTAGGTTATTTGTAGATGATGGGCTTCCTTGTGGTACTTTTTTTCTTCCTTTTTAGAGTACATTGCAGAAAACTATCAATGTCCACGTATATAATAGAATCCTAACACTTTTTTATGTTTCGAACTATAATAGACAGGTCTTTAGGCTTTGGAAATCTTTCCTCTTAGCAAGAATCCCATTGAAGGAGCAAAACAACGGTTATTCTAGCTAGTATGGTGCCATGTTTTGTGGCCACGTCTTGTATTAGGTAGCTTTACTAACTCTCTAGCTTTTGATTCATTGACCTCTTTACTTGTTGAGGCTTGAAAATAACCGTATGACTAATATCCCTTCGGGTAAAAAAACAAAACAAAAGTATTCTACTAAACAATCACCAGCTGCGGTTGTTCAAGCCTTAAAAGTTAGAATACCCTATTTTCATTAAATAAAAGAAGGAACAATCCTCTACATTACATCTAAGAAAGAATTAAAACACTGCAACTCAGTGAATCACGAGTGAGACCTGCATTACCAGATGGCATTGCCAACCAGTGCTCTAGCTCTGATTCACACACGGTAGTACTGTATTAATCATGAAGCCGACATTCCTGCTGTCGCATTGTCTGCATCGCTCGCGCCGTCCACCAGTCCAGCCTGGCTGGTTGACCTCTCCAGTCCAAGTCAACCTTTTTGACTGGCTGCGTCAACGCGGGGCCCCACATCTTCTGCTCGTCTTGTAGCTATGGGCCTATGGCTGAAATGAACAGAAGGTGAACCATCAAAACATCGCTCTGCATTCTGGCAAACAAAAGACCACCCTCAATGGTATCTCTTTAATGGTTATTTTTCCTTGTGAAATTTTTTGTTCCCTTAAATAATCCAACAGATACTCTTCGTGATTTTGTTTAGAAGAAATATCTTCATGCATTCTCTTCAGAAACAAATTATCCGCCCGTTCTCTTCATTAATTTCTTTGAAGGGACGTTGTTGGAGATGGTGGGGAATAAAGGGAAGGATGTGGGGAAGAGAATGAAAAAAGGAATGGAATAAAGAGAAAATGGTTAGAGATGGTTTAACTAGGACAAAACAGTACTGTTGTCAGGACCGGTTCCGGGTTATAGTGGGATGTAGGTTTAGGAGAGGCTAATAAGGCTTAAATGATGACGAGACTAGATGATCGATGGATAGGGTTAGTCGACGTTTGATAGATGCGGTTGTATGTTTATTGAGTGGTTGGTGCTTATGTAGGTAGAGTTGCTTTGGGGTTGGGATCGGTGCTGCCGCAACATCACTCGACATTATTCGGTAACTGAGGCAAGTATATGTTAAGAAAATAACTATTGATTGTATTTCGCTTGTTGATATAGTGTTATGTCATTGACATTGACCTATGGATGAATGATTTTAATGGCTATATGATGATTAAATTGAGTATTCTGATGTTTATTCTTATATGATGGAGGTATGTGACGATTGTATGACAAAAGAGCATTTTTGCATGATGTTGCATATGAGCCAGGTCGGTGAGAAAATCACTTTTGACTAGTTCGGTGAGGTCGGCGAGAAAGTCAAAAGTGACTAGTCCGTAGTGCTCTGAAGTCCTACTTGATAGACACTTCACGGGAGTGGAGTATTTGGTCTCCGCCCCTCAAAGGACAGGCAAGGTGTCACATCGACAGGTGTGCGTCTAGCTATACTGGTATGAGTTCACAGTACAGACGCATGTGCATTGCATTGCGTCAAATGGATGAAAAGAGATATGTTTGGAGTATTTGAATTAACAGCTGTTTCTGTTTTTGAGTATGAAGGTTATGAAGTGGTCTTATTGTTCTTGTATTATGTTTTCCTAGTTGTTTATACATATACCTTGCCGAGTATCCTTCGATACTCAGTCTTTATTTTTATTTGGTTTTTAGGTAACAGAATGAATGGGGCGTGAGAAAGTAGCACATTGATATAAGCACTCACTACCTCCCACATCAAAATTAGTGAATTTGGTCTTCCTAAAAAATATATTCATTAATTGAACGTCATGTATAATTGTAAGTTATAGTTTTTTGTATTTACTTTTATGGTTAGTGGTTGATTGGAAATGGTTATATATTCTCTTCATATAAATTGCATGTCGTGGATGTCCATATAAATAAAGGAGATGATGTCGAAATCTATTGATTTTGGATAGTTAGTAGCATTCTGGGTTCTTGAGGAACCGGGGTGTTACATTATATGTAAGAGAGGAGTTTGTCAAGAGAGGAGTTTGACAAAGGGATTCACTTTCTTCATGTTTGCCATCACAACGGACATCCATCAAGATCTTGTCAGCGATGCTTGTTTAAAAGATCTCTTGTACCTCTTGTGTTGATGCCACCAAGTATGGAATTTTCGATATTCCAGTATGCAGATGATACTTATTATTCTGATTAAGCCATCCCATTTCAGTGTGGTCTTTCTGAAGTTTATGTTGCATACCTTCAGAGAGTTCTTAGGCCTTTAAGTTAATTACAACAAATCGACAATCGTATCTATTTATGCGAATGTTGAATTGATCTCTTAGATGGCAAATATCCTTGGTTGAAAGGCCAGAACATTCCCTATCCAATATTTGAGACTACCTTTGTCTACTCATCGCCTATCAAGAGATGATTTTCCTCCTTCATCCGCATAGATAAGAGATTAGCGGACCGGCAAACTCACTTTTTGAGTTTTGTGGGTAGATTGGTACTCACGAATGCAGTTTCTCCTCCATTCCGACCTTTACCCTCTACTTTTCTTAAACTGTCAAAGTGCGTGATTAAAGAAATTGATAAATTTTGACACATGTAGCTTCTTGTGGCATGTAAAAGATTTCATAAGCCTAATGATAATCTTGTTAATTGGAAGAACATCTGCAAGTCTAAGAGGGAAGAAGGGCTAGGTGTTATTAACCTGTTTACACAAAATAATGATTTGATCCTTACGTTTCTGCACAAACGTTTCCACCGTTTTGACACTCAATAGGTGCATTGGACTTAAGTTCTTTATTCCCGCTCACTCCCTTAGAATGATGTCTCCAAAGGAGGTCTTTGTTGGCGTGACATCCTAAAACTCATGCCTAAATACCAATCCATTTGATATAGTGTTATGGGCAATGACAAATAACTTAGATTTTGGGAGGACCCTTGACAAGGTGCACCCCTAGCTGAGTAGCTTCTTGAGGTCTTTTCCGCATAAAACTGCAAAAAAACAAACATCTTTCTTCTTAGCAGTTATAAATTAACAAGAGGGTCTATTTTTGCCAACAGCATGGAGCAACCAGGGTTTACAAGCTAGAGCTACATACCTTTTATGCGCTATTTGACGACCTAACCTTTGAGCAACATGGAGACTTGAGGAGCTATATTTGGAACAATATAAATTACTCTTCTAGAAGGTTCAATAAGAATGTCGCATATAATAACCTGCCTTTTATGTTTACAACATGGTTGATTTTGTCTGATCGGTTAAACACTCGGAGCCTTCTCCGTTAAACACTCCGAAGTATTCTGAAGTTCTACTTGATAGGCACTCCACGGGAGTGGAGTAATTGGTCCCCGCCTGAAAAGGATGGGCAAGGTGTGGCATCGACGGGTGCGCACCTAGCTATACCAGTATGAGCTCACAGTACAGACGCATGTGCATTGCATTGCATTGCATCGAATACTTAGAGAGTGAGTTTGATAGAGTGGTTGATATAATGATTGTTTTCTTTTAATGTAATTGTTGAAGAGATCTGTAAGGATTCCAGGCCGAGACGGGGGTGAATCGGCTCTTTTCAAATTTTTGCCTCTCTCAATTCGCTTGATTAGTTAATCAAATTTGGAACACACGCTATCGATTGATCTAGAGTCTAGTTGTGGAAGCGATCACAATGAGACACAAGCGACTACTAGGAGGCTCGATGGCGCTCACATGCAAACGATCAAATCAATATGAGAAAGTAAATGAGATAGACACGAAAGCGCAAACCGAGTTGTTTCCCGAAGTTCGGTGCTCAACACATGAACACCTACGTCTCCGTTGAGGAAACTTCTCACACAGAGAAGTCGGGACTCTCTCGTCCCTAGCCCTGAATCCACTCGTGGTGGCTCTTCACCAACACATGGTAGGCGAGCCCCAAACCTTCACACAAGACGAGTTCTTCCACACGCTGAAGCTCCTCGCACTGCAGTGCCGACACACGCACACCGAATTCACACACGGAGGATTTTGCACACAACCTTTAAGGATGAAGGCCACGCACCTCCGACACACGGAAGTGACCCCCGACACACGGAGGATTTCGGTTGACGTAGTCGTACGGTTGATGAAGCTCGTGGTGTGGTGATGATCTCTCCGGCGTCGAAGTCCCAAGAGCACAAGATCGGAACCGTCTTTCACCACTACCCCTTCTCTCCCACCATGGAAACTAGGGCAAGAACACCATGGGAGAAGGGGCAAACCTTGGGGATGGATGAGAGGAGGTAGGGGGCACCTTCTTCTTCCTCTCTTCTCCTCCCACTCAATCTCTCAAGCACATGGAACCCTAGATGGAGGTGGGTGCCATGGGAGGAGCTCTCTTGGGTGGAAAGGGTAAGGGGTGGCTGCTAATGAGGCTCTCTTAATTTTCTCCCGTGCTCCAAGCCCCTATTTATAGGCACAAGGCGAAAACTTGGAGATGGACGGCTCAGATTCATTTTTGCGAGATCCACCACGATCCATCGGACGCCGTCCGGTTCCTGTCGGACGCCGTCCGACAGAGGATGAGGCCAAATTTTAGGCTTGTCTTGACGCAGATCCGTGGCTTATCTGACGCGTCCGGCTGTGGTGCCGGAGCGAGTGAACGGGCGCCCGCCAGTGTTCGGTCGCTTGCCTAGCCGTCATCGGACGCGGTCCGGTTCTGGTCGGACGCCGTCCGACAGTGAGGGTGCCCGCCGCCGGACGCTCGCCAAACGCCGTCCGAAGCTCCGTGCCGTCGATTTCTTTCTTCATCGGACGCCGTCCGGTCCGGATCGGACTCCGTCTGACAGGGACAGTGCGGTTTGGGACTTAGCCATTTTCGAGCTCATCCTCCGGAATCTCTGCTCGGACCCGTCCAAGAGCGCTCGAAGCCGTCCGACAGTGGCGATGTTTTCGGGACTTAGCCAAATTTTGGCTTGGGCTCACCAGACGCCGTCCGATGGGGCTGAAATTTTTGCCCCCATTTGGATTTTGGCTCTACCGACTTCGCCCGACAACACACCTAGGGTTTTGGGCCTACCTTATCGACTTGTGGACCCGGCGGGAGGTTTAGATCACTATGGCGGGAAGTTTCAAGGCGCTCTCGTGTATTTCAATGACTTAGCGGCTACGAAACCTCGGACAATTGGACCCGAACCTTCTCGACCACAGGGACAGTGTACTCGCTCTAGATGGTTCGCTCAGTACTAACACCTGGCACTCTCGGAACCCCATGGGACCCACGGCTGATGTTTCTGGACCTGTGCTCAGTGGGACCCTGCAACCAGAGAGATGTAGTCGATCTGCTGAATTGGGCCGAAGACGCACACAAGGAAATCAGAGAAACTAGGAAACAAAAGGTCCTTAACCTTGGCGTTCCAGCTGTACGGCCTAGTTGCCATCAATTACCAAAATCAATCAGCCCATGGGAGGCTTGATCTTACAAGATCTTGATGCCCTTTATGTTTATACATAGACTTTGCTGAGTATTCCCCGATACTCACTCTTGCTTTATTTGGTTTTTAGGTGATCTTTGAAGGCGGCATGCATGGGGGATTGTAGCACGGTTCCTTTTGGCACAAGCACACTCATACCTTGAAATAGTTACAGGACTTAGTAAATTTAGATATCTTTACCTGAGCTAATTAGAGAACCATTTATTATTCCTGCTTTGTGTGGGACTTTACATTTATTCCGATTGTTGGTAATTGATGGTTAGAAAATTTTGTTTATTGCTTAATATCTTCGCCGTCATTATTAAAGGTAATAGTAGATGGTTATTGATAATGGGCTTTGTTAAGAAGGGCCCGTGAGTTGGTTTTGAGTTTAATGTTGATTATGTATTGACGTTGGGAGCTGGTTATATATGTGTATATATGTTAAATTGTGATTGTGGATTAGAGTACTTTCTGGGGAGATGTTGTCGAAATTTGTAATTTTTTCGTAGAGTTAGTAATATTCCAAACCCAGTTGGGTTGGGGTGTTACAAGGAAGCTCTTTTCCCTTTTTCATTGGTATATTTGGCTATGGTGAAATGACAAGATTTTTCACGCAAGTTTCTAACCTGTGTCACTCATTGTCTCAAAAAATCGATCATCGATGTAGCTGCTTCATGCAAGAGGGAGTGAGTCCTTTAGGGGTGTTATTACTTAATGCCTTTCTACGTTAGAGCTTGATTGATTTGTTGTTGCTTGTTTTTCCTCGCCTTTTCTTTACTTTTCTTTTTATCTAGGTCATGTCAGCTTGTACATATCCTTTTGAGTAACATATGTATGGGGTAACCCTTACATTCTTTTTCTAAAAAATACTATAGCTTTGAATACAATAGTTGATGGAGGAAAGAAATCTTTTAGAGTATAGTGTAAAGTATGAAGAAAAATTAAAGGGAAGGTAATAGTAAATGTTCTAGGAGGAAAGAGTAAGAGATGTGGATGCTCTTAGCATGTCGCTACCAATTTGCAATTGTCTCATGGATTTGGGTGTTCAAGATATATTAGAACATATTGGGAGTAAGATAGATTAGATCATTTGCCTTTATACTCGTTGTCTTGTCTAGATTTCTTGTGTAGCTTATTTGACATACAAATCAGTGTGCTATTTGCAACATGGTAGCCACATTGCTGTTGTCCTCGGAGAAGGAATCTCGACTCCGAGGGCAGGTAATCCTTCTCTTATTAACAATAAAGCACCACCATTAGGATCTATATATTTCGTTCTCTATATCCCTTCTCTAAATCGCCATTCGTTCTCTATATTTCCATCATCTGCAGTAGAGTTTCTATCCTCGAAAAGAAATAGAGATTTGATAATCTCTCTAAATATAGAGAGTTGGTGAGAAAGTCACTAAATTTAGGGACAAACATATGCCTTGTTCTTTTTAACTAAAAGTTGCTGAAATTTTTAATCCAGAAAGGTTGTGACTCCTCAAAATAGGTCTTAGAGAGTCCAAAAGATTACAAAAAAAATATTTTAGAAAGTCTAAGAAGAACTATTTAAAATCCCAATAAAACTTCAAAATAGTACATCATTTGCTTTATAAAAATGACAAATTTTAATTTAATTTAATCCAATAAGAACAAGGCCATAGAGGATATGCTAGATAGTGAAATAATGTTTTAGTAAACCTATTGGACATAAGTAATAGCCAGCATGAGGGCATATTAGAAAACACGGGCAACAAACCTAATTAGCTTTACAGAGGGGCGGCGGTAGCGAAGAAAAAAGTAGAGTTCAGAGACTCAGCATGGAGAGTTTCTAGTCCCCTCACCCCTCAAACTCCGGTGATCTAGCCGGAGTTGGGAAGGTGATGGGAACCCACCTTTTGTCTTAAAATTTCAGGTGTTTATCATATCTGTTTTTAGGGTTAGGGTTTGGTGTTTGGCTTGTCCTGTGTGATAACAATTTGGATTTATAATAAGTTCCTTTGAAGATTACGACCGCGTGATGTTTGCCTTCGGTAATTTTTTTGACGGTGTCTTTGGTAGGATTGGTACACATGGTTGTTGATCTATTCGTTGGCTATTGGGGTTTGTGTTTCCTTGTGATGGGAATTGTGCCGGGTTATCGGGTCGAGTAGAGTTACTCTACACAGCGATGTTGAATGCTTTTGTCGGTCTGTTGTTGCGGCCGATGGAAGCTGATCAGAGAAGAATGACGAAGGAGTTGAATTTGGATGTTCGTGCATCATCTCTGGCAAGGAAGAAGTATGTCCTGAAGGATGTGAAAAAAATTTGTAGTATGATACTTGTGCTAGCACCGTACCACGCATGATACATATGCTTGGTCCAGGCGGCAGAAATGCAAATGAATTTGAATATTACTTCTAGTAGTAGGTGATGTTCTGTTGTAATAGATTTTGTAATGGTTGTAACATTTGGTGATTGATTAATGGAAATTGTATTGTTCGGGGGATAAAACATGCTGGACATATTCAAAGCTCAAGCTTCTGATGGTGCCCCCATCGCCGGAGCCAGTCCTATTGCGATCAACGAGGCTTCCAACGACCTCTTTTTTTGCCAGCCACTGCTCTCCTCATCACGAGGTTGCGCCGACCGCTGCCGCTCATCGCTTCGTTGTCCGCTCGTAGAGTGGCTGCCATCTAGGTTCTTTTCTACATCAATCGACGCACAAGTGCTCTTTTCTTACTTGGTTTTTAGTTGTTGGCTTGGATTTCCATCAACAAGCTATCAGGGCGTGTTTGGTTTGCACCCAGCACTCGTCGTGCCAACCGTCGGCCGACGTCAAGCGAGGACGCGTCCTCGCACGCATTGGCGAGGAAATCAGCCGCTCTCACCAACGCCTACAGCGCTGTTTACTGTGCGCGGCGCGCCCTCGCTCACGCGCTAGTGCCAATCGTCGGCCGCGATCCAAACGCGCGCCAAATCGTGCGGACGCGCCATTGATTGGCATGGCGAGTGCGGGCTCCGAACCAAACAAGCCGTTAGATACAATCTATAATAACAACATTTTTTTCTTATCGATCAGTTGCATCCATGAAGTCCTTTGCTTTTTGTCACTCAGTTCATCTATGACGTGCTGGTCCATAATAGCCAATCAACTTATTGCATGTATATGGACTGTAGTGTCTGCTCTTTTTCTAAGCTTCTCTTGTTCTCCTTGAGAGCATCTCCAGGAGGTCCGATCTCGGTCAGGTTCTCAACTAAGACTTTCGTGAAAGCTTCAAAGAAGGTAATAGAAAAAGTAAGCTCCTCAAGCAGAAAAAGATGGTGGCACTCTATAATATTGTAGCAAATATAGGTTGTTGGAGGAAAGAAATCTTTTAGAGTATAGTGCAAATTGAGAAGAAATTTTAAAAGGATGGATAGAGGAAATGCTAATAGTGCTTTAGGGGGAAGATATATAGGGGGAGTTAGTGATGCTATAATTGGTCACTGCGTTTTCCTTTGCACAACTGACCTTCAAGGTTATGATCTCCACTGATTCGAGTGTATTAGCCCATTACTCTTGTGGCTTTGCCTTTTGTAATATGTGCTTTCATGGTTTTTTCATGACCATGGATGGGTCTTTTGGATTTTGCAATATTATCATAAAAGAAAAGTATACTATTTTCCTCAAAAGTTGTGCCAAAGTCACACTTAGCCTTCAAAACTTGAAAATTAATTGTTCAACCTCTTAAAGTCTGTTCCGTTTGCACGATAAGTCCTGCGCCATGATTTGTGCCATTAAGTACTGAGTTGGACGCTAACATGAATATTTTATAGAGAAAAGTATATTGTTGCCCTCTTAAAGCTATACCAAAGTGTCACTTAGCCCCCAAAACTTGAGAACATCGGCAATCGCTGATGGGTGAGTTATGAATGGCTATCGCGCTATATGTAAGCTCATGAGGAACGATGAACATGGAATCGACGCAACACAATGATGGAGATGCATCTCTTACCTATAACACAAACTCTAAGATTTCTAAGATTGGTTCATAGGATCATATTTGGGGAATCATTGATGTTTGTTGTGATGGATTGATACGTCAATTTAGGTTTTTTTTGTGAATTTATTTCCCAGCAAGGATTTAATATTTTCTCATTTTGATATTAATTATTGTGGTTTCAACAATTGATGTTTTGTTCCTTGTCAAACTATAAGTGTCAGAAATGAGCTATTTACGCTAGAACTATGTTGATGGTAATTGTTAAGGAACCTCGCTACCAGGTGTAGTCCGAGGTATAAACGTGGGCAATCAATCACAGAGAAAGATCAAACACAGGGGACACAAATATGTATGGGTGGAGCTTCTCTTTATTATTTCTCAGATATGTTATACAATGGGTGCTTCACCTCTTCTTATATAGTACTGCTTAGGGTTTAGGCTAGGTCCAAAGTGGACCCCATCGTGGGGAAGCCGCCGGCCGGCCCTAGCCGTGCCGTGCTGTGCTAGGAATAGGCCTGAGCCGGGCCGGGCGCCCCCCACAGATGGTTTCCCAACACTCCACCTTGGACCTTACCAGCGAGATGCACATGCTCATCAAAACTCCATCCAAAAACCCAGTGAGAAAAAAAAGAATTGGAGAAATAGTACATAACATACGCTTGCTGTGCGCACGATCTGCCTCATTAAAAACCTTATGTGAGAAAACTTCAGAGAAAAACTCAACAAGAGAAAAATAGTACAAACCACCTGTCGGGGATAAAATTACGGCCCATTGCCATGGCCCAATACCTGACGGCCCAGTCGAACAGCCTACCAGGGCCCAGTCCCCTGGAAGGTTCTATCTGGCCCATATGCATCCTGCCGAACAGCTTTCTAGCTGGCGTGGTGCGTAATGGCCAAAGAATCGTGTTTGAGTCCGACTCGAATAAGGGTTCTGCACGGCTACGTGAAGACCCGGACGTTGGTTTCCCGGATCGGAGCAGACGTCGTGATCCCCAAGACTAGGAGTATGCCTTATCTACCTCGGGATATATTTGGCATGTACTGAGTTCGTTTTATCTCGTGGTTAGCCCTACCGATATTCCCCGTAGGTCGGTTTGCTCAAGACTATATAAACAGGGCCCTTTGGCGTTTAGGGATCCACGGCATTGAGTTTTACAACTTAGCATCTAGCTTAGAGCTTTGGCACTTGTACCGCGATAACCTCGCCGAGACTTGTTCGCCTCGTCGAGCCACCTCTTGTATTCATATCGATATATAAGAAAGGCCGGACGTGGGGCTATTATCTCTCCGAGAGGCCCGAACCAGATAAAACCCCGTCTCCTTGTTCGTTCTTTGTTCGCATTGTTTGGCGTGTTTCCTATCTCAATCTTCAAGAACCTTAGCGACTTGAGATCGTTATCTCAACCGTCGGCGCTTAGGCGCCGTCCGTGGGGATACGCAGATCGAGCATGTCGAACTCTATCGGCGACGAGAGATTATTCCCGAGGATACAACCCGGAAGACAGGGCGCCTCATCCCTGCCGATTCAGACGATCGTTCGGTCTCGAACGCTTTAGATCCGAGGCGTAAGTCTCGCCTATATGGCGTAGATAGCCTCGATCGCATTCCGCTATTGACGATGATTACGGAATCGATGATCTTTACGACGGTTTAGATCTGCTGACTCCAAGGCTATGTCGGTAGATTCCACCGTGGCGACACAAATGATGACACCGCAAGCATACCTTCTCATGGCCCCGCAATATCAACATGGCCGATGCAGAACCTCCGGAGATCCTCAGACGGGATGCGGCGGTCGCCGTGTCGGGCAGATTAATTACGCGGCGGCAGAAGATGAGGTCGCTACCGGTCGCCACGAGCAAGACGCCATTCGCCGTAGCCTCGACACCTCTATCAATCGACCTTGGCACGGTTTCGCGACCGGTGTAAGCGGCGGCGTCGCGACCCACCTCGCGTCTTGGCGCTAAAGTCTCCCAGAAGCTTCCTGTCGGGTCAATTCCTGCGGATCGAACTCGGTCAGGCGAACGCGGATGGTTCGAGGATCCCGGACCCATAGATCGAGTCGGAACGGCTCGAAGCTATAGCAACGGTCCTCGATCCACCAATCAAGCCGATCTCGCCAGATGGGCGTCGTTGCGTCTAACCTAGAGCGACCGGTCAAGGCCTAAAGTCTCTAGGAGAAGTCAACAACTCCTCTAGGCAAAGACAAAACCGCCGGAATGATTCGGACAGACTCGATCGATCGCGTGACCTCGCCACCATCGAAGGGTCATCGCCCATGAGCGAGCTACCGTGGTCGCCGTCGCTCGCCGAGTCCTCGTAGTCATCGCGACCACGGGGGCAAGCGCGCGTGATGATCACGGACGGTCCCCTCGTGAGGAGCGCGTCGTCGCGACCACGAGGAAGGAGCGTGGGGTTGTCCCGAGAGAGTTTCTCCAGCCGAATCATCCTGCTCAGCAGAGTTCCTCCGCGCCGCAGACCAACGCCTTCTCGAGACTAGGTTCTCGCGGAAGGTGGCGGTCGATGCCTTGGGTCAGCAGGGCTTTCTCGACGAGCCAGGTCGTCCGATGGCCCTCAAAGTTTAAGCCCGGTCACATGGAGAGGTACAATGGGACTCGTAACCCGAGGAATTCCTTTCCATCTACGCTTATGACCATCATGGCGGCCGGGGTGACGAGCCTCGTTATGGCTAATTACCTCCGATCGCCCTTGAGGGTGCTTTGCCGGACGTGGTCATTTAATCGGCAAGAGGGTTCCATCTGCTCTTGGAACTGACTTTGTGACGCCTCGATCGCCAACTTCCGAGAGCTGTTACGTGCGTCGGGCAAGGAGGATGATCTGCACGGATGATCCAGATGAATGGGGAGACCCTCCGCAACTTCGTGAAGCGTTCATTAAGATTCGCAACACGATCCCGAACATCTCGGACGAATCATTATCCGCGCCTTCAAAAGCGGAGTCCGCGACGAAGCGGCTCACCCAGATCTCGAGATCAACGAGACTGGACCGCCAACGACTGCTCAAGACGGTGATCGCTATGCCAACGCTGCAGAGCGCGTTCAAGACAAAAAGGCGTTCGACAAGGGCGAGCCGCCTTGACTGGTGTGGATGAGAAGAAGAAGAGCAAGAAGAACCACGGTGACAAGAAGTTCCGTAAGAAGAAGAATAAAGGTGATGCGAACAATACCGTCATTGGTATAGATCGCGCCTCCTCCCAAGGATGGGCGTAAGAAGCCCAACAATAACTACAAGGGCAAAAGCTCGCTCAGGAGGCGGACAAGGCAAGAAAGGTCCAAGCGACCGATTTTGCAAATTCCACCAGCACTACGGGCACGACATACGCCATTGCAGAACTTGGGCTGCAAAGCTCGACGATTTCTACAACGGCAAGGGCCCAATGCCCACCCTGCCCGAACAAGGTGATGCCGGCAGGGACAAGCGCCCAAATAGACGGGGTGATTGGGACGATGATGACGAATATCAAGAGCCCGTGAACCATATCGCCGTTATTTTGGCGGCTCCTCGCTTATACCTCTCGACAGCCTCAAGGAAGCTGCCCGGAGGTCCACAACGCTGAAAAGGCAAACCACAACCTGAATCGATGAAGTGGACCGAGGTCTCTATCTCCTTTTCTAAGGATGATTGCCCCACTGGGATGACCAAGCCTCAGCGTCTCCCTCTGGTGGTCGCCCCGACCATCAGCAACGCCAGAGTTGGTCGCGTCCTGGTCGACAATGAGGCGCTTTGGACCTGCTATCAGCAAAGGTCTTGGACGAGATGCAGATTCCTCGCTCCAAGCTTAAAGAAGTAGCAATGCCTTTCTACGGCATTGTCCCGGGAAGTCGTTGACCATTAGGCGATTGTTCGCTGTTACCTTCGGCATCAAGCAACTTTGGACGGAGTCGATCACGCTTGACGTGGTCGACTTCCTTCCGTGTACAATGCGATCCTCGGCCGGCCATCTCTTGGCAAGTTCATGGCCGTGTCCCATCATGGATACCATTGCGTGAAGATACCGGGCCCTAACGGCGTGATCACGATCAAGGGCAACTACAAAGTCGCTCGATTGCGACGAGCGCCCTCGCCTGGTCGACCGGCTTCCGCCACGTGGCCCGATGTTCGCAGACCAAGTCTCAGACGCCCTAAAGTCTCCTTCACCAGGGGTGAGACCAAGGAGGTTCCATTGCTCGATGATTCCTCCAAGATAGTTCATCTGGGCCAACTCGACCCCAACCCGGGAGCCATCGACATGCCCGAGTCCCAAGGAGGTCATTGAGCACAAACCGGCCGCTCGACCGACAAAAGCACTGCTCGCCGAAGCTTCGACGCTTTCGGACTTCAGCGGGGATCATCAAGGATCGCTTTGCAAGTCGCTCGCACCGGTTTCATCCGCGAGGTTGATCACACCGAGTGGTAGCCAACCCTGTCATTGTAAAGAAGAAAGGCGGCAAGTAGAGGATGTGTGTCGATCACACAGATTTGAACGCTGCTTGTCCCAAGGACAATTTCAGCGCCTCGATAGATCACCGGTCGATGCGATCATTGCGGATGCCCAGCTCTTGAGTTTTTTGGATGTTTACTCCGGTTATCACCAAATAAGCATCTCCCCCGAGGATGAAGAGAAGACTGCCTTCATTACCCCCTTTGGCACTTTCTGCTATACGACCATGTCTTTCGGTCTCACAAGAACGCTGGTGTTGACGCGTTCAAATATTGATGGAGAAGACTTTCTCAGAACAGCGCGGAAGAAACCTGGAGGTCTATGTCGATGACATAGTTGTAAAGAGCAAGCTTGCTTCAGATCATGTAAAAGACCTGGCCGAGACTTTTGAAAATCTCAACAGGCATCGAATAAAGTTAAATCCAGAGAAATGTACCTTTGGTGTTCGATCTGGAATGTTGCTCGATTATGTAATTGGTTCGCAAGGAATTTCGCCAACCCCGAAAAATCGAGGCCATTGAAAATATGCAGTTCACTACCGCTAAGGAAGTCCGAGTCTCATCGACGGATGGTCGCCTTGAGCGTGTTTATTTCCGTCGTATTAACGCTGGCTCCCTTCTTTAAGACCTGCGCAAGCACAATGGCTTCAGTGGACAGAGGAAGTCGATCGGTCTTTTCAAGATCTTAAGCAATACCGTCCAACGACTGTTTTGACTACCCGTGACACGGCGAATGCTCTTGCTCTATCTTGGTCGCATGCCTCAAGCGGTGGCGCGGTCTTGACGGTGGAAAGGGAAGGCATCCAATGCCAATCTATTACGTGAGCGAGGTACTTCACGGATCTAAGGAGCGCACCACGAGGTCCGAAGTCGCTCTACGCCTTGCTCATGTCCTCCAGAAACTTCGCCATTATTTTCAAAGATCAAATCTCGGTCCCACCAAGTTCCTCTTGGAGAAATCTTAAGGAACAAGGAAGCCGTGAAAGAATAGCTAAGTGGGCAATGGAATTAGCGAGATCGATATTCATTACACGCTCGAACGACTATCAAATCCTGTGTCCCGGTGACTTTGTCGCCGAATGGACTTGCCGCCCAAATCCCGTGAAGCTCCCGAGCAACCCGATGAACCCTCTTGGACCATGTTTTTGATGGCTCGCGACCGAAAACTTCGGGGCTGGTTTTGTTCTCATCTCCCCAAGGAGAGCAACTCCAGATTCTATCCAACTACACTTCATGCGACTAACAACGCCGCGAGTACGAAACCTTTCCTCGCGGGACTAAGAGCGTGCAAGTAGATCGTGAAGGAGATTCACAACCGGTCATCAACCAGTCAACAAGGAGTATCGCTCTTGCGATGACTCAATGGCGCGATACCGGTTGAAGTGAGGAAGTTGGGCGCACTTTCGATTTTTCGAGGTGCTCTTCGTGCCCGAAAGGACAACTTTACGCCGACCAACCGCCCAAGTATGGATCCTCACGAGAACTCGCTGGCAGGGGTGCTCGTCGAGCACCTTCACAAGCCCTCAATAACGTCCCCGGACGAGGCAACAGAGACAGGTGGTGCTGTCTCCGTCATCGAGCAGACTGCGGATTGGACAACGCCATTTGTCCGATATCTTGCAAATGGGACACTGCCCGAAGACGAAGCCGAGCGTTCCCAGCTTACAAGGCGCGCTGCTCCATACAAGCTTGTGGACGGCATCCTTTACCGTCACGGTGCTCTAGGAGTCCTCTCCAAGTGCATCTCTCAACCGGAGGGTGTGTTCCTTCTTAGGGACATACACGAGGGTGCCTGTGGCAACCACGCCTCCTTCCGAACTCTGGTCGGCAAAGCGTTTCGCATGAGCTATTATTGGCCCATAGCGTTACAAGATGCCCGGGATATCGTGACTAAGTGCAAAGCCTGCCAATTTCACGCCCGGAAGGCACACAAGCCCGTCCAAGAACTCCAAACGATCCCCCCATCTTGGCCTTTCTCCATATGGGGTCTGGATCTGCTCGGCCCGTTCCCTAAGGGGTACAAGGGCTATACACACTTGCTCGTCGCCATCGACACTTTTACAAAGTGGATCGAGGCAGAGCCTGTGTCATCTCTTCACGCCAAAACGGCTGTACGCTTCTTCAAAAGCAACGTGGTCACGCGCCGATCCCCACAAGTCGATCACGATAACGGTACCAGTTCGAGCGAGCTATTCCAGAATATCGCGAATACCGGGCACCAAGGTTCGCTTCGCTTCGTGGCGATCCACGAGCAATGGAGCGATCGGCGAGCTAACGGACAGATCGTCCGGGTATCAAACGGCGGTGTTCGCCGCTCTCAACGAGCACAACAAAGTTCGGTCGACGGTTCCTTCCGTCCTTTGGGTCGTTCGCTTTCTGACGGCCACCGGCAACTGGGAAACTCCTTTCCAAGCGGTTCACGGTGCGAAGCCATCCGCGCCGCCGGTAGTACTCGGCTCGCTTTGCACGAGCTTCGGTCAACTTGGTTGACGACGAGCAAGAGCGCCTACTCGATCTCGACCTCCTCGAAGGCACACGCGACCGGGCACAAGTCAGAATGGCGCGCTATCAGTAAGATCTTCACAGGCACGCTTCCATATCGGTTCGACCAAGGGCCTTGAAGGCGGGCGACCTTGTTCTACGCCGTGTCCAGAACCTGTCCAATGCCAACAAGTTAACTCCCCGTTGGGAGGGTCCGTTCACGGTCGTTTCCACTGCTCGCCCGGGGGCTGTTCGCCTGGCAATGGAGGACGGGAGAGAGCTGACCAGCACTTGGAACATCGACCAACTTCGTAAGTTCTTTGTGTAGGTCTCTTTGTGTGTTTGCTTAGCCTTGCGCTTTTTGTCAAACTTCGCGACTTAGTTCGTTCAAGTCTCTCGGGCACCATGTAAAGTTCAATCCAATTATTAAGTGAATTCTCTCGGCCTCTGTGCCCTTTTCACTTCTTGTCTTCTGAAGACTACCTCTCTCTCTCTGGTAACACTTGATGGCTGCCCGATCCTTGCGAACTCTTGGCTCTGCAATCTTAAGGATTTTTTCCTGCCCGTATCTAAGTTCCTGAACTCAGGGTTGCGTAACACGGCTTTTCCACCTTGCGGCTAAGTCTGCTCTCATAAGCCCTCCGCGGCAGAGGCACTTACTGCTTGGCGCGACCACTTGGCAATGTCTGCTCTCGTAAGCCCCCCGCGGCAGAGGCACTTTCCTTGTTCTGTTATCCTCGGAATTGCCTAACTTACGCCAACGAGCAGTCTATGGAACAAGTCGAACAAGGTGCGGGTGTCACTCTATCTCTCTACGCATGCGCCCGAGTTCGCAAGCTTAGGTTCTCGAGCATCATCCGTACCGGGGGCTAAGGTGTCGCTCTTTCTCTTGTGCACCTGTTCGGGTTCGCAAACTCAGGTTTCCGAGCAGATGCACAACGGGATCGGGAGTTAGGCTAAGCGCTCACCGGTTTTCTTAAACTTCTTAGCTACTGCTCGCTTTCTTAGTTTCGTTCGTTCTGTCTTTTTTTGCTCTTTTTGCGGGAAGAAAGGTAAGTGCTTTATTGCGTTAATCAAAAGTTTGGTACAAAGCGTTTTAAGATTCTGCCAAGGCGCTACTTAGGAGTAAGTCGCTCCTTTAACTCCTCAACTTCTAACTTGAGGCGCACGACTTCGCCTTGAGCCTTGATTCCTTCCCGGCTTCGCCGGGCGCTCGATCTCCTCCTTGCTTCGCTTGGCTCAGGCTGCAGCTTTTCGCCTTGATGGCCTCGACCTCTTAGGTCTTGGCGCTTGTTGGTCGGTCGAGCCTCGCTCAGCTAGCTCACGCTCAACGGTCTTGAGCTGCTCGTCCGGCTCCTTGACCTTCTTCTCCGGTGATCGCCCTCACGCCATCCTCACAAGAACTCCTCGATTTCTTCCTGTGAAGCCCACAGGGTTGAAATCTTCGCCTGGAGTCCCGCGGAGGTCAGCTCCTCTTTGGCCAGCTGGGCCTTGAGCTTCTTGACGTCCGCCACGAGCGCCTTCCGCCCGTGGGACGCGTCGGCGAGTTGCTCTTCGAGCCACTTCGTGCGGCCCGGCTTCTCTTCCTCGGCGCCAGCCTTCACGGCTTGCGCGCGAAGCTCCTCGGCTTCTTTTAAGAGAGCCTCGGAGGAACGCCTCTCTTTGGTCAGCTCGGCCTTGAGCTTCTTCGCTTCGCCTTGGTCAAATGCTTTGGGCAGCCAGCAGGGTCGCCCGGATCCTCGTCTGGAGATGCTCCGGAGGATGCCAAGACTGGCGTCTGCTCGATGGTGATACCGTCCTCGAGTTCCGCCATGGTGTCCCTAAAGACCTGAGGGAGAAGATCAAGTCGGTCACTCGGCAATGATGCAGCTAAGCTGAACAAGATTTGGTCTTGAAGTTTACCTTGCCAAGTCGGCTCTTCAGCCCGCGGCGCAGGCGGTCCTCGAGGCCATGTGTCACGAAGCCCCGCTCGTGCGGGATGAGACGGGCGCGTTCTTCCCGTCGCCGCCTTGTTCGCTCCTTCTTCTTGGGGCGCATCGCTTCGCCGGGAGCGGAGCGACGGTGAAATGCTTTCGCCTCACGCCCTTCTCCTCGTCCTTTTCCTCCTCCGCCAACGTCTTGGCGAGATCGAGCTACTCGCCGAGTGGCGCCGGTATTTCCACGGCAGGGCGACTTGCGCGACCGCTGGGGCTTTTTCTTTTCCTCGGCGGCGGGATTTCACTCGCCGCCAGAGAATCCCGTCGCCTCGGGGTGAGCTGCCCGCGACGAAGTGCTGGCAGACCGGCTCCTCGGTCCCCGCCGAGAGCAACTTCCGAGCCATCGCTTGGCCCATCGTTCGCGGGCGCCGCTTCCGCTTCTTCCGCTTCCAGCCGTTCCACCGCGCTTCTTCAGCGCCGAGTACCTTCATTGAGTCTGGCGGGAGCAGCCCCACGCCGCCTTGTCCTTGAGGTCGCCAATCTCATCGCCATGACGCACCGCGGTACTCGGCGGCGAGGATCGCTCGTTGCCGCGGCAATGTCGTCCGTGGCAATCTCCTCTTAGGCGGTGACGAAAAGGAGATGATCGTTAAGTTTAACGCGCTAGGAATTCAAAGATCAAATATCGATCTCTACATACCGCCGTGGGAGGCTTGATTCGATCTTCTTCGCCGAACTTTTCGCCTCTTCCTGGGGCTCTTTAGCGCCTTGCCCGCCTTGGCCCCTAGGTGTCGTGGCGATGAGCTCGGCTCCCTACCGAGCCGAGCACTCTTCTCGCAGCGTAAAGCTTTTCCTTGCGCGACTTCTTCCTCGAGCCTCCTCTCGCTCGGCGACTGTTGCTGTACCGTCCCCATGCGTCTAGGGTGAGCTTGCGTGTAACGCCTAAGCCGAGGGCCATGGTCCTTACCTCTTCGCGCTCTGCTTTCAGGAGGAGGGGGGCTTGGTCTCTTCATTGGCCGACCGCGAGCCCGCTTGGTTTGTTCGGCGCTCTCCGTCGCCGTGGGTGGTCTCTTCAATGTCTGGCGGCCGCCGTGTCGCGGCGAGCTCCGTGTAGGCTCGGCCGCCATCTTGGGCTTTGTGGCCACTTTGGCCTTGCTCTTCTTCACCTTCTCCTTCTCAGAACCAGAGAGTTCTTCCACGATCCCGCCGAGGATCAACTCATCTTCCTGTGTGTTTGAGAAGCAAATGTTAGCGTGAATAAGCGATGTAAATCCTGCGAAGCAGACGAGGGTTCGAGCAACTCACCTCGGCTGTGCGGACGAGCACGTTCCTCGGACTCGCCGGTGACCTCGCTGTCCTTCTTCGCCGCCTTCAGCATGGCGTCGACCCGCTCGGTCACCCATGCGTCGGTGGGTTTCTCTACCCGAACAGAAGGGATCGTCAGTTCCTGTTCGGATGAAAATTATCAAAGTAAAGGTTGAGTCTTAAAGGCACTTACCCGTGCTCTCCCTGGAGATGTCTTCCCATCCCTCTATCTTGTAGAAGGGATAGGGCCTTCTCTGCAGCGGACAGACTCTGTTCGCTGTGTAGTCCCGGATGATCTCCCTGCCCATGAGCCCGAGGCTCACGAGGGAGGCGATCTTCCTTGTCAAAAACCAATCCTCGGCGGTCATCTCCGCCGAGGCATTAGCGCCCCTTCACGGTGCCTTCCGGTGAAGACGAGCTTGTTGTCGTTGCTTCGCTTGTTTGTAGAACCACCTCACCCACCACGCGCCATCGAGTCGAAAGCAACGGGCGAGGGTACGGTCGTCGTCGGCGATGGCGGAGCTTGAGATAGTAGCACCCGAAGCGCCGAAGCGGCGAGCTGCTCCTCGTCATCAGATAATAGTGGAGGAACAACCCTACCGTGGATCGACTCCCAGATAGCCCTCGCAAGTGTGCAAAGACGGCCATCCGAGGATGTTTGTTCGGATTGAGGTTCGCCACCTCCAATCCGCCGATGTTTAAGAAGGCCTCGACGAAGTCGCTGGAGATCGCAACCCAAGCAAAGGCGAATCGCTCGAAGTTAACGAACTCTCCTCCAATGACTCGGAGTATCCTCCTCCCGGCGACCTCCACCACTGGGTGTCAATGTGGCCCTCCTCCTCCCAGATCCTAAGGTCCTCCTCGGTCAAGCTAGTGCACGTGAATTTGGCCATAGCGGTACCTGTATCGGACGAGGGGTTGGTGGTGGAGTTTGGGTGCTTGATCTTTGGCGTGGTTGGAATTAGGGCTTGGAGAGGAAAAGCGTGAGAACAGTGGTGGCATGGCGCTTGGATGCTTTATAGTCCCGTATAAGCACTCTGCAACGGTTTTGCCCAAAAATGGCTAGTTTTACCACAACAACCGGGTAAAGCGGTCGCTGCTTTCATCTTGCAATGATAGGAAGTTACCGTTGGAGTCCGCTAACGGTTATTTTTCCGGTGTCCGCACTAAAGGCTGAGTGCTCGCCTCGACGGATGTCATTCCTCGCTCGACGAACGGAGTTGCTTCAGTCTTCGGTCGGTCTATTCGGCCCCGAACAAATCTTGTTCGGTTGAACCATGACCTGTTCGGTCGCTTGTTACACGTCTTTGTAGAAGCAAAATTTCCCTCTTCGTGACTTGGAGTCTCAAGAGGAAGACCCCACTCTAGTGAGTCCTTCCACTTGAGTCTCGGGGGCTAGCTATCGGGGATAAAATTACGGCCCATTGCCATGGCCCAATACCTGACGGCCCAGTCGAACAGCCTACCAGGGCCCAGTCCCCTGGAAGGTTCTATCTGGCCCATATGCATCCTGCCGAACAGCTTCCTAGCTGGCGTGGTGCGTAATGGCCAAAGAATCGTGTTTGAGTTCGACTCGAATAAGGGTTCTGCACGGCTACGTGAAGACCCGGATGTTGGTTTCCCGGATCGAAGCAGACGTCGTGATCCCCAAGATTAGGAGTATGCCTTATCTACCTCGGGATATATTTGGCATGTACTGAGTTCGTTACGATCTCGTGGTTAGCCCGGCCCGATATTCCCCCGGTAGGTCGGTTTGCTCAGCACTATATAAACAGGGGCCCTTTGGCGTTTAGGGGATCCCTGGCATTGAGTTTTACAACTTAGCATCTAGCCTAGTGCTTTGGCACTTGTACACGCATAACCTCGCCGAGACTTATTCGTCTCGTCGAGCCACCTCTTATATTCGTATCTGATATATAAGAAAGGCTGGACGTAGGGCTATTATCTCTCCCGAGAGGCCTGAACCAGGATAAAAACCCCTGTCTCCTTGTTCGTTGCTGTTCGCATTGTTTGGCGTGTCTCCTATCTCAATCTTCAAGAACCTTAGCGAGTTGAGATCGTTATCTCAACCGTCGACACCATCCAACATTGCATTCAATCTTCTAGATCGAGTTGGGTACTCCGGCTTCATGACAAAGTTTTAATTGTATGTGAATTATCTCCCTGAATTCAAAGACTTTTTGAGCCCGATCATTCAATCGCCTAACACACCTTTCAAAGGAGGCGGTAGGTAATGACTTAGTGAATGTGTCGACCAAATTCTCACGATTTGGTGTCTTTGGATACTTAGTTCGTTCACTTATGCAGTTCATGCGCATAAAAGAACTTGAGGTCGATATGCTTAGTGAGATTACTTTTCACATAACCCATTTGCATTTGTGCAACACAAGCAGCATTATCTTCAAAGATAATTGTAGGGATTTGCTCAATAGGTAATCCACATGACTGCAAGATGTGTTTCACCATTCTTCTTAACCATGCACATTCACGAGATGCTTTATATAATGCAATGATTTCCGAGTGGTCTGTGGACGTAGCCACAAGCGTCTGCTTGGACGACTTCTATGATATTGCAATGCCACCACATAGGAAAACATACCCAGTTTGTGATTTACCAGAATGCAGGTCCGAAAGGTACCCAGCATCGGCATAACCAACAATATTCATATCTTGGTTCTTCCTGTAAAACAGGCCAAGATCAATGTTTCCACGGAGGTATCGAAAGATAACCTTTATTCCGTTCCAATGTCTCTTCGTGGGCGCACTGTATCGAGCCAACGTGTTCACGGTAAATGCTATATCATTCCACGTACTGTTAGCGAGATACATAAGTGTTCCTATTGCATTCAAGTACGGGACTTCCTGCCCGAGGATTTCCTCCCCCTCTTCCCTAGGTCGGAAGGGGTTCTTTTCTTTCTGCAAAGATCTCCCTATCATAGGGGTTATTCAGGAATAGGCTTTGCCAAAGCCAAACCTTTCTAAAGCCTTCTGAGTATAGGTCGCTTGGTGCATTAGGATCCCTTAAGGGAACTGCTCGAGCTGCAAGTCTAAGCAGTGCTTAATTTACCTAAGTCTTTTTAATTCAAAACCATACTTCAAGTATGAGCATTCTCTTCTTCAAGTTCATATAGTGACTTTCAGAGTTTCACACTATATGTTTCTATTTGCTCTATCTTGGTTACGGAAGGTGATACTTCAAGTATTTTCATTCATAAATCCGAATCCAAGTCTCTTATACATATATTCAGTAACAACATCCTTCAATTTAAATTTCACTCTCAACTTCAAGTTAAGTTTTGCCAATAATGAGATATATCTAGAGGAAAACCATGACCAGAAAATAAGTTTCTTCATAAAGCGTCGAGCTATCAGCCTTGTTATGTACCATTCATTTTTCTCATTTCTCTTCTAAAGAAAATGCTAGTATACCGCGGTATTTGCCTTATTTTATATGGCATACATATGTCGATTTTGGCTGTTACTCTATTCATAAGTTCTCTTAATAATATAATTCATATGGCCATTTAGTCGTGGGGTGCTTCGTGCACTTCTACTTGCTCTGCACCGCTATTTTCCATCACGGGAGCAAGTTCCTTTAGTTATTATCGCTGGTGTGTGTACACACTTTGGTGGATACATTCATGCATTTATTCCTGCCATGGAATATTCAAAACTGGGAGTGCCTCGCTAGCAGAATTCTCTCCAGCTGCTAGGTCTCAACTGGCTCCCCTTCACTACTTGGGGCATTTTTAGTGATTTGGTCATGATAAGCCCTCTTTCCCTTTTCCCCAGGTGTCCCCAGGTACTTCGGGTCGGAGGAACCAGACTCCATGTTCTTTCTGAGGCCTTTGAACAGGTTGAGGGGTACCTTCAATTCTTCGGTACTGCTACCCTCTCTGGCGCATTACTTCTAGTAATGCAACTTAATCATTCCCTTCATATCACAAAAATGGTTATACAGTGGCAGTTTCACATATATTTCAATATTCTTCAAGATTTCTACTAGTGCAATGGTCATGCACGAGAATTCTATATGCTTATTTTCTCGGCATTCTCATTCAGGAGTTCTAATTCTCCCATAATGACGGAAAAATATTCCTCGTCAATAGTGGTATGGTACATATAATTCAAAGTGGAAAATTGCATGGTGACCCTTTGCATGCACTAGTTGGATGTTGTAGGACTACATATCTTTTTAAATAGTGATTTCGGGATGCTTTGTATAAGATTTCATGTCTCCACACATTCTTCAAGAATTACAACTCTGCTCATTAACCGGGCTAATTATTCAATTCTTTTTTAATTCATATGACTGCTAGTCTCTTTGCAAGAGGTGGCATGATACGCCAATGCAAAGTGCTCTGCTTCAAATATCATCATCAAATGACTTTAAAATAAAGTCACTAGCAGTGTCCATTGCGGCGGACTTCATATGATGGTATAGGAAAAATTCTTTAATTCTAGTGATCTATATGATCTTCTCTTCAAATGCTTCGCAGACTGGATGTGTATTTGAGTAAGCAGTCAAACAAGAGTCAATTCAATGATTTAATCATGTAAGCCCTGTTGTATTAGGCAGCTGTTAGGTAGCTCAAACTTGTCTCTTTCACATAATAATGATCCCTAGAATTTTCAATTAGTGTCATGCCCCAGTGATCCGCGAGTATTTTATTAAGCAAGCACTGCTTTGGATTTGTTCGTATCTAAAGTACGAAACAACAGGATATTCTTATCAACATTATTGTATTCCACACGGATCACACGGAGAGAGGGAGGGAGAGTGTCAACACTTTTTTATACTTATCTGAGAGCCACTGTGCTATGCACCAGTCTCTAGATCAGTACACTAGTGCTTGCAACACGTTCACAATCAAGGTGGTGGTTACGATCGCAAAAGTTTCAGGAACCAGGGATCTTCGTCCAAGTACGATAGTGACAACGTTCCAAGACACAAGCCAATGCGCAAAGTGTGTGGCAAACTCAGTCACGTGGTTCTTAGATGCTACAACCGTTTCAACCATGCATTCGAGGCAAGGGATATCCTCATTGCAGCCCACATGAGCAATGGGTACAATATCAACCAAATGTGGTACACTGATACTGGGGAAAATGATTTCACTGACACTCAATTGGATGGTCTCGTTCCAAATGACATTAAGTTCGTGAGCCTTGACGCGTATGACATCGGGTACTTGAATTTGTGACTTCAGTGACATTTTGCCTATTTTTCGGATTTTACCCGTGATTTACACTGTTTTTCTCCAGTGCAATTACCATTTTGTCCCCGTCTTCTTCAACTAGCAACCCATCTCCTCCTTCTTCTCCTACTCCGGTGGCCGTGTGAGCTCGCCGCCGCCTCGAGCTCCGCCACCGACGCCGCCTCAAGCTCGCCACCGCCCGATGTGCCTCAAGCTCATGCCGCCGCTCAGCTCGGCCCGCCTCCTTCCTCAACGCCACATGCCGCCTTTCCTTACACATTGCCGCCGCATTGCCTTGATCGTCGCCGTGTCTCGCCGCCACCTCCTTTCCCAGCTCTGCCGCCGCAGCCTCGAGCTCGGCGCCATCGTCGCCTCTCCCAACCCATCTCTCACTGACGTGTGGGCCCCATGAGGGCAATATGGTCAAAAAATAGGAAAATCGATGGTAAATTGGGGGAAAAATGCAAAACGTCACTGAGATCACGAATTCGAGTGCCCGGTGCCATACGCGTCAAGGCAATCAAACTTAATGTCATATGAAATAAGGCCATTAAATTGAGTGTCAATGAGGAAAATCTTCCTATGGGCTCGTTTGGAAGGCTCTTCCCCGCCGGGATTCTGGCCTGATCCTGGGACGGAATCCCACCTAGGAAATTTCCGCCGGGAAAATCACAGGTACATTTGGCAACCTATTCCCCTGAGGGATTTCAGCCCTTCCCAGTCCAAACCCCGGGGAAATGCCCCCACTGCTGCCTGACACGTTGATTTTTTCCTGTCCCGCTCTAGATCTGTGCGGCCCCGACCCTTCGTCGTCCCCTCCGGCCGCCGCACCTCTCCGACCTTGCCTCCGGCCGTCGCACCGGAGCCGCCGCGACCACCAGCAGGAGCCGCCCTAGAGCCACAACGCCCGCCCGCCGGAGCAGCCCCGGAGCCGCAACGCCCGCCCGCCGGAGCCGCCGCCTCCTTGGCCGCCACAAGCTCCTGGAAGCACGAGCGGTGCCGCACGCGCCGCCATCGGGCGACCAGCGTTGGAGCAAGGGCGTGGGCGGTTGGCGTCGTCCGGTTTGAGGCAACAAACCATTGTTTTTCAGATCTAGGTGGTTTGCAATCTGACTCCTCTTCCCCACAAATCCCTCCCCTCACCGACGTCTCCGGTCAGCTCCTCTTCCCCCTAGATTCCCCCCTCCCCTCGCCGACGCCTCCGGTCATCTCCTCTCCCCCCAAAATTCCGGTCAGCTCCTCTTTCCCCCGTCTCCCCTCGCCGACCCCCACATTCTAGCCACCGGCGGATCCGTCGAGCACTTGGCCTTATTAAGAGCACCAATGGATCCCTCCCTCGCCTCGCTGCCCCCGCCTCCGCCGACTAGCTCTGCTCCTCGCCGAAAACCAGTTGCCTGTAATTGTTTTTGTATTAATCGCCGCATTATATCCTTTAGTTATTTTTTGCGGAATTCCCAGTCGAACCGGAAAATGTCCATTTTGAATATTAGCTGTTGTTTTTCAAGAAATTCCACTGTCGTTGGAGAAGACCAGGAGGAGAAAAAGGAAAAAAAGGAGAAAAAGGAGAAGGGGAAGAAGGAAGACAAAAAGGGGGAAGAAGGACCAGGACCTAGGCCGCAAGAACCATTAATTAGTTATTTTTCGCGGAATTCCCAGTCGAACCGGAAAATGTCCATTTTGAATATTAGCTGTTGTTTTTCAAGCAATTCCACTGTCGTTGGAGAAGACCAGGAGGAGAAAAAGGAAAAAAAGGAGAAAAAGGAGAAGGGGAAGAAGGAAGACAAAAAGGGGGAAGAAGGACCAGGACCTAGGCCGCAAGAACCATTAATTAGTTATTTTTCATGAATTCCCAGTCGAACCGAAAATGTCCATTTTGAATATTAGCTGTTGTTTTTCAAGCAATTCCACTGTCGTTGGAGAAGACCAGGAGGAGAAAAAGGAAAAAAAGGAGAAAAAGGAGAAGGGGAAGAAGGAAGACAAAAAGGGGGAAGAAGGACCAGGACCTAGGCCGCAAGAACCATTAATTATCTTGTAGACCATGCCTTCTTGTTGTAATATTAACTTTTAGACCTATTGTTATGATATTAATTAATTATTGTTAGATGTGTTATTTAAGATTTAGACGAGGTGTAATATTACTGTGATGGATCCCATTCTGTCATAACTTCTTGTTGTAATATTAACTTTTAGACCTATTGTTATGATATTAATTAATTATTGTTAGATGTGTTATTTAAGATTTAGACGAGGTGTAATATTACTGTGAGGTTGAGGTGGAGTCTTCGAACAACATCGACAACGTCAAGGCCAAGATCCAGGACAAGGGAAAGCCTAGCATCTACAAACTTCTGGAGATCTGGTGAATAGTTATTCGCAGCTTGTTAATGAATGGAAGAACAGTGCTCTTATTATTTCTAAATCTTTGGCAATGGCATATGTCATGGATCAGGTAGTTTGTTGTGTTTCATTCCATCAGATAGTATTATATCCTAAAATTATTATTATCAGTATACATGGGTCATGATTCATGGTAGCAGATCATGTGAAAAAGAAACAGAAGTTTAAAAATTAAAATTCCATGAAAATTAGGTGTAAAAGTTGTGAATCCTACCTATGGTAGTCTTTTAAGTTTTAACAAATCCGGAAGCCTTTACACCCAATTTTCATGCATTTGTAGCAATTGTTTCATTATTACAGGACAACTCCCGTATAATTCATTAGCCTCCAGTACTAATGTATGATAAGATTTGAAAATAGCATACTAGTAACCATTACTGTGAACCATTCTTTGCGAAAGCAAATTTGCTTCAACAAACGTCCTGGGAAAACAATGTCAGAATGAGTGGCTTAGTAGAACAGGCAAGTTTTTTTTCCCCAGTTTGTTGGTTGCAAAAATAATATAAATAAATTTATCCTTAGAAAATATTTTGGCAGATTCGAGGACCCCTTTCTAATATAAGAGCTCTTGCGAAGATGCTATCCGGTCATACAACGAAAGTTGAGGTCTTCTAATGTATTGGTTTTAGTTGTTCTTTTTCAAAAGGATTTATAGGTCCTGGGACCATCAATTTGCCTGGTAGTTCTTATGTTTTCCTCATTTGCAGATCCCTTATGATATTGTTGAAGATATTCTCATCCAAGGTGATCACTTGAAAGATGCGTTGCAACAGATTCAAGAAGCTGTATATCTGACTAAGGTGACATTATAGTCATTTCAAAAGTATTTGACTAATAATAGAAGTGTGTTGTTCGATTCACACGATGGAAAATATCAAAATATCTTTTACAGCTTGGAACATGAAAATTTAGAAAGTACTAAGCAATAAGCTGCAAATGAATATCAAGTATGATAGTCTAATTTTAATTTCCCAAGGATGTGTAGGAATTTCCTTAGCATAAACTCTTATGTTATTTCTCTCTTCAAAGGTTTACTCAATAAATAAGGTCAATTTCCATTATTATGTAAGCTTCCTAGTTGAATTGATCAGAATAGTGGAAATCATTTATTTAATTGAATATCCCCTGTTTTTAAGGGATATAAAATGAATATCCCCATTCGTGTATTTATTTAAAATTGAATGTCCCTGCTTATTTAATTGAATATCTGTTGCCAATTGAATGTCCACCATACCCCATTCATGTATTTGTTATGAAACAAATGAGGGGAAATGGTTTAGTTGATACAAAAAAAAGTTTTTAGGCTAGTTATGATTTTTCAAAAAAAAGGAACATAACCTCATCATCTTTTTCCAGAATTAGACTAGACTATACATTGGTGTAGGGTGTCAGCCATGGTTGTGGACTTTGACCAGGTGCAATAGCATTAATTTAGTGATCAGGTATTGCGACACAAGAGCAATAGCATTAATTTAGTGATCAGGTGTTGCGACACAAGTGGTTATGGGATTACCAGGATTTCATTAGCGGATTACCAGGATTTCATTAGCTTGGAAAGTATGAATTGTTAGTTAATTGTTCGTTAAATATTATTCGTTGCTGGGCGACTACCCAATGTATAGGGGTTAGCTGGTTAGTTTGAGATTCAGAAAATAAAATAAAAGAAAGTCTTTTCTTCTTCCTCACGCCGCTAGACGCATCACCGCTCACCGGCCAGCTGGCTAGGTGTTCAAGCCTCACCACATTAGATCTGCACATAACATCAGGATGATTAATTTCCATGTTAGTTGTTTCTTCTTTTTTTGCTATCCTATATATTTCCTTTTGAATTGTTTCTCTCTTTTGAGTAATGGCACTTCAAATAGTCAACATTAAGGAGCGCATTGTTATCCTTTTCATAAGCAAGCAAAGAAAAAGTACCAACTTTCCTAGTCTATTCCAAACTTTCCTAGTCTGTACTCTCTCTCTCTTTCCTAGTATACATCTCACTCAAGCAACACAATCTGTCATTTCCTCTAGGCTGTTCATGATCAAACAAACTTGAATCATTGTCTAGGTTTTTCTTTGTTGTTTCACTATTCTCAACCACACAGGACAGCAATACCTTTTACTGAGATATCACTACAAGGCATGTTAGATTAATTAGCTGATTTTCTCTTGATATGCCTTATTTAACCTTACCTTAATTTTCTTTGTCATCTGACAGGCAAACATAGTTAGACACAAAGAAGAAACACTCAAAAAAATTCAGGGGTCACCACATTCCTCAAGAACCATATCAGAATTTGGATCAGTACCTGGGAATAATTCACAAAATATTGATCCAACGCTGCCTCTAAATTCTAGCAAGGAAGACATGGTAATGCCCATGCCACCTCTTTGGCTGGCCCCTCTTCAACATGAAAATGCTAGGTCATACTTTGCTTTTATACATCCTGCCAAGATACTTCTGAAGTTTTGATTCTGGAGTTTCTTCTGTTTTTATGATCAGATGAAGTTTTTATGTTTAAACTCAGTTAACACTTGGAGAAACAAAAACTAATAAATTATCACCTAGTGACTCTTATTTTCTTTTATGAACTATTTCTTGCTACATTTGTTTCTCATAGTGAAGATGATTGAAGTTAGCAATCTATAAGATAGGCCACTAATTAGAGACGCTGGATCACTAGATCAATCCACAACCACAAGTCACAAAGGCCACATAATATTGACTGAACTGGAATGAAAAAACACTATTACATACCCTTCACAATATTAAGGTCATATTTGAAGCTTGAATATTCATAAGAATTTTGTAGGAAACACTACAATGCCCATAAAACTCCTTCCAAATTATTATGTTCAAATAAGCTAAGAATTAATCTTTTCCCTATGTTGATTTTAGACAATTAGGTCCTTGATATAGTACTGAATCATGGCAGTTAAACCATTTCTAATGAAAAAAACAATGGAAATAAATCAGTTACGTTGCCAATTTTGCTGGTATTAGAGTTATGTATTTTATGTTTGCTTTTGATGTAATGCTTCTCATGATTACGCTGGTGTGTTTCCAACCTGCTTACTACTAAAGTTTAAACTTTGAATTTTAGCTATTTGCACCCTAGATTACCATTTCTAGATCATCAGGAGGTATAATAACTTGTGAGATGCTGCTCCATAGAAGTTAAACGGTGTATGATTTGTCGGTTTATTTATTGTCAGGCAGACCATGAGACCTCTGTGATGTACTGAAAGATTTGGTTGGAGCAGCATTACCACTTGCTTAAAAGCAGCAGCGCGCATTAGACGTTACAGGAATTTCACATCCACTACAAGTTGCTGTTGAGGAGCCTGCTTTACTACAAGCCCTGAGTAATCTAATAGCGGGAGCTCTTCTACGTACTCAAGTTGGTGGAAGAGTTCAAATTTATGCAGGTGAAGCACCTGCAGGAGGTACTCATTGTAATTGATGATGATGGGCCAGACATGCAGTACATGCTAAGAAAATTTTCAGCTTTAAGTATCAGTAACATAGCCCAGTTGTTTTTTTTAGAGAGAGAGTTGGTTGTTTTTTATTAGTTAGCCCCTGCTTGGTTCCTTCTGACAAAATTCAGTGATTGGTTGTTGCATTCATACTACAACATTGAATTGGGTGATGGGGATTGCAGTTAATTTGTAATCTTTTTAATATTTTTGGTGAAATCTGAACCGTAAGGTCATGAAATTAAGAAAAATCTAGAGCTTAAGTTATATAGCTTTTTATGCGCAAGTAACAGAAATTGAGAGAATGTTCAGGGCGGCTTAGGCTTATTTGGCTAGAAAACTAATTTGGTTTATTTGTCCAATTTTTTTCCTATCATGATGCCACCGCTAAAAACTCTTGAAAATAACATAAATAAAGAGGACCAGCTTCAAAAAACATATTTAAGAACCTCTCGAAGTCCAGCTTAACATTCAACCCCCTTAAACTCACAGCTTATTCATTCCACTCCGAACATGCTCGAAGTGTTTGGAAATCACTTTAACAACTAATGTTAATTTATTAAGCTATGTAGTAAATAAGGTCATGTTAATGCAAATAAGTCGGTTCATCACTGAGAATTTGTAGGAACAATGTGATTCTTTTTTATTCTTTTGCAGACACAGATGCATTCCCTCGCAGTGGCAGAGCCAGGATTTTGGTAAACCCCGAGCTAAAATTTAATGTACTAAAAACTTGCGAAGAGATACCTAAAAATTAACCACTCATCCATTATTCACACCAAGAAATAAAAAAGACGTAGCAGAAATAAATAATTGATACGAGATTTTAACCATATAACCAATTATGACATTAGCGTTAAAAAACATAAAATAACATCGACAAAATGAAATATAGCTTACTTGCACGGCACCACCATCACACTAACATATATTTTATTGAGTTCTAATTGGACGTTTGGGATTTGACGATCGAGCGATGCGGCCGATGCCGATCCCCACGCAGGCAGCATCGATGTAGTTAGGCAATAACGCACGGGCTGTGATTTCTAGTCACGCTTGGGGCTTGGCTACTGGCGCAATGGGCCCTACAGCAACTGCCGCGAGCCTGTGAATTGTGATGCTGTGCTGCGATGTTGAACTGTGTGCTGCACCTGCAGGCTGCACTGTGATGTATAGCCTTGTATCCTCAGCTGAACGGGCCTCCACAGCTAGGGGGTAATTCAGACAATATTCAGAATGCTGTTGATGTAAAATTAGTGGGCAGAACACAACACTTACCATTGATGAATGATGATGCAAAGATCCAGGGGAGGAGAGTGACTGAGCACACTGAGCAGTGAGGTGCGCAAGGCGGAACCCTAGCAGCAGCAGGCACGGGTGCTCCTCCCCTCCGCCACCGGCGCATCTTTCCCTCCGCCGCGCCAAATCCAATGGAGTTCTGGGGTAACCTCTTCCTCCTTCCCTGCTTTCCTCTCTCTTCGAATCCCACCTTGGCCTGGCATTCATGGCAAACGAGATTTGATGGCCTGGCATTCATTTTGTTTCGGCATTGCAATAGTCTGTAATGCTAGTCTATTTTACGCTTCAGGGAGGAGCACATCTTATATCTCCGGCGTACTGTTTTGCGTCTCCAGCGATGCATCTTTGTTGTAGATCTAATATTGATCCGTCGTTTGCGGGGGTTCGTTTGCAGTCGGAGTCCTGTTTCTTTCTTTGTTATATTGTTTTGCTTGTAAGGTTGATTGTATAAAGGATGCATCTTTCTGTTAGATCTAATATTGATTCGTAGTTTGGTATATACCAGTCCTAGTTCGTTTCCAGGCCGGTCTGGACCTGTCTATTTCTTTGTTTTAGTCGGTTTGCTTGTAACACTAATAATCTATTTTAGGGTTTAGAGAGCAGAACATCTCATATCTCGGGCATATTGTTTTGTGAATACAGAGATTCGTTTGCTGGTCGGAGTCTTGTTTCTTTCTTTGCTTAAGCCGGTTTCTTTGTAAAGATCAGGGTGCATAGCACTTTCAATGCTGAAAATCCATCATTTCTCTCTCCATCTTGCCGTAGGCTACATGAGAAGTAGTTGAGAAGTTAGTTTTCCTCGTGTGCATATGTCTTGGGGGAGTGCTACGGATCGGGCGCCCAATCCATAGTAGAAAAATCGGGCGCTTTTCCTTACCAGCGATTTTTGCAAAACAAACATAACACCGATGCTAGTAGTATTGAAACAAGTAAGATTTATTTCATGAAACACGATGAAACATAGGCAAACATGACGAAACATGGTCCAGGAAAACGAAAAAAAATTGCAAAAACTACGAAAATATGGCATGTTCAAGCTTGTTTCCACATGTTTCTACGTGTTTCGTGCTACCGAGATCCAGATCTAGGGGATTATTGGAGGAAGAGAGAGAGGGGGGCACCACACCTCGTCATTAGAGACTCCCCCCGACGACTCCGACGGCGGCGGCCGCGACACCACGGCGACAGCTGCGATGGAAGCCACCGGGAGCTCGCACGGTTGCAAACCGCAGCAGCGGTGGTGCTCGGGCGTGAGCCCAGCGCGCGGCGAGCCCTCGGCAACGAGCCAGCGGCGGCGTTCCCTCGACAAACGAAAGCTGCGGCGGCGTACCCGGCGACGCTTCGCCGGTGGAGCAGTGCTGGGAAAAGGAGGCAAATATGGGGTCAAGCACAAAGGCGGACGGGACCGTGAGAATAAACCCTGGCTACGAAATCTATTGCGTCCGCGCGCGGTTCGCGTTGTGGGCCGAAGATTTGCGGGCCGCGGCGTCCGATTGCGTCGGGCGCCCGAACCACAGCATAAATAAGTCAATGCATTGATCCTGGATCTAACACTCGTTACCCTTAAAACTAATCTGCATCCTTATTGTATCAAGTCTTAATACTTCGAATTGGACCCTATATATAGCCCTACTTGCTGCCATGGTATGGTGTGCCCTTGAATGGGGGCTTGTGTTTTGGACCTAGTTCTTGCAGATTTACCCTTTTGCTTGGCGATTTGGCATGACATGTATGCTGACCTTCCTAGTTTTACTTGGCATTCTGTAACTAAAAATATATTCAAAGATTGTGATTTTCTTGCTTCTTGTTTTGGAGAGTGAAATTATATTCTGTAATTGAGCTTCCACTTTCACTGACCAGTCACAGTTGTGCAGGTCGTGAAGTCAAGCCTGGACAAACTGTTGAGTATATGCCTCCAGATGACCATATTTTGCACCTGTCAGGTCCTGTTTGTGCTTATCCTTCTTTTTGTTCTGTAAACTCCCTTCCCTTGGCTAGCAATTCTGTTCTGCTTTATGCTATGTCTTGTAGTATACCTCATTGTCTTGTGCAACATCTGTTTGACAGGCTTCTCTTGGGGAATCGGATAATAGAGGTGAGAGCGTGTTGATGCAAGCTAAAGTTGATGACAAGAAGCTAGCCATTGGAACTCTCTCAGCTGAGAGGTTCCCTCAAATCCAGTTTAATCTTATCTTTGAAAAAAAGGTTGAGCTATCACACACTTCGAAGACTGCCAGTGTGTGCTTTTTTGGCGTCCTGGTTAATCTGCTAGGTATGAATGTCCTTTTTAACGTTTGGTTTATGTCCCTTGAATCCATAATGTGCAGTCTACAATTTTATTTTCCATTAAGTGTAAGTTATTCAAAATGAGCTGGATTTGGAATAATGGTTTGTCTGGATTCAGTGCAAGTTATTTGCCATAACGGTTTATTTGGATTTTGTTTCTAACATGGTTGAAACTATGTATATGACGAGTCATTGCAATAGTATTTGTCTTTCTGAAACCCACAAAGGCTTAAAATAGATTATTACAATTTCAGATGAAGAGGGGGAGAACAATCCAGTTATAAATGAAAATGGTAGTCAAATCCCTCCTTTAAGTGCAATCTTGTGTATCTATTCACATGTCCTAGGTAATACATCTTGAATGCACATCTATGTAGGCAAACCTGGAGGAAAGGTGAAAGAACAAAAATGTCAATTGAAGATGGGAGCTGCAGCACCGAAATCAAAGGCTGAAAACAACAAGGACGGTGATGGTTCTGATTCGGATGAGACTGATGATTCTGAATATGTCAAAGGCCATGGATATGTGAGTTTTGAACAAGAAAGTACTTTATTTTTTCATATGGTCTATTTTGTATGTTCAAAGAAAATTTTTTCCATGCTTAAATGATGCTTTCTACTGCTGTAGGGGATGAGTGAGGAGGATTCCAGTGAAGATGAGAGAACTTCAAAGATCAGATGCATGCCTGATGCTATGTTACAGCTGGGGACGGGGAAGAAGAGAGCACCTGAAAGTGCGTTGAAGACAGCTGCTCCCGACAAGAAGGCAAAGGTTGGCACTCCATCTAGCCAGAAGAAAGGTGTGTGGACTTGCTAGCCTACTTTATTGTGGTGTTTTGGTCATTGTGTAGCTGGGGTTTGTAATCTGTTCCACTGTTTGTGGCCTTTAAGTAGGTGCACGTGCACATAAGTTTGCTCCCTGTGTCTGTCCAGTGGATGGTTGTGGCTTTCGTCAAGCCCCCATCGGACTGAAGGAGCACTTCAGAAACGACCACAAATGGACGGTCACGGATGTTCCGTTTGGTAGGAATGCCCTAATCACTATACCTGAAAATACTCAGTTTTCGGTGATTTCCGGTGAAGACGGATCCGTCTTCCTCCTGTCTTTTTTGTATGGAGAGCTTCTTGTTGTATCTTTGGTGCATATCAGGGCCACTGATCCAGATAGCAGTGATGAGAATGAGGTGTATAAGTATGAGCTATGGGCTGAATGTCCAGGTAGAGTAACCAAGGTGGCCTTAATTAATGTTGCCAACCGTCGTTCACTTTTCAGTGGGTATTCAACGGCGGATGAAGAAGCATATCTCTTGATCCCACCATTCTTGCAACCATGTAATACTAAACGACAACTGGTCATTGGTGTTTGCATCAAGAAGAATGTAACCCCAGGTGCTCCAAATGCCACTTAGGTACTCAAGAGGTGTCTTTAGTAATTGTTATGTATCTTTTTTCTATTGGGCAACATGCCTTTAAGTACTCTCTGTTTGTTTGTTTTGTGAATTATGTCTGTAACTGCTATTAACACTTTGTCGATTGTCCTATCATCGTGGCTATGGTAATGTAATGATGCACATTTATTTAACTTGTTTGTTCAAAATTTTTCACCATTCACTGTAGATAGATCTATTGTTCTGAAGGACATTTCCTGTAGAAAATTTGTTGAAAAAACTTTGTGGGACACTGTCATGCTGTTTGGTAAGCTTTCTTTCTCATTTATATTTCTTTACATGTTGTTTGTCTCACGCTCCTCATGAAAACTAATTAAAGAAGATTTATAAAATTGAGGGCAGATTCTTTGAGGATTGAGAAGAGCAACCGTTTATCCTACCCTTTTGTTTGAAGTGAGGTAAGTTTCAAGATGCTACTTTTTAGTTTTCTCTGAGGGCATATAGGTTAAGCAGTTACGTGTAGGTGGCATTGAGCTTCCACTATAGCGTTCTCAACTGTCATTACACATAGCCCCACAGGTGGCATTGAGCTTCCATTATAGCCTTCTCAATTCTAGTCACACGTAGTGGAGCTTGATTGTCGTTCCCTGTAGGTGGCGTTGAGCTTCCATTCTGTAGGATATGAAAAGCTGGCACATGAGAATCAGACAATTGACAATAGCTGGATTGGCTGATACTTCCACAACATGGATGACATATTGACATCCAAAGGGCACCAAGTGAATGAAACCTTGCATGTTGAAGGAGACCAAAACACTCAAATCGTTCCATATGGTCAAAGTGCAGGTTTAATGAATCAGTCACCTTTGCAAGCATGGCGACCATCCAAGATCTAGCGGTATGTGACTTTCATTGGCAGTTTGTCGATTGAATAATCACATTACTTTTTGGTGCTATTGTTGTTCCATCACGTACTTGTTCTGAAAAGCCAGTATATTGCAGCAGATCTTGTGACTGCACTTTGGTCTTTTTGACAAACATTGTGATATTTGTTTTTGGTGTTTATTTATTATCATGTTCATCCTTTTAGATGTTCAGTACAAATTGCATGAAATAATCCCCACTTGTAGGGAATGTTGTATGTTTTCATATTTCAATACTAACTTTTGTTATTCATTGTAGGTTGCTAGCTACGCTGAGAAGAGAGCAGAAACACAAGTTTTCCCTAATCTCCCTAAGGAGAGAGAACGAAGAAACCTGGACCCCACCTCCTAGGTAGATGGAGATGTTGCCACTGTCACAAGAAAAAGAAAAAGGAAAAACGAGGCAAATCCAGCACAAATTGATGTCCCCTCAGAAACCTGCATACCTGTGGAGGAAGAGAAACCAGAAAAGGAAAGTGATGGTTTTGAGGATCATTGGAAGGACTTCCCGCTAGCTGTGGAAAGCACAAAGGTGCAAGTTTTAATTGCAGAATTTTTTACTTTTATTGTTGATGCATTGCAGAATTAATCAAATAATGAATATTCTTTTTCAGGCAGTGTAGGAGCTGAGCTGTTGCTCAATCTATTAGCTATTCTGCTTGTTGACTATTGTGCCTGTATACATGCTACATTGTTTGTTATATTGTTTAAAGATTTACACTTTTCATGAGTTATGTAATTTTGTCTACTAAGCTGGATTGTTAATAAAAAGGCATTAGATTATACACTTTTTATGGGTTATGTAATTTTGTTTACTAAGCTGGATTGTTAATAAAAAGTCATTTATTTTTCGTTTTAAAGTTTCATATCTATCAAGGCAAATTTGCATACTTGCTTCTCAATTCAACTGGTGCTATCCATTTTTTGTTGTTTTCCACTAATGATTTAGTAGTATTTATTGGCCAGCTTGACTTGTTGCTTCAAAAAAAAAAAAAAAATTCAATTATCCTGCTTCCATCATTTCCAAATGTGTACTGCTTGAGAAATTCCAAAATAATTGGTGCAAGCACCACGGAGGAAAATCCCCTTATTTAAAAGATTTAGACAAGGCAGGTTTGTTACATGTATCAATAGTCCAATTGTAATCACCATGGCACCATCAATAGAAGCAAGGTCTATAAGGTTGAGTTTATTCATAAACCATGCAAGTGCTATCATATGAGACCAGTTGCAGAAGAACATCAAGCATACAAATGCTATCATAATTAGACCAGTTCCAGGAGAACGTCAAGCATACAAATGCTTTTCCTCCATCTCAGAGTCCGCGGCTAACGATAGATGGCATGCAAGCCACATGATGTAGACCGCAATGGCTGAAGAAAGGACCTTGATGCAATGTCATGAAGCTCTGAGAACCTTTCAAGAATATGTCCAACAAACTCAGAAATAGGTGTAAAATGCATTTGGAAGTAGTACCCTGCGTTGCATGATTTCATCATATGATTGGCTATCAGGTTCTTTCTTCACATTTTGCATTGGGAACATAAGGATAGCAGTTAGGCTAACTATAAATCCACATGGAGAAAGTTGACTTGTAAATGCCTCTGTAGTTAGAACATAGAAAGACCACAATCTTTCAAGGCCTGAGCACTGCCATGGCTTAGCACAGTAGTAGAAAACAAAACAACAACCGACTATGTTGATTATGTTGCTCCACGCAAGATTTTCCTTTTCTAAAAGATTATGCACTTGTAATCATCCAATTCCATTATGGACTTTGCACCAGCTATATCAGGATACCTCAAACAAGTGGAAGTTTAAAACCAATAATATAAAAGCAACACGTGCAATACTCCTACTGTCCTATAAACCTGCCATTGAAAATGTAACAAGAACAGTAGCACAAACAACAAAAATAGTCAAAAAATGGTTATCATCCAAGCTAGGAATTAGTTCCATCAGCTAGGGATATGATCTATTGGCCTGGTTTGTTTGGAAAATACAAATAGTAAATACTAATATGAACATTCTTTAGAATCTAAATCTTTGACCTAGCTTAGACTTGGGAAAAAAAGAATAATGAAGTCATGGGGATGTGGGAGGAGCAGCAGTGGAGTGAGCTGAGGTATACCCAATATGAAAATTGCATAGAAGGTATATCATTACATAAATTTTATAGAAAAGAATATCACTTCAGCAATCAATTCAGTGAATAGTTGTGGTAGCAGTTGAGGTATGGATACATGACTAATAACCAACAAGGACAAACAACCATTCTGAAAAACAGTGCGGAAATGATCAATGAAGGACATAAAAAATACATGAAGCAATGGCATATTAATAACCAAAATAAGTACCAATAACTAAAGCTAAACATCTATGGCCAAGTTAATGTTCTAAACAGTATCTGCCTTTTCCATGTAGATAATTTGCAAGGCCAAAATTTAGAAAAAAAAATAATGTCTGAAAGAAAGATGAAAATTCAGTTTATATTATGAACTTTAACATTTCAAGGCCATAGTTTATTTTCAAATTAAGTAAATTAAACATAACAATAACAGATAAGCTAGAAAACTGCAATTTAAATTAAGTAAAAGCATCGATGAATGTACTTGTATATTTTCAATGCATCTGTGTTAAGTTTAAACAGAACAATGACAGATAAGCTGGAAAACTGCAATTGTCTTCAGAACTTCATAACTGATTGGGAACTGAAGGACCAACCATTTGATATGATGTTATTTGTTATACACTTATTCTTGGTGCCAACTTGGTGCTTCTCATGAATAAAGTTTCAAAGTTATGAGCCAACATTAGAACAATGGTAACCATATTCATGATATATTACCTTAGATTCTATAGTATGGCATTTATGAAACACTTATGATTGGACATCCTAAATTTACCCAATCATCTCTGTTTAACTCTGATTTTTTGTGCAAATTTTCCAACAAAATGTTTTATTTTGAAAATGTGCATGTTACCTTCTAAAAACTAAATTATTGCAATCAAAAATCAAAATCATATTCTGGTAAAATAATATTTTGGATTTTGGGTTTTCTAAATAATTGTTCGCAAAAAATAAAATGATATTTTGGTAATTTATATTTTAATTTTGGTTTGAATAAAGAGAGTGCTAATAGTAATTTGAAAGCAATATTTTGAATTTCAAAATAGTTATTGACAAAAATGAAAATCTATATTTTGGTAATGAATATTTGGATTTTGATTTAATAAAAATAATATTCATGAAGATTTAAAAATCAAATATTGTTGACTTGAAATCCATATTTCGAATTTTAAATAAATATTTGTAGGGACCAACCGTTATATTTTTGTAATTAATATTAAGTTAAATCTAAATTTTGAAAAAAATGAAACTATATCATTTTGACAAAATTTATATTTAAAGGTATATTTGCATTTTTACCTAAAAATGAAAAAAATTCTTCTCCCTCTTTGGCTTCTGGAGACGGGGAACAGAGGAAGCATTTGCCCCTGGCTCTCTCTCTCTCTCTCCGAAGGATTCCCCTGTGTCTCTCACGATCTATCATAACTAAGCGCTGCGCGTGGAGATGAAAGGCAGGGAGTTGAGCGCAGCTTCCTTCTCTCCCCAATCTCTCTATTTTTATCTGGATCTGCCCTTTCGTGGATTTCTCTCCCCCACTGATTGTTCCTCTCCTTCCATCATTCATGGCACTGTGTACAAAGCAGAAGAACAGAAGCATGCATCCCCTCTCTTTCTATCGCTGCAAACTCTCTCTCTCTAGGCTTAGGTGCACGGGAGCAAAGGCCAGCCTTGTTCTTGCGGTAAGAACAAAGAACAGGAACGACAAATGAATAGCCAGGCATAAAATCTATGGAAGGAATTTTTTCATTTTATTTCTAGTATTTTTGCCACCACAACACACCAAGGGGAGACCCCTCTCTCCCCCCTCTCCTCACACCTCTCACCTAGGGCTACAAGGTGGATAGATTGCTTAACCCCTAAGACTCCACCCCCTCTCCTTATATAGCCTACAGCCCACACCCCCGAATATTCCAGCATCCCGGGAATATCCGATACCAAACCACACAGGGTCCGAACCCGGGTTTTCTCACAGAGGCTAACCCGTAACCTCCAGGGTTTTAACCACACCGGCTAACCCAGAACTGACCAGGGTTTTACCACCTGGTAACCCAGAACCGAACCATGGTTTGACAACGGGATAACCCAGAACTTTCCGTGCAACTTCCTCGGTCGCCAGCCCAATGCCTGGGTCCACCGGACTGACCAGCTTCGCCACCATAGTTCCCGACGCCACAACCTCCAGCTGCCTCGGATCCCTTGCCATGGTTAAGCTTCTCTGACCAGCTTCGCCACCATGGTTACCGACGCCACAGCCTCCAGCTGCCTCGGATCCCTTGCCATGGCTAAGTTTCTCGAGTACACCACCTCATGTGACCGCCAGGTCATCGAACCCGGTCGCCTGCACGCCTCCGGACGCACCAGCCTCCAGCTGTCCCGCGAAGCGTCAGCCACGTACCAGTCGATACCTCCATCACATAGGTGAAGCTTCCTAAGTACACCATCTCATGTGACCGCTAGGTCACCGAATCCAGTCGCCTGCACGCCTCCGAATGCACCAGCCTCCAGTTGCCCCGCGAAGCATCAGCCATGTACCCACCGGTACCTGAATCACAAAGGTGAGCACACCATAACCAAGCACATTACCTCTCCTGCAAGGTTAGCACTTCTGTTGACACAAAAAGTGAGCTTTTGCGAACACACGTACGGAAGCGTCAACTCTGGGATTGCGTCGCAACTAAGAACCAAGCGTGCCAGTCAATTTGACCTGTAAATTGACAAGGAGTAAATTGTCAGCGACTAGCCCTAATTGGCTTTTCAAATAGCCAGATTAGGTTATTTCGAATCGGTTTTAAATAACCCGATTACAAGATCTATCGGCTTAATGCTAGATAGAGCAATTAAATATAAATTTTCTTTAAATTATAAATCTTATACTTCTTTTTGGGTATTTTTATATAATATTAGTAATAAACCTTCGTACCAAAATATTAGATTAAACCAAGAAATAGATCGAATAGATTGGTCAGACCAAGGCAGTATTCATATCTAAATCTAGATACAAACTAATAAACCGATGTAAAGGCTCAATACCAATATGGGTAAATACAACACTAATCGGCAAACATCTACACACGTAAAATCCTAAACAAGGCATACACAAGATCGATTAAACGAGACAGTTGCATATATCAGATTCAAGAAAACATATGAGATACTTGATAATCGGCATTGTAGGGTAAACACACATTGCAGATCGATTAAATCGAGACAGTGCAATATGCGAGAACATATTAAAGATCGGTAAAGCCCGAGACAGTTTAACATGCTTTGTATACATGAGATCAAGATGATACAGCCATGCACACATGTTACAAGGAGAGAATCGATTATCCCATTGAGATAGCTCTACTTGCGAGTTGAAGCCTTTCGACGAGGTCAATCGGATTCGAAAAGTAGGTTTGTGTTTTGACCTAAGGCCATATTTATACTATTACAAATTCGATACCGATACGACCTATTTTACCGCATCGCAAAACATATCTTCTGATCAGAGCGTATTTCTTCAGGAGTTTCATGACTATCGGTATTCTTCATCAATCTTTTCTTCTTTACCGATGAAGCTTATTTTCGAATTCGGCCCAATAATTCTGATATATTTAACTATTTCTCCATATCCGATTTTCCTGCCAAATTTGGGTGTCAACATATGCCCCTAAGTTTGGCAATGGGTATTCTCATTAGCCGAACTTTCAAGTAAAAATCGGATTTTATCAAACCATATTGAAACATTTCACAACTTTACCCCTGCAATCTTTTGCTTCAGGCCCATTTTGAGAACACGTGTCAGCCCACCAAGCGATATGGGCGAAACAGTAACGCCGAATCCCCTGGTAAAACCCTAGTTTTACCGCGACTATAAATAGGCAGTCACTCGCTGTCACTTTCACCCATTCTCCTGCTCACGAGCCTCCTGCATCGGATTTTCCGGAGCCCTCAGGATTCCCAGCGCACAGCCACTTCTCACTCAACTTCCAATCGGCAACATATCTCAGGTACTATTTTTGATGCTCAGACACTGAAGCATTGTACTCTTTGGGACCGATAGGGGAGAGGGACCCAACAGCGTTCATAGATCATTCGGTAGCAAGGCTCCCGTTATTTGCCGATAAGCTTAGTATAAAAGTTGGAAATCGGCATTTAGATCTTGGCCCAGCCCGATCAAGGGATACAAGGACTGGCTTATTCGGGTTTATGGCCAGAAAAAAAGAGCAATGGGATGACCTAGGAATTACCGATGCTATCCTCCTTTCCTTACATCCTCCGCCAGCAGATGAACCCTTCTTGGCAGCATCGGCTTATTTCTGGTGTGATACTGCCAACGCTTTTCTTTTCCCGACCGGACCAATAAGCCCTACGCTTCTAGATGTAGCAATGCTAACTAGTCTTAGTTCTGATGGCGAAATGCTATCGGTTTTTGACCTATCTGCCACTTTCAAGCTAGTCCCTGAGAAAAACTTCGGATGGCAGCGCTATATTAGTACCCACCAGCAGACCGGCGGTGTCGAGGACGAAGAACACATCGCCTTTTTAAACATGTGGCTGGATAGGTTCTTTTTCTGTGGACAATCTCTCAGCCCTAGCAAGGTCTACCAAGGAGTAGCCGAGGCATTGGCATCAGGCCAGAAACTAGCAATCGAAAAGTACCTGCTAGGAGCAACTTATCGGATGATGAATGAGATCAGGGAAGGTCTCTGCTCCAAGAAAGCCGATTTCTCAGTAGGGAACCTAGGTGGTCCATTTTGGTTCATCGGCTTGTTCTTGAAACTTCAAATATACAACTCCATTGGAGAACTGGACTTCAGCCTAGGATTTCTGAATGAGCAGGAATCCGATGGCAACGAGCACCCATGCAGATCATATGGGGAAATGACCTCAGTCAACTGCAACAGAAGACGCATAAACCAAAATGACCTTTCTCATTCCCTGGTTGCATTTTACACAATGTCTGAATCGGAATATGGTGCAGAGCAGTTCAACCCATATACTGACTTGGACAAATATCCTGTTCCCTCATTTTTCCGATTGGACAACACCATAAGGGGCGAAGCCTTATTGGCTTATAAAGAATTTATCTCACCGGGTATCTTCTTCGCCATTCTGAGCACAAGGACTCACATCAAGAAACCTTCATATGAGTTTTATCATCCCGCCGTGGTAGCTCGGCAATTCAACTTCAGGCAGGATATTCCCGACCTTTTCATATACCGCCATCTGAATGCCAGAGAGGACCTCAACTCTCAATCGGCTTATGGGATTTTATCTGCCGCACATTTGGATTTGAAATGCCGACAGAATTTATAATGTGGTCGGCCACTTCTCCAAAGTTCGATTTTTGGTGGGAGTCCATCGCCAAGGACATATATGCCACAGAAGACGGAGCCACAACCTTAATCGAACGGCTCACTGGCAAGAAAGAGACCTGCAAACCTAATTGGCCAAAAATTGCTGGCATGACAGAGCTCCCATCAGAATCGAAAAAAAGCAGCAATGATAGCTCCGATTCTGATGTTTCCAATGATGAGGACAGCGATGACAAAGAAGAAAACTCTTCCGAATCAGGACCCTCTTCATCGGATTCAGATGATAAGAGAACAGAATCGCAGAACCATGCATCGTCTTCTAGCAGCGAGGTTACTAACTTGCGTGCGCTCACTAACTCATACTGTTCTTTTTCCGATTACTGACCTTACATTGTTTTCCATTTCAGAGCGGAGACATGCGCCCCAGGGCCAAGCTCGTTGGCCAAGAAGCCGGTCGCCTCCATTCAACGGCCAAGTCTGCATCGGCCTTCACGCAAGGGTCCTCTCAACAACCCAAGAAGAGAGGTAAAATCGGTTTATAAGGTATAATTCCGCAAAACACGATTTCTTACTCAATTCTGATTAACAGGGAGACCCGAAGGTGACGCCGGTCAAAGGAAGAAGCTGGCCACCAAGAAGCCGAGGCCTCAAAAGGTGCGTACACCCGATAGCACCGAGTCTGTATGTGACACAGTAAGCACTTGATTTCCCCCAAATTCTCACAATCTCTTTTCGGCTTTCTCCTTATCGGAATTTTGATTTCAGGACACCTCCCCTATCCAAAAGAGGAAGGATGGCACACCTGCTCCTCCGCCAGCATCACAAACACCGCTAGCCTTCAACCCCCAAGACGGAATCGGAATTCCTTACCTTATATCATAAAATTCTTAAATTCCGATCCCTTGTAACTTTAAATTTTCTTCTTTCCAGTATATATTTCAACCTCTAAGCCCAGTTCGGGTAACAGTGGTCTCCACGCAGGTCATCACTTATGATGGGAAGAAAACCAACGAGCTAAACTTCGACCCTTCCAGCATGGATTGGCTCGACGATGAGCTGGATTTTCTATCTTCACCGATCAAAACTCCATCGCCTCCAGTCATCGTCGTTGAGCCACCTGCCTCGGAAGCCATCAAGAAGAATCGGTTTTCTCCGGACACTCTTGCCAAGCTCAAACAGATGTGGGAACTGTTTGGTAATGAATCGGCTTTCCTGACTAATCCTTCAGCCTTAAGGGATATTGCCGATTCTATCAAAGAAGTCCTCCCAGAACATGTGGCTTCAGCCATCGAGCGTGCTGCCTCTCGGGGAGAAGAAAGCCGACTTCGATGCTGGATTGGATCGGCTCCATCAGCGAGAAGCTCTGAAAGATGTCGAGGCAGAACTGAAAGGGCTCATCCAGGATGCCAATGCCCAAAATGATAAACACCTCCAGCTGAAGCAAGAGGCCGAATCGGCAAAAACTGTAGCCTCCAAAGCAGTTTCAAGGGTCAGGTCCCTGGAACTAGAATTGGAGAAGGCAAGGAAAGCCGAAGCAAGCGCTCGCTCAAGCTTCGAGCAGTCAAAATCGGCAGCTAAAGAGCAATATAGCATCGTGAAGGCTTGCGGCTTGGCAGTTCGGTAGCCAAGAAGAAAATCCCGATTGTGCCTGGAGCAAAAACTCCTCCAGCTGAAGCAAGAGGCCGAATCGGCAAAAACTGCAGCCTCCAAAGCAGTTTCAAGGGTCAGGTCCTTGGAACTAGAATTGGAGAAGGCAAGGAAAGCCGAAGCAAGCGCTCGCTCAAGCTTCGAGGAGTCAAAATGGGCAGCTAAAGAGCAATATAGCATCGTGAAGGCTTGCGGCTTGGCAGTTCGGTAGCCAAGAAGAAAATTCCGATTGTGCCTGGATCGGTCAAAGAAGACACCGATATCGTCAACCTGGTCCGGGACACAATCGCCAGCGCTGCCGCCACAATTTTCAAATTCTGTGAATGATTGGCCTGCGAGCCAAATTTTTAAACTTTTATCTGTGGATCCGTATTTTACCGATTGTAAGATTATGCTTCACCCTGCCCTTGGGTTGAAAACAGTTAAGGCCTTCGTGCCTTTGTAATAATATTTTCTTTTATGCAATCCCTTCTCACAAACCGATCCATCGAAGAACATTACCCAGGGCAAGAGAATCGAAAGATTAATGTCTTGATGGTGTGTGATGAAATCGGCTAATACTTGCCCTTTGACAGCTTTTGGAGATTCATATGTTAAATCAAACTCGATGATGGTATATGTCCATTTCCCAAGACGTCCTTTGATAATTGGAGCATTAAGCATGTATTTGACCACATCGGTTTGACAAACCACTTTGCATTCAGCTCTCAGCAAATAATGCCTCAATTTAGTACAAGCAAAGTATAAACATAAGCAATATCTCTCCACTATCATGTATCAGGTTTCTAGATCCAATAACTTTCTGCTCAAAAAGAAAATCGCATGTTCCTTTCCATCAATTTCTTGGGCCAGAACTGCCCCTATTGTTTTATCCGATACCGATAGATATAACTTAAACGGTAAATTTTCTTTTGGAGCGACCATAACAGGTGGATTTATCAAGTACTTTTTGATATTATCAAATGCTTTCTGCTGCTCTAGTCCCCAAACAAACTTATCGGAATTTTTTAACTTAAGCAAGGGAGAAAATGGGACGATTCTTTCCGATAAATTTGAAATAAATCTCCTTAAGTAATTAATCTTACCGATGAGCTCTTGTGGACGAACCTTTGAATCTGGAGGCTTGGTATTCAAAATCGCCTTTACTCTATCAGGATGGACCTCGATTCCCCTCTGATGCACCATAAACCCCAAGAACTTGCCGGCCGATACTCCAAAGGCACACTTCTTTGGATTCATCCTCATGCTATATTTCCGAAACCGATCCAACACGGTCACGATATCAGCCAAGTGTTGTTCTTCTTCCTGGGATTTAATCACCACATCGTCAATGTAAATCTCAACCAATTTACCGATTAAATCATGACAGATCAAGTTCATCCCTCTCTGATAGGTAGCCCCAGCGCTGATCAGCCCAAAAGTCATCACAACCCACTCAAACAAGCCGATAGCACTAGGACATCTAAATGCAGTCTTATTCACATCTTCTTCAGCCATAAAGATTTGATTGTAACCAACATTGCCATCCAGAAAACTGATAATCCAATTACCTGAGGCAGCGTCAATCAACCGATCGGCAATCGTCATCGGATATTTGTCTTTGTACGTTGCTTTATTCAAATCCCGAAAATCAATGTATCCCCGAATTTTATCAGAATCCTTTTTCCCCACTGGTACGATATTGGAGATCCAATCGGCATATTTGCATGGCCGAATAAATTTTGCATCCAATAACCTTTGAATTTCAGCTTTTACTTGATCATAAATTTTCTAACTAATTCTCCTCGGTGATTGTTTTACTGGCCGAAATCCTGGTTTCATTTTAATCTTATGCTCAACTATGGATCGGCTTAGACCAGGCATCTCATGATATTCCCAAGCAAAGCTATCAACACGATTTTTGAGAATCTGAATAAGCCGATCTTTATATTTCCGCGGCAACTTTTTACTGATTTAAGTGGGCCTTTCTTTCCCATCGGTTCCAATATTGGCTTTTTCAAGTTCATCAGCCGATGTAAAACCCTAGCCCATCTTATACTCAACTTCTTCTAGAGCCGTGGTTCCCATAAAAAACCCTCGTGTCCTTAAGTTACCGATTGCGCTTCCAATGTTGTTGGTTTGAATCCCAATTTACTGACGTTGAGGAAGTCGCATTCTTCCAAGGGCTTTCCCGATAATGCCTCTAGATTGTCATGTATTTCCGCACAATCGGTTTCTGCGGTTAGAGATTCTCCTCTGACCACCTCTATCTGCTCGCCAATCCACTGAATCAAAATCTGATGCAGTGTCGATGGAATGCAGCAATTGGCGTGTATCCAATCTCTTTCCAACAGCACATTATAACTTCCTTTCCCTTCAATCACAAAGAAAGCTTTTGGGATCGTCTTGCTCCCCACAGTGAGCTCTACGACCAAAACCCCTTTAGCTTCAGTCGGATTTCTATTGAAATCACTTAATACCATGTTGGTCTTGACCAAATCTTCTGTAGATTTTCCAATTTTCCGACACACAGAATAGGGCATTAGATTGACAGTAGCTCCACTATCCACCATCATTCTGGAAATCGGCTTTCCGTTCATATAACCCATAATAAACAATGGCTTCAAGTGTAAACAGGAGTTTTCTGGTTTCTTGAATATGGCATCTTCAGCTCCAATTACTAGCTCTGCGGCGGCCTCTTCATAATCAGACGTGAATTCCCGAGGCAATACGCAAACCATGTTGGTATCAATAGAGATTTCATCAGAGCCTGCCTTAGTGTCGATAATAACAGCCGATTTCAACTTGGGTCTCCATTCTAGCTTGCCCCTAGCTGGCCTCATCGGCTTTACTTGCTCTAATAGAGCATCCCTGAACTTTTCAGCTTCTGCCTCCTTTGTCGCGGTGTTTCTCATCTGCTGCAAGCGCTGTTTTTGAGACTTCGTGATTCCGCTTGGACACCACTGTGGCAACGGTACCTTGGGAGGCCGATGCACATCGGTATTATGGTTTATCGGGATATCCTCGGCCTTTTCATTAGGAAACACCAGCCGATCTTTTACCGATGTTCTCTTTGGTGGAATAAAAGCGTGGTTCATTGGGCAATTTTCCAGAGTAGGCAACGACATCGTTTCTTCCCAGCAGCATAGGAAAAAGGGCAATCCCAATGCTCCATCTCCCAATCTTGATCCCTTGAATTCTCTTGAACAGGTTCACGAGTATTTGATTTGACGCTTCTACGAGGCGCCTCCTTAGCCATCCGTTCATACTTTTCCAATAGCTGATCGAAGGTTGGCTTCGGCTTTGGCTTGGAAATCGGGTTATGATCCTACCCGCGTTTCACTTCACGCCATTCACCAGTTCTTTCTCCACCTCGCCCGTTCGCTGATCGGAATTTTAAATCCGGCTTCTTCTCTACCACAATCCTCTTAGAGCCAACGAGTAATTTAAACCGATTGGAACTCTCGGAATCATCGGCTTTTCTCTTGGCATCAACCATTCCAACAAAACTGACTGGAAACGGCTCCGTGTCAATCTGCGAATTCTTACCTTGGTATCGAAGTTGTCCGTTCTCAATTGCTTTCTGCACCACTTGCTTGAACACATTGCACTCGTTGGTAGCGTGTGAATAAGAATTATGCCACTTGCAGTACTTTCGCTTCTTCAGCTCTTCAAGTGGGGGAATCACATGCCCCTGCTTAAGCCGAATCTGTTTTTCTTGCAATAAATGGTCAAAAATTCGATCACACTTGGATCTATCAAAATAATATTTGCCGTTCTCGGAACCTTTAGGCTTTATCCATCCGAGCTCGAATTCCTTTTTATTGTTCACCCATTCAGCAACATAAGCACCCATGTCTTCAGTATCGGAATCATCTGAGTTATCAACTTTGAAAGTGCATCTAGGCCCTAAGTGATTTTGGTGATCAATGAGTAACAATTATAGAGCTAATATTTCTATTGGAGAATTGTGCACAGATGTTATACAGGTTAAAATCCATGAGGTACATGTTTAAATGAGATGGTGTACCCCTCAAAAATTGATATGTTGCAAGAAGGCATCAAGACTAGTATTTATTTGTAAATCTTTATTTATTGAGTCCTAGGGATGCCGTACTATAAAGAGGGATGCAATGGATGCAATGGAAAAGGTTATAAAGGTTCCTAAGTGCTCAAAATAGGTATCTCGAAGTTCGTGTGAGTTTTCCACTCAAAATACACCTCATACAGAACCTATACCATCAGAACATCCGACGAGGGTCGGAACATCCGATGGTAATCCAGTCTGCCAGTTTTTCATGCCATCCAGCAAGGGGTCCATCGAAACTTCGATCGAAACATCCGACGCGGGTCGGAACATCCGACGGGGTTTGAACATCTGACGCGTGATTAACTGCTGCAACGGCTACTTTTCGAGAATCCCTATTTAAGACCTCCTCTAATACCTGCCAAAGGTTACTCACTCTGATTACAACCTGATTTGAGCCTAATTCATATTCTTCTTCATCTCTCTCAAGAACCCTAGCCTTTGTCTCTCTCTTGTTCATCTTGTGTAGGATCTCCCGTCAAAGATCCGAACATCGGTACACAAAAATCGCTGTGTCCTTTGTCTTGATCTTGATTTGGTGTTTTTACTATTGGTGTTGACATGTTCTGAGTATTCTTGAGTAGATCTAATCTTGGTTTTGCGAGAAATCAGTTTACTACAGGTTTTAGACAAATCCAGAATACTCAGGATCGGAACATCCGACGCCGTCAGAACATCTGACCTAGATCAGAACATCCGACGTAGGGGTTTCTGGACCAGGTCGGAACATCCGATCTGCATCAGAACATTCGACGGGCTGGTCACTGTTCAAGTTTAATAATTCCGCAATTTCATTTTATTTGCCAATTCACCCCCTCTAGGCGGCATAGCGATCCTTTTAATTGGTATCAGAGCCTAACCTCTTGTTTTGAGCTTAACAGCTTGGAGAATCATGCCTAACAACAAAGATGAAATCGAGATCAAGACTTCAAGTGAAGGCAACAAAAAGGCTGCTATTCCTTATGTTTATAATGATGCAACATCCTCATCTCATGTCTCTGTTTCAACGGGGCATGCGCCACATTTTGATGGCATATACTACCCGCAATGAAGGCATAAGATGAAGATGTATTTAATGTCTATTCATCCTTCTATTTGAAGAATTGTAGAAACATGTTTTAAGCCCAAGGAACCGGAGAACCTCACTGCCGACGAGGAAAGAGACTCTTTTCGCAACTATCAAGCCATCAATGCATTATTTGGTGCTTTGAGCCCAAGTGAATTCAACCGAGTTGACGGACTTGAAGAAGCCAAAATAATTTAGGATACCCTCAAGCTAGTTCATGAAGGCACGTACATCAAGTGTGAGGGAAACCAAGATCGAGCTTATCAATGGCAAGCTAGGAAGGTTCATCCTAGAGGAAGGAGAGGACTACAAGACAATGTTTGATTGGCTCATGGTGTTGGTAAATGAGACAAAGGGGCTTGGTTGCAAGTCTCTAACTGATAATAAAGTGGTCAAAATTTTACTCCGGGCTATCACTCCAACTAATCGCCACTTGGTACAAATGATCCGAGATAGAGACAACTATCACTCAATCACACTTCATGAAGTGCTTGGAAGAATTCTTAGTGATGAGTTGATAGACCAAGAGGCATCTAATATCAAAGAGATGGCTCAATCAACAAAGAAGTAGAGCATTGCTTTGAAGACGAGCAAAGTGTCAAAGGTAAAGGATGATAGCTCAAGCAGTGATGATGAAGATGGGTAAATGAACATGGAAGAAATGACGTTCTTTGCGAGAAGATTTAATAAATTTCTCAAGAAGAATGGCTACAATAGCAAAGGCAAGAATGATTCCGGCAAATTCAAATCTTCAAGAAGTTCAAGAATAAAATGCTATGAATGTCGTGAAACCGGACACTTCATTGTCGAGTGCCCACACAAGAAGGATAAGGACAAGGAAGAAAGGAAGAAAGACAAGAGTTACAAGAAGGACAATGTCGGGGATTAAATTACGGCCCATTGCCATGGCCCACTCCCTGACGGCCCACTCGAACAGCCTACCAGAGCCCAACTCCCTGGAAGGTTCTATTAGGCCCATATGCATCCTGCCGAACAGCTTCTTGGCTGGCGTGATGCGTAACGGCCAAGGAATCATGTTTGAGTCCTACTCGAACAAGAGTTCTGCACGGCTACGTGAAGACCCGGACGTGGTTTCCCGGATTGGATTAGGAGTCGTGATCTCCAAGACTAGGAGTATTCCTTATCTACCTCGGGATATATTTGGCATGTATGAGTTCGTTACGTACTCGTAGTTAGCCCGGCCCGATATTCCTTCGGTAGGTCGGTTTGCTCTGTACTATATAAACCATGCCCCTACAGCGTTTAGGGGGCATCTGGCATCGAGTTTTACGCACTTGTACACCCATAATCTCGCCGAGACTTGTTCGTCTCGTCGAGCCATCTCTTGTATTCATCTCTGATATATAAGAAAGGCTGGACGTAGGGCTATTCTCTCTCCGAGAGGCCCGAACCAGATAAAACCCCCGCTCTCCTGCTCGCTGTTAAGTCAGTTGTTCTACGGTCTCCTATCTCAATCTTAAAGAACCTTAGCGACTTGAGATCGATATCTCAACCGTCGACAAACAAGGAAAAGAGCAAGTGACACAAGAAAAGTTCAAGAGGTGAAGCTCACATTGGTGAAGAGTGGGATTCTGAATCCGACTCCGAATCCGACTCCGAGTCTGACGATGAGAGTGTTGCTTGTATTGGAATGGCTCTTCCAAAAACGACCTCATCTCTATCTGGCGAATTGATGGATGACGATGATGAACCTTCAATATGCTTCATGGCCAAGGGCACTAAGGTATCATCAAGATCTTCTAAATCTCTAGTCAATTCTTATACTAACAATTCAAGTGATGATGAGGATGATATGAGTCATGCTAGCTTGGTCAAGATGATGAGAAATTTTGATATGGGTAAGCTGACCGAGCTCATGGAGAGGGTTGAGCAACAAGAGGACCTTCTTGAGAAAGGAGAAGACTTGCTTATCCTTGAAAAAGAGAGAAACCTCCAACTTGACAAGGAACTTGCATTGGAAAAGAAGAGGGTTGAGGAGATGACCAAAGAATTTTCTGAGGTCAAATGCAAAACACGCTCTCTTGAGATCAACAACTCTTTACTGAAAGAAAAACTAATTTGTGCAAAGGAAGCACATGAGACTCTTATAGTGAAGTTTGATAATTTTTTGAAGAGCACCTCTACTCTTTCAAATGCAACTTGTAACTCACCTCCTTCCACGAGTAATGGTTGTGCAAGGTGCTACAATATGGATGTGAATTCCCGTGCAATAAATTTTGTAACTTTGAAAGATCTTGCTAGTGAGAATGAGAAACTAAAGGGTCTACTTGAAGATGGTATTCAAAGATCTTACAAGTCGAGTAAGGGACTTGATGAGATACTAGATAAAAGAAGAAGAAATTTCAGGAAGACCGGACTTGGCTATGTTCCACCGAAGGGTAAGAAAGCACATGTTGTGGTGACACCGGTCAGTAAGCCAATCCATTTCGTGAGAGAGCAAAGCTCAAAGGCTCACGTTTCTTACTCTACTTTTAATGCCTCTTACATTCTTAAAAGAAATAATTTTGGTAGAGTGCTTGCTTATCATGTTGGACCAAAGCGTAACAATGCACCTTTGATGAAATCCATTTGAGTCCCGAAGGCTCTTGTGACTAACCTCAAAGGACCCAATTAAATTTGGGTACCTAAGATCAAAGCTTAAACCTTGTAGGAATATCTCTCCGGTGGCCCTAGTTGGGTACTCGACAGCGGTTGCACTCATCATACGACAGGGGAGAAGGCAATGTTCTCACAAATTAATTGCTACAATCAACCAAGTGAGAGCATCACATTTGGAGATGACAGTAAAGGTGATGTATTAGGTCTTGGTAAGATTGCAATTTCTGAAAATCTTTTTCTTACAAATGTCTTACTTGTGGATTCTTTGAAATACAATCTATTATCGGTACAACAGTTTTGTGCTACCGGTTATGATTGTATCTTTTCTTGTGATGGTGTGAATATCGTTCGAAGGAGTGATGGTTTAATAGCCTTTAAAGGTCATCGAAAGGGAAAGCTTTATCTTGTGGACTTCTCTACGGATAGACCTAACCCTGGAATATACCTACTGGCTAAATCAAGCATGAGTTGGCTTTGGCATCGCTGACTAGCTCATGTTGGTATGAGAAACCTTCACAAACTCTCGAAAGGGAATCATATCATTGGACTAACAAATGTGAAGTTTGAGAAAGACAGGCTGTCGACGGTTGAGATAACGATCTCAAGTGGCTAAGGTTTTTTAGGGTTGAGATAGGAGACACGCCGAACAACCACGAACAACAGCGAACAGGAGACAAGGGTTTTTATCCTGGTTCAGGCCTCTCGGGAGAGATAATAGCCCTACGTCCAGCCATTCTTATATATCAAAGATGATTACAAGAGGTGGCTCGGCGAGACGAACAAGTCTCGGCGAGATTATGTGTGTACAAGTGCGACGATGCGAAGATCAGGTGTCTATGAGATGCCAGATGCGTAAACTTGTCTAGGATTCACCCCTCAACACGTCGTAGGGGCCTTGTTTATATAGTGCGGAGCAAACCGACCTACCGAGGGAATAATCGGGCCGGGCTAACTACGAGATCGTAACGAACTCAACATGCTAAATATATCCCGAGGCAGATAAGGCATACTCCTAGTCTTGGGGATCACGACTCCTAATCCAATCCGGAAACCACGTCCGGTCTTCACGTAGTCAGCAGTAACTCTTGTTCGAGTCGGACTCAAACACGATTCCTTGGCAGTTACGCATCATGCCGCCAGAAGTCGTTCGGCAAGAAGACGATATGGGCTGATAGAACCTTCCAGGAGCCGGGTCCCGGTAGGTCGCTCAACTGGGCCATCGTGAGGGGCCATGGCAATGGGCCGTGATTTAATCCCCGACAGCTAGCCCCCGAGACTCAAGCGGAAGGACTCACTAGAGTGGGGTCTTCCTCTTGAGACTCCAAGTCACGAAGAGGGAAATTTTGTTGCTACAAAGACGTGTAACAAGCGACCGAACAGGTTATGTTTCCACCGAACAGGACTCGTCCGGGATCTAATAAACCCGATCAGTGCGGAGCAACTCTGTTGCGTCAAACAGGAAAACGCATCCGTCCGAGCAGGGCACTCAGCCTTCGATGCAGAAATCGAAAATCCAGTCCCCAAGCGCAGAGCTCGTCGTAGGGACCAGACGCGCACTCCGGGCGAAGAGCTGCCCGGTGCGAGGCGAATCATCTCCTTGAGGCTGAACATCATCAAAGAGGGATTGGATTCTTGGTAGTGAAGAGCGTACCACTGCATCCGGTAAGATCAGATCTTCCGGGAGAATGAACATGACAAGTTGCGAGATGGACTTGTGCTGCTGCATCCGGGTATGAAGATACCTAGGAAAGAATGAATGGAAATAGGCGAATCACCTCTCGGGTTAGAGCTTGCCCGAGGAAATAGATATTGCGCTCCCGAGCAAATGTCGTGCTCATGAGCGAAATTGATGTGCCTCCAGACGTAGATCGTGTGCTAGGAGCAGACAATGCATACGAGTGGGAAAGGTGACCCAGTACCAGAGCGTAGAGCTCGTCGAAGGAACCAGGTAAAGGGATCCAGTCCCGGAGCACGAAGCTCATTAAAGGGACCAAAAAGTACGACCGCGAAGACGCACTCGAGAGCCAGCCCGGCGAAGAGCTGCCCGGTGCGAGGTGATCCAGCCCCCGAGCACGGAGTTCGTCGCGGGGACCAGACGCGCGCTCCGGGCGAAGAGCTGCCCGGTGCGAGGTGAATCACAACCCGTTGCAATAAGAGCCGCAAGAGAACGTGTGAAATCAACGCTTTACCCATGACTTATTCCTTGCGAGAGTGTTAGCGTTGTCTTGGCAAGTGCAGAACCGACGCTCGGAGTGCCCTTTGCGATGAGAATCGGCTTACGATGGGCATGCCTGTTGCGATGAGAATCGACTACGGTGGGGTGGACTCACAGGTGGCGCACTACCGTGACTTAGCCGAACTGTGAAGGTCAGTACAGGGCAAAGGCAAGAAATCATATGCGGGCGAAGTGAATCAGTCCCTGGGCATGCGCGGAGCAAACCCGGGAAGAGAGGGATGCAGACATCGGTTTTGGTGGGAAGCCTGGAACCTCGCCACGACCATCACCGGAGTCTGACGTTCCCCACTCCTGCAAAAGACAAACAAGAAACAAACCAGCAAGGGGAAAAAGAGAGCAAGAACAGGCTCTAAGAAGAGCAAAGCGAGTTTTGGAAAACACGCAAAAGACGACCTACCTGCACAAAACATAATTTTTCCGGGTACGTCCCCCGACAGCGTTAGTGTCACCTCGGAGAATGCGGAACCGACACTAGGAGTGCCTGTTGCGATGAGAATCGGCTTACGGTGGGGTGACTCACAGGTGGTGCATTGCTCCGGATTACCGTGCAAGGAAGGATGTAGCATGGATAAAAAAGACGTGTGCGGGCAAGTGCAGCCTCACCGTGGCTAAGACCGCTAACCGTGGAAGACGACGGGACCTTAGCCGCAGCAAAACGTGCGGGCGAATCTTATCCGCATGGACCCATGCAATTGGTGTCGCCTCGGCGGGTGTGGAACCAGCGCCAGAGTGCCGTTGCGAGAAATCGACTACGGTGGGCATGCCCGCTATGGCGAGAATCGCTACGGTGGGCGTAACTCCATCGGTGGTGCATCGCTTTGTTAACCGGAGCCGCATGTGTCGCCGCCAGATAAAAGTCATGCTCAGACGCGGGGAGCGCCACGGAGCGAAGACCAATGAGGTTTTGAAAACCAACGCTAAGGAAAGGAACCGAAAACTGAAAACGCATCGGTTGCCAAATTCAGCTCAAGTCCCAATCGACCGAGGAGAGGCGCCCTCCGAGGAGCCGGCCGAGCTCCAGACCGCCGAAAGCAAAGCTTGAATCAGAGCGAGAGTCCGACCGAGCAGCTTTTTCTGTAAAAAGAGCAATAAAGACAAGGACGAACAGGAAACCAAGAGCAAGGCGAACAACGCTAGAAAGTTTTAAGAAAACCGGTAGAACGCTTAGCCTAACTCCCAGCCCCCGTTGTACAGCTGCTCGAGAACCTGAATTTGCGAACTCGAATAGGTGCACAAGATAAAGAGCGACGCCCTAGCCCCCGGTACAGACGATGCATGAAGACCTGAACTTGCGACTTCAAGCACGTGCGTAGAGAGTTAGTGCGACACCCGTATCCTGATCGACTCGTTCTAGGAACTGCTCGTTAACGTAAGTTAGGCGATTCCGAAGGTAACCGAACAAGGAAAGTGCCTCTGCCGCGGAGGGCTTACGAGAGCAGGCTTTGCCAAGTGGTTGTGCCGTGAGCAGTAAGTGCCTCTGCCGCGGAGGGCTTACGAGAGCAGGTTTAGCCGCAAGGCTGGATGCCGTGTTACGCAACTCTGAGTTTAGGAACTCGTTGAAGCTAAATACGGGCAGGGAAACCTGTTGATCGTGGAGCCAAGAGTTCGCAAGACCGGGCAGCCATCAAGTGTTACCAGAGAGAAAGAGTAGTCTGAGAAGACATGTGGTGAGAAGGGCCGCAGGGGACCGCAAACATTCACCGTTCAATGGGTTGAACTTTACATGGCAGCCCGAGAGAATTGGATGAACTAAGGCGCGAAATTTGAGAAAAGCGCCGGTTAGGAAACGAAGACCTACACAAGGAACTTACGGCCGGTCGATGTTCCAAGTGTCGGTCGACTCTCTCCGCCATCCGCCGCCAGTAAACAGCCCTGTGATCCGGAAGGAGTTTTGATCCAGTCCCCGAGCATGGAGCTCGTCGCGGGACGACGCGCGTCTCAGCGAAGAGCTGCCCGCGCAGTGATCTAGCCTCGAGCTCGAGCCTTGAGCTCGTCATGAGGACAGACTTGCGCCCGGCGAAGAGCTGCCCGGTGCGAGGTAATCCAGCCCCCGAGCACGGAGCTCGTCGCGGAGACCAGACGCGCGCTCCGGGCGAAGAGCTGCCCGGCGCGAAGTGATCCAGTCCCCGAGCACGGAGCTGGGAACCAGATCTGGAAGGCTATCAAGATCGAAAGGATCGATCCGATCTGGCAGGGGAAGAGACATCTTGCCCTTCTGAGTCGTAGTCCTCAGGGAGAATCTCCGTATCGCTGATGGAGTTCGACATGCTCGATCTGCGTGTCCCCACGGAAGGCGTCAACTGTCGACGGTTGAGATAACGATCTCAAGTCGCTAAGTTTCTTTAGGGTTGAGATAGGAGACACGCCGAACAACCACGAACAACAAATAAGCAGAGATGGGGGTTTTATCCTGGTTCAGCCTCTCGGGAGATAATAGCCCTCGCCCAAATTTTCTTATATATCAAAGATGATTACAAGAGGTGGCTCGGCGAGACGAACAAGTCTCGGCGAGATTATGTGTGTACAAGTGCGACGATGCGAAGATCAGGCGTCTATGAGATGCCAGATGCGTAAACTTGTCTAGGATTCACCCCTCAACACGCCGTAGGGGCCTTGTTTATATAGTGCGGAGCAAACCGACCTACCGAGGGAATAATCGGGCCGGGCAAACTACGAGATCGTAACGAACTCAACATGCCAAATATATCCCGAGGCAGATAAGGCATACTCCTAGTCTTGGGGATCACGACTCCTAATCCAATCCGGGAAATCACGTCCGGGTCTTCACGTAGCCGTGCAGAACTCTTGTTCGAGTCGGACTCAAACACGATTCCTTGGCCGTTACGCATCATGTCAGTCAGGAAGCTGTTCGGCAAGACGCATATGGGCCAGATAGAACCTTCCAGGGAGCTGGGTCCTGGTAGGCTGTTCAACTGGGCCGTCAGGGAGTGGGCCATGGCAATGGGCCGTGATTTAATCCCCGACACAGGCCTGTAGCGCATGTCAAGCGGGAAAACAAGTTGGAGCACCCCATCCTTCGAAAAATATGATGACCACAACGAGACCTCTACAACTACTACATATGGACCTCTTTAAACCTATTGCATACATAAGTATAGGAGGTAACAAATATGGTTTTGTTATTGTCGATGATTTTTCACGCTTCACGTGGGTATTCTTTTTGCATGATAAGACAGAGGCAAAAGAAATTTTAAAGAAGTTTATGAGAAGATCTCAAAACAAGTATGAAGTGAAGATTAAGAAGATTCGAAGTAACAATGAGAAGGAATTTAAAAATATCGATGTTGAAGAATATCTTGATGAGGAAGGTATTAAGTACGAATTCTCGGCCCCCTATTCCCCTAAACAGAACAGGGTGGTCGAGAGGAAGAATCGAACCCTCATCGAGATGGCGAGAACCATGCTGAATGAATACAAGGTTTCAGACATATATTGGGCAGAATCTGTGAACACCGTCTGTCATGCTATTAACCGACTCTATCTACACAAGTTACTGAAGAAAACTTCGTATGAGCTCCTTACCGGTAACAAGCCAAATATTTCATACTTCAGAATCTTTGGCAGTAAGTGTTATATTTTTAATAAGAAATCTAGATGCTCTAAGTTTGCTCTTAAAGTTGATGAAGGCTTCTTGCTTGGGTATGGATCAAATGCCTATGCATACCGAGTTTTCAACAATACCACCGGTGTGGTTGAAATCTCGCGTGACGTAACATTTGATGAAACTAACGGCTCTCAAGTAGAGCAAGTTGATCAACATGTGCTAGATGAAGAAGAACCACCAAGTGAGGCTATCAAGAAAATGGCTATCGGTGATGTCAAACCACAAGAAGGTGTTGAAGACGATGATTTATCTCCTTCATCAATTCAAGTCGAACCTCCAACAATTGTTGAAGATGATGAAAATGACAAGTCAAGTGAATGTGACGATGAAGATCCCAACCTACCGAATGCACATTCAAGAGTACGCCAAAGTGTTCAACGAGATCATCCCGTCGAAAGTATCATTGGTGATATAAACAAGAGAGTAACTACTATATCTCGTCTTTTAAATTTTTATGCATTTTACTCGTTTGTCTCCTCTCTTGAGCCACTGAACATAGACCAAGCTATCAAGGATCCCGACTGGATTATTGCCATGCAAGAGGAATTAAACAACTTTACTGGGAATGAAGTATGGGAATTGGTGCAAAGACCGAAGTAAAATATCATTGGTACAAACTGGGTCTTCCGCAACAAACAAGACGAACATGGTATGGTGACAAGAAACAAAGCACGGTTGGTTGCACAAGGCTTCGCGCAAATTGAAGATTTAGATTGTGGTGAGACTTACGCTCCCATAGCAAGAGTAGATGCCATTATAATTTTGATCGCTTTTGGTACTCAACATGGCTTTAAGTTGTGGCAAATGGATGTTAAGAGCGCTTTTCTTAATGGTCCACTTTCCGAGCTTTACTACATTGAGCAACCACCGGGCTTCGAAGACACAAAGTATCCAAATCATGTCTACAAACTCAACAAGGCACTTTATGAGTTGAAGCAAGCACCACGTGCATGGTATGAGTGCCTGAAGGATTTTTTGGTGAGAAAAGGCTTTGAAATGGTTTGATGACTAAACGCTTTGAGATGTCTATGATGGGAGAGTTGAAGTTCTTCCTTGGACTACAAGTGAAACAAATAAAGGAAGGGACTTTCATTAGCCAATCAAAGTACGTGAAAGATATGCTTAAGAAGTTTGAGATGAGCGACGCCAAACCAATCAAGACTCCTATGCCAACAAATGGTCATCTTGATTTAAATGTAAATGGTAAGAACGTCGATCAAAAGGTATATCGTTCTATTATTGGCTCTCTGCTTTATCTTTGTGCATCTAGGCCTGATATTATGCTTAGTGTGTGCATGTGTGCAAGATTTTAAGCTGCGCCCAAGGATTGTCACTTAGTGGCAGCCAAGAGAATATTGAGATATTTGATACACACTCTCAACTTTGGCCTTTGGTATCCTAGAGGGTCAAACTTTGACCTAATCGGCTATTCGGATGCAGATTATGCCGGTTGTAAAGTGGATAGGAAGAGTACCTCCAGTACTTGCCAATTTCTTGGAAGGTCGCTCGTTTCGTGGGCATCCAAGAAAAACATTCCGTTGCCCTATCCACAGCCGAAGCTGAGTAAATTGCCGCAGGACATTGTTGTGCTCAACTACCTTGGATGAGGCAAACCCTAAGAGATTATGGCCTTAACCTCAACCACATCCCACTTTTGTGTGACAATGAGAGTGCCATAAAAATAGCCAACAATCCTATTCAACACTCCCGAACCAAACATATCGATATTCGCCACCACTTCTTAAGAGACGATTCAACCAAAGGTGATATCGATATTACCCATATGAGAACCGAAAACCAACTAGCTGATATTTTCACCAAACCCCTTGATGAGAGAAAATTCTGTGAGTTGCGAAGTGAATTGAATATCCTTGACTCTCAGAATGTTGCTTGACCTATTGCACACATTGTTTGGTGATTGAAAAGTTTTTCTAAATCTTCTTATCTATTTTACTATAGCTATATAGGCTTATATATAAGATAAATTGATTGATTCAGATATTCATATCCTATTTATTCACGGATGACCTTAGTTTGATTGACTGATATGTTTACGGGTCATTCTTGGGTAAATTCAATTCTTAGAACTCCCCTCTATCGTCCCCGAGCAATCTTATCTATTTTCGAGGAGTCTGGAGTCTAAATCTTTCAAATCCAGCAAGAGGGGATCGGATGTTCCGCTCGGCATCGGAACTTCCGATGGAATCCAGTAAGGGTCCCGTCGGATGTTCCGACCGGCGTCGGAACTTCCGATGCTATCCAGCAGGGGTCCGTCGGATGTTCCGTCGGAACTTTCGTCGGATGTTCCAACTCGGCCCAGATTTGCCACCTATTTAACTTTTCACCGCGTGGGTCCCTGTTCTTTTACCCCACTGTTTCTACCCTAAGTGATTCTGAGTCTTCCTACTCAACCATTGACACTTATACTCGAGGACTGTTCGGGATTCCTCCTTCCGGTGGCGGCAACAACAACGACGATGATGATGAGGTCACCGGTGGTGGTGATGGTGCTGGTGGTCAGGGTGGCAGCAGCAACAGTGATCCTAAGTGGATTGAGTAGTCCTCTTTCAGTTTTTTTTCTCTTTTTGGCGTCTTGATGTCAAAGGGGGAGAAAAGTTAAGGGGGAGAAAGTTATCATTTATCTATTCCTATCTTAGTTTCCTTTGTTTGAAACTTGAATGTTTAAGTGTGTGCAAAACTACGTTTTAAACTCGATGTTTATGTGGTACGCTGTGTGGCTGTAAGACTTCTTTAATTATTCTGTGATGATGATGTAATGGTGAATTGCTTTTTATTTAAGTTTTTCGCAATTGTGTGATATATCCTATCATATTGCATCTAGATTCAAATTTGCCAAGGATATAGGGGGGCTCTTGTTGTTATTATTGCCATAGTTTCAGGGGGAGCTCTTTCATATATTCTTGTTTATAAATGTTTTTGTGAGCTATAATTGTTGTCATCAATACACCAAAAAGGGGGAGATTGAAAGTGCATCTAGGCCCTAAGTGATTTTGGTGATTAATGAGTAACAATTATAGAGTTAATATTTCTATTGGAGAATTGTGCACAGATGTTATACAGGTTAAAATCCATGAGGTACATGTTTAAATGAGATGGTGTACCCCTAAAAAATTGATATGTTGCAAGAAGGCATCAAGACTAGTATTTATTTGTAAATATTTATTTATTGAGTCCTAGGGATGCCGTACTATAAAGGGGGATGCAATGGAGAATGTTATAAAGGTTCCTAAGTGCTCAAAATAGGTATCTCGAAGTTCGTGTGAGTTTTCCACTTAAAATACATCTCATACAGAACCTATACCATCAGAACATCCGACGAGGGTCGGAACATCCGATGGTAATCCAGTCTGCCAGTTTTTCATGCCATCCAGCAAGGGGTTCATCGAAACTTCGGTCGAAACATCCGACGCGGGTCGGAACATCCGACGGGGTCTGAACATCTGACGCGTGATTAACTGCTGTACCGGCTACTTTTCGAGAATCCCTATTTAAGACCTCCTCTAATACCTGCCAAAGGTTACTCACTCTGATTACAACCTGATTTGAGCCTAATTCATATTCTTCTTCATCTCTCTCAAGAACCCTATCCTTTGTCTCTCTCTTGTTCATCTTGTGAGATCTAGATCTAGAGAGATCAAGGCACCCAAGTGCTCCACGGATTAGAGAGTCCAATTCTTGAGCACTTAGCGATTCTACTTTCTTCATCGTATTTGTTACTCTTGGAGGCTTGAAGGGCTCCTAGACGGCTAAGTGCCGCCGGTGAGTCGCCGATCTTTGTGTGGCGTGCCTCCGGAGTTTGTGAAGGCGCGAATCTACCTCCGCAAGAAAAAGGATTCAACTAGTGATCGCCGGTGAGTGCTGTGTGCTTCATCGGTAAGGAGACTAGGATTCTAGTGATCCGGGCTTTGTGCCTTCCCTAACGGTGAGTAGGATCTCCCTTCAAAGATCTGAACATCGGTAAACAAAAATCGCTGTGTCCTTTGTCTTGATCTTGATTTGGTGTTTTTACTATTGGTGTTGACATGTTCTGATTATTCTTGAGTAGATCTAATCTTGGTTTTGCGAGAAATCAGTTTACTGTAGGTTTTAGACAAATCTAGAATACTCAGGATCGGAACATCCGACGCAAACATCCGACGCCGTCAGAACATCCGACCCAGATCAGAACATCCGACGCAGGGGTTTTTGGACCAGGTCGGAACATCTAATCTGCATCGGAACATCCGATAGGCTGGTCACTGTTCAAGTTTAGTAATTCCGCAATTTCGTTTTATTCGCCTATTCACCCCCCTCTAGGCGGCATAGCGATCTTTTCAAACTTCATCAGTATCAACAACGTTGACAGCTTTGACCTTGCCCTTATTATTGTTATTATTCCGATACCCTTTCTGGCCTGGGTATGAATTATCTAAGAATCGGCCTTCGTACAGCGCGATCTTGTGAGCCAGATGCGAAATATCAGCAAATTCCTGATTGCCCACCTTTTTCTGATTAACGGGTAGTAATCCCTTAAAAGCCAATTCTGCCAACTCATTATCAGGCAGCGAAAGGCTGTAACACCGGTTCCTCACCTCCCTGAACCGACGAAGGTAATCATTTACCGATTCTCCAAATTTCTGCTTGATCATCATGATATCGGTAATTCTAGCTTCATTTTCTCCGGAATAAAAATACTCATGAAATTTCTTCTCCAGATCCGGCCAGGACGTAATGTTGTTCGAAGGAAGCGAATTAAACTAGTTGAAACCCGATCCCGATAGCGATAGCGGAAACAATCGGCATTTGAGCATATCCTTTGATGCAGCCTCTCCGCACAGCGCAAGGAATCTGGCAACATGCTCGCGCGTAGAGGTGTTATCGCTCCCACTGAATTTGGCATTTGAGAAATCGGGAACTCGATACTTATGCGGAAATTCTGTTTTATTAAAAGCCGATGAATACGGCATGGTATAATACGGAGCAATTTTAGGAGTGTTGAACCCACACTGTTTCATCATGTTGTAAACCAGGTTCCTCGCCATTTCTTTCAGATTTTCATTCATCCCGTGATTAATCGGCTGATAGATCGGATCTGGGACTGTGACTATAGCCTGATTGTTCGGTATCATCTGAATTGGAGTTGGATTGGTTGTCAATGAAGGATTTGGCTGGGAGGATCCAGCATGCGATGCCCCTAGCTGAGGATAAGCTGGATACTGGTTCCCCAATTCATCCCTTGCGGGATATTCCGATTCCCTTGAGGAGCTTGCCTAGTCATGATATTATGTAGCGCGGCGCTAGTCCCCTCCTGAACAATTCGCCCCAAAACCGATGACTGATCCAGCATCGATCGGTAAACATAGCTATTAATCTGATCTCTTGTCACTTCAGAAAAATCTCCAATGAGCAGTGGATCTCCAATAGAAGTCTTCGTAATCTGGCCACTACGAGTTTTCCGATAGCCAGTAAGCATTCTTTTCTTGTTTTCTTCATGGATCTCAGCGAGCCTATCTTCAACTTCTATTTTCTGATCAGGGCTCAATTCATCAAACGTCACTGCCTCAGCAGCGAGCTTGAGTGCCTCCAACGCCGCCTCGGCATTAGTGCGCGTCATCTTGTTGATTTTGATTTTCTCGAGGTCCCACCGGGCGTGCCAAAAAGTATGTTCACACAAAAAGTGAGCTTTTGCGAACACACGCGTCTGGCGTAACTCGGGATTGCGTCCGCAACCAAGAACTAAGCGTGCATACTAATTTGACTGTAAATTGACAAGGAGTAAATTGTCAGCGACTAGCCCTAATCGGCTTTTCAAATAGCCAGATCAGGTTATTTCGAATCGGCTTTAAATAACCGGATTACAAGATCTATCGGCTTAATGCCAGATAGAGCAATTAAATATAAATTTTCTTTAAATTATAAATCTTATACTTCTTTTTGGGTATTTTTATATAATATTAGTAATAAACCTTCGTACCAAAATATTAGATTAAACCAAGAAATAGATCGAATAGATTGGTCAGGCCAAGGCAGTATTCATATCTAAATCTAGATACAAACTAATAAACAGATGTAAAGGCTCAATACCAATATGGGTAAATACAATACTAATCGGCAAACATCTACAGATGCAAAATCCTAAACAAGGCATACACAAGATCGATTAAACGAGACAGTTGCATATATCGGATTCAGAAAAACATATGAGATACTTGATAATCGGCATTGTAGGGTAAACACACATTGCAGATCGATTAAATCGAGACAGTGCAATATGCGAGAACATATTAAAGATCGGTAAAGCCCGAGACAATTTAACATGCTTTGTATACATGAGATCAAGATGATACAGCCATGCACACAGGTTACAAGGAGAGAATCGATTATCCCATCGAGATAGCTCTACCTGCGAGTTGAAGCCTTTCGACGAGGTCAATCGGATTCGAAAAGTAGGTTTGTGTTTTGAGTCTGATGTGTTTTTTTCCAAGACCTAAGGCCCTATTTATACTATTACAAATTTGATACCGATACGACCTATTTTACCGCATCGCAAAACATATCTTCTGATCAAAGCGTATTTCTTCAGGAGTTTCATGACTATCGGTACTCTTCATCAATCTTTTCTTCTTTACCGATGAAGCTCATTTTCGGATTCGGCCCAATAATTCCAATATATTTGACTATTTCTCCATATCCGATTTTCCTACCAAATTTAGGTGTCAACAACTTCACAAGATCATCATCAAAAACCGAGCAAAAAACCAACCACATGTCCTGGTCGCCTCCTACTCGCAGGGAGACCACACGTCCTGATCGCCCGCCTGCTCGCCAAGCGGCCACGCGTCCTGGTCGCCCGCTTGCTCAACAGACGGTCACGAGAACACACCTTCACCGGACAACATCTGCTCGGAACTCTCGCAAAAACCCGTCACTACTCGACGTGTCCGGTCGGCATCGGACACCGTCCGCCAGACACTCAACTCGTGTCCGTTACACCAAATGCAACTCAAAACACTTCAAAATCGCATCAAATTCAAACCGTCATATATTCATCACTACACAAGGGACCCACCACATGGATCTTAACAACTTGCAACAGTACATGGATATTTTTTGTTGCAAGAAAGGGGACCTTCCTATGAGGTATTTAGGCATTCCTATTCATTATAGGAAATTGAAAAATTCTGATTGAAAGAAGATGGAGGAGCGTTTTGAGAAGAGACTCAGTAGTTGAAAAGGCAAACACCTCTCAATTGGAGTTAGATTAACGCTAATCAATTTTGTGTTAAGTAGCCTTCCGATGTACATGATGTCCTTTTTCCCCATCCCAAAAGAGGTCCTTAACAGGCTTGACTACTTCCGTTCTCGATTTTTTTGGCAAGGTGACGAGAACAAGAAAAAGTATCGCCTTGCCAAATGGTCTATTCTATGTCAATCCAAGGACCAAGGGGGTTTGGGAATCGTTGACCTAAATCTTAAAAATGTCGCGCTGTTGAGTAAATGGCTCTTTAAGCTACTCACTACTGAGGGGACTTGGCAGCAACTCCTTAAGAACAAATATCTTGCATCCAAACCTTTTAGTTCAAGTGGAGTGGAAGCTAGGAGACTCACATTTTTGGTCTGGCCTGATGAAGGTAAAGCAAGATTTCCTTCGTTTTGGAACCTTCGAAATCAGGAATGGATCACAAGTGAGGTTCTGGGATGACATTTGGCTAGGAGGTTCAGCGTTAAAAGACCAGTACCGCTGTATAGCACCGTTAGAAGGAAATTTGTAACTATCGTAGAGGTGTTAACCACATCCGATCCAAACCTTTCTTCGCGACGCTCTCTGATTGGCCCAAAATTATTAGCTTGGAATGATCTACGTACGCGGTTGGCTAACATAGTGCTAACGCATGACAAGGATGTTTTCCGCCGGAATTTGCACCGAAATGGACAGTTCTTGGTGAAATCCCATTACCAGGCTTTGATTAGAGATGATGTTCCAAATCTAAATAGAAGACTATGAAAATTAAAAACCCCGTTAAAACTCAAGATTTTTCTGTGGTACCTTCGTAGAGGAGTTATTCTTACCAAAGACAATTTAGCCAAACTGAATTGGAAAGAGAGTAAAACATGTTGTTTTTGTCGTGAAGACGAGACAATTAGGCATTTATTCTTTGATTGCCGTTTTGTTCGTATGGTCTGGAGCTTAATTCACATGTCTTTGTGTATTCCTAGACCGTCTAGCTTTTCTAATATGTTTGGGAACTGGCTAACGTGTTTTGATAAGGATTATCGAAGCTTAGCCCTACTAGGAGCAGCAACCACCCGTTGGTCTCTCTGGTTGAGTAGGAATGATTTAGTCTTTCAAAAGAAACTTAATTTGTCCCCCTTGCAGGTTATTTTTACGATTACCTGCTGGCTGTGGTCTTGGGCTGTGCTTCAGAAGCAGGAGTTACAATCTACAGTTGTGGAGGCTACGCATCGTTTGGTGCAGGTGGCCAAGGGCTTGTTTTCCCAGGCACATGGGTGGCATTCTAGTCGAAGGATTGAGTGTCACTGAGAGTGTGTTTGTTTCTTCCTTTAGGCTATGTATATCTTGTATGCAGAGGCCGGGAGATTTTTCTTTCAAGGATTTGTATCAACTGGATGTTTGGTTCTTAAAAGTAATATAATCTTCCTTTATTCCGAAAAAAATAAGTCTATGACAGTGGACCAGAGTGCGTGCTTGTTCAGTTGTTTGAGTGGGTTTTGTGTTATCGTTCTAAATTTTGCCTTCTTGAACGTGCCTCTGGCTGCAATTTAATAAGGGAGCTACTGGGGGACGGGATCCCGTCCCACCCGTCCCCCGACGGGATCGCTTCCCTCCGCCACGTGTCCCACTCGGCCTCCACTCCTCCGCCCGCCCACGTTCGCCTTGCCCCCTCAACCCCTCACTCGCTCCCTCAGTCGCTCGCTCCGCGCGCCTCCACCACCTTCCCGCCTCCACCACCACCACCCGGCGGGCGCCCCCCCCCGGCCTCTCCGCCCCGCCCGCCTCTCCGCCCCCGCCCCTGCCACGTGCCACCCGCCCACCCTAACGGATGGGGGCGGCGTGGTCTCCCCACCGTCGCCCGCCCAGCCGCCTTCGCCCCCTCCCTCGGCTCCGGCGGCACCGCCGCCGCCCTCACCCAACCCCGACCAACCGCCGGTCCGCCGCCTTCCCGACCTCCTCTAAACCTCGGGAAACCCAACCCCCCAACCCTAACCCAACGCGGGCGGCGAGGTCGACGGTGAGGTCAGCTCCTCCTTCCTCCTCCTTTCTTCCTCCTCTGCTGGGCACGGTCTTCCTCCTCCCTTCTTCCTCCTCTGCTGGGCGCGGGGACGGATCTCGTCCAGATCCCGCCCGGACGGGATCCCATGGAAAAGAATTTCCCATTTGATAAAGATTTATAACTTTCACGGCTTGGGATCTTGGTTCCCTTGTTGCTTCTTTTGTTCATCTTGCCTTTTGTTTAGAGTTGGTGTGATGAATTTCAATTTTATATGGGTTGATTTGGTCCTTCACAAGCTGCTAATGAAAAAATTCAGTGCAGGTTTTTCTGAAACAATTGTCTTATGAAACATTTCACAACGAGTTGGGTTCGAAGAATTCTTCAAATCAGAGATGTCCACGAAATTTATGTTGTAGCTGCGCACAATTTTAGATAATTTCCTGGCACACAATTTTCATGTATACAGCTTTCCAATTAGATCTACGGTTGATTTTAAAGAAATTATTTACCGAGCTGCTATTTCTGGGAATGTACTGTAAATGTGCAGAGCCGAACTCGGTACGAGCAACTTTTGGGGCAGAATATCTGCTCGGATGAGCTTGAAATCAACATGAAAGTTGTAGATAATTTCCTGGAGCACAATTTTCATGTAGATAACTTTTCAAATCGTGCTACGGTTGATTTTGTAGAAATTATTTACTGAGCTGCTGTTTCTGGGGAATGTACTGGAAATGTGCAGAGTCAAACTCGGCTCGAGCAACGTTTGGGGTAGAAGATCTGCTCGGCTAAGATTGAAGTCAATATGAAAATTGTAGATAATTTTCTGGCGCACAATTGTCATGTAGACAGATTTCCAATTAGAACTACGGTTGATTTTATAGAAATTATTTACCGAGCTGCTGTTTCTGGGAATATATTGTAAATGTGCAGAGCCGAACTCGGTATGAGCACGTTTTGGGGCGGAAGATCTGCTCGGATGAGCTTGGGATCAACATTAAAGTTGTAGATAATTTTATGGCTCACAAACTTGATGTATACAACTTTTCAATCCGTGCTACGGTTGATTTTACAGAAATTATTTACTGAGATTCTGTTTCTGGGGAATGTACTGGAAATGTGCAGAGTCGAACTCGGTACGAGCAACGTTTGGGGTAGAAGATCTGCTCGGCTGAGCTTGGGATCAACACGAAAATTGTAGATAATTTTCTGGCGCACAATTTTCATGTGTATATCTTTCCAATTAGATCAGCGGCTGATTTTATAGAAATTATTTACCGAGCTGCTGTTCCTGGGAATGTACTGTAAATGTGCAGAGCCGAACACGGTACGAGCAACTTTTGGGGAAGATCTGCTCGGCTGAGCTTCGGATCAACATAAAAGTTGTAGATAATTTCCTGGTGCACAAATTTCATGTAGACAACTTTTCAATCCGTTTGACGGTTGATTTTATAGAAATTATTTACCGAGCTGCTGTTTCTGGGAATGTACTGTAAATGTGCAGAGCCGAACTCGGTACGAGCAACTTTTGGGGCAGAAGATCTGCTCGGCTGAGCTTAGGATCAACATGAAAGTTGTACATAATTTCCTGGCACACAATTTTTATGTAGACAACTTTTCAATCCGTGCTACGGTTGAGCTTGGAATCAATATCAGCGAAAAAATGCAAACCTAATCAACGGAATATGCCAACAACTGATCTGATCGGTCCATGCCCTCCCATAGTCCCATTGCCCTATGGTCGGACCTACGACCCGGCCGATGCTAATTCCTAGCATTTTCATGGTCATATACTCACATCCTATTGTTTAAATACTAGTTTGTTGTTTTCTTTTTTTCTCTCTTTTTTCTTTTTTTAAAAAAACCCTTGGCTCTGATACCACTCCAACTGTCATGCCCCAAGAAAAAAAATATTTTGGGACAAGCTAGGTGACAGTCCGCCGTATATTTATGTGTTCTAAGCCACATAAATATATGTCGCGACCCTGGCTTCACCAGGATCCACCCACGATCGATTGCTACTCCCAGAGATCAATACTAGCAACTTATGAGCGACAATTGTTGAACATCATCACACAATTACAAATAACTAAGAAAATAACATAATATGCAAAAGTAATTGTGCACAACCACTTATTACAATAGTTTAGCTAAAGATGACAAAATATTGTCCAGAATATATTAGAGTGCGGAAATTCAAATATGCAACAAAAATAAATGTATGACGATGCTCTAATCCGACCCTTGAACGACAGCTAGTCCTGATTGAAAACCGGCACAGAATCCTCCTGATCCTGTATGAAGATCGAACTTGATTTTTCTTCTGAATACAAATATGTCCGTGGTATATATAGTGAGTACACGGCTACCTAGCAAGAATCCTTATAATGATGCAAGGATATTAACAAGAACAGGGTGCCTATTTTGTATAAACACCTACTCTAGTCCAGTTATTTAAAGTGTTGTAAAACAATTTTGTAGAGCAAGTAATAGATGTCGGGAATAAAATCACGGCCCATTACCATGGCCCACTCCCTGACGGCCTAATCGAACAGCCTACCAGGGCCCAGCTCCCTAGAAGGTTCTATCAGGCCCGTGTGCATCCTGCCGAACAACTTCTTGACTGGCGCGGTGCGTAACAGTCTAGGATTCGTGTTTGAGTCCGACTCGAACAAGAGTTCTGCACGGCTACGTGAAGACCCGGACGTGGTTTCCCAGATTAGAGCAGACGTCGTGATCCCCAAGAATTGGAGTATACCTTATCTACCTCGGGATGAATTTGGCATGTATACGAGTTTGTTACGTCCTCGTGGTTAGCCCGGCCCGATTATCCCCCGGTAGGTCGGTTGTTCAGCACTATATGAACAAGGCCCCTACGGCGTGTAGAGGGCACGACCTGAAGCCAAGATTGAATACTACTTCCTATACACCCAGAATCTCATCGAGACTTGTTCATCTCGCTGAGTTCTTCCTTGTAATCCTTTCTCATATAAATAAGCACTGGACGTAGGGTTATTATCTCCTTGGAGAGGCCCGAACCAGGATAAAAACCCTGTGTCTGCTCGTTGCTCGTTGATTGCTGTTTGCCTTGCTCGGTAGTGTCTTCTATCTCCCCTTCTCAGGAACCTTAGTTGACTTGGGACCGATATCCCAACCGTCAACAGATACCCCTCTAAGGTTTCGACACTGCAGGTCCCCCTCTTGAGCTAACGGACCGCAGCCCGATCTTTTCAAAGTATCGTGTGTTAACAAGTTTTCCCTAACTACTAAACCTGGACTAGCACATGCTGCGCAACATGCTGTCGCTAGCACTTTTGGTTGTGCTTGTTTGGTTTGGCTGGATTGGCACAGGCACATGCCAAGAGTCCTTAGACCAAGGTGACTACCTCTACCACATACCTCATGCCATCAATACCACCCGACTAGCCACCTTGTGTCAACACACGCCACGTAGGTTTTAGTTGATTAGGTTATTAAAGCAACTCAGCATCTCCAAATATACCAAGTTACCAAAGTAATTAATAAAGTGAACCTAAACAACTACCAACCCACGAGCGTATGCACAAAGGATAGGATAGGAAATATCTGAGGCATCAAGAAAATGGCTACAATTCATAAGGTCAATGACATTATGTGAATATATTTAGGTTCTACCCCGACTCATCATTTATGCATGAGATAGTAAAACAAAATAGTAAACAAAGTAAATTTTGCAAAATAGGAAGCAAGATGCAAACTATCTTGTCTTGGTAGTACTCCTGGTCTTGGGAACCTCCTCCAAACAGCTCTTGGAAGCCTCCCGAGCAGTGCGAACACGAACGATCTACACGTATATGCAAATGCATAAGAACAGCAAAACAATCAACAGAACATATAGCTCATAAAAATATATAACATTCTAGGCTATTTATGGGAAATAATCCCTCTGGAATCATCTAATCTGGAGTTCGGATGTTCCCTAAACAATTCGGGAAAGTTTCAGATAAATCTAAAATTCCTGAAAAGAATAAACCAGTTTATTTGGGGTTAACCGACGAAAACCGACGGAAAACCGGCGGCTTGTGGCTTGCCGGGCGGCACAGCGCAACTGGGCACGAGCGGGGACACGCAACGGCACGCGATAGGCGGCGCGACGCGCGGCGATGGCGGCGGCGACGCGCGTGGCGGCGCTGGCGGCGCGGCACGCATGCGCTGGAGCGGGCGGAAAGCGGCGACACGCGGCAAAGACACGGCTAGTTGGCGGCGGCGATGGCAGCAGCGGCGGCGCGGGCGGCGTCGCGGAGCGGCACGACGGCTACCTAATGGGAGGGCGGCAGCGTGGCGGCGTGCGGGGCGCGCGCCTTGCGCACACGACGTGGCGATAAGGCGAGCGGTGGTCGGCATGGGTTGAAGCGCGAAACCGAGCGGCGGCGGCACGGCGGAGGGCGCGGGCCGACGGCGATGGCGGCGCAACCCGAACTTCGGCGAGCTTTTCTGGATGCAATTCTCCACCGAAAATAGCAATCCATATATCCATCTAGTTCGTCTCGACGAGCTCTACACCGTGGCACCATCTATTCTAGGGTTTGAGCATGGCACAGAGAGATATACCTTGTAGATTGCTTCGGAGCTAGGATTTTGGCGGCCAGGGTTTCCAATCTGTGGATTCTCGCGATGGGGACTTGGGAGAGGGGTCATGGGGGTTTTTGTAGGGTCTTGGACGACCTGGGTCGGGCTTAGAGATCAAAGGGTTGGATTAGGACTCTAATTCTACTCTAGGTAGGATTAGGACTCTCCCCCAATGAAAAATTGAGTAAACTCGGGATTTTTGGCTTGGGCCTCCACCTTAACACAAGATTAGGCTTCTAGAAACTCCCCTTCAAAGTTGGGCACGAGATTCACTCGTTTGCTTATTATTTCATGAGTTTTATGAGCTCCCGGCAAATGGCGACACTTCATGGAATCAAGGGCTAGCTTTGGAGTCTTGGCTTGAAACTTAGGTGGTGGCTAGGTGTAGGCTTCTAATGTTTTTCTGAATTTTCCTAGAATTTTACCGAAGGTTTTCCTAGGGTTTTGAATTTAAACCTAAATTAAACTAATTAGTGTGCACTGTTGTGTGCTACAATTCAGTGACCAAGAAAGTATCTGTGTGAGCTTTCTTGGCCAACAATTGGTGTCAAAGCCAATGAGCCATTCCCTAATCCTCCCATTTCTCTAAACATTTCTCCATATTTCAAATTTAAAGATCAATTGGATACTTCTTGAAAAATGAAACTTCTAAAGATTTCTCCAAATTTCAGTATTTCAAATTCAAACACCGATTGGATACTTCTTCAAAAATGAAGATTTTAAGGATTTCTCCATATCCCAACTCACCAATTTGTTTGTACACTCATTAAAAAATCAAATAAATTCACCCCTCTTTTTAAGGTTGAATTTCAATGTCTAAAAATTTCTCAGTATTTCAAATTCAAACACCGCTAGGATACTTCTTCAAAAATGAAGCTTTTACAGATTTCTCCAAATTCCAACTCACCAATTTGTCGGTACAGTTATTATAAAGTCTAAATCAATTCACCCGTCTTTTTAAGGTTGAAAAAATTCAAAGAAAAACCAAAAAAAGGTAGGCAATGTTTAGGGATAATTCATAGGATGGAAAACCAAAAAAAAAAACTAATTTACCAGATGAATTATACATGGCTCTAAAAAATTGCATCGGGACGTAAAGTACAAAGATTTAGGTATTCTTATTTAAAAACTCCAGAAGATGCCATCAGATGATTTAGGTATTCCTAAGATTTAATAATTTCATCCAATTTTAAACTCGAAAGCATCGGGACGTAAAGTAAAAAATAGAAAGAAGATTTTCAGTTCAATAAACATTTTCATAAGTACTCAGATCGTTCAAAGGTTTCCTAACAATTCGAATTGAAAGTAATCGGCATGGTTATTCAAAAAATAAAATCATTTAAAAATCAAAATAAATTCCTTTGAATTTCCAAGTTCAAATCATAAGAGCAATAAATTAAAAAACTTGTTAAAAAATGGGTTGCTGTCACAATGATGGTTCCATGGCAACATTCAAACATTCCCAAAAATTTTGATTCTTAAGATCATTTTGATACTTATTCATAGACTAGAATCATTTAAAGATTTCTCAAAATTTTTTAATTAAAATTGTTTTTGCATATTTTAAAACTTATACTATTTTAAGGTTTTGCGCCGGGGGCGCGTTTATGTTGCTAGTTTCCTATAAATGCCTTGTGTTGCCAACTCCAGCTATTACTTTGCTACGCCTGCATATCTTTACTGGAAATTGCTGATCACATCGAGCCATTATGTCGAGGGGAACACTCTCGCATTGACACTAGGGCCCTTTTGATAGCTTGTTTTAGTTTAGTTTTTGTTGGGATTGCAACTTTTGTTATTTTTATATACACCATTCATTTTTTTTTTGAAAATATTTTTTTTATAACTTTGTAGGGCTTTCTCAAAGATCTCAAAAATATTTTTGTAATAATTTATTTAGCCATTTCATACCACTTTCAAATGTGGTCAAATTTTCTCAATAAAAACTAAACTAAAACTAAACAAGCTATCAAAGAGGGATCGTGCAAGCTGTCATATGTATCTATTCGGAAGGATTTTATTAGAAACGGTTCAAAATCTACACCTACTACTTAGAACTGGATGCGATTTACTGTGTGCTCGTGGTATCGTGGCGCCAACTATAAATTGTGAAAAAAAATATTTTTATATTTTTTTTGAAAAAATTTTAAGCAAAAATAACCATGGTTTAGAGATTAAGCAAAAATAGGCGCCGGTCGCCCTCTGGAAGAGCGATCGATGGGCTATCGCCCTTTGGACGGGCGACCGACCGGTGCTCCGAAGCCGCCGCAGCTGGTTCGGGTTGAGTCGCCTGTTTAAAGGGCGACAGGGGTGCGGTCGCCCTTCGAAGGGGCGACAGGTGCAGTCCCAGAAACAGCAGCTCAGTAAATAATTGTAACACCCCTGCTCCTCTTAAGCCTAGAATGCTACTAACTCTGGCAACTGTTCCAAATTTCAGCAGCACCTCCTCTATTTAAGTGGACATCCACGACAGAAAATTTATGTCAAAAGAATAGATAAACATTTTTATCAACTGAAAGCCACATAACAAAACACTAGATGTCTACAAGTCTCAATTAAACAAAGCTCAACTATTAACATAGAGCTCAAGTGAAAACTATATTCACTAGTCTCAAAGTGAAAGGTAGTGGGTGCTCGGTTATTTATGCTACTCCCATGTCCCATGCATGATGCTGCCATCCATTACCTAAAAACCAAATAAAAGTAAGAGTGAGTATTCAACAATACTCAGCAAAGTACATGTAAAAACATTAAGAATATTACAATTTTAAAATAAATCCATGCTCATGAATTATCCATTATCTCAAAGGCTCCATATAACTCAATCGCTTCAACGTATCCACGTAAAACACTTTTCATCCATCGATGCAATGCAATGCACATGCACATGCGTATGTCTCCTCCAGAGCACTCCAAACTAGCCACTTTTGACTTTCTCACCGGCCAAAACGGACTAGCCAAAAGTGACTTTCTCACCGACCTGGCTCATATGCAGTATGATGCAATAATGCATTCATCTACCATGCAATTGTCTCACCTCCGTCATAGCACAAACAAACTTTAGAGCACTCCGGACTAGTCGTATAACTTTCTCACCAACCTCACCGGACTAGTTATACGACTTTCTCACCGACTTGGCTCATGCAATATGATGCAATAATGTAATGGTTCCTTTGTCATACAACTCTCACACATATTCGACATATAGTAATAAATATCACAATCACTAAAGTTTGAATCACATAGCTAATAGAAACATCCACAAGCCAATCACATCAATACGCTATAAGTTTAACATATACTTACCTTTAGCCATGAGAATTGAGATGCGTAGATGACATCGATCCCGCACCAACACCTACATCACAAAATAATGATTCTCAATACATCGGTGCTTACGACGGCAACACATATAAACTACACCGTACCAACGATCCCGCTCCTCCAAACTAACGCTTCTAGGATAACCACAACCCTAAAAATTAGGAAAGTAAAGATCTAGGCAGCAGCACTAAATTTGACTTATCTCCTAAACCATTTGTCCGATTTCTGCGTTCTTGTACTCGAAACGAAGCCAAGACATAAGTGCACATTTTCCATAATAGGGCCATAATCAGAATCAAGCCCTAAATAGGTCAAAACGTCGCCTGAACCTGCTGCACGTACCACCAATCTACTAAACTTCATCTCCAACCTCTAACCTCGACTAATCTACGAAAATTACCTAACAAATACATGGAAAAACCAGCGAGGACACATCTAATTCTACCTTTCATGGAAAAAAACAATATAAACCCTAACCCTAGTTTCTCCCCCATCTCTACCCATCGAAACCATGCTACCCATGTCTCATCTCTCCCTCCTCTGCCCTTCGATCTAACCCCTCTCTCCTTCACTCTCCTTCAATCCATCCCACAACCCCCATACCCTCTATCGCAAGTCAGCGGGGATTTACCTCGATAGCCAACGGTACGATGGCGATGGCGATGGGGACGACGGAGCAACGGCGGCACGGCCACAAAGACGACGCCGATGGTGGCGGCGCGGTCTTTGGCGGCGCGGCTTCGGTCTTTGACGGCAGAGCACGCACGGGGCGGCGGCGGCGGCAATAAGGGCACGGGACGGCGCGCCACTGGGCGGCGGCGAGCAGCGTGGCCATGGGGCAACCATGGCGGCGCTGCCATCGGCGGCACAGACTCGGACGGATCTGGCGGCGGTGGCGGCGGCGACGGAACGCAAGCGAGGAGGCACACACAAGGACGACGACGGCTAGGCAATGGAGAGGGCGGCAGGGAGGCTGCGGCTAGGTTTCCTTCCTTGGAAACTGTCGGTTCCCCCTCCTCCGATGCCTTTATCTTGATTGGTGGGTTGGGCCGGGACGATGGCCCAACGGGCTATCACAATAATTTCTATAAAATCAACCGTAGTTTGGATTGAAAAATTGTCTACATGAAAATTGCTTCTTCACCACCGTCGGCCTCGACGCACAGTTCGTCCACTGGAGATCCCTTCGCCGCGCCCTGCGTCGGAGGCGAACCCAGCTGCTTCGGTACCCCGCACGAACCAACTCCTCCCGTCAGACCTCCGCAAGGTCGACGCCGACCTCTCCGCCTCGGTCGCCGCCTTGGATTCGCCCGGGGGCGCGAGAGACCTACACTCGCGTGAGCTGCGACTGCGAGACCAGCCGCCGCGTCGTTAAGGCGTGTTGCTTCTCGGTGAGAACCTTTGGACCATGCAGACAAACAGGATAAAGGGCAGCTGTACTGTTTTTGGAACAGAACTGTGCACCTTTTTCAACGTACTGCACGACGTGGTACCAAGTTGCCATGTACACGGGCGTCAGTGTAGCATGTTTCAGCCGGATTAATATCCTCTGCCGTTGCAACCCAAAAGTGTGATAGCCCATGGGCCGTTGGCCCAGGCCGGCCCACTTAGTGGTATTAAGAGGCAGGGAGTAGGGGAGTGAACCGTCGGGTTCCCTCAAGAGCAAAACCACCGCCACCCTCCTGTCCTCTCTCTACAGCCGCCACCCCATCTCCCCTCCTGCCCTCCCCGTCGACCCCGCCGCCCTGCTGCGCCGGCGCCGGCACCGCCGTCCCCGTGCCGCGCCGCCACCGCCATCCAGCGCCGCCGCGCGCCGCCGACACCCAGCCCAGCACCGCCGACGTCGTGCTGTGGCCGTATTGCCGCCATCTCATTGCCTTGTTTGTCGTCCTGCTGGCTTGGTTGGAGACCCGCGGAAGAGAGGCAAAGGAAAGTGGTAGCGGTGAAGGAGGAAGGTAACGATCCATGTTAGGGTTTGTTCTCCGCATGAATTTCCTTTGTGTATCGCTGTATAGATTGTGTTTTGGAAACTGCTCGTGGGAAATTATGTCCATTAGATGTTAGATGTGAGTATTAGTGAAGGTTAATGGTGGATGGATGAAAGTTAGTAGTGTGATTCCATATGCAGCAGCTTCTTTAGCAATTTTGACATGTTTAGGTGGGGAATTAGCATCCGATCTTATTACATAAAAGGAGCGTACCGATTGTATCTTCGTTTTGGATATAAGAACGCGTAAATCGGGCAAGAGATGTGGAAATTATGGCTGTTTTAGTGCTGCTGTCCAGAATTATTAATTGTTGAATTCCGCGGATGTTAGTGGAATGAAAGAGATGATTTATGTGAAAGGATAGGAGGGGATGTGCGTAGGCGCGTTGCACATTATATGTGCTTTGTTTGTGTGAGTATCGTATTGAGATGTATCGTCTTCTGTAGGTGGTGGTGCGACATCGTCGTCGACTGTGCGCCGTGCTAACCCTCGGGAATAGAAAGGCAAGTATATGTTAAACACATGTTTGTTTGACGCTATATGACTATGTGGTCCGATTGCTTTGTAATTGCTCTTATTTTATGGTTGGAAGATGGAATTATATATTTTGATGCAATCTGGATATGTTGCTATTTATAGTTAAATGGTGAAGGTTTATGATAGTTGTATGACAGAGTAGAAGCATTATTGCATTATGTGCATATGAGCCAGGTCGGTGAGAAAGTCACTTTTGACTAGTCCGGTAAGGTCGGTGAGAAAGTCAAAAGTGACTAGTCCGGAGTGCTTTGAAGTCCTACTTGGTAGGCACTCCACGGGAGTGGAGTAATTGGTCCCCGTCTGAAAAGGACGGGCAAGGTGTAACATCGACAGTCGCACTTAGCTATACCCGATATGAGCTCACAAGATGACGCATGTGCATTGCATTGAATCGAATGGATGAAAAGTGGATTGTTTGGGGTTTTGGATCGAAGGTTATTTTGAGTACGGATTTATGAATGATGCTTTGTCGTTCTCCCTGTTTATACATATACTTTGCTGAGTATTGTTGAATACTCACTCTTGCTTTTATTTGGTTTTTAGGTACAGATGACATCAATCATGCATGGGGATGGGAAAATAGAATCTGGACTTGAGCACTCACTATCTCTCACATCATAATTAGTGAAATTATAAAATTTACTTAATAGTTGATCGTCTTGTATAAATGGAAGTTATAGTTATTTTTGTATTTCCTTTTGTGGTTACTGGCTGTTGGAAAATGGTTATATATTTTTTGGATATAAATTGCCTGTCGTGGATGCCCATATAACAAAGGAAATGCTATCGAAATTTTATAGATTTTGAAGAGTTAGTAGTATTCTGGGTTCTCGAGGAACCGGGGTGTTACAAAAAGGCAGAGGGGGCACCGTAGCGAACAGTTAGAAAGGCATAAACACGGTAGAAAAGCACTGTTTCACAGATATTACAGAGAAATTACTGTTCACAGCACACTATTTATATGCTCCTGTTTGCAGATCTGAGCCGTCCAGAATTAATCCAAACATACAAACACTGTTAATTCGATGCCTTTATAGCTAGAGGCCGAGCGTGTTCTAGCGACAGATGTAGGTGTTCACTCCAGCATGCATGTATAGTACACTACCTGTTGCTAGTCAAAAAAAAAAAAAAGTACAACCGATGCAAAAGTTATTAAAGACCGCTCAGGCTTTGTTCAATCAAATTCGGATCCTCCAAAGTTCTTAAGCAATAGCACATTAAAGCATGCTGTTATATTATAAAATATATGATCAAGGCATGGGTGACAAAATTAACTTTCTTTCAAGATGAATTGTTGCTCATTATTTCTCACACTTCATATGATCATTTATTGATTAGATGTCATGCACAACATAATTCATAATTTTGATGTTTGTGTAATTTATACTAAACTAATTAGCATGCATCTTGTCATATTAGTTATCTATAGATATTTTTACCATTTTATTGCACAATTGGCTATAAGATCGACATTTTCTATATTTCGAGGTTCTCATTTTGTTTTGTGATATCTTGTAGTTGCGCTTAACTTCTTATGTCAATGTGTAGATGAGTATTAATATTTTTGTGGCCTGACCTAGTTTTATGATAGAAGGAATATGGGATCCTGTGCAAGTTGAATATTTAAAGTTCGGTGTGTACGTACATGAAAGTTTAATATTCTGTACCAGAATAGAGTTGCTTTTTTATGTTACTTTAGATAAATGTAGTAGCTCGATATTTGGTTAATACAAAATCTTGTAAGCCTTACTAAAGAATATGATTTGTTATTATCCTGATGAAATGTATCCATATGGTTCAGCTAAACGAGGAGAGAGTACCATTATGTTTTGAACTAGATTGTACAACTATGGGTTGAACTGTTCTTGAGTTTTGGTATTATTGGTATAGAAGAATCATGGCATTTGAGACAAGATAATTGCCATGCATGTTTTTCATTGAGGGTAAACATTATGGTAACTTGACCCAAATATATATTACATATGTTGCAATAGTACAGTTCAACTTGTGCAATTGTCATTATGTTACTTGCAATTGCTTTATAGAATTGCAATGCAGCAATGTCATGTGGGATATGTGGGAGTTTTACTTCAGCAATTTGAGATGCTTTAGAATAATAATATAAATGAATTAGCTATTGTAGGTCTAATTAATACATGCTTGACCACTGGTTGCATTACTGATGTTCTCAATTATTGAATGTTTAAATGGAAGATCATTTCGGTGCTTTACCCGTTGGTATTTGTACATAACCTTGGTTGCACTTGGATATTTGATTGATTGCAGTTGTGAGATACTTAGAAAGGCTAAGTCTGATGTATGTTTCATTTTGTTCCTTTTAAGTTGTAGTTATTTTTTTATTGGTAAAATTTGCTATTTGCCCCAGCTGTTGTGTATATTTGTGTGTTAGCTAAGTAGTATCAAAGTACTTAAATGGATAGTAAAAACATGGGTAGAAAGGATGTGTAATGTGTTTAAGCTAAGGCTTGTCATCAAATTAATACAATGAAAGTCATCATATCGATATAATGAAAGCATATGACTGTTACTTTTAATTACATGCAGTATTAAATGTTCCTTTTACATATACATGTTTTTGGAAAATAAATAAGTAAAGTATTTCTATTTACATATAGTTGTCCTAGGTTTAGTGTAATGCCAATTTCCTATAAACATTACTACATGTTTCTCTATTCATCTCATACAGTGAGGTTTATCATTTGATATTCAGAAGTTGCAAAGAAGATCAGGAAGCCCAAACCCTGGAAGCGCCCCTAGCCAATAACAATGGTCCAGCTCAGGCAAATGCATGATGAATTCTGGGACAGCTCCCCACTCTGGTGGTCATAAAGGTACTAGTCACTCTGTTGCTTCCATCATGTGTGTTCATATCTTCTTTTCTTTTATATTAAATTATTAGTTGAGCTGGATTTAATTCTTTTTTGTCCTGCTTGGGTGCATAATGTAGTTAGTGGCTTAGCGGCTAGTGCAGCTACAATTTAAGATTTCTACAGAAATTTGGGATGCCCTTCGTGCTGCATCAGAGACTGATGTAACCCTTGGACATGCGATTGTGGAAAGTGCAGACATAATTGTTTCTAATTCTGACATGACTCTCTTCTATGATGAAAGAGGTTCGATATTCTGTCTGGTTATTTGTCTTTTTACTCCTTTATCATCGTTCAGGTTATATAATAGGGTTATTAAAATTTCAGGTGCTAAATATGAATTACCCAAATATGTTTTGAGTGAACCAATCAATCTGATCCAAGACAGTTGAAGAACATCTTTATAAAGACCAACTGATGTAAAAAAATTGTAAATTGCTTTAGATGCTAAAAAAATTCCTTTCGCTGAATCTCCTTGTAGTTGGAGCATGCCTGATATAAGATTTTAAGCAATGGTTAGGTAACTATCAGCTTACAGTTTTTCCCTATTGTTAGCTAGCATACAGTATTCTCTTATATCTCGACTGTCTTCCTACTTAGAGGAGTTTTTTCGTAGCATCCCTTGTTGATGCTTCTGTAAACATGAGTCTGGTACTAGAGGTGGCCAACGGGCCAGCCCAGTTCGGGCCCGTTTGGTTCGCCGGGTCGGTTTTATATGGGTCGGTTTATTTTAATTTAAAAATCTAAATAAATTAAGAAAAAACCACTATATTTTACAAATATACACTATAAATTGCGTAATACACTATATATCATTAGAAATATATATATAAATGAAGATAAACAGTAGAATACTCCTAGGAGTATTTTAACTAAAATACTCCCACGTTTATAGCCCGCCACGTGTCCTCCATCATCTTCTCCACCTTTCCCACGTACACAGACTTCGGCAGACATATTATAGTAAACGTGCGTACCGATTGTAGTAAAACTACACAGAAAAAATAGTAAAGTCGGATCGAATCTGGTATCCGCAACCCATGTGGTGGGGGATGATGCGAGCAATTTAATCTAGTTTTTTAGCTATAGTTTTTAATTGAAAAATCCGATTGATAAACCTTTTCCACTTTTGTATTTGTTGCATTTTTTCGAACAAAACTAGACCGGTCTCACTTTTTAAAATTTTACTTTACTATAATCATGAACAAGCTTTACTATATTTTATATGTACTTTACTACTTCTCTGTGTACAGTGTTTCGCGTGTACAGTACTATTTACGTAACACGTTATAGTAAAGTTTTTCACAAGAAATAGTAAAGTACTGTTAGATTTATAGTAAAGCAAAGTTTTTACAAGCGAGACTAGTCTAGATTTGTTCGAAAAAATGTCAGGAATTTAATAGTGAAAACGGTTTGTCAATCCGAGATTTCTAAAAAAAAGTTACGGCGGAAAAACGGAAGTAAATAAGGCTATCAAAGTTTGTTGCATGGATGATAGGGTGGGGACACTTGTCATCATGTAAACATAGGAGTATCTTAGTTAAAATACTCCTAAGAGTATTTTAGTGCTACCCTATAAATGAATATATTTAATTAAATAACTATGCTACAGTGACAAACCAAACCGGGTCGGCCCAATGGGCCAAGGCCTCGGCCCAGGTTCGGTTTGGTTAACCGAACCGAGCTGGCCCGGTTCGGTGAACAGTGCGGGCCGGCCCGGTTCGGCCTTGTTGGCCCGGCCCGTTTGGCCAGCTCTATCTGGTGCTAAGAAATCTTTGGTAGTAAACTTAAGAGTGGTATTTTATTACAATGATACGTACTGGAGTATGCTATAAGTTTCAGAAATATATGACATCTCTTACAATGAGTTCTGCTGCCTTGCCTCTTAATGAGTGAAGTTGGTCATTTCACCTTTTAAGGTTTCATGCATTATCATATTTGACAATGCAAAGTGGGAACTGTGACATGTAGCAAGGTTTCATGCATTATCATATTTGACAATGCAACGTGGGAACTGTGACATGTAGCAACTCATGATGGAAATATCTGATGCTAATAGTGCTTTATTACATGATATCTGATGATACCGGGACGTACGTTTTGGAATGAAGTAACCCAGCCATGTTGGTAATAGTGTAATGATATGCAAGTCCATGACCAGAATCGATTCATCTAATGGTATGGCATGACGCTAGAGGGCGCGACCCACCCACCCTACTGAACGCCTCCTCCATGGCCCTCATCATCGCCAGCAGGTCCAGCCATCTTCGCCGTCGCCATTGATGTTGTCAGCGATGGCATTCTGCCTCTTGCAGAACACGAACCGGCACGCTGGGCAGTTGCCGTGGCCCTTCACCCAGGGAGTGATACACCCCTGGTGAAACATGTGGTTGCAGGGTGTGACCACCACCTGTTCTCCAGGCAGGAATGTCTCTAGGCATATGGTGCATGCTTTCTCCTCCTCTGTGTTTGTAGTTGGAGCTGCGTCAGTTCTTGCGCTCCTGGTATGGGATATGCCTCCAGCTCCTCTCTTGGAGGTAGCAGAATCCTGAAGGTTTGAGGGCCTGAAGGTCTGCATTTTGAGCTGCTCCATGGCCATCCTGAACTCATCATCGGTGAGTTGAGAGTCCTCTCGCCTTGGCCTCTGATTCATCGTTGTGCCACCGCCGCCGTCACCACTGCTTATACCGAGGAGTCGGGATGGTGTAGATGGTAGCAGAAGGGACCTGAGCACAACACACTTTTTATGGCTGCTTCTGTTGTAACAGGTCCATAGATGGCTCCTATGACAGATGCTATGCTAATGTACCTGGGGAGTCTCCTATGACATATGCTATGCTACTGTACCTGGGAAGTCTACTGTACCTGGGAAGTCCAAAAGGTTGTCCCCTCACTCTTTGCTGCAGTAGTCTCCCAGGGTAATTCTGGATCGAAATTCCAAATCATTTTCTCAGAACAGACATAGATGGAAGAATCACTCGCCTAACATATTGATAAGAGCTGCTGCTGCTTATGATCTGAATTCATGTCAATTTTGAAACATGTAAAAAAGGAGAGCTGCTAGTTGCTACCGTGTGATACATAGGCCAAGGGGTCACCCTCCCCCTTGACGGCAAGTGATGGTACAAGGCGTACTCTTGCTCAGGGGGCAAGGGGCCGTACTCCGGCCCGTAGCTCCCATCGGGCCGGGCTCCGCTCATTTTTGCCGGCGACCGGAGAGCCGCCCAGGATTTCAGTCTGAATGGCTCCGTTTGAAATGGTGATGAGCTCTTCTCTGGATGTGTTGGTGTTGGATATGATATTCTTCTTGTTGGCTCACCAGGTGGAAACTGGAATAAAGAATCTTTGTGTTTTGCTAATGATGTTCACAGGAGGCATCAGGTTCTACCTCAGTCTCATTGGACCAGACAGTGCTGTCATGTTGTCTTTGGTGCATAAAGTGAGAATGACAGCAGGCCTTGCTTTGGCTGGATGGAATCACTATTGACTGGAGGAGAGAATCGACCCTCTTTGTTTCGCGGTTTGTCTTGGTTTTGCTCGGTTAAGCAAAAAATTGTTATTATTCTTTAAAAAACATTTAGTGTATTATTTTTTAATAATTTTTTGGGACTTTGTGGGATTTTCCTCATAGATCTTTAAAATATTTTTAATTAAATTTTTAATCTTTCGTACATTTTTCAATAGTCTTTTAAATAATTTTTAAGTAAATCTTAAATATTGTTACAGTGAAACGGTACGCTACAAATGTACGAGGCCCGTCTTTTTTAAAGACTCTACTCTTAACTCAACCAAACCGAACAGAAACACAAGCCGTAGAAAAGTGGCAATCCAGATCCTCTGCCTTTGCGCATGAAAAGGCACCATGCCGTGTGACTTAGCGAGCAAACGCACGGGCCACGCCGAGGAGGGCTACCTCTCGAGCGCAGGCTGGCGAGTGCAGTCCATGAAGCCAGCAAGGCCCACGAAGCCGGCAAAGCCCATCAAAGCATTATGATTTGTTGATTTCAGCTTATTGCCGTTGAAGCGATGCGATCCGATAGGCTACATATACATGGCAGTTCACATATTTAAAACAATTGAAACGATGCATTCCTCACGTCAACCCCCCCCCCCCCCACACACACCCCAAAAAAAAAAAGTCATGTTTAAAGTGTCTTTAGTGATAAAACAAATCACAACAAAAATAAATTATGTTAAATATTTACGCCTGGAGGTAGCACCTTTTTTCATAGGATTTTTTTTATCAGTGTCGTTATAAAGTTATCTTTCTTCAGATTTGCCATTATAAAGTTGATATTGTTTTACATGTCATTCTTTTACGGTATATCTAGCGGGCTCTTTTACGGTACCTATGAAAAAAATACTACCATGATAGTATATTTTAGATCCGATCGTTCATTTTTAGGAACGGTTTAGTCTTTTTCTTTGGTAACATGCATGTCAAAGAGTTTGAAAAGGAAATAGTAATAAATGGCGTACGTGCAATAGTAATCAAATAAGTGCATTAAGTAAGTTTCTCTTTCTATTGCGGCGATTTTCATTTTTCCTTAGATATGAACCTTTTGAACACGATCTCTTGTTTGACGAAATAATGCTTAATTCCAAAATAAACCATTTAAATTCTTGTTCTTTTGAAAAACCTTCCATATATGTTCGATTTCTCAATAATCCTAGTTATTTCTTTTTCTAAAATCCGTTTGATTTAAATTTTAAATTTTTTTTTGTCAAATTTTAGCAAAAAAACAGAAATAATTTCATGGTTGATTTCTTGAGAATCTTAGAATTTTCTCTTTTTTCCTGAAAATTCCGTTTGATTCAAATTTAAGATATAAATTATCATTGAATTTTAACAGAAAAGCAAAAGTTATTCTATCGTGTAATTATATATTTTGTCATCTTTAAATTTTTTCAATTAAAATGAATACAACTTTAAATCTATTAATTTAATAGATTACTTATTTGTCTGCATGTCTAACTATAGTCAATGTCAATTATACCCTTCTTTAAGATATACTCCCTCCGGTCATAAAAAGAAGTCGCGGTTGGCTTTTGAACACATTTTTAACCATTCGTCTTATTCAAAAAATTATGTGAGTTATCATTTATTTTGTTGTGATTTGTTTTATTATCAAAAGTACTTTAATCATGACTTATGTTTATGTATGTTTGCACTAAATTTTTGAATAAGACAAATGGTCGAAGATGTGTGTAAAAGTCAACAGCGACTTCTTTTTATGATCGGAGGTAGTACTATAATTGTAGTATAATAATATACTAATCTTGTAGTATAAAAAAGTTAAGACTGATTTAACCCTTTAGATCGAAAGGATTGAACGCCTCATGTCACTCAGAGGGTACCGTAAAAGAACCTTATCTTCAGAGGGTACCGTAAAAGAACCTTATCTAGCCTGTTGGATTGCATCGTGATGCTTCAATCACAATAAGCTGAAATCTCAAGTCATCAACAAATCGTATCCTTCCAAAAAAAAAAAAAAAGGCGCAAGTGAGGCATCAAGCAATATTTACTTTCTCGTAACATGGGGATCAGCCTGCTCCTATCAAGCGCATCGCGTCGTTTGGCCCACGAGGGAGCTGTGCGCTCGCGGCCCATCCAATTCGCTCGGCTTCTGCGCGCATGAGGCTGGCTCTCGTGCTGTGCGCTCGCTCCAGGTAAAAAGGCACCGTGCCTTTTGACGCTCGAAGGCAGAGGATACGGGCAAGGCGCTGAGCCTGCTGCGACCTCGAGACGGAGCTGCTCTACGCGTCACCGGTGTCGCGTGTCAGCAACACCAGCGGCCGGCAAGGCCGAGGACGAGCTGGACAACATCCGCATCCAGGACGAGCTCCACGGCATACACGAGGCCGCTGTTGATATATTTATCATTATATTAGTTAAATTGCTTCTTTAGAGCATTTCCAATGGTACAGTTAGCTGCTAGCTATAAGGAAGTGACATGTCACTTGTATTATAGCCAGCTCTTTCAATGGATTGCCTACAAGGCTATTTATAGCAGATTTGTACAGTAAACACATGAAGATCAAGACTGCACATCATTTATGTGGTCATATATATTTTAAGCACATACATGATCAAATATGATAAGTTCATCTAGCCGATTAAATACGTATACTTGGAATTTACTTTGATATAAAAATCATAGGAACTAATACATATACTATCAATAATTTGTCAATGTACTAGAAGAAACCAGAAGAATAGCAATATATATGTAATATATCCATAAAGCTAAAATTTGCTCAGAAATTATGTATATCATCTTGATAAATTATCTCAGCCTAGAAATATTAAATAAACACATCTAAATTACTCAAAACATCGGTAGTCATTTATATCCCCATTCAACAAACATCAAATTAGCAGGGGCGGCGCCCGCCGGAGGCGACGAAGGGCAACGGTGCGCGTGTCCCGACATGGTTGCCGGAGGAGACGAGGACGAATCGCCGGCCGCACGAGTTGACAGAGGCGGCGTGGCCTCGGCTGGAGAGGAGGCAACGGCGCGGCGGTGCGCCTCGACGGCGGCGTCGCGAGGCTCAGCGAGCGGTGGGCGCCTCGGCGTTGAGGGCGAGTTCGCAGGGCGCGCCGCGTCTGGGACATCGCCGGCGAGGTCCCGCTTACGACGGGGTGGCCCTTCGGAGTTGGAGGTGATGGCGGCGGCAGGGAACGAGGGAGGGATGCGTCGTGTATTTTGGGGGAGGAGGTCGCGCGCCGTGGTGGAGGAAGGAGGCCGCGCGCCGTGGTGGACTCACGGCGCTGCCGTGGTGGAGGAAGGAGGCCGCGCGCCGTCTGGATCTGGAAGAAGATGCGCGCGAGGGAGGAGTTTTCGCGGGCACGGGCGTTCGTTTTTGGGGAGGAGGACGAGGGGATCCCGCAAGTAGACGGACCGGTCGATACGGTGTCTACAAGCAGTCGATACAAGCCTCGAAGGGGACGGGAACTAGATCCTCTAACGTTGGAGTGTAGGAAGTCAGAGGGCAGTAGCGTTCAATCCACCGTCCCTGCCCACCTCACAGCATCGAACGCCTATCCCAGCACGCTTCGTAACCTGGCCAAATCATGGGCCACTATGGCCCAATAACACGGCAAGCGTGCAGCTGCCTAGCGGCGGGAAATAATGGAGGCAAAACGGCGTCTTGGAGGGAAAATTAGCGATCCCTTTGCTGATGTCTGGTAAATTTTACCGCGAGGAAAGAACAGAGCACTCCTTTTCCTACCAGGCTACCAGTTAGAAAGCAAATACTTCTGATATGGAAGAAGAGGCAAATACAGCGCACCATGGTCCCAATAAGTAAGTAATATGACTCCATGCTTGTTCTTTTTACGTGAGTACTTTTAGGATTGTCCTTCTTTGCTTTTAAAACTGAACCCGGCTTTATTCAGTCATAAAAGTGTATAGATTGGCTTTTTTCCCCTTTTAAAATGAATGAATATTGGGCTTACCTTCTGAAAACTGTATAGGATTGGCTTTATATTGGGCTTACCTTCTGTTACATAATTGTACTAGTATCATACATGGTGATTCTTTTGTTATACAGAGAGAACTTGATCCCTGGTTTGGTACCTCACGTTGGCATGGAATTCAGAGACCCGGATGAGGCTTGGGCATTTTGGCTTAGCTATGGTGGACAGAAAGGCTTCGAGGTTAGAAAAAGGTATGCAAACAAAAGGAAGTCCGATGGCCAGGTTACATCATGTATATTTGTTTGTGCAAATGAGGGTCATTGTTGGCAAGACAAAAGGGATCATTTGACAAAGTGTCCTCGAGCTGAAACTAGAACTGAATGTCAAGTTCACATGAATCTTTTAATGGATAGAAAGAAGGACAATTATAAAGTGACCGAGCTGGTTCTAGAACAAAATCACACATTGCACTTGCCACAAACCTTACACTTGATGGTGCCCAATAGGAAAATTTCAGATTTACAAGCTTTTGAAATTGAAGCGGCAGATGATGCAGGAATTAGACCAAAAGCTGCACATGAGTTGGCTAGTCGCCAAGTTGGCGGAACACTCAATCTTAGCTACACCCTTCGTGATCATAAGAACTATTTGCGAACCAAGCGCCAACGAGAGATGGCATATGGCCAAGCAGGTAGCATGCTCAAGTATTTTCAAGACAAAATTGCTGAGAACCCATCATATCAATATGCATTGCAAATGGATTGTGAAGAACAAATAGCAAACATATCCTGGGCCGATGCTAAGATGATCATGGACTATGCACATTTTGGCGATGTTGTTAGTTTTGACACTACATTTCGAACAAACAAGGAGAGCAGGCCTTTTGGTGTCTTTGTTGGATTCAATCAGTTCAGAGAAACTGTAGTTTTTGGTGCTGCTCTCTTGTTTGATGAAACATTTGATTCCTTCGAGTGGTTATTTGAGACCTTTCTAACAGCTCATAATGGACAGCGCCCTAAAACAATTTATACCGATCAAGATTTTGCAATGGGGAAGGCAGTCAAAGAAGTGTTTCCAGAAACATGGCATGGTTTATGCACCTTTCACATTATGCAGAATGCTATCAAACATCTATCTCGAGAGAAGAATGAAGAATCAAGCATATTATCATATTTTAGTGCATGTATGTATGAGTACGAGGGCATGGAGAAATTTGAGTATGAATTTGACATGATGAGGAAAAAAGTGAGCAAGAAAAGTTGGTTGGATAGCATATACAAGTTGAAAGAAAAATGGGCCGAATGTTATATGAAGGATGCCTTCACATTGGGAATGAGGAGCACATAATTGAGTGAGAGTCTAAACAATGACTTGAAAATCCATTTCAAATCTGATTTTGACATCATTCGGTTTCTTAAGCATTTCGAAAGGGTCGTGCAAGGAAAAAGAAATAATGAACTAAATTCAGAATTTGATTCTAGGAAAAATTACCTAGAATCAATATGAAGACACCACCACCTATGCTATTGCAGGCTAGTAAACTATATACACCAATTATATTTGAAGCATTTCAATGTAATTATGAACGATCATTGGCAGCATGCACCAAGGCATTAGATGGAAAAAATGAATATCTAGTAGCAATTGGGAGCCTTGAGGGAGATTTGACCTTTCAAAATGGGTACAAAGTTGTTGGTGATCCTATTGAGCAAACAGTCATATGTAGCTGCCGCCAATTCAATAGAATTGGGATATTGTGTGGCCATGCTCTTAAAGTTCTTGATTTAATGAATATCAAGTCACTTCCAGCACAATATATATTGAAGCGATGGACACGGGAAGCACGGAGTGGAATAATACAAGACAACAAGGGAAGAAACATAATCGAGGACCCAAGGCTGGATGCTATGCTTCGCTATAAATCTCTCTCCCATCAATTTCTCAATTTGGCACATCGAGTTGCCATATATCCAGAATGCTGCTTATTGGTAAGCAACACACTTGGCATCCTTACCAAGCAAGTTGAAGAACTAATCAGTGCATGTCCTAGTATTGCTGATCCATTTACAACCCACACTGATGCTATGCCCCCAAATAATTTGTTGAGTAATGCACGTCTGAAGAAAAAGGAGGTATGCACAAAAAGTTCAAAGAGAAAAAGAACTTGGCTCGACAAGAAGCGCAAGTCTAACATAAAAGGAATCTGCAAAACAGAGAAAAGTTCAATGGTATGTTCTTTAAAAAATCACTTTCTTTGTTCAGCCCATTTTTTTGGAACACTCATTTGACATTTGTTTATTGCAATTTGAAAGGAACAAGAGGCATTCTATGTTGGTGCAGTGGCACAAGCGCCAAATGCTACTGCTTCTAGAGATGAGGAGAAGAATTTTTCTGAAGAAAACACTCCACAAAGCTTCACTCAACTTCTGACTGGACCAATCAGTGATGATCTTTTTACTGATCTGCTCTGAAATTGACAATATTCAGTGGTCTGCTCGCAAATGTTGGATAAATCCCTGCTACTAGTGTTTGTTGGAGTATTTTGTTGAGTTTCAGTTGGTATCAGTTAAGTTTTTTGTTGAATGGCCCTAACAAAACCTGACAGGCCATGGTTATTGAAACCGGATAGTTTCATACTGTTAAGATATGAATGGTGAGCTCTATATATCTGCCAAAATATTGAAACCTTGTGTTATTGGGCCGTAATGGGCCATGTACGATGCAGCGTGCTGGGGGTAGGAAGCAGCGTGCTGGGAGAGGCGTCCGATGCTGTGAGGTGGGCAGGGACGGTGGATTGAACGCTACTGCCCTCTGACTTCCTACGCTCCAACGTTAGAGGATCTGGTTCCCGAAGGACGCTATCGATCAGCGCTACAAATATCGCCAGTGCCCCCCTTCCGTTGTTCTCTTTCCTCCACGTAAGATAACTGCTGACATGGAGTCTCTTATAGTTAGCTGACTAAGACCCATTGGAGATGCTCTTAGTGTATAAGATGTATCAATATATTATATTTCGGATTGCTTTTGATATAAAAATATCTTCAAAGACTCTCTTAAATCAAAATGAATCCTATGAAAATAAACGGCAGGAGTAACTAAGTAGTTATTGACCAATTGAGAACCTTGGTTTTTTATATCATTACGCTTTTTACCGCTTTAGCTTTAACATGTCATCAGCTCGCTCAGTCTAATATATCCTTCCATAAGCTCAAAGAAACTTTATGAAAGGTACTTATAACATAAAGTCGGTTTTATATTTTATGTTTTTTCTAGGAGAGAATGTTAAACATCAATTTTGTATTATCTCAAATATGTCATGGGACTACCCGTTTTATGTCGCATACAAGATGGATCTTGCCCTTAAGAAACAAAATGCTCAATTTCCTTACTATTAATAGTAAGGACAGAGAGTACGATACATATATCATGTATTATTCACAAACTTCAGACCTAATCTGGTAACAAATTTGATGTAAATAATATTGTTTAACTAAACGGCAGAAGCTCTGTTATTTCATTAAAGTAAAGTATCTTGATAACTTGATGAGCTCAGTTCTCTACAATTCTATGCCCTTATAACTTGTTTCCTTACTATTAATAGCAAGGGCAGAATAGTACAATGCATAAATTGTGTATTATTCACAAACTTCAGATATGTTTTGGTAACAAATTTGAAGTGAATAATTTTTTTTAACTAAACGGCGTGAGCTCTGCCCAGGGGCGTCTCGGGGAATTTAGAGGCCCTGTGCGAAACAATAAACAGGGGCCTAACTTAACGTACCTAACTTAACAGCGGCGAGCACGTCGTGACTCCTGAGTCGAAGGATAAAAGGAGCAGCCGAGCAGGCCGTTTTGGGCCTGATTACATTGCTTGGGCTGTATTATTTTGTTGAATAAAACCTCTTGTGTGTGTGTGTGTGTGTGTGTGTGTGTGTGGACCTTAATTAAACTTGGGGGCCCTTGATTTTGGGGGCCCTGTGTGGTCGCACAGCCCGCACAGGCCCAAAAACGCCCCTGGCTCTGCCATTTCATTCAAGTGAGTATCCGTGAATAATATTTTTTAACTAAACGACATGAGCTTTGCCATTTCATTCAAGTGAAGTATCTGTGAATAATATTTTTTAACTAAACGGCATGAGCTCAGCCATTTCATTCAAGTGAACTATCTTGATAACCCGATGACCTCAGTTCTGTGGTTGAAATGGATGGTTCTTAGCTGCAGATACTACTTTCATAAAGATATTAATAATGCTGCAATAAGTGCATTCCCAATTCATTTGTGCAACCAAGGTGTGTTAAGAGAAACAGGTACACGAACTCAGCAAGATTTCAAATTGCAACAGGAAAAAAAAGAATTATAGAGGTAATTCGTGATCCATCCTTGAATATTCTTCTGTTCAGACAGCTCAAGATTCAAAACTTTATTCATGCGATTCGATGATTGAATTCTCGTATGAGTTTGTCTTCTACGATTTGATGGCTTGCCAGAGGTCACTCTCTTCAATTTCTACCAGTGGTCACTTAGTTCATCTTTGGGAAACCTGAATGCTAAATAGGCAGATCAAAAAAGGTACTTTCAGAGCTGCCATGTTTCTTGCATCGGAAGTGATGTCAGGCTGAGATTACAAGCGATGATGGTTGGCCTTTTTACGGAGTAAAGGTCCTTTTTTTGACTTGACGGTTGGATCAAACATTCTTTTTATCCTTGTATGGCTGCGTTCATTAGGAGTCATTCATCACAAGACAGCGCTGCGACCCTGTTCTTTTCAACTTAACAATTTAACGGCTTAACAGCTTAACGACTTATCTACGTTTTCAAAAGATATATGTTTTGAGTTTTTTGAGTTCTTTTTCCGTCATTTTGAAGGTTAGTCCTAACGCTTTAAAAAGCAGGTCAAATGAAATGTATCCGAATCTCGAGGCAACCTCGAGAAACTCTTAAAACTTAGTTATTTCAACCGTTCAGCTGTTCAGCCATTCAGATCAGCTCAAAAAAATAGGGCATCATGGATTTGTTTTCATCTTTTAGATCATGGAGAAATTCCCCGGTCTCTATGAATACATATATGGCCAAGGAATCGTTTTAAGTTTTGAGAGGGCATCAATTTCCTCGATGAACGCTCCTTTTTTTAAATATCAAATGAACTTTACAAAAGATGTTGTTCACATATGGTCACCTTTATAATTGAAGAAATTGGATATATACTATTACAAAGTGGCTATTTCCGTGGTATGTCACTATAAACAATAAACAATCTGTTCTAAGCTGCGATTCTCCGATATATCCCATTATGACTCTGTTAAGACCAAAATGCCTCTAATCCTTACCCCTAATCCTTTTTCTACCTCTAGCGCCACCCCATTTTATCCATCTCCGACGAACTCCCCTTCCCCCCTCTCTTTCTCTCATGGTGAGCAGCGGCGGCGGCGGCGCGAGCTCCCGCGAGGGCTATGGCGGAAGCAACGCAAGCTCCATGAGGTCTATGGCGGTGGCGGCGTGCGGTCCATAAGGGCAGCGGGAATGGTGCGAGCTCCATGAGGGCTATGGTAGCAGCGGTGTGGATCCCATAAGGGCGGCGGTGACACGAGCTCCATGAGGGCTATGGTGGCGGCAGTGTAGGATCCTGCAAGTGCGTCAGCGGCGCGAGCTCCATGAGGGCTATGCCGAGGATTGTCACCGGAGATTGGGAAGAAGAAAGGGGGAGAGAGAGAGAGAGAGAGAGAGGATTGTCACCGAAGATTGGGAAGAAGAAAGGGAGAGAGAGAGAGAGAGAGAGAGAGAGAGAGAGAGGAGGCTAAGGTAACGTAGAAGAAGGATTAGGAGGATTAGAGATAACTGGGTCCAAATTTTCTCATGATGGTATATATCAGAGAATTGCAACTTAACAGTGGCATGGGCCAGAGATATTGTTTTATAATGGCAAATCTCGGAGATGATCACTTTTTAATGGCATATGTGGATAACATAGACCCCGGATACCCATAAGGCGGGTTTAAAAGACCACCCGACAGGGGATGGACCAAGTCGAGTTGATAAGGACGAGAACCACTAGGACTCTAGGAGGCTTGCCTGGCAAAGAAAGACTTAAAGATAGAAGTTTATCCCTGATAGGGAATATATACTTCTAATCCCGGATAACTACGTATCTGACTAGAGGATAGAGATAGGAATCCTACCTCGTAACCAACCAGGACTCTACCTTGTAACCCTGCCCCCCATCTGACTAGAGGATAGAGATAGGAATCCTGCCTCGTAACCAATCAGAACTCTACCTTGTAACCCTGCCTCCCACTATATAAGTCAGGCAGGGAGCCCCTGGTTCGGCATTTTCATCTTCATCTCCACACCCATCCATGGAGAGACATCTTCATCTCTTCGTAGATCATCAGATCGCCATCATAATCCCAGAACACAGGACTAGGGTATTACCTCCACCGCGAGGGCCTGAACCTGTATAATCTCCTGTCTTGCGTTATCATCGAGTTTGCATCCAGCGCAGAACCCCATATATACTCATTACCAATGACACCCCCCGGTTAAACAAACATTGACAGTTGGCGCTCCAGGTAGGCGAAGCTTTAAGATCAGTCTCATCAAGCTTGTTGGTAGCAATCGCCGGCATTGATTCTGGATGCGATCTTGTTTCTTCGATTTCCGTTGATCTAGAAGAAATTTCGGGACAAGACTGGATGCATCGGAAAGATAATCTTGTTATATTTCCAACGAGTGGTACAACGTCGAAAACAGAGTCCGGATGTGACCGAGGCATCCGTTTGAAGACAGACTGCATATGAAGGTCGCGAATCCTGGCAAGCTTGTCGACGACCTCCTCGGTGTGGGGATCGGCCACGATGCACCACATAGATTGTCACCGACCAGCAAGGAGGAGGAGATTGGATCTTCGTGAACAACTACTTCCATATGACTACGTGCAGATCGGTGAATCGACTTCATCGACTCGTCTTCCGCAGCACTGCGCGTCGTTTTTTGCATCGAGAACCGACTGCGTTACCAACGATCTCGGCGAACTCCACCTCTCGGATTCGAATCAGATCCGATCTGGAGGACTGCAATAATGCCTCCCATTCAGTTTGGGGAACTCTGCGGCCATCTACTCATGAGTAGTAAGCCAAGGGCTCACTTCCCAAGTTGGACACAGCGATGGCTCAAAGATAAATTCTGGATGTTATTTTGTTTTGTTGATTCTTGATAATCCAAAGGGAATTTGAAGTCTGGACTGAATGCGTTGGAAAGATAATTTTGTCAGCTTTCCGCAAAGCCATAGAACTCTCAAAACGGAGTCCAGGTGTGTCCGGGGCGTCCGTTTGAAGGCAAACTGCGCGGGAAGGTCACGAATCTCGGCAAGCTCGTACACATCGTCAATGGCGGCCGCCGCGTGCGGATCAGTCGCGGTTAGACCTGATCAACGGCCGGGCCGGGCCGGGTTTCGGGCCGGGCTTGGCAAAGCCCGAGTTCGCCCGGCCGACGACGGGGCTTCGGTTTTGGGCTAACCCGCCCAAAGTCTGAAGTCCGGCCCTGCCCGGCCACGGCTTGTTCTTGCGATTATTTCGGGCCGAGTCCGGTCCGCCCGGCTGTCGGCCAGATCGAGCCGAGCCCGCCCGATGCCGTGCCGGCCGGGCCGGCTTTTTTGCCGGCTCGCCGGTCGCCGCCATGATCGTGTCTAGTCGCGGTAGACCTCGTGGGACGTTGAGGATTAGCAAGGAGATTCTCCAAATACTCGGCGACTATAACTTTTTGGACTCGGACCTGATCCAGTCTAAGAACATTAACAACAATTCACCTGGACTTCCGTTCGGGTTGAGGAACGTCGCCGCCGCTGCCTACTTCCGAGTGGTGTGCGGGGGGCTCAATTCTTGACTCGGATACGGCGAGGACCTGACCAAGAACAAATTCTGGATGGTGGGTGCTTTCAGCAGCAAACCACATGGATTCGACGCCCATGTCGCTCTTTTGGACTCGGACCAGAGCCGATCTAAAGAGAGCTTCGTCATCATTACAACTCAACTCCCATTCGGATTAAGAAACGCCGCCGACACATACTCCCAAGTGGTGTGCTGCACGGCTCAATTTCCAAATTTGGATATGACGAGGACTTAATAAAGGACCTCTACAACACTTTCACGGGTTCGAATCCTAGGGAGACTTCACCAACACTCCAAGATCCACTATTTCAGACTCGGCAAGATCCGATTCTGAAGGTACTTCAACAGCACTTCACTCGGACTCCCATTCGTGTTGTGGGACGCCGCCGCCACCTACCGACGACTAGTGCACTGGGGGCTCAATTCCCGACTCAAATATGGTGAGGACCCGACCGAGAACGAATCTCGGATAGTGACCGTCATTAGCAGCAAATCACTCGGACTCGACGATCATGGCGTCCATCGTATGATGTTGGCTTCATCAATCACGAGACGAACGCAATAACAAGATGCGATTTGTTCCCGTTCAGAATCTGGACGGAATTTGTATTGCGATTTCTCATTGACTCAGAAGGTGTTTCGGAGTGATATAAGATGCGTTGGAAAGCCTATATCGTTATCTTTCCAATGAATTTAAGAACACCTAAATCCTAATTCGGATGCGACTGTGGCACCTGTTTGAAGACAGACTGCGAATGGAGGTCGTGAATATCAGCGAGCTCGTAAAGCTCGTCGATTCCATTCACGTCGTGAGGATCGGTCGCACCACACCTCGTGGGACGTTAAAAATCAGCGAGGACTTCCATCGACCTTCGTCAAGCTAAATTTTTTTCGGTTTTCTCTGTAGTGTGATGCACTTCTTTTTTTTGGTTGACGAGATGCACATTATTTCTGCACTTGCAGAAAAGCAACCGAAAATGTGTTAGGAAGATTCTTACCAGTTACAATGTGATACACTGAATTGACATGGAACAGAAAATTAGAGCTAATCCAAATTCCAAACCACGGGGTTCCCCCTCTTGCTGCTGCGCTACTATGTTACATGGTTTTGTTTTAGAGAACTGGTTACATGGGTTAAAAAATGAATCCTAAAACCATTGGTCTCCCATTCAATTCTCTTTAGTAATGTTCGACTAAAATTTTAATTCTGCTTTCACATCTGGAGAGCTGCACAAGACGTTATTCACTTCATCTGTGGAAGATTTCTTCCTATGCATCATACTTGCAAAGGTTCTCGAATCCCATGTACTCGTGTCGCTCGATCTTATGAATCATGTTTGAGATACCGACACCACCTGCAGATCAGACAGATAAGCATTTCGGTAACAATGTTCAAACCATCGAATTTCATTGATCTTTCAAAAAAAAAACATTGGAATTTCATCAGTTTTAGTCAGGTGTAGGAAATGGTACCCAGAGAAATTGCGCTGACAAAGATCATAAAAGCCAATATGAAGATGATGAGAGATGCCCGCCCTAACCAATTGATTAACCTCCTCACCACGTGCTGACCAATAATGGCAGCGATGAATGCCACAATTACAAAGTAAAGAGCTGAAGAAATGGCCAAGAAATTGATTCACTACATGATACCATTAGCAAAATAATAATAATAATTGTGCATCTCTGAGATTGTACCGTAAGGGACTGGAAACCGGTTCAAGAGATAGTACTCGACAACAGACATGGAAGATGAGAACATCATAGCAAAGGTGGATGTAGCACTTGATACCTACAATAGTTTCAGTTGAGGAGGTGTTCGCATTGCCAAAGCATAACTTCTTAACGTGCACAAATAAAAGAATTAGGGTGGAGTGTACCTGGGGTGGGATGCCGAGCTCCAAGAACAGAGGTCCCATGATGAACCCTCCTCCAAGACCTAGCAGACCACCGACAACCCCTGCGGTGATACCAAACAGGCTGTATATGCAGAGCTGATGAAATTTCAGGGTAGATTGTTCACTGCCCTTCGATGACAGAACCCTTTTCCCACTCATCAGGCCCAGTGCCTCATACATTGTCACTCCTACTGACACTGGAACCTACATCCAACCAACAGAAAGATTATCATGTCTTGCTTGCTAAATGGTGTCTGGACATATTCTTACCATTGTCATCTATATTTTGAATGTAAGAATATAAACCAGCAAAGTATAATAGAGAAGGGGGAACATATACTGAAAACTAGTTCATATGGGATCAATAAATGGAGCTTAAGATCAGATGGTAATTAGTAGGAAAAATATGTTGAAGTAATTCATACACCTAAAGATAAGGAAATATTTCGAATCTCTTGTGTTAGCGTGTAGTTCTGATTTTCTCGAGGTGCATCGAAAAGTGAAAAACATGTGAGGTAATTCAGAAATCTGATGACATATAAATTTTTAACTTTCAGATTTTTAGAGAAAAAGTACAATTGTACTAGGTAATTCATAATCTGATGATAAATCTGTAATTGTCAGTAGTTTCCCGATGGTAAAGAAAAACATGTCAACATGGATTTTTGGTATTTTGGAGTGGCAATGGTGCCGCAATTTAAGTACCTGCAGAAAGTTCAAGACCCAGTACCATGTGGAGCAAGTAGGAGCGTAGTTCTGCAAATATTAGAAATAAACAGCATAAATATTAAGATTTTATTGAGGATGTTAGTGCTGATGAGATAACTTTTTTCTAGCAAACTGATGAGATAACTTTAAAAAACAAATTTAAAAGTATAATAGTTTCTAATCAACATAGTGATACGAATGTTATATACATCTTTTCGTTATGAAATGAGAAACTATGGCCTTCCCTAGGTGACATATCATCAATTTATAGTATCAATTTGATTGAAAATGCTTTTATTAGGTTGATCCTAAAGAACAAACTTCCTGTCTCATGTCTTCTATTGTGAGATGACATGAAAAATAGAACAGGTCACCATTATCAAACATTTTTCAAAAAAAAAAAAATGAAGTATGCTTTTTTGCTAGAAAAAGGAAAAGAAGAAAATTAGAGGGGAAAAAGCAAGCCATAGACAGATGCAGTCACAAACCAAAATGGTAAGTTGGAAATTAGATGGGCCTGACATTTATATTACAATTTTAATTTGTAGTATTGTGTTGAAATCCTCACCTTTGTGACCTGTAGCACAAGAAATGCCAGCCACACAAATGCAAGTAGACCAAATTCCTTCCAGTATATGTTCTTCATAACTGATGCCTAAAACATTGGAGAATCTCTAGGTTAAAATTTTCAATAGTATGGTTTCCATGGATGCAGGGGCTTATGTATATTATTATCAGATGTTACCGCTTCATCTGATGGGATTTTTGCACCAGCTGGGGCACCTGGTCCTGTAGGAAGTGGTGCATACTCCGGTTCCTCACCTGAAGGTTGGAAAGATTAGCAACAGTCTGTGCGTTTTGTGGCAGATGAACACCGCTCTGTTTTCTAGGATTTCTTTTTTTAGCAACGCTCTGTTTTCTAGTTCACTTACTGGTTTGCTCCAACCGTTTTGCAGCCTCCTGGAAGAAATGGTAAGAGTCATATTAGTATAAATGGAGCGGAAATAAAAAGGGAGTAAGATGTTGAATCACTGTTCATAAAGATGTGAGGTAATTGCAAAAGATTACCCTGTGAAATATAGTTTCTTTCTTCCACGTCTCAACACCCTTCAGAAAAGCTTTAGTTGATGTGCCTATCATTTAATTTGGAGATGCAAACTATTGTCATGCATGAGCAATTAGATAAGAAATTGTTGCTGTGTTGGGATGAATTGAGCACCTAGGAAAATAATTATCAAGAGGACTGTGACTAGCCAGTCGGGGAATATAACATTGAAAATAACACCGATGCTGATCCCGAGCATTAGCATAGGCTGGATGAGCAGAGCTAGGTCATAGTCGATCACCGGCATGTTCAATGTGGGATGTTTCAGCTTGAGGTTGTAGTAAACAGTCGAGACAGCAGCACCCATGATCATACCTGTTCACAAGAGTACAACATCAGCCAAACTAATCAAACTTAACAGATAATGTGCATTTAACATTTTTACATTGTTCTAACATATATATTTTTCCAAGAGTCACATAGAAAGTCCGCTACAGATTTTTTTTTTGAGTAACAAGAATGCTAACCTGCCATCACATAACCACCATTTCTCAGTGGTTTTGTATGCTGAAACCTCGTTAATTTTTCTTCCGTGTATTTTTTTAAATTTTCTTTTGATTTGGTTCAAGCCAGTCTGTACATATCTTTTTGAGTAATATATGTCTATGGGTAACCTCTGCAGTCTTTTTCTCAAAAAAAAAAAAAAGAATGCCAACTAACCATACATAATAAACACTGGCAATTAGAGTCTAGGCAAAAATGAATTTCCAAGGAGTAGAATATATAGTTAGAGAAGAAAATCCTTAAACTAAATAGTGAAGCAGACATAAAATCAATATACAATTCAAAAAGAACATGTTAGAAATGAGGTCACGTCATATACATGCACAGAATTTCGTTCAAAAAATATACATGCAATTTAGAATATAATATTTTAAACAAAATGTGGAACACAAAACCGTACCACAGGGACCTCGTGCAACTGATCTTCAAATATGTGTGTATTAATATTTTTGTTTTTTGAAAGAGGTGTAGGGGAATTACCGCTCTATTTCATTGATTAGCAGGAAAAAAATAAAAACGCAAACACAGGTTACAACCACAGCGCTCCGCTGCAACCCTAGCCAAAGTCAGACACGTCTTCGACCACCACCGGGAACACCAACCATAGAGGAGAATAGTTGCATAACCTTTTCTTCTTTGTAGCTTCCCTTGTTCGAGTAGATGCAGATTTTGCTTGTAAATAAGTACAAGTAAGCCGGGCAAAGGCAAAAGATGCAACTCATGTATGCACATAAATCTTTTACTGGCAAGTAGCAACATCCACAAGAACATGATTGGCAATGAGTAAAGCTAAAAAAACCAAGTAATCAACTACCACTTTTAGCATATCTACGCATTCCCATCCCTAATTTACCAAAATAATCTCTTTCTGAAGGTTTATCACAGCAGCGTGAGGACAAGCAAGATACCACAAGAAGAGATGCGAACCAGAGGACGCACGCACGAATCAATCATTGAAGCAGCACCATACTAAATAAGCTTTGGAGAAACCAAATCGTTAAAAAGACACATTTGGTTGCCTTCAGAGCATGCGCACAAGAGGAAAAATCCAAAGGACGAGCTAGATCCTCACTCACACTTGGATATCGCAGTAGAGGACTTGGGATCAAACCCAATGATCAATGTCAGCATCGGCACGAAGATCCCGCCGCCGCCGACGCCGCCGACGCTCCCGAATGCAGCCCCGAAGAATCCGATCAGTGACCCCAGCACGATTTGCCACCCGAATCCCATTGGCTGCAGTCACCAAATTAACACAAGACGTCCATGAATCATAAACCGTACTAGAAAATACAAGTCCAGGCACAAGAGTACAGTACACCTTGAAGTTTTGAATGCATGGACAGGTCTAGTTCACCATAGCAAATGAAATGGACAGAATTCAGTTTCATTATGCATGGCTCAAACTGAGATTTCAGGTCACCCACAAACTCAGCATATAAAACAAGCGAAAAAGGTACAAATGTACGGTAGCCCATCTCCTGATTAACAAAAAGAGCACATGGCGAAGTGAACTAGAAAGTAGAAACTAGAAACTGAACACTCATAAACAAATGCTTCAAAAGATGAGGTTTGTCTGTTATTACCGGCCAAACGTGGTGGTACGAGTTGCCATCACTCTGCCACAAGAAATTGGCGACCTTCCGCAGGAGGCCCAGCTCCTCCGGCGCCGCCGCTGCGGCGCCGGCCACCGAGAGACCCCGGTCGCCAGCGACGGCGGCGGCGGCTGCGGCGGCGCACGCGACGCCGAGCGCCGCGACGGCGTGCCACATCCTCCTCCCCATTTGTCAGCGCCGCGCCGCGCCGCGCTGCTGCTCCAAAGGCACGAAAAGAAAATGTCAGGATGATTCAAAGCTGAGCCTTTTCTTGTTGCGGGAGCCTCAGAAATCGCCGGATTGAGCGCTTTCTTGCGGTTTCGGATTGGGGAGACGTAGAAAGGCCGTGACTTTCTGGGGTTCCTGATGGTTCTCTCGGAATCTTGGCGTGCACAGGACGGGATAAAACCGCAGGGAATGCGGTCTCGGTGGTTCGGATTGGGGAGGGAAGCGGAAGAAATCTGCAGTAACTGGATGCAATACGAGGGCAATGGGAGAAGCCGTGGATGTGGCTGAGGAGAGAGAGAAGAAGAAGAGGAGGAAGAAGAAGCAGAGGAACGTGTGAAGGGAAGCCGACGAACTCGGTGCCAAATTTAGAAGAGGGTGACGTTTTTTGCATATGGTCCCTGGACAATCGCGATGTCATAATTCAGGCTATCGAAATTTGCGAAAATCGTGATCCTGATCAGAGTTTTTTTTTTAATGTTTACTTGGATCGAATTATATAGTTTTTGCTGCGTTGCAGAGGAGACAATACAAAAACTAGCAAAAAACAGTTGGAAACTGTAACGTTGTAGTTGCCATTTTTTTCACTTTTGATTTTGTTGGAGTGAATGAATAATTATTGAGATAAGATTAGCACGACGCAGATTTTTTTGAATTATTTGCTACGAAACAAATCAGTGCCGCTTTGGAAAATGTGCTGATGCTTATTTCTTCATGCACGTAGCCATGTTGGATCTCGTGATGGCATGGGCCATGGGGCGACCCCACTAAAAAAAGACATTTTTTTTCCGGCATGGTGTTCTCTTGAAAGGTTCGGAGAACACATTAGTAACTCGATGAGGGACCTTAGTGAATTATTTGTAAGGTTAATGGGTCATGAACTATAATGTTTCAAGTTACATAATTCATGAAAGTGGATTCTGAAAATCTTCCAGAAATTTTTTTGAAAGGCAAATCCTCCAAAAATGGACTTCAAAGAATTGAAACTTTGCTCACGTTTCAAGTTATATAGTTTATGAAACTTATAGCTAGCTAGATCTTGAACTTTGAGCATCCAAACTCCACAGAAATCTTGAGATTTCCACCTTCAAAACTCACTGAGATGAAAGGAACTATCTAAAATCTTAAGAAAGCACAGATGCACGATAAATATTTCTGATGGAAGTACCTACGTTAAAACGTCAAAGAACGGCACTGTTACAGCATCAGCATGCTTTCAAGTTACACCATTTATGAAAACCACTTATAATAAATTGCCCGTTCTCATATCATGCAAATAAACAAGCCAAAAAAAAGTTCAGCTAATCTTTCATGTATACTTCTTTTTTGAGACGTTCTTCCAGTAGCTACTCTAGTGGAGAATCTGGCACGGGCAGCACTATCAGTCGGGCCCTCGCAAAAAAAGAAAAAGAAAAGGTTTTAGCACTGTTCTTCACGGGGACAATGTCAGCATTGCTTTCGTCACACGTGGGAGGTTGTTTTTATCCTTTCATATGGCTTTGTCATGCTTGTCTGCTATTCCTGGAAAATGGCAGTTCATCCCACCAAGAAATGCCGATAGAATCTTGAACTCAATCTTTTAAATTTGGAAAGTTATGTCAAAAATTTGAGATTAATGTTTACAATTCATTAATTTTTTGTATCATTTATACGTTGACATATCATGGCCAAGGAATTATTTATAGAGCTCTTTACGGTACGCATTGACAAATATAGTATATAATGTGTGATAGTATAATTTAGAGATAACCTTCCATTCAGAGAGCTTCACATGTAAATGTATATCATAATTTTAATGTAAACCACTAGGTGGAGGAAAATGGACTGCTAATATTTTGTTTGTACCCTAGAATTGCATGTGCTATATTATATTGTCTTTGCTAGATTAGCGATTCACTTCCAAAGTCAAATATTGACCCGTTAGAAAAACATTTTTGGCGTGCCTTGACGCATACTTGAACGGTGTACGTGTATTGTGTAGAGGCCGAAATAAAATTTCATCATTAAAAAAGAATCAATAGCATGTTCTACGCTTTGGAACGGGTCGAACAGCATGGACCATGGAGTATAGAACTGCACCTGACCTTAGCAAAGAAGAACTCTGCCTCTCCTGTAGCCTGGAGATCTCCATGCATGGCATGCATGATCGATCGCTCGCCGCTGATCGCAGCTTGGACGGCTCCTGCACGTCGCAAGGGACAAGATTGAGAGGCTGGAACCCACCTCATAGTTTGTCTCCGTTCTGTGCTTGCTTTGCTTGTGTGGTCCGTCGCCGTACACTTTACTGCCCTGTAGGCTGCACATCGCATGGATGATGGATATATTAAGGGCTTGTGTTTCTGTACAGGGACAGGGGCTTCCATCAATTCTTGTCAGATTTGGCAAAACAGAGGAAGCCGGCTGCGTACGGAGCATTACACATTTACACCGCTCTAATTGTGCAGGGTGAAACTGAAGCCCCGTGATGTTCTATACCGATTTTGTTACCGTGGAACTTATGATATATCTATCTATATATCGATCTATTACATATATAAAGGAGAATAAAATAGAGTCACTGTATTAACCTAAAAATACTAGAGAATCTCACGTTAATCGAAAATATTAGAAATTCTCACGAAATCGGAGGAAAAGGAAAAAAAAGTATGCACCGTCAATTATAGTGGATAGAGTTATAATGTGTTAGATTAAAAGAAAGAGTTCACACCTACTACAATTATGAAATAAAATAATAAAAAATAAGAACAAAAAATAATAGAAATAAGAGCCCATGTCATATTAAAAAACTTATTATTATTGTATAATTAAAATAGGGTCCAACATGACCATCATGTTTATCCTCATTAAAATAGGGTCCAACATGACCACCATATTAATCCTAAAATCTTAAAAATTCATAATTAATCAGAAATAAAAGAAAAAACAACGTTGTTAATTGTTGTGGGCCCAGATTACAGATTAGATTAAAATAAAAAATTCATATGAAGTACAACAAAAAAAATAGGATAAAAAATAATAGAAATAAGAGTACATGACAAATTAAAAAAGTAGTTTATATAGAAATTTGGAATAAAAATAAAAAACCTTTGTTGGAATAAAAGAAAGAGTTTATATATGCATCGTCAATTATAGTGGATCGGATTATAACGGTTTGAAATAAAGAGTTTGTACCTACTACAACTATAGGGAAAAATAAAATAATGCAAATAAGAGTCCATGTCATATTAAAAGGAAGACTTCATACCGGCTACAATAAAAAAAATGCATAAATTCATAATAAAAATATTGTCCATAAGAGGTTAAAAATTGATACAAATTTAACCGCATAAATACGTGAAACACAACAATAATATGATGGATTAGGAAGTTTATCCCTAATCAAGAAACAACAAGTAGTGTTCGCCCCTTCAGATCTCACCGCATCCTCTACCTTCTGCGGAGCTCTGTCAAGGTGGGGCTCCAGTTAGCGATCATGGGGGGACGGGCCAATAGTTTCATTGAGCAGATCTTCGATGGAGATCCATTGTGGATCTATCAAATCTCTGCGTCCGTGTTGGTCTTTGGCTGACCGACGAAGGAGCAGCAGTGGATCGCTAGCAGTGAGGATCGGGTGGTGCACGTCTGCCGATGTACAGATGTAGCAACAGGGTGATGTTTTACATATTAGATTAAAAAAGAATTCATATGAACTACAAGAAAAGGAGATAACAATAACAGAAATAAGAGTTCATGCCAGCCAAATAAAAAAAGAAAGAGTTCATATAGACATTTTGTAATTAAAATAATAGAAAAGGAACCTATATTGGATTAAAAGAAAGAGTTCGTATGCGCTACAATAAAAAACCAAAATTATATAAATTTAGAATATAAAATAGCATAAATAAGAGCCGTGTTGAATTAAAGAACAAAGACAAATCTAGCAGATTAAACATGCGGGGCACCATACTCGTTTGATAATATCTATGATACCATTTAAGCCGTATAATGTTTTACGCCTTTTTAGGCTAGCGCTCTATGGTATTTTTTGGCGGTACGTACCAATGCTACAAATCTAGATCAATACCGAAGCTAGGCAGCTTCGTTGCAATGAACCGAAATATTTTGAGGAAGCAGCTTCGTCCATTGCTTTGTCCAAAACAGAATGGTAGAAATTACATTTGAGTTTTCTGAGGGGGAAAAAATGAAGAAATTACATTTGAGCCTCAGAAAAACAACTACGGCAAGGACAAAAATCCTCAACATTATATGAGATTTCTCAGCCACGCACTGCATGTCAGTAACAGGATAGCGTCAGCATGGGTTGCACGGCGCAAGCTGGATGCTGCCAAGATCCATCGGCAAGTGACAAGGAAGCAACACAAGATTGCTGGAGTACTGGTCCATGTGACTCTCCCAAGCAATCACCCAGACATCACACATTACATGTGAACACGGGAAGGATCACGTTGGAGAAACCGGGCATGCCTCGTGTGCCATCCGATTGGCTGGATGGACGGTCCGGATCGAGCGTCAGCGCTAAAGAAGATGGCAAGAGTTTTTTAGGTCAAGAGTCCTTCGTGTTTAGACCATCTCCTACGGTATCTCTTTAGGGGTCATTTTTTCTTTAAAAAGAGATTCTAGTCTCTTCAAATTTGAGATACTCAGATTCTTTTCACGGTTTTTTTCAAGAGAAAAAAATCTTTATGCATTTCGTTCAGAGAACAAATTCTCTGTGTTCTTTTCATGAATTTTTGGAAGGGGTGTTGTTAGAGATAATGGGGAATAAAGGGAAAGAATACTAGTAAGAGAATGAGAGAGAAATGAAATGAAGAGAAAATAGCATACTCGTGTAGATGATCTTACGGAGGGAGAGAAATCATCTCCCACGTGCTTAAAAAATTGAAAAAAAAAGAAGAAGCAATCCTCTCCTAAATGCTCCTCGGTCTCATGAAAAAACGTCGATGATCCCAATGTGAACTGTGAAGCCCTGCATCTGCATGGAGTGAACACCACATGTCCGGTGCTACACGGGAGTCCAGACAAACTCTGGCAAATGAGACTCGTGTATCTTTCAGGGTTCAAGCTCAGCTACTCCTTGTGAGACCTCAGCAATAGAGTACTACAGTGCTTGCAATGACAAGTGGGGCATGGCTACAGTGAACCACAGGGTAGAAAAAACTGCTCCAGTGATTAGAGAAGATCTGGCCCCTAAAGCAGGACAAACGAGTGTGTCACGACCATGCTGGCAAGATCCATATGCTATGCCGACAGTAGGCACGTAGAGGCAGAGCAACAAGGAACTCCGCACATCAGATAGCCCATGCATGCTCAGCACTCTCTGGTTTTACGAGGATTTCAGATGATAGAAATACAAGAAATGCACAGCGTTCTGTTGACCCAGAACTCATGGAACCGTATCTCCGTTCTCCGGGACTGGCAAAAGCTCAATCATCTTAGCTTTCTTGGACAGAGACATGCACGTCCAAGAGCCTTTAAAAATGGAATACAACAAGCCGGTGATCCCACGTTTTGATCCTCTTTAGTTTGTGGTTTGATTCTGTTTAATTTGGTTGAGTTAAAAGTTAAGAGCCTTTAAAAAAATATAAAAAAGATGAAAAAATATTTTAAAAGTATTTTTGAGATGTTTGAAAAAATCCCATAAAATCTTCATTATTCAGACACATACTGCAAGTATCCCATGCAACACACTACAGGAAACGCGCGAAATCTCGACGGCCAGAAAAATTCTCGACGGCCTGATATAAGCCGTCGACACAATGATTTAATATCGACGGCCAAGGAAATGCCGTCGACACAGTTGGTTTTAATATCGACGGCCATAGAAAAGCCGCCGAGATAAGGTCCCTAGGCCAGCAAGACGCTTTTCTCGGCTTTTCGCTGGCGGCTGAAGATTTATCTCGACTACTCACAATCACCGTCAGGAATAGATTATGGGCGCCCATCATATGAATCAATCTCGACGGCTAGAATGTGGCCGTCGAGAAATAGTTAATCTCAATTGGTGGGCTGGCCCATTGAATTTTTCATTTTGTAAATATTTTTCATAATTTCCAGATTTGCTTATTTAGCAATTTAAATAAAAGAACTTAAATAAAAAATAAAATTTGATGCAGTCCCAAATTTTGGGAAAATATATAATGGTGCAAGGTGTTATTTTTTGCATACTAATTCTTGAAATAATTTGTATTTATAATTTAGGTTAGGTATAATATGTGTATATATATTTAAAACTAACAAATTGTATTGTAATGTTTTTAAAATGCAATATTTTATTACATTTCAATTGAAATGATCTATATACAATGGTTTTCCGACACAATGGTGCATTATTTGAAAATTTTGATATCCCCATGACCCAAAAATCATAAAACTCTATAGAACGCTTCACTTATACTCGCCGATATAACCACTTACATAGGCAACTCCGCTTGCAAATTTAATTTGAGCATACGAATTTTCTTCATAGTACATTATCATGTCATAAACATTATTAGCCATTTAGAAGCACCAAAGATTTTTAAATTTTTATAAAAATTAAGTAAGCTATGTTGACCATCGGGCGGGTCTGACTAGCCGTCGAGATAGAGCACATTCTCGACGGCATAATAAAAGGCCGTCGAGACAGAGCATTATTGACGACGGTAGTCAACGTAAGCCGTCGCAATAGAGTTATCTCGACGGCTATACTTCACAAGCCGTCGATATATGGACAATCCAAGAGCCGACCGACATATCTTTCTCGACGACTTACGGCCGCCGATATAAAAGGAAATAAACGGGCCACGTCCCCCTTTAAATATTATCGACGGCTACTGGCCGTCGATATAGATCGTGGCTTGTGAAAATGTGACACGTGGCTGAGCAGACGCTGACAGACGGAGTTATCTCGACGGCCGTTAGCCGTCGAGAAAACAGCGACCCAAGGGTCTCGCGTTGCGGCCTGTAATCTCGACGGCCCGCCGCCGCGACAGCTTAAGCTCGCCACGTGGCATGTTTTCGCTGGTTAATTGTCCGGTAGGATTTTGCACGACGGCCTAAAGCCGTCGAGTAGTTGTTATAAACAAACTCGCTACTGGGACTTAGGCAATTTTCCCCGAGTCCGCACCGTCGCCGCCGCCGCCTCGCCTCGCGCTTATCGCCATCGCCACGCCGCCAAGCCCGCGTCGCCGCGCCGCCTAATCGCCGCCAGCGCCGCCGCCATCGCCGCTCGCCGCTGCCGCCATGTCTGCCGCCAAGCGCCGCCGAGCCGCCGCCAAGCCGCCGCGCCGCCGCCGCCGCATCGCCAAGGCCGCCGCCATGCCATACCATTCACCATGCCAGCGCTGCCGCCGCTTCCTGCCTCATTTTCAAATCGCCCAGGCAGTGAGCGCGCCACAGACATGCCACAGCCCAACGGCCGTCCGAGCCGCCGTCGCGTCTAGCCTAGCTTTCGACCGCCGTCATTATCGGTGGTACGTGTTGTTTCTTCGCTTTTTTTAAATTATCATAGTAGTCTCGACGGTCTTAAACCGTCGAAAATTTAATTAGTGTTGTAATTAGTAATAATTTAAAATTAATAAAATTTATAAAATTAAAAATTAGATAATGCAATTGTTTTGTTTTACCATTTAATTTTAGATGCAACTTATATATACATTTTATATAATATTGAGTTAATTAGTTTTGTAAGTAATGATTATTAAAAATTACCTAATTTATAAAATTGCGAAATTAGGTAATGCAATTGTAATGCTTTGCTATTTAATTATAGATATAATTTTGCTTTGCTATGTGCTATGCCTATTTTATTGTATTTTTGTAAGTCTCGAACCGATTAGTAACCTAGCTATACGTCACCCGCTCGGTAAAACACAACGCGTAAAGAAATTGACGGTGATTCGCTCATTTCTATTACTGCTGTGCAATGACCCCGAATTGTCCAAATGACAGCCAATGTGGCGCCCCAATGACAACTCACGGATAGCTTAGATGTCTGATTGTGAGCATCGATAGAACGAGATAAAATTTGAAGATAACCCTATAGTTCTCCTAGTGCATAACATAAGTGCTTTGTCGGGCTTTCACTTTTTTAGCCATCGTTGCACTAAGAGAACTATAGGTTATGTCAAATTTTGTCTCGTTTTATCGATGCCACAATGAACACGCCTAAGCTGCTACTGGGTGGGTTTAGAAGCCTTCCTAAGCCTTTTCTCAAACCCTAACGTAGCTTCCGTGTCAAGACCGATGGATGAAGAGAGGAGGTGGATGTACGATGGATGGAGATCGAACGGACAACATTCGGATGAATGGTATGAGAAGGCCAATGCATTTGTTGATAATGCTTTCAAGGCGACCCCAAACCACGACACGGCGACGCTCATTGCCCTTGTACGGAGTGTGGAAACCGTAGAAAGAGGACACGGTATGATATGGGAATGCATTTATGCAAAAATGGGTTTAAGGCCGGTTATCGCTGCTGGGTTTATCACGGTGAGAGTGGTTGTGCTCGTGTCGTCCCTACTCCTCCCGACGAAGGATTTGATGAAGTTGATGTAATGCAAGATATGATGGATGATTTTGGCTATGATTTTGATGATGAGCAGCAACTACCACTATGACCGAATTCTTAACCTCATTAGAGTCTTCCAAACACCTTTGCATGATCAAACCACCGTGACCTCGCTCTCTATGGTAACACGGATGATGGCTCAAATGCAAGTATAACTTCTCTATCAATTGTTTTGATGAGTTGTTAGGATGTTTAAGCGACGCTTCTCAAGGACACAAGATGCCCCCAAGTTGGTAATGCGAGTGTAGAAAATCGCTTGGTCGGTCCGGGAATGCCTTACGAGAAAATAGACTATTGTCCTAACCATTGCATGTTGTATTACAAAAATGAGGCCGCCAAAATGTGTGTGATCATTGTGGGAGTCCAGATATATTGAGATCGCCGACGGTTGTGGAGAAAAGAAATGCACCAAAGTGGCGAGAAAAGTATCATGGTACTTTCCGTTAAAGAAACGACTCCAAAGATGTTTCATTACGGAGGAGACCGCAGCAGTATGAGGTGGCATAAGGAGGGTAACGTAAGACCCGTATGATGGTTCATCCGATGGAGAAGCGTGGCAACACTTTGATAGGGTGTATCCGGAGTTCGCAGCGGATCCAAGGAACGTCGCGGCTAGCACTTGCCATCGATGGCTTTACGCCTTTCAATATGATGGCTGCATCATACTCATGTTGGCCGCTTTTAGCATTCCTCCGAACCTCCCGCCTTCAATTTCGATGAAAGAAGAGTTCATGTTTTTTCTTTAATCGTGCTCGACCAAAGAATCTCGAAAAATCTTGATTTGTTTATGAGTCCATTGATTGACGAGTGAAGGAGTTATGGGAAGAGGGTGTCTCCGACATACGATAGAAAAACAAATGATCTTTTCGTATGAGGGCTGCCTACATGTACTCAATACATGATTTTCCGCTTACGGTATGTTCTCCGGATGGAGTACACATGGGCGCTTAGTTGTCCTGTGTGTTTGGATGATACAGAGGCATTCCATTCTGATTTGGTGGCAAACCGAGTTGGTTCGATTGTCATCGAGCATTTTTGAAACCGGACATCCTTTTCGAAATGTAAAAATGCATTCCGTAAGAACACCACAATAAAAAGGAGAAAACGTGGTCATGTGGGTATTATGCTCATAAAGGAATGGCATTCCCAATTGATGCCGGGTCGAATGGAGCCTATGAAGATTACGGTATCTCACATAATTGGACACACAAGTGTTGCATATATGCTTTGCCATATGCAAATGATCTTCTTTGCCGCACAACATTGATGTGATGCATCAAGAGAAAAACGAGCAGAGGCCATATATGGTACAAACTTTGATATAGCTGAAAAAGTAAAGATAATGCGAAGCACGGCGAGATTGTCGTGACATATGTGATCGAATCGACAATGAATATGGCGAAGGGGAAAAGAAGAAGCCAAAAGCTGCGTATTGCTTAATCTCATGAGAAGAAGGAGGTATTACTTTGGTTTCGAATAGTCTAAAGTTTCCGATGCTTATGCGTCGAACTTTGGGCGTGGCGTGAACATCACTCAAGGAAAGATAAATGGAATGAAAAGCCACGACTTTCACATATTCATGCGAGATCTCGTGACTGCCGTGGTTACGAGGTTACGTGCCAAGATGTCCGGAGAGCTCTTAGTGAATTGAGTTTCTTTTTACGTAAAATTATGTGCTAAGGAGATCAATAAGGATGATATGATGAAGCTTGGGGATGATATCGCCGTGCTTGTATGCAAGTTAGAAAAGATTTATGTTCCCGGTTTTTCAATCCAATGCAACATCTCCTCGCATCTACCTTATGAAGCTCAACTTGGGGACCAAGACAATATAGGTGGATGTATCCTATAGAACGTCGACTAAAAATGTTAGAGCAAGTGTCAAAAACAAAGCACGAGTCGAAGGCTCAATAGCCGAGGCATATCATGTTCGGGAGATTACTAATTTCACTAACAAATACTTGGCAATAGATAAAAATGTGAATATTCAGATACCGAGATACCGCTCACCGATCGCAGAGTTCACCGAGCTAAGAATTTTTCAGTGCAAGGTCAAGCGGTAGGTAAGCATCGACCCGAGACTTATCTGGGGATGAACGAGTTGTCGATTGTTATATATATTCGACAACATCAAGAGTTGGCACAGACGAGACGAATTTGTCCGAGTCGAATGAAAAGGAAGTCGACGACCAACTACCGTGATAGAACTCAACTTTTGCGAACGGGTGCCGGACATGGGCGTCAATTTCTTAGCATGGTTTTGGAAACAAGCCGCTATTGATGCTAGTTTACATAATGATCTTCGCAAATGTCACGTGGATGCATGAGATCTGTGAAAGTTCATAACCGCTACGATATAAACGGTTTTCGATTCCGTTGTTCCACACATGAGCGGTCAAAACCTGATTTGCGATCGAGAAATGTAATGTGTCTTATGCCGGGGAGGATGGGGTTGATTATTACGGTATAATCGAAGAGATAATCGAACCGGTATTCAAGGCGAGAAAGAGCTCTCAATAGTTCTATTTCGTTGTCGTGGTTTGATCCATATGATGGCGTTAAAGCGTAAACATGATATTGGCTTAGTTGAGGTAAATCACACTTCCGCACTTAAAGGGTACGATCCATTCATTCTCGCAAACCAGTGATCAGTGTATTATCTCCCCTATCCATGCCAAAAACCTATAAAAGGCGGTGTTAAGGAAGATTTGAAGTCGTGGTGGGTTGTGTTTAAGGTCCGTCGGCCAGTGCATTGTTAGACCCAACAACCGATGATTACGAAGGTCCAACACAGGATCACCGACTGAACACCACAATGGTAGTCGATATTGGGTCGGGACTTGACGAATTACAAGCAATTGAAGACCCGGATGTCGAAGAAGAAGAAGAAGAAGAAGAACATGAGGTTCAAGAAGACCCGGATGTCGTGGGATCGTTAAACGAAGATATTATGGATGTCGACGATAATTACTGCTAGATATTATAAATATCCGAGGTTACATGTGCGTACTAAAATATCTTAATTTTAATTATTTATCAAGATTTAAATTATTTATTTGACAGGGAGGGTCGTCATCTCAGGGAGGTAGGAGGAAGAGGGGCCCGAACAGGGTGAGGGCCGCACCGCTCAGCGATCCTCGGACGATCGTGATCCAGATTGATTTCGGTGATGTACATATTTTTGTAGCCAATTACTTACATACCATTTTCAATTTAATTATATAAACCTGTCACATTTTTGTTTAATATGCAAGAACATGTCTACGGTGGATGTCAACGAGAGCATCACCCGGGTCATTAGCACTCGGGCGCTGGTAAGATTATCTCGGCTAATAGCCCAGATGGGATAAAGAAGACCAACAGACACCGATGACTACAAGCTAGCCCCGCATGGGATAGCATCGCCATGATCGAGTTATCCGCGAGTTTTGGGTAAGATACAAAATAACTCACTTCATTTATTGATTTTATCTTCTAACTATATCTCGCCGTTATATCCTACTTCACCAAAGTTCGCTCATGGTGGGACTTCACAGACGGACTTCGCCTCCTGCCATCGGCAGGATGGCGGCAGAGGGTGAGACATGATGTCCAATGCCCGTGTCTCGGCTGCTCAGAGTATCACAGTGAGTAACCTAACCTCACAATACAATTAAGTTTTATGTGTTCGTTTCTAATTTCCACATTTTTCTGCTTTTGTAGGAGACAGAGCAAGCAAAACCTCACCGCCAAAGTTGCTTTCGCCATTGTACTTGATCGCCAACAAGACAACCAGTCCGCCCCGAGTGGTGTCGGAGGACGCCTGGGAGGCTATAGGTAGGAAGTGGGACAGCCCGAGTGGAAGGGAAGTCCGAGAAGGCAAAGAAGAACAGGGCGTGAAGGATTACAAAACAAACACCGGAGGTGGTCGATCGCACAATTGGGAAGAAACGGTAATAAAAGTTTTTGCTTGTCTTCACTTTAGATTTTCGAACTAACACATATCGGTCATATTACAATTTAGTTGGCGAAGACGGGGTTATGCCTAGCCCGATGGACGTGTGGAAGCAGCCCACACGAAAAAGGCGCCGCCGGTGGACAACCGACCTTAGATCCCCATGCTTATCTCCGCTTGGTAAGTGTCGATAGGATTAGTGAATACAACTATATCTGCTTGGTTATTTGTTTGATTTTGACTATCACAACGACATGTAGGAGCGTTATAAGGACGCTTATAGAGAGGAGCACGGGAGGAGAGCAATCCGAGGAGGCTCCTCGATCCTCATGTGATTCATAAACACATGGGGGCAAGGCTCACGGGCGCTGGCGATCGGTGGCGACCACCTACTGTGAAGATCTCTTCAGACACTTGTATATTATGATTGCAAAAGCGATCATCATTATGCATGTTGCAGTCTTGAGTATATGCCCGATGTACGGCTAGCTGTAGCGGCGGTGAGACCTGTCGCCGATTCGAGGATCGCCTGCAGAGGAGAGAGAGCAAGCAGCAGAAGAGACACGAGGAGGAGCGGCCCATGACAGAGAAATGTTAAGGGCGATGCAAGAGAGTCCGAGAGCCGCGCAGAGGACTATGACAGAAGGCTTCGACACTTCGGCGTTCGTTCGGGGTAACACAATCATAATTCAATTCTTTTTATAGTGCATATCTTATCATCTCTACTAACGAAATCAAATATATGTGCAGCGGTCCAAGTGGTCACGCTGGGCTAGCGGGCGCTCCTCGAGTCAAAGGGGCTGCAGGTCCCTACACCGTGCTCGGCCGTGTGTCACGGTAGCCATCCAGCCCTCCAGCACCTATGTTGGGCAAGGCGGCTACCCAAGACAGACGGCACCACCGGCACCTACGGGACCCAGCCGCCCACGCCCCACACCCAACTACCCGAACGCCGAAGCGCCCCGGTTTCGTGATCCAGCGGTAAGTCTCCTATGCCAAATCAATATACTATCGCATTGTACATATATCAACTTACTAATTGAAAAATCTCGAAGGGTTCGGGTTCTGCGATGTCTACTCCTCCGCCCTTCGTGCCACCTACTCAGACAACCCGCAGCAGGCGGCAGCGGCTCGAGGAACATGGCCGCCAACCTCATGGAGCGCTCTTGGACGCCACCACGGCAGACCATGATCGATGTTTACTTTATTGTGTTCATGATGTTGATACTTGCTGTTACGATGTTTGTGAATGTTAATTAGATGTTCGTGAATGTGGATTTTATGTTTGTGATCTTTGTGATGCGATATTTGTGATATATCGAAATTGCTCGAGGTATGTGTATTTGTGAAATCGTGGGAAAATTAAATGCGGGATTGTTTTGGGTTTAGAAGTTGCAATTCTTTCTTTGGAGTGCGATGTAAATTGCAAAATTATTGTGATTTTTACAAATTTTTAAATTTTTTTTTCTGCTTTTTAAGTATTCTCGACGGCTACACCATGGCCGCCGAGATAGCCTTCCATGGCCCACGTGCGGTCAACCACCGTCGCGACCGGGAAGAGTCTATCACGACGGCCATAAGCCGTCGTGAATAACCTCCATGGCCCACCCGAGGAGCCGCCGTTCCTCGCCGATAAAATCTCGACGGCTATTGGCCGTCGTGACTAACTTGTGGATGGGCCTCGAACCGAACGGCTCGCTTAAAAATAATCTCGACGGTTTTAGGCCGTCGAGAAAGCACCCAAAGTCACGTCGTGCTCGCCATTCATTTATCTCGACTACCGGATTTAGCCGTCGGAAAGTGAAATAACGACGGCCGAGCCGTCGAGAAAGACTGTCTGTCTCGATCGTGTTATCTCGACGCCAAATCTCGACGGCCAGCCGTCGAGATATTTCTGTCTCGACGGTTTTTCTCCCTTTATCGACGGCTCTAGCCGTCGAGAATTCCAGCGATTCGCGTGGTGACAACCATGTAGTAGTACGTAGTACAATATAACATTGTCTTTTGATCTGTCCATGCAACAACCACGTAGTAGTACGTAGTACAATAACATTGTCTTGATCTGTCTGAAAGGAGACTAGATCTGCAGCCGCTAAGTCCTTCGGTGAATCATGCAGTCACGACCAAAACTGCAAGCTGCCATGGAACAGCACATGCTCATTAGTTGTTAACTCATTTCAAGCTGATGACACTCAGGCAGGCAAGTGGAATGTCGCAATACTCACTGCGGCAAAACGGAGCATGGCAGATTGACAGCTAGATCCAATCTCTGTCGCTGGTATTACTTCCTCGCCTTCCTGTAGGGTCAACGACTCAACTCATGAGTTAATGACACTGCCATTAGCGTAATAATCACATGCAGTGGAGAGTTAATCTTTAGAATGGAGCATGGTTGGTAGATTCAATCGCTGTCGTTGGGAACACTTTCTGTAGGGTCAAATTATGAGTTATGACTGCCATTAGCATAATAATCACATGAAGTGGAAAGTTAGCCCTTTCAGGATGCAGAATCATTTCATACCATGCCTGGTCGATCTACGTGCAGTGGTGCAACGCATCCACATGCCTCTTCTTTAAACAAGTTCCATGTACGCCAGTTGGAGTTGTCCAAATCAAAGAGTTGCCATTAGAAAAGTTTATGCATGCATCGAGTTTCTTCTTCTACCGCTCCATGCCACTACTGTCGACTTCACACAAGAAAATGTGCTAATTTTGCTATCCCTGCTTCCTCCTTTTTACAAATTAAGATGGATATGTGCAATTTTTTTTTTAAAAAAAAGGAACGACTCCTTGGCAGTCGATTGGATCACCGCAGTGCGTCCCGAGCAATTTTCCTTCGTCATGCCATACTGTCCCACCCACCCTAATCCATCGCCGTCAATGTCAATCTGCCCACCGTCGTCGACCGATCACCTTTGTCCTTTCCCACAGCTCCGACGCCCCGACCAAGCCACCACGAACCCTCGCACCACCGGGCCACTGTCTTCCTAACTCCCCTCTAAGCTTAGTGGCACCAACGAACTCCAACAAACTCCTACCCGAAACCCCAACCCGAATCAACCGTCAGCACAGCTTCAACAAGAGGAGCAACACGTAAATCCGTTAAAAAATATATATATTACTGTCGACGGTTGGAATATTGACCCAAGTCAACCAAGGTTCTTCAAAGAGGAGATGGGAGACAGTAGAACAACCACGAACAAAGAACGAATGCGAGATGTGGGTTTTTATCCGGTTCAGCCTCTCGAGAGATAATAGCCCTACGCCCAAATTTCTTATATATCGTAGATGAATACAAGAGGTGGCTCGACGAGACGAACAAGTCTCGGCGAGATTATGTGTGTACAAGTCGCGATAAGCGCAATGATCCGATGTCTACGAGGTGCTAAGATGCAAAGCTCTTGGCCGGGTCCTCTAAATGCCATAGGGCCCTGCTTATATAATCTTGAAAGAAACCGACCTACCGAGGAAATATCGGGCCGGGCTAACTACTTAATCACGTGTGAAATCGTACCATGCCAAATACATCCTTCGGCAGACAAGGTAAACTCCAACTCTTGGGGATCACGACTCCTAATCCAATCCGGAAAACCACGTTCGGGTCTTCACGCAGCCGTGCAGAACTCTGTTCGAGTCGGACTCAAACAGGAAGTCTTGGCCATTACGCACCGTGCCAGCCAGGAAGCTGTTCGGCAAGACGCATATGGGCCAGATAGAACCTTCCAGGGAGCTGGGCCCTGTTAGGCTGTTCGATTGGGCCGTCAGGGAGTGGACCATGGCAACGGGCCGTAATTTTATCCCCGACAATTAGCCCCCGAGACTCAAGTGGAAGGACTCACTAGAGTGGGGTCTTCCTCTTGAGACTCAAAGTCACGAAGAGGGTATTTTTCCTGCTATAAAGACGTGCAACAGGCGACCAAACAGGTTATGGTTCAACCGAACAATACTTGTTCAGGACCGAACAAACCCGCCCGGTGCCGAGCAACTCTGTTGCGTCGAACAGGGAACGCCATCTGTCCAAGCAGAGTACCCAACCCTCGATGCAGAAATCGAAAATCCAGTCCCCAAGTGCAGAGCTCGTCGCGGGACCAGATGCGCGCTCCGGGCGAAGAGCTGCCCGATGCGAGGTGAATCATCTCCTTGAGGCTGAACGTCATCAAGGAGGGATTGGATTCTTGGTAGTGAAGAGCGTACCACCGCATCCGGTAAGATCAAATCTTCCGGGAGAATGAACATAGCAAGTCGCGAGACGGACTCGTGCTGCTGCATCCAGGCATTCAGATGCCTAGGAAAAGATAGGGGAACCACCTCTCGGGCTAGAGCTTGCCCGAGGAAATAGAAATTGCGCCTCGAAGCGAATGTCGCGCCGGGAGAGCGAGGTGATGTGCCCCGGGCGTAGATCGTGTGCCGAGCGCATAATGCATACGAGGGGAAGGTGACCCGATCCCGAGCGTAGAGCTCGTCAAAGGAACCAAGTAGGAGATCTAGTCCCGAGCACGGAGCTCGTCGCGGGGACCGTAGCGCGACCAGCGAAGACGCATCCAGAGGAGCTGCGCGCCCGGCGAAGAGCACTGGTGCGAGGTGATCCACCCGAGCACGGAGCTCGTCGCGGGGACCAGATCTGCGCCCGAGCGAAGAACCGCCTGCGCGAGGTGAATCACAACCCGATGCAATCGAGCCGCAAGAGAACGTGTGAAATCAACGCTTTACCCATGACGATTCCTTGCGGCGATGTAAGCGTTGTCTTGGCAAGTCGAACCGACGCTGAGTGCCCGCGCGATGAGAATCGGCTTACGATGGGCTTGCCCGCTTCGCGATGAGAATCGACTTACGATGGGCAGGACTCCGTTGGTGGCGCACTACCTTGACTTAGCCGAACTGTGAAGGTCAGTACCGGGCAAAGGCAAGAAATCTTACGCGGGTGAAGTGAATCAGTCTCTGGGCATGCGCGGAGCAAACCCGGAAGAGAGGATGCTGACATCGGTTTTGGTGGGAAGCTCGAACCTCGCCGCAACTATCACCGGCGTCGACGTTCCCGTTCTGCATTTCCGCAGAAGACAAACAAGGAACGAGCCAGCAAAAGGAAAAAAGGAGCAAAAACAGGCTCTAAGAAGAGCAAAGCGAGTTTTAGAAAACACGTAAAAGACGACCTACCCGCACAAGACATAATTTTTTTTTGGTACGTCCCCCGATAGCGTTAGTGTCAACTCGGCGAATCGCGAACCGACGCTAGAGTGCCGTGCTATGATGAGAATCGGTTTACGATGGGCGGGACTCACAGGTGGTGCATTGCTCCGGATTACCGTGCAAGAAAGGACGAGCATGGATAAAGAAGACGTGTGTGGGCAAGTGCAGCTGCCTCATGGCTAAGACCGCTAACCGTGGAAGGCGATCGGGACCTTAGCCGCAGCAAGACGTCGAGGCGAAATCTTATCCGGACATGGACCAAGCAGCGTTGGTGTCGCCTCGTGCGCGAATCGCTGCAGAGTGCCGCTATGCGATGAGAATCGACTTACGCGGGCATGCCGTTGCAATGAGAATCGACTTACGGTGGCGTAACTCCATCGGTGGTGCACCGCTTTGTTAACCGGAGCCATACTGGTCGTCGCTGCGGATAAAAGACATGCTCAGACGCTGGGAGCGCCACGAGCGAAGACCAACGAGGTTTTGGAAAACCAACGCTAAGGAAAGGAACTGAAAACGAAAACGCATCGGGGTTGCGAAATTCAGCTCAAGTCCCAATCGACCGAGGAGAGGCGATCCGAGGAGCCGGCCGAAAGCACTCAAGACCGCCGAGTAGCGCTTGAATCGAGAGCGAGTCTCGACCGAGCAGCTTTTCGAGCAACTTTTCCGCAAAAAAGAGCAAAGAAAAGACAAGGACGAACAGACACCAAGAGCAAGGCGAACAGCGCTAGAAAGTTTTAAGAAAAGCGGTAGAACGCTGGCCTAACTCCCAACCCGTTGTACCGCCGAGGACTGAGTTTGCGAACTCGAACAGTGCACAAAAGAAAGAGCGACGCCTAGCCCGATGCAGGACGATGCATGAAGACCTGAGTTTGCGACTTCAAGCACGCGCGTAGAGAGTTAGAGCGACACCGTATCCCGATCGACTCGCTCTGTGAACCGCCGTTAACGTAAGTTAGGCGATTCCAAGGTAACCGAACAAGGAAAGTGCCTCGCCGCGGAGAGCTTACGAGCAGAGCTTTGCTAAGTGGTTGTGCCGTGAGCGGTAAGTGCCTCCGCCGCGAGGGCTTACGAGAGCAGCTTAGCCGCGGGGATCGGATGCCGTTACGCAACTCGAAGTTTAGGAACTTATTGAAACCAGATATGGGCAGGAAAACCCTTAAGATTGCGGAGTCAAGAGTTCGCAAGACCGGACACCATCAAGTGTTACCAGAGAGAAAGAGAGTCTAAGAAGACGAGTGGTGAGAAGGGTCGCAGGGGCGCGAACATTCACCGCTCAATGGGTTGAACTTACATGGCGACTGAGAGACTTGGACGAACTAAGGCGCGAATTTGAGAAAAGCGGCTAGAAACGAAAGACCTACACGGAACTTACGGTCGGTCGATGTTCCAAGTCTTTGGTCGCCTCTCTCCGTCATCCACCGCCAGCGAAATGCCCGGGATCCGGAAGGAGTTTTGATCCGATCCCGAGCACGAGCTCGTCGCGGGAATCAGACGCCCGGCGAAGAGCTGCCGGCTGGTGATCCAAATTTCGAGCACGGAGCTCGTCGCAGGATCAGACGCTACCGGCGAAGAGCTGCCGCCGCGAGAGATCCGATCCCGAGCACGGAGTGAACCAACTGAAGGCGATCAAGATCGGCGGATCGATCCGATCCGGCGTGAAGAGACATCCCGCCTCCCGAGCCAGTAGTCCTCGGGAGAATCTCTGATCACGATAGAGTTCGACATGCTCGATCTGCGATCCCACGGCTCGGCGCCAACTATCGACGGTTGGGATATTGACCCAAATCAACCAAGGTTCTTCAAAGAGAGATGGGAGACACGCCGAACAACCACGAACAAAGAACGAACAGAGAGAGAGGTTTTATCCTGGTTCAGCCTCTTGAGAGATAATAGCCCTACGCCCAAATTTTTTCTTATATATCGTAGATGAATACTGAGGTGGCTCGACGAGACGAAACAAGTCTCGGCGAGATTATGTGTACAAGTGCGATAAGCGCAATGATCCGATGTTCACGAGGTGCTAAGATGCAAAGCTCTTGGCCAGATCCTCTAAACGCCATAGTGGCCCTGCTTATATAATACTTGAAAGCAAACCGACCTACCGGGAATATCGGACCGCTAACTACTTAATACGTGAATCTAACTCGTACCATGCCAAATACATCCTTCTACAGACAAGGTAAACTCCAACTCTTGGGATCACGACTCCTAATCCAATCCAAAACCACGTCGGTCTTCACGCATTGCAGCAGAACTCGCTCGAGTCGGACTCAAACAGAAGTCTTGGCCATTACGCACCGCGCTACCAGAAGTTCGTTCGGCAGACGATATGGGCCAGATAGAACCTCTGAGGGAAATTTACCAGAGAGTTGTTCGATTAGGCCGTCAGGGAGTGGACCATGGCAACGGGCCGTAATTTTATCCCCGACAATTACCTCATCAGAATCTATTCAAAGATTGTAAATCAATCGTCACATCTACTTGATGGCCCTGCCTAAGTGCCTAGGACGTTGATGCGAAGCTCATGCAGACAAACATATCTTGTGGTGAGCGCAAATCTGAACGAAATAGCAGAGCCATCGTTCAGTTTGTCCACACGTCAGACAGACCATCCTGAGAAAGATGGCTGAAGCATACAAGTATACAACCAAATTCCATACAATTTCCATCACCATCTGTGGCAGCGCTATCCACATTGACCATGCGAGGGGCAGAAAAATGGACTCCAATGCTTGTTCCCTACAGTTTTTCTTTTTAGTTTGGTTGCCAACATAATACGAATCCATGGGAAATATAGTCTACGAAGAAAAATCAAAGACATAGTCCTGTAGAATGAAATGATGGTAAAATGTCCCATGTGAGCATCAAACTGCCACAGGCAGCACAGAGGCCCTCTATCTGGTACTAGCTGCTTGAAATGATGGGCACTAGTAGCAAGGACAATAATGCGCCTAAAATGCACACAAACTTTAAGTTTAGCTTTCATTCTGCCTCATTAGGCACTGACACGAGTGATGCTTGTCAATAATGCTCCACCAAGCATCCAAAGAAAGGTGAACAAGAACACACATAAACGAACACACGTAACTGTTTTCCTGTTAGACCATGTGCTTTTCTTCTGCTAACTTGACAACCACAGTGATGATGTGGGCCTCATTCCTCTGTGCAGCTATGCTTCATACCATGGTCATACTGTGTTCCATGTGATACCACTAGCTTTGATAAGCAACCTGAATGGAATCTTTTTCTTGCTTTTCTGATAAGAGAGATCAATGGCCAACCTCTTGTTCTTGTCCTGTGTAGTTGTGTGCCTTCCATACAAGGAGTTGATTTTGTTCCTAGTTACAGTGGTTCTACTTGGTAGCAATTAATGGGAATTCCATAGCTTATGGTACATAATATGTTTGTCATTACACCAAATAACCACAAACACTCATGCATTTGAAGTCCACCCTATCTAGATTACCAACAAGCTCTTATTACTTGTATACATCATCAGTATACTTCTTCCTATTTGTACTACTAGGTCTGTAGACTTTCCACGCTGCTTTTTTGCTCTTTAATAAGCTCTTCATATTTTTCATAAGATCACACGTAAATGTTCTGGTTTTATGAAAGGCAACAATCATGACTGAAACGAAATAAATTATTAACACTTAGATATCGTCTACATAAATGGTGCATGATAAGTGGCAAAATATTCAGTACACATGATAAAATTCTGTCATCGATAAGTCTGAGGGCAACAGGTATCCCGGTTCCCAACAGCCCTTGTCTAGTACCTGATAAATAGCAGTTCCCAGAACAAGGAAATCCTGATAACCAATTGGATGGTGTTGAGCATGTTAACCATATCCACACATCAGCACTGCTGCTCTGCAAAAGGCTGGTGGCTTTGTGATAGACACATGCATTAATAATACATTCAATTTAGGTGACGACAAATTCAATCCGAATCTATTTTCTGTTGTTCTCCATTTGTTTGTCAAACAAAAATAAAATGTAGAGTACACACAACAGGAACAGGAAGAATGCATACTATTACATCGAAAAATTGCATTGTAATCGTTCGAACTTGCAAAGATTCTCGCCCCCTGAATTTGCACTTTACTCTCTCGCCCACTAAACTTGCCTTCATTTGCACAATTGGCCCAAAACCGTTGTTGCAACCATCAAATGTTGACACGGTCACCTCTGTGTCCATTACATGCATAGGTGCATACCATCTCGCAGTTAAATGTTGAGATGGCTAACTAAATGTTCAATAAATTTAAGAATCAGGTGGCATCCACTCCAAAAAGTTCATAAAAAATCAACTACGATTTTTTAATGAGCCCTAACTTAGACTTTATCAAAATTTCAAATTAAAAGTTTCAAAAAATTTCAAGTTTGAAACTTCAGTTTTTAATTTTCTAATTTTGAAAGAAATAAAAATTTGAATATGAACCTTTTGAATTTTCAACATTTATAATATTTTTCAAAAAAATTGAAACGCAATTAATTGCGTTCAGATATATCAAAGCACAAACAAATAAATATTTTAAAATTCTTAAAAGTAAAATTCAAACGTTTCAATTACAAGACTCAAAAGGTTTTGGAATTCTAAATTTTACATGGTTCAAAGTATTATAACTTTCATTTTTACAAATTAAAATTTTGAATTCCAAAACTTTAGTTTCAAAATTAAGAACTTGAATTTCTGAAGTTTTGAAATTCAATTTTTTGGAATTTTGAAATTTTGGGATCATGAATTTTGAAAATCTGAAGTTCAAACACTTCAGAGATATCTGAATTTTTCACTAATTTGAATTTTTTCAATTTTTTGAAAGTGGATGCCAGTCATCACTTGTGGCTTGCCATCTCAGCGTTTAATGACGATATGGCATCCACTTTAACATTTAAAGGACAACTAGGCAACCATGGTAGCGTTGACCTCACGATGTTGGGACAACCGGGCAAACAAAGACAAGTTTAGAAGGCTTCGAAAGTAAAATGTAAGTTTGGGGTTAGGATAATCCTTACGACTTTCTTTGGGGGGGCATTTTTCTCTACTACAGAAAAATACATAGCCGTGTGCACTAATTTCATACAAAAATTGGATAACATTTTGCTTGTATCAAATAATTAAATCCCTCATAAATAGAGGTAAGGGCCTAAATTGGAACCATAAAGTCAGAGAAGTGCAAGGAAATGCAGAGTTGATAAACCACAGATACAGGCAACATTATAACATTTCATATATACGCTATTTGTATTTTCTTTATGAATCTCTCACCCAACAAGATATATCTATAAAATTCTCAGCTGCACACTATTGTGATGCACTTTTGTAATAATTTTTAAAGGAGGTGTGGCTACTCAGATTAATCGCAAAACATGTTGCAGTGAAACTAATTCTACAGTGTATGCTTGTTAGATAACTGAGTTGAATCAAATTATCATTTACCAACAGTTGAACCATAAAAGTTTACACACTTGCAGAAAAGATGGACTGGAAACTACGTGCAGCCTGCAGGGTTCAAAAGATATAGGTAGAACAAAAAATAGGGACACCATCAGTATGCATAGAGTTAGGCTAAAAACACGAGAAACTTCGATGCATGAGCATCTATCTTGTTCTACATTTAGAACAGGCATGATAACCTAACACATTCACTACTTCAATGAGTTGCTGGAATCTACTATTTTCATTGACCAATGGCCGACGAAGAAATGAATAATTGAGTAATTGTGACCAAGCTACTGAGCTAAGTCAAAACAAAATCATTCGAGGTATTCCATTAACTAATCGGGTTTTATTCTATTTTGAAAAGTTACATTTCATTTTCTTTCAAACACTACGTGCATTTTCCGATTATTCCATGGCTGAACTTCAGCACCAACACACCAAACTGATTAAACGTTAACAATCCCACCTGTACAATATGCTCAATAACACAGTATTTCAGGACTTCCATCTAGGCATCTACTTTGACTAAACAATACAGTATTTGTAGAATCAGCACAATAACCTGCAATTTTAACAAAGAAGCTTTCATAAGATTCACCGCTGTTAGTGGTAGTGAATGGAAGGTACTGGCAAAGATATTTGTTGGCCTATGGGAGTCAAGTTCTGCCAAAACAGCACATATCATGCACACAGTCAATAGCAGATCAAATGTGCAGTCTTATTTCCATTCTGACAATTCAGACAACAAAGTTTTTCAGTTTATGTAACAAATCTTTTTCCCATCCATGCTAACACATCAGCAACTACTGTCTTGCGAAATAAAAGTTATGTTTAACTTAAACATAGGTTTGATCTCTTTTGTGCAAGGCAATAACTAAGTAATTGGGGTAGAGTTGGTGGAACAGAGGTTGGTCCCTTTTCGTCCAAGGCAATAACTAGCTAATTGCCTAGAGAATATGTACTACCTACCTACATATATTGGATCTTGCTGGTCCATAAGAAGATTCCTATAACTTAGTTCTTTTTGGCCAGAGTTGTTGCACTGTCAAATCCAATAGTTTCTTGATCTCTTCGAACATTCTTTCGGTTTTTCAGCTCTAGCTAGTTAGCTAGCATACATTTCAGCCACTAACTTAGCTCTTACAACACATCCCAAGATCAGCTGGACTGGCAGCTTGCCAAAACCACTACTCGGTCACAAGTTGCACACGTACGAAGCAAGGTAACAGCAGCTATCATGGATATGGTTGAGCCGAACACCAGGAACGCTAGTCAACCATAGTACAAACTACCATATCTGATCTTAAAACTGGACACTCATCACAAATCAAACCAAACAACTACTTCAAGAAAAGAAAAAAGATGATAATTTTTTGCGCAAGATTATGCTCGAAAATAGGATTGCCATTACCAATCGAGCTCACGCGAAATCCTACAGCAAGATCTGCTTCTCGACGACCACTGCCACCTCCACCTCCTTCCGCTCCTCTCCATCGCCTTGTTCGCGTCCCCTTGCACCAACTCCCTCTCTGATCCCCTCCACGCAGCCATCCTCCCCTCCAAGATTCCCTTCCCGCTCTTCCCCGACCACCACAACTCTGTCCTCCTCGTCCCCGCGCCCGCCAACCACCACCTCGTCACCTCCATCCGCTCTGCCGCCGCCGACCACCACGACCTCATCCGCGCCACCGTCACGGCCGCCGGGACCAACGACAGCGTCCGGGATGGCCCCGCAGGTTGGGCCCGAGTCCTGCACGCAGCCTCCTGCGCCGCCGCCTCTGCGCGGCGCCAGGGGGTCGGCTCCCTCGTCCTGGTCGTCGGAGAGGGGGAGATGGGCGAGGCGGGAGGAGACGGCCTTGGCGGCGAGGGAGAAGGCCTCCGCGATGGACTCCGGCGGGAGCGCGCAGTCCTCGAGGCCCGCGTCCTCCAGCCGCGGCGGCAGGATGGGCTCGCCGCCGCCGGCGAGCAGCCTGTTCTCCTCGGCCATTTGTATCTTGCGCCCACGCGGAGCAAAGAGACTGGAGAAGTGGACTGTGTGTGAGAAGTCTTCAGCAAGAGCAGGCAGATGCTGAAACAGCGATGAGTTTCATATTTCATACCATATTCAATTTACACGAAACAAATTTTAAAATTCATGTAAAATCCTACCGAACCTATTTTTCAAACTTAGAATTTTCGAAATTCAAAATTCAAAAATTCAAAAATTTAAATACAAATTCAAGTGTAAATTTAAAATTAAAAAAAAATTAAAAAATTAAAAGTTTGAAAAATGGGTTCTTTAGAATTTTTCATGAATTTTAAAATTTGTTTCGTGCAAGTTGGATATGGTATGAAGTGTTAATAGGTAAAAGAAGTTCGATGAACAGTGCGCGTGTATTGTAGCTACGTGCAGTCGCGAAATGAATGTGCGACCGGAGCCTGGGCGGCCTGCGCCGGTCTTCTCACCAACCTATCGTGCGCCCAAAGTGCGACTGGTACTTGTCGCGAATTCAAAGTGCGACCGACGCCTGTTTGTGCATAAATTTCAATCCGATATATAATTTTACATAAACGAATAAAAATAAATATAAAAAAATTAAAAATTCGCGAGCCGATGATGACCTAGGCCCACGAGCCCACCAGGCTCGGCCCATGTCCACCTGATCTGGCCTGGCCCAATGCATAACTGCTCAAAAAGTCTGCAATGGCATCGTCTGTTCTATTCGAGCAAGGGGGGAAAGAAAAACAGCCAGCCCCAGCCCTACGTGGGATCGTGCCATCTGTCGATGCACGTCTTCTTCTTTCTTTATGGGATCCTGCAGTCATGCGCTGCGAAATTCATCTTCTCCCTAGCCAATTCATACTCATAAAAAATGCGAGGGTGTTTGATCACGGTCGTTCCATGTGTTGTGATTAGTATTCCATAAATATTTTATGTTTAGCGTAGAGGTTTTCAAGTGTTTGTGCGTTGTCAAGTTGCTAGGAGGTTGTGTGCATGTTTTTTAAGTCCACCAGATTGGGTCTAGTAGCGCCAAGATAGAGATGGCGGACCCATCGATAGAGCGATCCCATCACATCGCTTCCACTCCTTCGAACCCTCACTGTCTTTGAGCATTGGGCTTTGGATGAAACAGGCTTAGCCTTGGGATTGGGCAGGAGCAGCCCAGGCGGCTGTCTGGGCTGCCTAGGTACTGGATCCACCCCTACGCAGTAGGTTTGGTGATACCATTTCGGTTCAAGGAGCTGTGTTTTTGTACGGTTTTCGATGCAATCTTTTGAGGTTTTATGTATGGTTAACTGTGGACTAACGTGCAGGTGTTGCAGGTCAGTTGGTGTTTTGAATATCCTAATCTTTGTGATAAAGGTCTAGGTGGACTGTGATCAGCAATATGTCGGGACATCAAAATGACAACGAAGTTGTGCGACATGATCGGACTTGGACATAGGGATCATGAAATTGAGAAGGATGACGTGGATGACGGTTTTAGCCGCCGTAAGGATTTGAGGTTCGTCGGGCGGACGAAGGTGACGGAAGCTTGGTGCCTTAAGTTAGAACCGGTCGTGTTTGATGTGTGGGACCATGTTGGCTATGTATGTGGGAGAATATTCCATGGATATGCTTAGAGTGTTGGCCGGAGCGTGTAATCAAATCTCAACAAGTTTTGATTTCTCACAAGATATCTAGATACCATATGAGCTCATGGTCTATATAACGATGGGAGTAGATGCCTCCCAACTAGCAACTTGAGAGAGAGACTGAGATTTGGATGGTTTTGCGGTGCACTTGTATTACTCCCAACACAAAGCAATGAAATCCATCGTATTCGTTCAAGTTCATATCTAGTTCTTTTGTTTGATCTTGTTTCTTTGGTGTTTTTGTTTGTGACTAGTTTTTTACCTCCTTCTTCTTGTTGTTGGTCCATTATGCCTTGAGGTTGCACATATGATTTGAGTTCCATTTGCAATGGAGGGACTAGAGATCATGTTCTTGGACTAGTTGCACTTCTAACCAGAAATTTTTTTTCGTGCACCTTATAGTCTAGGAATTTTAAAAAAAATAGAAAAAACATTTTTCAATGATTCCAGAGTCAAAAGTTGCCTGGAATTTAAAAAAAAATAGAAAAAACATTTTTCAATGATTCCAGAGTCAAAAGTTGCCTGACTTCCATATCCATTTATGAAAAAAAAAGTCTCTTGGGCAAAGTGTTTGAGCGCCATGAGTGAACATTGAGCCCCAAACTTCTTGTTCAAAGTTCTTGGCAGACTAGCTTGTGTGATTTTATAAAAAACGACAAAACTTCTTTTTGAGTGATTCCAATAGGAGAAGGTTTGTGGCTTTCATATCTGCTTGTGTAAAACTTTGGAAGTCATTTGGGTGTCGTAAGGTGCATATCGAGCCCTAAAATATTATGTGTAAAGTTCTTGGCAAACCGTAGTGCAAGAATTTTAATATTTGTTCTGCAAGGTGTTTTGAGTTAAAAAGTTGGTGTGGTGATACATGACTCATCCATCTCTCTTGAGAAAAATCTTTATAATTACTGAAGTCAAATAAATGTAGCAACGGCCCCTTTGATTAGAGGACAATTTTTTTTGTTGAAATTTTCTTTTTTACTTTCATGAAAGTTGCTTAAGCCATTTTGGATTTATTATCTTTTACCAAATCTACTTTAGCTTCGATTCTATTTTGTTTTGGACTCTCAACAAGTATGACTTTGGTTTGAAAATTTCCACATACTTGCATTGATTTTATCTATGCCATTTGGGTTGTTTGCAGTTTTTGAGTGTTCCGAGTTTTTACGTGTTGGTGGGTTCGAGGAGCACCAATCTAAAGAAAATCTTCAACGCTTCCATGCCCCCTCCCCTCTGGTTGTCGTAGTTGGTCTTACATGATCCAAATGCAAAATGATGCATGACAATGCTAGGGAAGTCCTAGGGTTAAAAATCATTTTCCCCTAGGGTTAAAAATCATTTTCCTAAGTCCTAAACTTGACTATTAGCATTTTAAAGCTATTAAAATTCCAAAGGGAAATACCATCTATTCGTATAGTCAAATTTCAAACTACTAATATGATCATGTGGATAAAATTACAATAATCTACCCACAATATACACAATGTCTCAAATAATAACTAAACAAAAATAAACAGTAGAGAAAAGAATTTTTGTTATTTACTAATTTGATTATTGTTCTTATATGTGCTGCTCGAATTTTTGTGAGGTGATTAATATAGTAAACATCAAGTTTAATAGTTGTCTTACGTCCAGAACGACAAAAGGTATCTTACAAAATCTTTCCGCAATTTATAAATCTCATTAGCTATTTTATAAAATCAAAATCACTTACAGCAAATATCTAAAATACTAAAATTCTGGAGAAATCCTAAAGCGTAGCGTGCAGAAGCAGAATGAATCGCCTGATGGGCTTCACCTGTGAGAGGAGCGAGGCGCGAGCCGTGGACCGCGCATTCTGTCTGTGAGAGTGCGCAAGAGGCTGACAGGCAGGAGGGCCCACAAGTCAATGAGGGAGACTCTAAGGCCTTGTTTGTTTAAGTTTCAATTAAATTAAATTAAATAATAATCTGTTATTTTTATATAAACCAAATGATGTAATACGTACTTTATAGTCATTTTTGTGGGGTTTTAAATAGTTATTCTTACAGCACATAAAATATTTTTTTAACTTTCTTTTAACGGGTCACAACTTTTTCAGATTACAGTTATTAACAACTTTCAGCTAAAACAAACAAGCCATAAGTGAGGGAGAAAGAATAAAACCAGAATACGCCTCCACTACACCATAATGGCGAGATTGGGGATCCACATGTCAGTGGGGCCTATGCATCAGCGAGAGGGAGAGGGAGATTCCAGATGTGTGACATTGGCATGACATCATTATTCATCTCCCTTGAGCGATGCTCGGTTCTGATGAAGAAACAGATGGCACTAGAGCTATGAGGCACCATTATTAGTATTCTTGGGCTTAAAAAAATTAGCTCAACAAGCGGTCCTATTGACCCACATGTCGGTGCCGGCGGTGAACAATAGAGACAGCGCGACAAAGAAAGATGGTGGTGGGTTTGGCTACACAAGGCAAATGTGCAACCGATGGCTAATTTGCATGGACAAGGGGATGTGAAGGCTTTAGGGACCTTGTGGAAGCTCACCAAAGGATTGGTTGCAGATGAAGAAGACATGATTGCACCGGTGACGAGAAGGTCGAACGGCTAGACAAGCAGCTTGCAGGGGAAGCATTAGGGAGTAGAGAGGAACCAAATTGTGGTGGCGACGAGGCTTGGGTCACACCAGGGTGATGCATCGATGAGATAAGCTCCGGCTCCGATGGAGGAGATGGAGAAAGGATACTTGGGGTGCACTTTGGCCTAAATATGGGTGTAGCAAGGAGGGCAATGATTGAGTAGGTCCACGGTGCACCAAGCAGATCAAGATGAAATGGGCATGCGTCGATTTTCCTTTAAGGGCAAGGTGGATGAGGAGAGGCGGAGAGGTCATGGACAACTTTAGGGCGCAAGGCAACGCTTGGATCATTTACGCAACGCTTGGATCATTTACAATGGTTTTTCGATGGAGCTGACGTAGCGGACATACAATTCCTTCAGCTTGCCGGGCCATGCGCATGCAGAGTTGTGTGGGGCAAGTTGTGCCACTTGCAGGCGAGGTTGGCTATGCGACACAATGCGTGTGAAGACAACGAGTTTGGCGGCGTAGCATGATAGCTTCCCACAGTGAGAGCCAGGGGAGGGAATCAGCTTCCTTTAGCTAGTGTGGGCTGAGGTTGAGTGAGGCTGCGAGTGATGGAGAGTGGAGAGAGAGGCCCATGGTCGAGAGAGGGAGGCGACCGGCTAGGTATTGAGCTGGGCCGAAAGGCTAGGGTCGACGCAAGCCATATTTTGAAGTAGGTCTATGGGCAAAGAAGGAAATTTCACAGGCCTAAAGGGGATTTAAAATATGTTTACTTTGCAAAATAAAAAACAATTTCTTTATGAAAATATGTCAAATTAACATATTGTTGTTTTTGAAAAAAATTATGCACATTTCTTTTAAAAAAATAGATAAAAAATATAAGTTTGAGAAAAAGGGTGTTATAAGTACTCCACGTAAGCAACCCCGATAATAAAATTGTTGGAAAAACCACTTGTGGGCATTATTTGAATCCCTTTGCATAGTTGTAGGGGGTGAAGGTCTAATTTTTTCCGAGAGTTAAGTGCATTGACTTGCATAGTAGGGAGGGAGGGGGGGTAAGAAGACAGGACCGGCTACCTTGTCGGCTCCTCAAGGTGAGGTGCCAACGCTATGTCTGCCCCCAAGCGCCTCAGACACCAACAAAGCAAACCGCGGGACAATCGGTTTTCTCGCAACAGCCAGGTGGTCAAAAAGTACCACACCAACTAGCTAGTACTTTTCAACCATAGACAGCTTGTACATATTACACGTCATATAACTATCCTTTATCAGATAACCTCTCCTCTGTGTCAGAAAGCGTTCATGGTACATCCTAAGCCGATGCAAACTTAGCCGGAGAACTTCACCTATGAGAGGCTAGGGACTCTGCATGCTCCTGTAGTGAATTACTGTAGTATTGAATCTCATCCATCTAGTTTGGATCGGACGATGGATGATGCAGCAATGTCACAGTACTGTAGCTCTCTGACGTTGTAATGGTAGATGATATGGATCTCAGCCAAACTATACATATGCAGCCCCTTGGCCTACTGTACCGGAGGTATCTTGAGGTTGTTACCACATCAAGACTAGAACTAACATCTTATTCGTAAGCACCAGCAATGGCTCCAGCAAGAATCTCTCGTCTCGCTGATCTCTGATCTCTTCATGATGATCATCTTGCCGTGCTACTCGCTGATGCAGGCGCCTCGTGCCTCGTCCCTCTAGCTCCTTGAGCTTCAACTTTGCCACTTCTGGAGATCCCTGCGCCGGCGCTGCGATGCCGACTACCGTTTCCCTCGGAGCTCACCAAGAACGACATCGGCGGTGAGAACGGGGGGAGCATCGACCGTGTGTCGTACGCGCGACCCTAGCCGCTCTGGGACAACGTCGCCGGCGGCGAGCTCTCCAGCTTCAACACCAACCTCACCTTCGAGATCAGGCCAGCCGCGTGCCCCGTCACCAGCGACGGGATGGCCTTCTTCCTCAGCAGCTACCCGTCGGTGATCGAGCCCGACCAGCGCCTACCGCCTTGGCCGGATCTCGGGCCTCTTCAACGACGGCAGCAAGGAGAACGCCACCGGCGACGCCCGAATCGTCCACGGCGTCGAATCAATCAGCAACCACGTATGAACGGCGAGAGCGATTCGGAAGGTGGGGTGGCTGCTAGACCAAGACGATACCACATATCCAGCCAACGACCACATGGGATTTGACTAGGATATTCACACTTCATATAAGTACGACACGAGTTATCAACGCTGTTTGTTCGCATGACGCACAGGGTAAACATGGATATAGCCTGTGAGAGCACCATGCTTAGTATGTGTTAACACTAAGCAATCACAAAACATTAAATCTGTTGCCAAGCGTACATGCAGAAAGTCTTTCCTGTGAAGTACACCACGAACAAATTTACAACACAAAACTGCGGCGGTCATTTCCGCGTCAGAGACACAATGCGGGATGATGAAGGGATGGCAAGGCAGCTCAAGGGTAAAAACCCTTCTTAACTCGCCAAGAGCACCAAAGTTGATCTGCATCTGTTCAGTTTTCTTCTAGTCTCCTCAACACAGATTCTGCAAATATGCGCTGCCTGAAAACACAAAAAAGCTTTTTAGGAATTAGTACACATTTAAAGATCGTTAACTTGTTGAAGTTGAGAGACGCACTTCTCTTCGGTGTGTTTGGGGCTAGGGCGGTTGTGTTTCAGATAGCCATCCCATGGAACCTTCTTAAGACCAGCTCTAGCAGCTATCATATCTCTTACTCTGCACAAAGCATTTCATTATGTATAGAAAATATCTTCTGACCCGTGGTATCTTTCTTAAAAAATAAATAGGACACAGATCTGCTACCTTTCAGCAAATTGAATCGCTGTCTCTCCTTCCTTCAGATATTGAGGCTCCAAGTACCAAACATCACACACAACGGCCCAGGACGTCATAAGCCGAAGTAAGTGCATTGTAAACGATTGCCTGATAAACATTTTATGTGAAGTAATCACTCAAATATAGAAGGTAGATGTGAACAAAGTAAATTCATGTAATTGTATTCCTCACTTCTTACTATTCCAGAAGGCGTCAACAAATATTTTATTATATTTGATAGCTATCGGGCATACAGCACATCCAAGCTCGAAAGCACCCTGAAAAACACAAATGGACAATGAATCCAGATCATTATTAAAAACAACGGACAACAAAATATGACATGCAAAAGCTAACTAATTTCCAGCTTCTGCTATCCTTTAAACATCATGCGTATGAGAGACAAGGAGTCCTATTATCTAATATAGAACTAAAAAAGATGTATTGATAATTGTAGGCCTTTTTTTAAAAAAAAATCTCTGGAAGAATGGAATGCTAAATTCTCGTTGAACGGACTTTCCATAATGTAAAGGTCATTTCATGGCCAGTTCTTTTAAAAGAAAACAAAATAGGGGTTTCTACCTTACCTTTTTGAACATGACAGTGTACTGGTTATTAACACAGGTTCCTTCTGGGAAAATCAAGAGGGGATTGTTATCTGGATGTTGAACATGATCTCGCAACCTGATAAAAGAATTCTCAGAATCAAATGAAAGTTTTAGCATAAAGGATTACAATGGAAAAAAAATCATACTTTTTTGCGACCACTTCACGATCCTTAAGATCATTACGGTTAAACCAGATGCAGCCCACACTTTCCAATATAGTCTTTTGAATAAATCCTGCAAAATGGAAAGAAAAGAATATATAATCAATAATCTGGATCTGAAAACTAACATAAAGCTATAGGAAAAGTTTTAAAAGAATGCGAACTGACCAACCCATCCAGGATGCTTTTGCATAATGACAGCAAATGCTGTCATCTGTTCCAAAATAATGAAATCTATCATCGATGTATGATTTGCAACAAATACCTGTAAGAATTAGGAGAGAGATACAAAAATCATAATCACAATTAATATATAGACTTAAGGAAGAAATGAGGCTAATATATAAGGAAAAGGTGTCAATATCATCCCAAAACTTTCGCCCGAGCACCAAATTGGTCCCCAAGGTGCAAACTAGGGTGAGATAGGTCCCCGTGGCATTGAGAAAGCTCCATTTTTGTCCCTCGACAAGTCAAACCCACCTTCATGGGCAGTTTTCGCTGATGTGGCGACCAGCTAGTCCGGTTTTGGGACTCATCTTCTCTCCTCTCACTCTCCCCCATCTCTCTCCTGGCTCCCTCTGCATCCCTCTCTCCTCTCTGGAGCAGTGGCGGCGCTCCCTCTCCATCTCTCACTCAGTACCCTTCAAGAGCGGCGGCGGCGTGCCGAAGATGGTGGGGGGAGCCAACCTCGAAGAGAAGATGGCAGTGGTGGCACAGTGACTAGACGTGGGAGGAGGTGGCGGCGGCGGCGGTGACCAAGCGTAGGAGGAGGTCGAGGCTGCAGCATCCGCAATGGCCTATGCAGAGGAAGGAGGTAGTCGGGGCGGCGGAATCCACAACAGCCAGCGCAGGTGGAGGAGATCGAGGCGGTGCCGTACACAGAGCCCAGCGTAGGGGAAGAAGCCCTGACGGTGTTCATGGCATCCGGCGCAAGGAAGAAGGCTGCCAAGCGGCGGTGCTGTAGCGACCGACGCAGTGGAAGGAGCCCACTGCCTCTTCTTCGATTGAGCAGAGACGAGGGAAATGAGGAGATGAGAGAGGGTGGGCACAAATAAAAAAGAAAAGGTGATGTGGCATACATGTGGGCAAAACAACGCTAGTTGGTCTCCACGTCAGCGAAAACCACCCGCAAAGGCAGGTTTGACCGGTCAAGGGACTAAAGAGGCCTTTCTCAATACCACGGGGACCGATTTGACCCGGTTTTCCACCTCATAGACTAATTTGGTGCTCGGTCAAAAGTTCAGGGACAAAATTGGCACTTTTCCTATATATAAGAATGACGTAGGCCTACAGATTGGTTCTCCACAAATGTTTTTACATACATTGGAACTAAAAAAATCCAAAGTCAAAAATAAATAATAAAAAGGTATAGAGCACACATATGTTCCATAATGAGAAGGGCATGATGGAAACGGTATTTCGTGCTAGATTTCCAAGGTGAACTTTTATTACTGTATTGCAACCCATAATAGTTGGCGATTGCACCTATGTGGTTCTCTCAAATAATATTACATGTGAGCAGTCACTAATATATGCTCAACAGATGAACAAAAGGTAACCTGATGAGGTCGTGTGCTTGGGCGTGGTCCATGATACTTGATCACCCCGGTCCAAGAAGCAACAAAGACACTGCACATCATTTCAACTAGCTTTCGCTGCACAAAGTTCAAAACAAAAGAATGTAATTAATAAATACGAACTCAAGAAGCAAAAAGAAACATGACACTGATGTGATCCATAAATAGCACACAAGCAAACAAATAGGTGTCTAAAAAAAGAATAGGTAAAAGGAAACCACACAACACCATAAACATTGTTTAATGATCTTTTCGTTTAGTCAAGCAAAAAAAAAAAAGATTTTGGCCAGAAGTAAAATATTGGCATCAACAAAAAGCACTGCAGGAAGAGGGTATATCATATAAGGGTATAATGGAGACATGGCAGTAGGATGAAACAGCTTGACCTATTTGTGGGCTTATGCCTCTCAAGATAATCTAAAGTAAATAAATGACTTAAGTCACACCTACATACAAGTACATGTGAGTGCATAAGCTGACCTCATTGTCTCATTGACAATGCTTTCAATGATAAATCAAATAAGCTACTATGCTGGGCTTATAAGATATATAAGCCCAATAAGCTGACTTCAAAGATTGCTATAGCCGCTAAATTGACCGCCATTTCTGCTAAATTGGTATCCGCTATTTCCACTAAATATGTAGCCACTATAGCACTGCTATGCTACTTTTTTCAATTTCCTTCGAAAATTAAACCATCAATTGTGTTTTTTTTAAGCTCTACTTCATTCTTACGTCATCTAACCTCGAAATGGTTATGCTATTAATATAGAACTAGCTTAGAGAAGTTTATGCATAATGAACGGAAAGAACAATATATTGACATCACTCTTAATCTACACATTAATTATGGTACTACGGACATACCTTATACTACAATAATTTATAAAGTAGCATGTGCGTTTCTTGTTTTGTTGAATGTGTAATATTATGCAAATACTTACAATTCATATATTTTTATATTAAAATGCTATATAGGATTGCTTCCGCTATAGTTTTTTTTCAGACCTCGCTGTGAAAAAAGTGATTAACCTTGACATAATGCATGAATATGAAATAGCTCACCTCTATTTTACTGCTCAGCTTATGTTGTCCTTTCAATAGGAAATGCACCGGAAAAAAGGCAGCAAAGAATGCCACCCATCCTAATACAAGTGTTAAGAACCTGAAACATAATTGAATTGCCAGATGGCAATGATTGTTCAGCATAAGATGACAATAATTTAATACATGACAAAAGTGCAACAATGGCAGGATAATCACCGGAGGAAATATTTCAATAATGACATAGACAATAATATAGAAATACTAATATTATTCTACAATTTTTTTGCAAAGAATTCAGTTGAAATTCTAGCTTGTCTTGAAGCATTTACATTGACTAGTTGAACGCCCATGTGTTGCTACAAATTTATAAATTTATTTAGCTCAACCTCTGTTATGTGCAGGCACAAGAAGGCCCAAACGGTCCATATACGCTTAAAATTCATATAAAAATAGACATGTCCAATGCATTTCTGAATCTACAGGTTGGTTCCACAAAAATTAAGTTAATTAAACTTGATCAGCATCAAGCTTGATCAAACTGAGCTCAAGACAAATTGGATTACTGTTGCATGTGGTTTAATTATTAATGTGCATTTATACAACCATTTTCTGTACAGTATATTTAGCCACTTTGTTATCACCCCAGATTCACAAAACCAATGAAAACCACTTGGTCTTCATGGTTTTTATGTTTATTTACTTGGCCCTGTTTGATGTAATGACCAATACAACCAAAATTAGTGTTCAAATCATCAAGTTCCAACACATACAAATGACTTCCCCAATCCAAGATAACAAATTTATATGCTTTTTAGCAGTTTTAGAGGAAAACCACCACTGGACAGTCTCTTGTTTTTGAAGTTGAAAACAAAATTTGAAATAGTTGTCAAACTACCTTTCATTGCTACATAAAATTTGTTCTACCATTTAAACCCCCAAGCATGAAGCACATAAGCAGAAGAGGAAGTCATGCGAGCTGATGGAGGCAGCCTGCAACGAGCTAACCAAGGAGGTTGAGGACGAAGGAGAGGTCTCGCTTCTGCGGATGAAATGCCTGAGCATGCGGAAAGAGATCGAGGAATAGAGGAGTAATATATGCTTTAGATGGAGACAAGGTTGCCGGCCAAGAAGACGGCGCAGCCGGAGGTGGAGCGGCGAGTGTCCGGACACCCGGCCCAGTCAGCGTCGGTGTAGACGACGAGGTCAGTGGAGGAAGACCGGAGGAGAAGCAGGCCGTGGTCAACCGTGTCACGGAGGTAGCGGAGGATCCTCTTCAGCGCAGTGAGGTGCGGCTCCCGGGGATCATGCATATGAAGACAGACCTGCTGAACTGCATAGGTGATGTCCGGCCGGGTGAAGGTGAGGTATTGCAGGGCACCCGCAAGGCTCCTGAGGCGAGGGTCAAGAATCGGGGACCCTCGACCTCGGCAACTTGGCACAGGTGTCAATCAGGGGTGGAGCAAGGGTTGCAGTCAGTGAATCCTGCCCGCTCCAGGATATCGAGAGCATACTGCCGCTGGTGGAGGAGAAGCCCGGAAGGACGGGGCTCAACAGTGACACCCAAGAAGTGGTGGAGCACACCAAGGTCCTTCATAGCAAACTCCTGCTGCAGAGAGGTGATGATGCGCTGAAGCAAGTGCTGACTGGAGGCTGTGAGCACAATATCATCCACATAGAGCAGCAGATATGCAAAGGTCATCCCAGCAGATGAGACGAACAGAGAAGTGTCGACTTGGCCTCGAGAAAACCCAAAGTCACCGTGAATGTGGCAAACCGAGAGTACCAAGCCGAGGAGCTCGCTTCAAGCCGTAGAGAGACTTGTTGAGCCGCAGACCATCTCGTGGCGAAGCCGGATCCACAAACCCCGGCCGGTGGCTGCGATGATCTATCTCGGTCAGTGCCATGCATAAACGCATTCTTCACATCCAAATGATGCACGGGCCGGGGAGCGGGAGGCGCCAGATGAGAGAATCTGTCTGCATCAGTATGGAGCTTCACCACTGAGCTGAAAGTCTCATCATAATCCACGCCGGGGCGCTGTGTGAAGCCCCGGAGAACCCAGCGAGCCTTGTAGCGATCGAGGGTACCATCTGCTCGCCGCTTATGTGTCCAAATCCACTTGCCAGTGACCACGTTGCAACCAGACGGACGCGGCACCAGGTCCCATGTCTGGTTGGCAAGAAGGGCCGCGTACTCCTCTTCCATCGCGCGGCGCCAAAGAGGATCCGCCAGGGCATCACGGACGGAAGAGGGTACTGGAGAGGTCCGCGGCTCGGCGGCGGCAGCAGAGAGGATCCTAGGACGAAGAACACCAGCCGCCTGTCGCGTCACCATGGGGTGAACATGACGAGGGTTCCGATGGAGACGGTGGGCGGTACATCGACGGCTTCGTCGCGAGCCTTGTCGGGGACGGCAAAAAGCGACTCCGGCGGAGGAGACACCGCCAGCCGTGTCGGCGGCGAGTGTAGCCGGCGGCGGCGGTAGACGCGCGACGAAGCTAAGCGTGGCAGCGGAAGCGCCGAGAACGACGGAACTCCGAGGCGCGTGGCGGCGCAGAGGACCACGGGCGCTTCTCCGTGAGGAAGCGCTGACGACGAGTGGTAGAAAGACGGCCGGGCGGCGTAAGCGCATGGGAGGTGTCGGAGATGGTGCCACGGTCGCGATGGCGCAGAAAGCGCCGGAGACCTCATGAGGCCAATGAGGAACGGTTGTCAAGATCAGAAAACACGCCGCGGAGAACTCCGCAGAAGACTCGAGACAAGGGTGGCTGAACCACTGGGTCGATCGGAAGCAGGACTCAGGCTCGAGGTCGGGCGGGGGTGAGGTGGTGAAGAAAAATCCGACTCGTCAAACGTCTTGGGAGACGAGGACCCGACGAAGTGAGGTCAGCAGCGGTACCCTTGTGGTCGTGAGTAACCAAGGAACACACAACGAGTCGGCGGGGTGCCGCTTGTGGGAGGCAGATGGCGGAGGTGTTAGGGTAACACGCACACCAAGACACGGAGGTGATCGTGGCGAGGAGGGTCTTGAAGAGGCGTGGTGTGGAGTGGGGCCTGGGAAGCGATGGAGGTAAGCGGTTAAGCGGTAGGTAGCGATGTGGAGACTCTCTTCGCCCAAAAGCGAGGGAGAGAAGCACGGAGCAGAAGGTCGCGATGACATCGTTGGTGGTGCGAATCATTCGCCAAACCTTGCCGCTTCGAGGAGGTATAGGAGACGGAGACATGCGCAATGGACACCGCGAGACAGAAGAAGAAGGAGGCGGGAGGCGTTGTTGTCGAACTCACGCCTTAGAAACACACCGGCGGCCTTAATGGTGAGGAATCGAGTGGACACCAAGCGAAGAAGTGGGAGATCGTGGTGAAAGCCTCGGACTTAGCGCGCAAAGGAAAAGTCCAAGAATAATGAGAGAAATCATCAACCATCACGGATAGTACTTATAGCGAAATGCTAAGTCTGGGAGAAGTCCACAGTCACAGTGAACAAGAGCAAAAATATGAGCCGCGTGTGAAGAAGAGGTAAGAAAAGGAAGTCTAACATGACGCCCAACCGCACGATGACAAAGATGCTCATCAAGAGCCCTAGTACAAGTAACATCCGTATACGACTAAGCCGAGCCAAAACGTCATGGTAAAATTGGCCAAGGCGGCGCCGAAGTAGTGGAAGTGGTGGCGGCGGCAATGAATGAAGAAGTGGAAGGTGATCAATGGAAGAAGGAAGTCAAGAGTGTAAAGGGCCCGTCTTTCATCACATCGGAGGAAATGACGCCGAAGCCAAATCCTTCACAAGAAGACTAGAGAGTCAAATTGACGAAACAGAATTGTCGGTTGTAAATTGGCGAATAGAAAGAAGGTTATGAACTATGTTGGGGCAACAAGAACATTGGGAAGACGAAAAGGACCATGGGTGCTCAGACTCACCTGAAGTGACAGGAAGACAAGAACCATTGCCAACCATGATGGAAGAGGGCAAGAAGGATGGGGAGGTCGGATGGAGGAAAGTATACGGCGTCCGTGGTGTGGTAGGAGGCACCGAGTCGGCCCACCCATCAGTCTTGATGGTGGTGTCACCAATGGTGTTGAAGGACCGAAGGAAGGCTTTGGTCCCACTGGCGAGCCGGAGTAAGAGGAGGCGGTCTGGCACCGTGGAGCCAGTGCCGGCGGCGTGGGGAGTCTTCTTGAGAGGAGGAGAACCCAATGAACATAGCCGCCGAGGTCGAGGTCGAGTCACGTGTACTGGAATGGCCACATCGAGATCTTGCCGCCATGGGTTGGCGAAGGATGGCGAGGCGCGACCAAGGCAGAGGTAGGCGTGTTCTCGCGACCGCACCACCACCTCGCCTCCCGGCGACGACGTCCCATCACACGCCCTTCCACTTTGCTTGGCCCGGGGGAGAGGACCGATGAGAGGGTAGGTGGGGCGGTGGTGCTCTGCGAGCGGCGGCGAGGGCCGTGGGAGAAGACCACGAAGTGTAGCCCTTGGTGATCTCCTCCAGACAAGATCATCCCGAACTGCGAGAAAGGAGGAAGGGCGGCGCCGCCGGGCGATCCATGTCCGCAGTGGCGAAAGCTGTCGTTGAGGCCCCGCAGACATTGAGACCGTGATCCGGCCTCCACCGGCCACCAAGGTCGTGAAAGAGCATCGGCCGTGCCCTTCATCCGCCGGCGATTTCACCAACGGAGAGGTCACCCTGCTGGCGTGGCGGAAGGTCGCGTCGAGTTGGAGGCGCGGGCCTCTCGGCGTTATGAAGGCCCGACCCTCGAGGCCGACGCGCAGATGCCACCGTGGTCCGGACGATGTCCCGGAGATCGAGCGAGGTCCCAACGATCCAGATAGCGACGCTGTCGAGACGCCGCCACGCGAGGATCGAGCCGCGGCCGGCATGTCGTGGAGGGCGTGGTCGCCCGAGTATGAAGGCGGAGGTGAGAGAGACGAGTCCGCCAAATGCCGTGGGAAGACGACGGCGTCGAGAACGACCGACCGGGGCGGATATTACGGACGCCAGCACTGGAGGTGGGCTGGCGACCATCGCATCGGCCGGATCCGTCGGGAGAAACGTCGGGCGAGGCGGGGCGGAGTGGGAGGAGGTGGCGGCGGCCTCGGTGTAATCGAAGATGGTGGCGGTCGGTGGGACGGAGAGGTGGAGCTCCGCGCCAGCGTCGGGCGAAAGCAATAGCATCGGCCGCGCGCGCCACGCCCCAAACAAGCAAGGCGGCGCGCGACATCGCCTCGAAGCCGCTGCCTCGAACTTAGCGGCGAGGCGTCAGGCGAAGAGATGAGTCCGCATGGCGAAGCTGCTGCCCAATGGCGATGTCGGCGACGAGGAAGGATCACGAAAATAGGCGAAGCGGCGTGGCGGTGCTTCATGGGCGGCGGCGCATGCGGCAATGGCAACCTCGCGGCGGCGGCAACCTTGGCGCGCCTCGACGGGCGGCAATGCAACGGCAGCCTGGCTGACCTCGGCGCCACAAGCAGGCAGCAAGCAGGAGGGCACCATGGCAAGGCCAAGAGGCAGCCAGGCCAGCAGAAGGCAGGAGGAAAAGGCGCGGCGGGCGCCAATCGGGCACCCAGCGGGAGAGCATGCGGCGTGAGGTCGAGAGATGGCGCCAAAGCGGCAGCAGGGCCATGGCGCCAAGGCGGCAAGTGGCAAGGGCGACATCGGTGCCCCACGCTGAACACACACTGTGTGTGTGTGTGTGAATAACAAGCAAGGACAAAGGAGAGGAAGGAAGAGAGGAGGGAGGAGGAAGAGGAGGAGAGTGGGGAAGGGCCGGCCATGGCGTGGCCAGCCAATGACAAGCGGGCCAGAGGAGGAGGAGAAGAGGAGAGGAAGGTGATACCATGTTAGAATGAGAGAAAAAGTGCTCTATTATTCCAAACCCTAGAAGGGTGATAATATAGTAGAGTACATGGACCTCTAGATGGACCTGATACATGGGCTCACACACATACTCCAACAGTAAGAATAAGATAATGAGACTGTTAATGGACTGCATTGCATCTTTAAAGGAGATGAAGCAACAGTTTCTTTCAGGAGGCAGAAACATTTCAGGAGAGGATGCATCACACATCACTGACCGTCTGTTGCAATTTTAAAATTTAAATAGGCTCATCACTTACCACTAGTCACTTTTAATAGTGGAGATATTTTGCAAAAGATGTGACAGATACAAGTCAGAAAAAAAACCAAAAAAACACTACATGCATCAAACAAAAAAATGTGACAGCATTTACAGGCACAAGGACAGATTAATAAATCAATGGGACTGTGAGAGACATAACAAAATGATAATGGGGTTAATTCCATCTCTTGCTTATACTAAATTATCGGAAAACTGAACTTTTAAATTTTTACTTGCAGAATTATAAATAGCCATGAAAAGAACATAGGTAAATGTACTGTGATTGAAAAAAAAACTGCACACAAATTTTTAAGTGGTGCTGTTAGTAATATACAACCCATGTTATGGGCAGGCGCAGTAGGACCCAAATGGCCCGTAAACATTACCCGCGGGTACTGTAGCACCATAAACAGTACCCAAAGTACAGTAGCACGGAATTAGGATTAAATTGAGTTTTCGATTAGATAAATCAGTTTGTTTAGGAGATAAGATTAGTTAGGATTTCTTTCTTAGAGTCCAAATCTTTTATCCCTATAAAAGGGATGTGTCATGTATCTTTTTAATTATCCAATCAATGAAGTAAATTAAGATCCAATCTCAGACGGTGGCTCCGATCAACAGACAAAGACGTTAGCTTCAACAACTCATTTAGCCCGCGTTAAGGGTCATATCCCCCATTGCTTTCTTTGCACCCAATAATTGGTATTAGAGCCAAGCGATCCTCCTGCGATGGCAACATTTGAGGAGTGGCTTGGGAAGGTGGAGGCCGCAGTTGACAAACTCAAGGCATCAAACGCAGATCTGAAGACATCCATCACAACCTCCAAAAGATGATGGCATATCTCATGAAGGCGAATGGAGTAGAAGCCGTTGCCGTCGCCGACACCGAGCTACATAAGTACATAACAGCCATGACACCAACATGGGCGCCATCAACAACAACCATCAGCCCCATCAGATTGGAGATGATTCAGTAGACGATGCCATACCGGTGTCCTATGTGATGGCTCAAGAAACGACAAGGTCCGACATCTTGGCATCCAGCCTTGTGGCACTCCACGTCTTCCTCCATGCCGAGCACACATTCCATGACCACGACGTCTCTATCCTCATCGACATATGCGTTGTGAACATGCTACACACTCACTGCTATGTTGTCTTCATAGTGACACTTCATCGTCGATGTCGAATTCTCGGTCGTCATCAGAATCTCCCGTACTTCAACCTTGAGGACAAGATTGATTCGCAAGGGAAGAGTAATGTTATGGGCAGGCACAATAGGACCCAAATGGCCCATGAACAGTACCCACAGTTACTTTAGCACCATGAATAGTACCCATGGTATTGTAGCATGGGATTAGTTAGGATTAGATTGAGTTTTGGATTAATGAGATCAGTTTGTTTAGGAGATAAGATTAGTTACAATTTCTTTCTTAAGAGTTCGAATCCCTATAAAAGGGACGTGTGATGTATCTTTCTAATTATCCAAGCAATAAAGTAAATTGAGATCCAATCTCATAGACGGCGGCTCTAATCAATAGCCAAAGGCGTTAGTTTCGACAACAACTCGTTTAGCATGTGTTAAGAGCCATACCCCCCTTTCCCCCAAAAAAAAAAATTGCTTTGCACACAACAACCCACCATCCAAAGTAAAATCTTTTGCTTAATATTATGATGTACCCTCTTTCTGGTAGCATGTAAATACTACTCAATCAACGTTGACAACAAGTCAGACTAATAAAACTGTTAGTAGAAGTGTTTACATATAGAGTAGCATCTAAAATCAGAGTACAAATAATACAGACACTTGAAATAAGAATTGGAAAGATCCCAGAACTGAATAAAAGTTAAGACCAAACAACTTAAATACCTCAATGGAAAAAGTATTCCGTATCTTATTACCACTCCCAAGCACCATAATGGGAACAAATAAATGTTCCAATTCCATGGCTCTGGAGAATTTGATTTGAAGCAACGTGTAAACGAATCCTGCATAAGTGTAAACAAAATCAATATATTACTATACAGCTTCAAACAAACAAAAACTAATGATGACGACGACAATAATGATGATTACCCTGTTTGTACTAGCAAACTAAAATCCAATATAAGCCATAAAGATAAAATATATTACTATACAGCTAATAATGTTGACAGATGACAACGATGATAATTACCCTGTATATACTAGCAAAACTAAAGTCCCATATAAGCCATAAAGACAACATATTTGCATACTCAAATTATGGGCAACTCAAACATAAGATAGTTCGTAGTCCAATCATTTCCTGCCTATAAGCATAATATATAAATGAAAGATGCTCAAGTTTGGACTAACATGGAACAGTAACAAGTCTATGAAGATATTTTAATGTTTCACATCTTTAATAAGGATGTTTACCCACCAAGCTTAGTAGACTATCAACAATATCTATTCCTTTTGCGTTAGCTAATCAACTTGATGATAAAAATTACCATTAAATCTTTACAATTGTCATTAGAACAAACAAAATGACTAACAACTGACCTGTTCTTGACAGTTTGCAACATTAATCTAAAACACAGTCAGGAAATCCATTGAACACTCAACCAAGCATGACTAGTTCTAGACTTCTAGCAGGAGAGAGATGTTAGCCCTTTTAAATGGGTGGTTGGCATGAAATGGTAGCTAAGCACCTAAAAAGGAGGATCACAAAGTCAGATTGCAATCCTTAATAATAAATCTTTCAGCTTTACCTAATCGTTGAAGATTAACCTTAATGCAATAGTCAACAGTGAAACCATTTTTAAAACACCATTTGTCAGGTTCGGTCTGTGATCGTGACAGCATTATACTATGGGTGGCAAAAAGAAAAGACATTCTTTTTAACTAAAATTCATAGATCATAAAGTCCCAAGATTTTAACAAAACCCCATATAAAGATTAAAACAGAAAATAAATAAACATAGGCTTACTAATCAGCGAAGGTATTAATTTGCATCAAATCATCTGTATTGTTCGCAATATATAAGATACAAGCTACACTGGAGAGGTCTTCAAATAGAAAAGGTTATATTCCACAAAACAATCCACACATTAACGGGAGTTTTCAGTAAAAACTGAAAATTCACCACATTAACCGGCATGGTGACCTCAAATCAATGGAACATATACAGCGCATGCAGCTGATTGAAATATGTCTGAACCCTACACTATTTCAGAAACCATAAACAGAGTTGAACAATTATTTGGCCTATACTCATTTTCTACAAAACAAATAATTACTACTGTTGCCAATATGAAGGCAAAAGAGGTTCCTTTTCTCCAATTGCTAAACCTTGCAGATCATAAGCTTACAAGCGCCTCCTGGGCTCTTACCTCTTCAATAAAAGCGCATCAGAAAACCCAAAAATGCACAAGGAATGTAGAGATTGAAGATCTGAGACACTCACATCGACGATGGCGCCCGCCGCCTCGGTGAGCACCGGCGAGATGTCCAGCAGATCGCGCCTGCATAACGCGGGTACCAAAGGCCTCAGAAACCTCGCTAGACTCCCAATCAAACCGAACATGGGCAAGCAAAATCAAAGGGGGAAAAAATCGAAGAAACACGCAGGAAGACGGGGCGGGCTAGCGCGATTACAGGTGGAGATTCCCGGGAGACTCCTGCGGGAGCGAGTCGGGGGGGAGATAGTCCTCCAGGTTCGGGCGATCCAGCTCCATGTCCGCAGCCACCGACGAGGACGCCGCCATCCCGCGGCCGCCGCGGGGGGAATCCTCGGGGACGGTGCCGGAGAGAGGGAGCACCGGAGCAGGTGGATGTGGCGTACAACGCGCAGCGCAGCGGATCGATGCGCGGATGGACGCAACAGGCAGCAGCGGACGGGAGGGAGTGGCTCATAAACAAGTGGGCCCCACCAACAGTGTCAGGTGGGCCCGGGTGTCAGGTGGGAGAGGGCGGGAGATGTTCGAGCAGCGGAGGTAGGCAGTGGCGGTGGCGGTGGCGGTGGCGGCGGCGAGGGGGCGCAGCGCGGAGCAGAGCAGAGCAGAGCAGGAGACGGCGGCGGCGTGATGGCGCGGGGAGCCCGGAGGACGGCGGTGGGTAGGCCGACCACCTAGCTTGATGATGGCCACATGGCGCTACTAGTCGCACGACTAGCCGCTGTATAGTATACACCGCACCACGGAAAAAATTCCATATACGTCGTTGTAAAAAAATAGGATTTTTTATATGAGTGCCGTTATAAAGTTCCAATACCTCAGAAATGCCATTACAAGATGCGAATTGTTATTCACGCCATTGTTTCTGCAACTATATGTCAGTTTTGCCATTATGGGGACTTTCGGTGCATCTGAGCCATATACGCAAGCCAGAATAACAAGGAAATACGCTATACGCTGGGTCCCACACGTCAGATACACGGTCCGCACCGAAATAATACCCCCGAGCTAACCCGACCGCATCGCATCTCTCGCGCCCTCCCAGCCGTTCCCCATTTCTAGGGTTCGTCCCGCGCGTATTCTAAGGTTCATCGATACGTTGATTCCGGCGGCGGGGCGAGATGGTGGATGGCCGTGTCGACGGCGACGACATGTATGCGCCATTGGTGGTGTTTGATGGTGCTGGTCTCTCCTCGCGACGCGAGTAAGTGGTCCTCTGTTCTTGATCTGGGTGCATGGGGATTTGATTGAAATGGGGAAAGGGTCTGTGATGTTGTGCGAGTAAGAACAAGAATATAGGTAATGTCAAGTTATTTCGTTTGACCTGTTGATGTTTCTGGTTTGATTTAGGTTGTACTATACTATAGCGTTAAGTGTTGAGGGGTTTGTGACAAGAGAGGAGGATGGTAGAAGATTGTATACAAAGTCTCGGGTAATCAATTGGGTTGTTCATAATAATGTTGATGAGCTAACCATTGCCAATGCACATGAGGAGTTGGCAAAATACATCAAATGGGATGTTACCAAAGACCTACTCTCGGTTCTACGATAAGAACGCAGGAGAAGATCTTTGTCAGAAATGAAGACAAACAAATTCATTAGGTTTCTTGACATGTATTGGGATGAGTCGAGGCCAAAAATGATGGTAGGCATGTTTGATCAGCCTATTGCTTATGTTCCTGGGCCATCAAAGACTGCTGCTTCCAAAGTAGATATCCCTGGAACATCTGAAGCACCCCCCCACTAGATCCATTTGAGCATAATAGTGAGGAGTATGTGGGTGTGGATGATGAGCAGTTGTACATGGACAGTCAGCAAACTCCAGATGAACACCCTGCTAGTGATCAGATGGATGCTGGCTCCAGTTCAGTTGTCTTAGAGGAAGCAGATGTTGATGATGTAGACCTAGCAGAGATGATACTGGGCCATGACCCTGAGAACCCAAACATACAGATTGGAGCTAGATTTTGTGACATGGCTGTGTTTAGAAAGGCCATTAGACATCATGCTATACTAAATTGATTTGTGGTTAAGGTGTATAAATCAGACAGCAAACGTTTCATAGGCCTGTGTGAACACCTTGGATGCCCCCTGGCGCATCCATGCTTCTACGGTGCAGGATAGGGTTACCATAATGGTATGGCCCCTTATGTATTTTTTTTACTTTTTATATGAAGTACAATCAACTAATTTGTACTACTTTGCATTGCAGATTAAAACTTTGAATGGAGTGCACATTTGCCCCACTACCAAACTGGTTGGGACAAAGATAGCAAGCCAAAATTGGGTGGCTGACAGGCTGAAGGATTGGTTGAGCAGAGATCCTTCCAAGCCACCGAAGGATGCCATTGAGAAACTGCAAGATCAATACAAGACCAAGCTTGACTACCAGAAAACCTGGAGAGGTATGCAAATTGCCCTTAATCAAATCCATGGCAAATATGAAGAGTCTTTTCAAATGCTTGTTAACTGAAAAAATGAGATCTTAGAGAGGTGCCCTGGTTCAGTTGTAGAAGTAGACTTGAAGTCTGTTGGCGTAAGAAGTATTTCAATAGGCTCTTTGTTGCTCTGAAACCATGCATAGATGGTTTCTTAAGTGGTTGTATACCTTACATTGGTGTAGATGCCATCTTTTTAACTGAGAAATATAAAGGTCAGTTAGCATCAGCCACAGCTGTAGATGGGCACAATTGGCTCTTTTATGTTGCATATGGGGTGTTTGACTCTGAAACAGATGCAAACTGGACCTGTTTTTTCTCACATTTTCACAAAGCAGTGGGATCTCCATATGGGTTGGTTATAAGTAATGATGCATGCAAAGGTTTGACTAATGCTGTTACAAAGGTGTACCCAAAGTCTAAACACAGAGAGTGCATGAGGCACTTAGGGCTGTTTGGATGGCGGCCGCATCACGCCACGCCATGGTCGCGCCGCCACACTTGCGGCGCCCGTTTGGCTTACGCCGCACCTTAGCCGCGCCTCAGCTCACTAGCCTACGTCCAGTTCATTTCTCCCACCTGCGGCTGCCGCAAGTGCGACGCTCAAATCCGTCGCCAAGAATCATAAGGCCCACACTGCAAGCGGCGGGTTTGGCGTCAAGCAAGCAAATGCACCTTATATGGTAATTTTATGAAGAAATTCTATGGGTCGGTGTACACAGACAATTTGTATCCAGCTGCTAGGTCATACATAGAGTCAAAGTTCAAATGGCACATGGAACAAATATTTCAGCACTCCTCTGAGGCATATGAATATTTGCAGAAACACCATGGAGGGCTCTGGTATAGATGTGGGTTTTTCGAAGAAAGTAAGGTAGACTATCTTACAAACAACATTTCAAAAAGTTTTAATCACCAGATCAAGCCCTTTAAGTCTTTACACTTGCATGAGTTGGCTGATAGGCTCAAGCTGCTAGTAATGTCAAAGTTTGGTGTTAGAAGGGACATTGCAAGGAATTTCCAAGGGGTGGTTTTACCCTCAGTGCTGAAGGAGTTGAACCAAGCATCTAAAGAGCTTGGAAATCCTCAAGTAGATAGGAGGGGTGATGAGGTGGCAGAGGTGACACTTTGTGACAATACATTTGGTTTGAGCAAAAGATGTGTTGTTGATCTAAGTCAAAGAACTTGCACCTGTAGACAGTACCAGGTCACTGGCAAACCATGCAACCATGCACTAGCATTCATTTGTTCTATGAGAGGGGCATCCATTGAGAACTATGTGCATGAGGCCTACTATGTAGACAGATTCAAGGCAGCATATGCTGGTTCCATCCCTGCATTGCCTGATAGATCTGAATGGAAACATGTGGACCTAGGCTATGTAGTTTTTCCTCCAAAACAAAAGAAGTGTCCTAGTAGGCTTAAAAAGGAAAGAGTTAAATCTTTCCTGGATCCACAGAAAAGGAGGGTCAAATGCAGGAGATGTGGAGGATTTGGTCACTGGGTTAGGGGGTGCAAAAACCCAACTGCTGATGATCAAGCTGTTCATCCACCTGTTGATCAACCGGGTGATCCACCTGTTGATACACCTGATGATTAAGCTATTCATCCACCTAAGAGGTAATGTTGCATTCTCATTCTCTTCTAACTTGCATGTATGTTACTTGTAACTGTCTTCACCAATACAGAAAGCCTGGCAGACCAAGGAGGCAAGTGCATCTCAATCTGAAAGCCAACCTAAGAGGAAGCCTGGAAGGCCAATGAAGACTCTGCCAAGTGCCAGCCAGCCTCAAGAGGCTTCACAAAGCAGTCCTCCTATAACACCCAGCAAAATGGGGACAATAAAGAAACTTGCCGGGAGGAAGAGAGCAGCTCCAACTCCAGCTCCAAGCTCCATCTCCAAGCTCCAGCTCTGAACCAAAGAACTCCAGCAGCTCCAAAGAAGCACCAGCTCCACCTCAAAAAGGATGAAAAAACTCCCGTGAAGAACAAGTGGTCTTCATATTTTGCAAACAAGTGGTTTTGACTTGTCTCAGTGACTTTACTTTTGTATACGTAATGATATTGTGGCAGAACCTTAATTGTCACTTTTGGATGCAATTTGTGTGTGCAAAACAATTTGTGTGCAAGCACAAGCAAGCACATAATGTAATTTGCCCAGCAATCCAAGAATTATGCCTTGCGTTTCTAAAATTTTGCAAGTGTCTTCTCAGAATTATGTTATCAATTATTCCTTGCATTGCAATCACAGAATTAAGCCTTGCCATCCAAGAATTTTGCAATCCAAACACAATTTAAATTGCAATCACACAACACTTCTTCTCGGCATAATTGATATTACAAAAGACAACAGATTGCCACAAGATAATATATCATTTTATACATTACACATAGCTTGTGCAGCAGCAATAGCGTACCATTCAGTACATGTAATGAGGCTTGTGCAACAACAGCTTGACACATAGCTTGACACATTAACTAAGACATCTTACTACCTAGCACAAACATTACAGTTCGATTAAGTCTTGAACATCATACCCACTAAGATAACAGTGCAGCAACAAAGCACATAAAAACCAACAGTGCAGATCTTCTCCAAGTTGCCGATCCTTTTGCTTAACTCCTCCATTTCATCCTTCAACATGACCACATTGCATAGCACCTCTTCAACACCTCGTGGAGCATCATCGGTGTATTGCTGAACGGACGAATCTTGTATCATTCCTCCGACATAACTCTCGTATTCAGACTTCCACATGAAGAAATTGCATGCCGCAGTATGCTAGCAACAAAAACACATCAATTGCTACACAACAAAAATCGAACAAATACGCGTCCAGTGCAAATACAAAATCGAATCACTCACCCTCACATTGTTCTTGCACTTATAGAAAATCTTCCCACAAGATTGCGCGTTCTTGCTCCTAAGCTTAATGACAGGAATCTTACACCGTGGACAATCAACGAGGGGGAGGTCAAATCCAGCGGTCTTCGACGCTGTCCAGCTTCTATCCATGCCGCCAAGCTGATCTACTTCAAGGCGCCCCACAAGAAATTTCACATGTCCCAAACGACACCGATTCGGGACAATCATTTGGCGGACACGATTTGGGGTGGGATCGATGAGCCCTAGAATACGCTCGGGACGAACCCTAGAAATGGGGAACGGTTGGGAGGGCGCGGGAGATGCGATGCGGTCGGTCACTCGGGGTATTATTCCGTCTTGGGCACAGATCGACGTGTGGGACCCAAACAGACATGTATTTCCTTGCTATTCTGGCTTGCGTATATGGCTCAGATGCACCGAAAGTCCCCATAATGGTAAAACTGACATATAGTTGCAGAAACAATGGCGTGAATAACAATTCACGTTTTGTAATGGCATTTCTGAGGTATTGGAACTTTATAATGGCACTCATGTAAAAAATCCAAAAATATATGTCCGTGGATTTTACGATGCGTCATTGTAAAATAGAAAATTCGCCCAATGTCATTGTAAAGTCGTACTTTTTTGATATATTCTATTAGGGTCATTTTAACCATTTTTACGATAAAATACCTTCAAAATACGCCCTAAAATATATGGTCCCACGTGCCATCCTTTATCTTATTCTTTCTCTTTCCCTCTCCTCTCTCTGCTTCTCTCTCAAGCTGGCGGCGGTGTCGAGGAGCAGCAACAAGGATGAGCAGTCGCCGGCGGTGGTGGCGAGCAGGCGGCGGCGACGGCCCCTAGGGTGAGGGCGAGCAACAGTGGTGGCGACAGCGAGTTTAGCGCTAGTAGCCGGCAAAATGAATGGCATGAAAGCAAGCAGGGCAGACCGTCCCTAGGGTGAAGGAGAGCAATGGGTGGCGGCAATGGCGAAGAAGATGGCAGCGTCGCCTAGAGCAAGTAGGGCAGTACCTAGGGCGAGCAGGGGGCGGCTGTGAGCATCGTTGAGCCCTAATTCATTTAGTGGCATTGATGACGTGTACTTTGCGCTAAGGGGTTCTTGGATGTTTCATGGAACCCTAGCAAGGCTTCGGCGACCATTCGAGCTGCTTCAAAGACAATCTTAGCATGACCGGGCGAGCGAAGAGGTCATGTGGAGGGTTAGGAGGCATGACCGGGCGAGCGAAGAGGTCATGTGGAGGGTTAGGAGTAGTTAGGTTTTTATTTTGTCGCCCATGCTTCAAGAGGGGTCTAATCGTTTAGATCGTGCCAAGTCTTTTCTTGTGTTAGCCCTCAATCCATCCATATTTAGTCAGAGGTCACAACCCGTGAAAATTCTCTTGATCCGTGCCTTTTCGAGGCTCTTGGACGGGTCCGATCACATCGGACCGGTCCGCGAGCAAACCCTAGAATTCATTTTCTGTTCCTGGTCGGACTGAGTCCGGTGCCGTCGGACCGGGTCCGGCCGCGTCGGACCAAGTCCGACAGTGTCTGTGCTCCTGCGCTAGAGCCCCGTCGGACCGGGTCCGACCGCCGTCGGACTGGGTCCGACAATACGATTGTCAGCCGAGTCTGAGGCTTGGTTACACCCATCGGACCGGGTCCGGTGACCTTCGGACCGGGTCCGACGGTACTGTAACGGCTAGTTTTTGGAGTCTTCCCGAGCTCCAACGGCTAGCTCCTCACCTAGGGGTATTTATTGACTTGGGTAGGCTGCCTTTATTGAGGTTTGCTGCTCCACTTCACCCATAGCCATCACCTACACATCCTAGGGTGTTCTAGAGCCATTCCTCCATCAATCATCCACCACCTACCTTTCCCTAAAACCGAGCTTCATGGAAGTCCTTCGATTTGGCATGATCAAGGCGATTCGGGCTTGTTACTCTTGAAGACGGTGTTCTTCTCGAGGTGTGGGCTTGGGAGTAGGCCTTGGCGTGTGGCTACTCTCGAGTCGGTGTGAAGGTGACGAGTCCACCTCACGGAGTGGCGGAACGACTACTGCGAGTGGCGAGGCGTGTGGCTCAAGAGGAGCCGGTCCTTGCGCAAGGGCTAGCCTCAACGGAGAGTAGGAGGAGACTCAACTTCGTGAAACAAATAACGTGTCTCCTCCTCTTGTCTCTTTTACTTCGCATTTACTTTTAAGCTTGTTTCGCCAAATTGATTGATTGCTTGGTTAAGATAATCTAGGTTGCTAGTGTGTTTCGTTTATTTTGCTTCCGCTTAATCATGCACTAGAATCTAGAATTGGGTCACTCTTAAACTTGTTGCTTAATCAAGTATAACTCAAAGAAATTAAAAATTGCCTATTCACCCCCCCTCTAGGCCGTAAAGTTCCTTTCAAGTGGTATCGAGGCGTAGGATCTCCTTTGTAGCTTAACCGCTCGGAGATGGCCGCTAAGGAGGGTGCTAAGATTGACATAGGAAAAGCTCCAACTTTCGATGACACTAATTACTCTCATTGGAAAATTAGGATGCAATGTTATTTGGAAGCCCTTAGCTATGATGTTTGGATTGCTTGTGAATCCGGTTATCCATCTCCCATCAATCCGTTAGCTCTTACTCCCGTCGAGATAGAGTATCGGCGATACAACGCCATAGCTAGAAATGCTTTACTTTCCAATGTGAGTGTGGATGTGTTTAACCGCATTAGCAATCTCTCAAAGGCTAATGAAATTTGGAAAACTTTGAAAGAAATTCATGTTGGTAGCTCGGAGCTAGTAGAAGAAAAATTAGCTCTCGCTAGGAGACAATTTGATTATTTCAAGATGCTACCTAATGAGAGTGTGAATGATATGTTCTCTAGGTTGAACCCGATCACCAACGACATCGACACATGTGGCAAGCCCATGGAGGATATTGATGTATGCCGAAAGATTCTTGATATCGTTCCATTCGAGTTCAACCCACTTGTCACTATGCTCCAAAATAGCAAGAAGTTGAAAACTCTCTCCTACTAAGCTCCTCGGAAAACTCGCTTCATATGAAATGAGGATAAATGGTTATGAAGACTCTCCTCTTGCCAAGAAGACCATTGCTCTTCCCGCTCAAACTAAAGCAAAGAAGAAGAAGATTGAAGAAAGTGATAATGATTCCTCCGATGATGCGATTCCGGAAATAGAAGAGTTGGCTCTTCTAGTCAAGCGTTCAAGAAAATTGATCAAAAGGATGACATTTAGGAATGGAGGTTCATCTTCAAGGTGAAAACCTATCTCGGAAATGAGATGCTATGAGTGTGGAGAGAAAGGGCACTTGGCGGCAGATTGTCCCATGAACAAGAAGAACAAAAGCAAGTTTAGAGATCAAGAAGGAGATGAGGATGACAAGAAGTATAGACACTATCGCAAGAGCGAAAACAAGTTCAAGGATAAAAAGAAAGCTCTTGTGGTTGAGAAGTCAAAAAAGAAGAAATGCTCAAGCTCTTCATCGTCATCGTCTTCATCCGACAAAGTGGAGGAAACAAGATCTCATGGTTTAGCCGGACTCGCTATCAAGGAAAATGATCCACCGGCTATTCCTAAGCAAAAACTTTGTCTAATGGCCGATATGCAAAACGAGATCATAGGGGAGTGGATCACCGATAATGAAGACTCTTGGGCGGATACCTCCGAGGATGAATCTCAAAATGCCAAAATCTCCGGAATCGCCATCAACCAATCCTCACCCTCAATATGTCTTATGGCTTTGGGAGATAAGGTAACCAACGACAAACCCTCTTTAGTTGAGCTTTCACACTTGATTGATGATTTAAACAACTCTCTAGAAAAGGAAAAATCCAAGTGCAAAAATTTGATGAAAGTGCAGAAAGAGCTCACTAATGAGTTTGAAAATTTGCTTGAAAAACATGAATCGCTAGAAGATGATTATGAAGCACTTAATTGTCAACTTGAAATTCTAAAAAATGATCAAGCTTTGGTTAAGTGTATTCATGACAATGCCACTAATGATTGTTCAATTACTAGATGCGATGTTGGCGTGACTTGTGATTTGATTGATACTATTAATGGGCCCGTTAGCATGTCTCTTGATACTTCTTTTGTCTTGTCACCCACCATCACTCCTAATACTAGCTCTTCTACGTCCACTAGTACTACACCCTTGATTGAAAATGTGTGTAATTTGGGTACTTGTGGTTTTGCTTCTTGTTCCAACGAGCTAGTTAAGGAAAATTTGATTTTAAAGGATAGAATTGAGCAATTAGACACTAAATTGGCTAAATTGATTGTTGGGAGTTCTAACCTTGACAAGGTGTTTCGGGAGCAAAGGTATACCTTGGGCAAGCATGGTTTGGGGTTTAACCCCGGGGATTTGTCCAAGGGCAGTTGGGATAAGCCCAAGCTTACCTTTGTCAAGGTGAGTACTCATTGTCATTTGTGTAAGGGTAAAGATCATAGAGCCGTTGCTTGTACTCTAGCTAAATCATCAAAATTCATGTCTCAAACTCAAGTATTAAATGCTATCTTTATGTTGTTGAAAAGAAATAGCTCCACTTTTGCTAAGTACATTGGTGCTCCCAAAGATGATAAAAAGGTAAAAGCCATTTGGGTGCCCAAGTGTTTGATGACTAACCCGAAAGGACCCAAGAAGAAGTCTTGGGTACCTAAATCCCAAACTTAATCTCGTGTGTGTAGGTGAACTACAAGAGCGGCGGTCGGCATTGGATTTTCGATAGTGGTTGCACTCAACATATGATCGGCTCCTCTCGCATGTTCACCTCACTAGAAGAGGAGAAAGACCCCGATCACAAGATCACATTTGGGGATAACTCCAAGAGAAAGGTAATTGGTATAGGTAAAATCGACATATCCAACGACCTATCCATTTCAAATGTTCTTTTGGTTGAAGCTTGCAATTTCAATCTTCTCTCTGTTGCTCAAGTGTGTGATTTAGGTTTTGATTACCACTTTTCTAGTAACGGCGTTCGTGTGATTTCTTCGGTTGATCAAAGTGTTGCTTTTGAGGGCAAACGTTCTTCAAACTTGTATTTGGTTGATTTCACTAATCGTGATTTTTTGCAAAACAAGACTTGTCTTATCGCCAAATCCTCACTTGGATGGTTATGGCATAGACGTCTTGGACATGTCGGAATGGGTACTTCGAAAAAGGTTTTTAAACACGAACTAGTTGTTGGAGTGAAGGATGTAAAGTTTGAGAAAAATAGATTGTGTAGCACTTGCCAAGCCGGTAAACAAGTTGCTAATTCTCATCCTTCGAAGGCGTTTATGTCGACATCCCGACCACTTGAACTTTTTCATATGGATTTGTTTGGCCCAACCACCTATGCAAGTATAGGAGGCAATTCTTATTGTCTTGTGATCGTTGATGATTTTTCTTAATTTACTTGGGTGTTTTTCATTGCAAATAAAACTTTCACCGGTGACGTTTTCAAGCGTTTTGCTTTAAAAGCTCAAAAGGAGTTCGACTCTTACATAAAGAAGGTGATGAGTGATAACGGCACCGAGTTCACTAATTCAAATGTTGAAGATTTTTATGATGAGTTAGGTATTAAGCACGAGTTCTCGGCGGCCTATACTCCTCAACAAAACGGAGTTGTGGAGAGGAAGAATCGAACGTTAATCGAAATGGCGAGAACGATGCTTGATGAGTACGGCACGCCGCATGCTTCCTCCGGTCGTGTTGAAGAGGCCTATGATGTAAAGTTTGATGAATCTAAAGGCTCACAAGATGAGCGAGATATTTTGAGCAATGTAGGTGATGAGCCACTTCACGACGTCATGGACTTGATGGAGGTGGGTGAAGTTCAACCATCACCGGATCTAAAGGATGAAAACGAAGACGAACCCACCATCTCCATCGATCCTCCATCACAAGCTCAAAACACCTCTCCAACAACTAAAGACGGAGAATTGGACGAAACTCAAAACGATCACATTGATCAAGCTCAAGAGAAAGACGATGATCAACAAATATCCGTCCAACAACATCGATCTATTGCCAAGAATCACCCTATCGATCAAGTTATCGGCAATCTTAATCAAGGCGTAAGAACTCGTTCACATATTGCAAGTTATTGTGAGCATCACGCATTTGTTTCAATTGTTGAGCCTAGGAACATTGAGGAAGCGTTGGCGGATGCGGATTGGATACTTGCTATGCACGAAGAATTGAACAACTTCACCCGCAATGAAGTTTGGGAGCTTGTGGAGAGACCAAGGGATCACAACGTGATTGGCACTAAATGGGTTTTTCGCAACAAGCAAGATGAAAACGGTGAAGTAGTTCGCAACAAGGCAAGATTAGTGGCGCAAGGATTCACTCAAGTTGAAGGTCTTGATTATGGAGAAACATATGCGCCGGTTGCTCGACTTGAAGCTATACGGTTACTCTTAGCATTCACATCTCTTTACAATATTGTTCTTTATCAAATAGATGTTAAAAGTGCCTTTCTAAATGGTTTTATTAATGAACTTGTGTTTGTTAAGCAACCGCCCGGTTTTGAAAACCTTGAATACCCTAATCATGTCTATAAGCTCACTAAGGCGCTATACTGTCTCAAGCAAGCTCCTAGAGCATGGTATGAGCGCCTTAGGGACTTCCTCCTAGAAAAGGGATTCAAAACGGGTGCGATTGATTCCACTTTGTTCTTAAAAACAATTGACTTTGATTTATTTATTTGACAAATTTATGTGGATGACATTATATTTGGATGCACTAATCAAGCTCTTTGTAAGGACTTTGGAAATATGATGTCAAAGGAATTCGAGATGTCAATGATTGGGGAGCTCACATTTTTCCTTGGATTTCAAATTAAACAACTCAAAGAGGGGACCTTTGTGTGCCAAGAAAAATATACTAAGAATCTCCTCAAGCGCTTTTCGATAATGGATTGCAAGCCGATCAAGACACCTATGGCCACAAATGGGCATCTAGATTTGAATGAAGGAGGGAAACCCGTGGACCAAAAGCTATGTCGCTCTATGATCGGTTCGCTTCTCTATCTCACCGCTTCTCGACCCGATATAATGTTTAGTGTGTGCATGTGTGCTCGTTTTCAAGCTTCCCCTAATGAAGTGCATCTAATTGCCGTAAAACGTATTTTGAGATACTTAAAATTCACTCCTAGCCTAGGTCTTTGGTACCCCAAGGGAGCGCATGTTGAGCTTCTTGGCTATTCCGACTCGGACTATGCCGGTTGCAAAATTGATCGCAAAAGCACCTCGGGGGGTTGTCACTTATTAGGACGCTCTCTCGTGTCATGGGCTTCGAGGAAGCAAAACTCCGTAGCGCTATCTACATGAGCCGGAATATGTAGCGGCGGGGAGTTGTTGTGCTCAACTCTTGTACATGACACAAATGCTTAGTGACTTTGGGCTAAAATTTGAAAAAGTGCCTCTTCTTTGTGACAATCAAAGTGCGGTAAAAATTGCCAATAATCCGGTTCAACATTCCCGTACCAAGCACATCGATATCCGTCATCACTTCATTCGTGATCATGTTGCCAAAGGTGACGTTGTGCTTGCGTACGTAAGAACGGAGGATCAATTAGCGGACATATTTACCAAACCCTTGGATGAGGCACGGTTTTGCAAATTAAGAAATGAACTAAACATACTAGACATTTCCAACGCGCGTTGATTGTTTCTCATTTGGTTTTTGGGTCTCATTTGGATTCTTTCGATTACCTTTTTGACCCTTGTCACATTTAGGGGGAGTTTGAGTTTAACTCATAATTTCACAACTCTCTTTTATTGTGATAAAATCAATTTGTTTTGAGTTAGCACAATTTTACCCTATATTTTGGATCAAAACAAACTTGAGCCTCATATTATATCTCTTATCCTCTTACCATTTCAAATTTATCTAAATTCGAAAACTCTTATCCATTTGAGAAATGCTTCATTTGAATAAAGCTTTTGTTTAAAATTTTCTTCCTACTCTAAAAAAAAAAAACTTGTGCTTTAAACTCTAAAATGGATCATATACTCGAATCGACATATCAATTGTCTTGTCAGGACATATTTTGGATCCATACATTTCCTTTATCTTAAAATCAAAATTTGGATTTGAATGTGGTTGTTCTTTAGATTTTACCTTTGTATACCTCATCCCTTCAAAACTAAGTCTTTCAAACTCACTCCGAAAATTGCTTCAAAATTTGAAGCTTCTTGGTTCTTGAGCAAAATAGGAGTAAAATCCCTTCAAAAGCATTTAGTTTCAAATTTTTTATGGGTCAAGTCCGTCCGCCTCTCGATAAAGTCCGCGTTGATTGGCTAGGTTTTGGCGGATTTTTCAATCCATCGGACCCGGTCAGACTATGGCCGGACCAGTCAGGGGTTTGGTGACAGATACGATTGGTAGCCTCTCTGTCGGACCCGGTCCGGAGGTCTTGGACCCGTCCGATGGACTCATCTTTTGGCCAAGGCACCGCCAGAACGCGCCTCTGACGGACCAGTCCGACGGAGTGTCTTGTTCGCGTTCCTGCTTGTGATGGCTCTGTCGGACCCGGTCCGACGGCGTCGGACTCGGTCCGATGACTGGATCGCGGCCCCTTTATTCTGAACCGTACCTCTCTGTCTTCCTCTCTCTCCCTATTTGCCTCTCTTCTCTCTCTCTCACCCCAAGCCGCCGCCTCTCCCTTCCTTCGCCGGCGCGGCTTCTCCGACGATCTCCGGCGACCTTCGTGCCCAACCTCGGCCTCCCCTCACCCTCCTCTTCGATTCCCACCGTGGAGATCTTCGAGAGGGGTCTCGATCTGTGCGTGGCTTCTCTCTCAAGCTCCTCTCCTCTTCCCTACCGGAAGAGGCCTTGGGGACTCATCCGCATGCACGGAGGGGTTGGCCTTCGACTAGTACTCGGTAAGCCGCCTTGTAAGGTCTCGATTCTCTTCTTTTCTTTCCATTTCCTAGTGCTAGGTTTTGAATCGGTTTTCCCGCGCTCGTGTATTAGGCCTTGTGGAGTGGTTGGAGAACTTGGGTAATTAAGGTCTCTAGAGCGACAAGATGTCTAGGCGTATGAGAAATTTGGGCAAGTCGATTGCAAGAGCAATGGGGACAGGCGATGGCGATCGAGGCGAGGCGATCGTGATGATACTTCGTAGGCGCTTTGCACCTCCCAAGACTAGGAGGGCACCCAAAGAAGCGGCAAAGAACGGCGTGATGCCGTGGATTGGACTCAGCAACTTGCAGGGGAGTCTTTTGTGACATTAGATGATGAAAGTGATGAAGATTATGTCAACGAGGCTGAACAAGAGGACAATGCCTCGTCTGAAACGTTAATTCCTGAAGATGAGCCTGTGGATGAAAATGTGCTTATTCTGAGCATGGAAGTATTGAGAAGAAAACGGCGATCACACAAGACAAATGGTTTCTGAAAATAGAGAGGATACCAATGATTTTCGATTCCACACCAAGTTCGAAGCAACTCTTTCTATGCTTCTCCGGACCACGTAAGAGCTCACGGACCCGCATTATATTGATTGGCATGAGATCACCACTTACATGGGCCCCAGATTTACAACTTTTTCAACACCACCCCGATCGACATATTTGCTTTCCAACACTCAACCGACTTGGGGAGGAGAGGCATTGTGAGTTCTTCGCTACGGTAGTGCCGCAAATGATCGGTCGAATTTAGTTATTACCATTCCATCGATGGTAGAGTTCACGGCCTATCTTTTATGAGATGAACTATGCTCTTGGGACTCGACAATGGAGCCGATTTGCATGGCTTAGCTTTTGACATTTGGTATGTGGTGTGCTCGGTATCCTCGAGAGGAGGACATTCGCTTTATGTATCTAGACCCAGAGGCAGATGATTACAATTTTGAAAAATCCAATCAATTGAGAGCAGAGCCTGCTTTGATGAATGTCATATTAAGGTGCACTTTATTTGTGCGAGCAGGAAACAGAGATCGGGTTCTTCCCATAATCAGCTGGTTTATGCTATATCTTTTCAAGGGGAGCTTAAGCAACATTGGAGCAACCATATTTGGAGAATTTGATGATGCTATGTTCAGGGAGGTCAACAGGGCTCTGCCACTTGGACCCTACGTTGGTCTTTTGCTTTCGAAGACTGGCCGAGTACCTGAGGAGGAAGTTAGCCAGTGGGATAAGAAAATTAGAAAACACTAGATGAAGCAGTTTTTGATCGCTCTTGTCAGCAGGCCAAAGGTTGGTGGGCCTGTCCCTCCGGACTCCCCTCCGGCACCGGCCCCTACTTATGCTCCTCCACCTGCTACTGCTGCTTCTGATATCCCTATGGGCGATGCTCCTGCTGCTTCAGGTGCCCACATGGGAGGATATGGTTACCCCGCAGCTCCACCGCCATGGTTTGATCTGAGTCCTTTGCTTCATGAAGTACAAGCCCTCCGTACTGATCAAAGTAACTATCAGAGGGAGATGAGGGCTGATTTGAATACATTCAGAACTGATATGACAACAGAAATAGCCGCCACTCAACAACAGATGGACACTATGGTTGGTCAGCAGACCCATCTGCAGGAAGAACTCGATGTAATGAAATCTGCAATGATGTACATGGGCAATCACTTTATGCCATATAATTCAGATTCCTCAGCTAATCCCTATACTTGGTATAATCAAGCTCAGAGCGACTATCATGAGTATCTTGAGAGTCAGGCGATTCTCGGTAGGGTTTTGCTCCTCGGTAGGTTTTGTTCGACCTCGACTTGACTCCTCCTCCTGTCGGTGGTTCTCCATCCATTCATGAGGAAAATCAAGAGAGCGCGCTCCTCTCGTCTAGCGATCTAGGTGGGCGTAGTGGTCAAGGCGATCTGGCGTGAAGATTAAGTAGCTTTTCCTATGTGTCACTTGTTGCCAAAGGGGGAGAAGACTAGAGCTCTTGTCGCTTAGTTGGTTAATTTCTAGTATGAACTTTATCTGTGATGGTTTGTTTAACTATTTGTGTTGGCCTGTACCTTTTTCTATGCATGAACTTAGGGGGAGTTTAACTTCTGTTATGCATGCTACTTTGTCGAGCGGTGGTTCTTAAATTTGTTAGTTGTACTTTCCTATTTATCCTTGTGCTGTGCATCTCTTGTTTCTACTCTGTTGTACTAACCCTTTTGCAGCTCAAAGTTTAATATCTCTATTGGGTTGTCATCAAGTGCCACAAAGGGGGAGATTGTGAGCATCGTTGAGCCCTAATTCATTTAGTGGCATTGATGACCTGTACTTTGCGCTAAGGGGTTCTTGGATGCTTCATGGAACCCTAGCAAGGCTTCGGCGACCATTCGAGCCGCTTCAAAGACAATCTTAGCATGACCAAGGAGCGAAGAGGTCATGTGGAGGTTAGGAGGCATGACCCAGGCGGCGAAGAGGTCATGTGGAGGGTTAGGAGTAGTTAGGTTTTTATTTTGTCGCCCATGCTTCAAGAGGGGTCTAATCGTTTCGATCGTGCCAAGTCTTTTCTTGTGTTAGCCCTCAATCCATCCATATTTAGTCAGAGGTCACAACCCGTGAAAATTCTCTTGATCCGTGCCTTTTCAGTGCTCTTCGGACCGGGTCCGATCACATCGGACCGGTCCAGCGAGCAAACCCTAAATTCATTTTACATTCTGGTCTGATGAGTCCGTGCCGTCGGACCGGCCCGACCGCCGCCGGATCGGGTCCGACAAGACGATTGATAGCCGAGTCGAGGCTTGGTTACACCCATCGGACCCGGTCCGTGACCTTCTGACCGGGTCCGACGGCATCAGAACAGCTAGTTTTGGTGTCTTCTGAGCTCCAACGGCTAGCTCCTCACCTAGGGGTATTTATTGACTTGGGTAGGTTTGCCTTTATTGAGGTTTGCTGCTCCACTTCACCCATAGCCATCACCTACACATCCTAGGGTGTTCTAGAGCCATTCCTCCATCAATCATCCACCACCTACCTTTCCCTAAAACCGAGCTTCATAGAAGTCCTTCGATTTGGCATGATTGAGGCGATTCGGGCTTGTTACTCTTGAAGACGGTGTTCTTCTCGGAGGTGTGGGCTTGGGAGTAGGCCTTGGCGTGTGGCAACGGAGAGTAGGAGTGGAGACTCCGAACTTCGGTGAAACAAATAACGTGTCTCCCTCCTCTTGTCTCTTTTACTTCCGCATTTACTTTTCGCTTGTTTCGCTAAATTGATTGATTGCTTGGTTAAGATAATCTAGGTTGCTAGTGTGTTTCGTTTATTTTGCTTCCGCTTAATCATGCACTAGAATCTAGAATTGGGTCACTCTTAAACTTGTTGCTTAATCAAGTATAACTCAAAGAAATTAAAAATTGCCTATTCACCCCCCTCTAGGCCGTAAAGTTCCTTTCAGCGGCGACGGGAGCTGGAGGTTGAAGAAAGAAATAGGGGTGATTTAGTCAATACAGTGGTATATCGAAGAAGTGCAACTTTATAATGACATATAGCGGATTTGTCGTTTTACAATAGCATATTTCAGAATTTGCCACTTTATAATTACATATATCGGATTTCCCCCTACACCAAACCCTCCCTCGGCGATCTCGCTATCCTCTTCTGGAAAGTTACGCGTCATCATGGTGTTGAGCTCTCCATAGCAGAACGACTAAGGCCCCACTTATGTTCCAGATTTCAAATGTTAGCATGATCAGCTCTTCTTCTTCAACTCGACGGCGGTGCTCTATCGGTATCTCTTCCGGTGGTTGCAGTGTGTCACAAATATTTTCAGCTGTTCTTTGAACACAGGAAATAGCGGGAGCGAAGGAAACAACTCTCTGGGTGTGATTTACATGAGAAGGAAGGGAACCGAGAAGTGGGTGGGAATATAGAAAATGAAAAGTTGGTGGAAAATAATATGTCTCTCCAGAAAAGTGAATTGCTCCCTTTTACTCCCACTACAGGAATCAAACTCAGTGTCGGCGGCTAGAACCGACGTCATTGGTCCAAAAAACCGACGTCATAGGCCTATGTCGGCGGCTGGCCGACGACACAGCTCCGCCCACATTGCTTGGACGATGAAAGGAGCTTTACAACCTAGAGGGGGGTGAATAGGCAATTTTTAAATTTATTTGGGTTATACTTGATTAAGCAACAAGGTTAAGAATTACCCAAAGCTAGATTTTAGTGTCCTATGAAGCGGAAGCAAATTGAACGACACACAGTAGCAATCTATTTCATCTCAACAAAACAATCAAGCAATTAAAGCAATTTAAGCGAGAAGTAAATGCGAAAGTAAATGAGACAAGACAGGAGACACAGTATTTGTTTCACCGAATTCGAAGTCACCACTCCTACTCTCCGTTGAAGCTAGCCCTTGCGCACAAGGACCGGCTCCCTCTTGAGCCACACGCCTCGCTTACTCCCCGATAGTCGTTCTGCCACTCCGGCGAGGTGGACTCCGTCACCTTCATACCGACTCGAGAGTAGCCACACGGCAAGGCCTACTCCTAAGCCCACACCTCCAAGAAGAACACCGTCTTCAAGAGTAATAGGCCCGAATCGCCTCGATCAAGCCAAATCGAAGGACTTCCATGAAGCTCGGTTTGGGCGAAGGTAGGTGGTGAATGAATTGGTGGAGGAATGGCTCTAGAACACCTCTAAGATGAGTAAATGATGGCTATAGGTGAAGTGGAGCAACAAAACCTCAATAATGGCTGCCTACCCAAGTCAACAAATACCCCGCGGAGAGGAACTAGTCGTTGGAGCTCGGGAAGACTCCAAAAACTAGCCGTTACAGTACTGTCGGACTCGGTCCGATGGCTGCAACCAAGCCTCAAACTCAGCTGACACACACGCTGTCGGACCCGGTCTGAAGGTGGTCGGACTCGGTCCGACGGAGCTACAGACGCTGGAACACAGCCGCTGTCGAACTCTGTCCGGAGGGGTCGGACCTGGTCCGACGGCACCGGACTCGGTCCGACTAGCAGCAAAACGCTGGAACTAGGGTTAGGTTCACCAGACCCGGTCTGATGGCGACCGGACCCGGTCCGATGAACACAGAAATGGCATGGTTCAAGTGAATTAACACGGGTTTGGATCTCTAAATATTTGTGGATGGCTTGAGGGTTAGGACAAGAGAAGACTTGGCACGATCGAAAACGATTAGACCCCTCTTGAAACATGGGCGACAAAATAAAGACCTAGCTACTCCTAAACCTACACATGACCTCTTCGCTCGTCCGGTCATGCTTAGATTATCTTGAAGCAGCTCAAATGATCGCCGAGGCCTCACTAGGGTTCCATGAAACATCCAAGAATTCCCTAGCGCAAAAGTATACGTCATCAATGCCACTAAACGAATTAAGGCTCAACAATGCTCATAGACGACACTACTCACTTTCGTCGGCGGCCAAGAAAATTCCCGACGTCATTGCTCCCTTCCCCCTCCCTGCTCCCTGCCCCCCAAGCCCCTCCTCTTTGACGTCGGCCATCCACAGACCGCCGACAAAACCTCCCAATCAGTGACGTCGCCCAGAGAACTCGCCGACGTCATCGCCTCCTCCCCCCGTTCCGTGCCGCCGCCTCTCTTTGGCGTCGGCGGACAAGGGCGCCGACCTGACCCTCGCCGGCGTTGGCGGCCCGCAGATCGAGCCGACGTGATTTCTACCCTCCCTTTGTCCCTTGCCCCCAGCCCCCATCTTTGACGTCGGCCACAAAGGTACCGCCGACACAGCCCCCCTCAGTGACGTCGGCCCAGATATCGCCGACGACACAGACTCTCCCTATCACGTCGGTCCCCCTCCAGCCGCCGACATAGCACCTCCCACCCCACCCCCGGCTGCGCCGAAACGTCGGTTCCCGATCTCCGACCACCCCCGGCCATTCGTACATGACATATGCCCACATATGGAAATCTCAAAACGTTAAAATGCAATCGCCCGACCTCCTTCGCCCAACCTTCCAATCTATATGCGTGTTATTTTGACACTACGCGTGCTGCATGCATATATATCGGATATATATCGATGATGCTTAAGGAGTGATGTCGTAATTCGTACTATGTGCATGCACGTATGGCAAACGTCGGAAGAATGGGGAGGGTGGTATGACGTAGCTATAGGGTGAGTATGTTGCCCTTAGAACCCTAAAGCGCCTGGGCGTGGTGTGAGGTAGTGGAGCAGTACTCGGCGGATAAGTCTTGAGAAGGGGGGTGGGAAGAGCTTTGTCGACGGCTGGAGTTTGCACGACGTCACAAGGGGAGCTGTGTCGTCGGCCCTGTACGGCCGACGTCATAGACCTTCTATTTGACGTCGGTGCACCTCCGGCCGCCGACACAGCCCCACCCACCCCAACCCCGGCCACTGACAAAACTATTTTGGCGGGAACTGAAAGTCAAAAATCCGGGAACGTGTCCTCGGCAGGGCAGGTTGTGTCGTCAGCCAAAGCTTGACCGACGTCACTGGTGGCCACAGAATGTTGTTTGGGTCAGAGCCGACGATACAGCTTTTTCTGCCGCAGACAAAACCCTTTTGGCGGGAACAAAAATTGAAAAATCCGAAATCGTGCTCTCGACAGGGCATGAATTGTCGTCGGCCCTCTCTTGGCCGACGTCACTGCTTGCCTGATGCTGGTTCTGTCGTCAGCAACGTTCTAGGCCGCCGACACAGCTTGTCGTCGGGAGTGTGGCCGCCGACATTGCATTTTTCGGCCGCCGACACAGAGATCATTTCCTGTAGTGTCCCTCTCTCAATATCCTCCAAACAATCAAGAAAATGTACAACCCTTATCTCTCAATTCTCATTCCCTCCTCTCGTTTCTCTCCAACCAATCACGCCATTAGTTATAGCTTGAGAGTTGTTTGCCTCCGAGCAAGGTCTCGTTGAAATTTACTACAATGATCAAGAAAAACGGACTAGCTGAAACATTACTACAGAGCACTAACTGATTATATATCCGTCTAAGAGGTCGAGTATGCATTTGGTCAAACTGGATCAACGTTTAAAAACAAACAACTAGATGTATGCTAACAAAGCAACCACAGAATTTGGAGGACGCTAGAAATTAGACCATCGGACGCTGACATCATCATTATCAAACTTGAATATTTATTATTGATACATGGAGAAACTATCGAGGAAACTTGATAATGCATTGATGAAACATGAGTGAAAATTTAATAATACATGGCACTGTGTGACGATAAACATGACAACTGACAACATGCAGAAATACACGATGAGCATTGACCACATAGATTTTGCCTAGTAAACATCATTGATGTTTCACACTCAAAAAAAAAAAACATCATTGATGTTAACCAGTGAGTAGTTGACAAGCTCGCAAGTCTCAATTACACGGGAGGGCAATTGCTTTGCAGCTTCCGATACTTGACAAAAGTTTCGTCAGTCTTGCTTTCCATAATATAAGAGCGCTGCTTCGTTCCACTCATCCAATTGCTCTGCTCCTTGCAGGTCTCTTCTTCAAAATCGATCTCCTCATTTATAGTACGCTGCTAGCTGCTTGTGTCGGAGATCCAAGCAGAGCTCCTCCCATGGCTGCCCTCAGCCCAAGAACCCGTCTCTTCTTCCTCGTGCTGTGCTCTTCTTCCTGCCTTGACTCGCATGCCGCCGCACACTCCCGCGACAGCTACTCGAGCCATCCTGCTCTCTCTGAGGCTCACCGTCACCGCGACGTCGGCTCGTCAGAGCTGCAGCGAGGCCCAACCACGCCGCCTCACCTCTTGGCCGGATCGCACGAGGGCAACTTCCCTCTAGGCAGGGGCGGAGGGCCCGTTATGGCAAGGTATGGTCCGCGCCATACCTTGGCCCAGCTAGCCCAGAGTAACCCCCTTAGCCCTCTAGTAATTTTCGTGTACGGCCCTCGCCGGAGCCGGCCCCCGCCTCCGTCCGCCACTCCGCCAGTCCGCTGGCCACTGCCTCGGCCTCGCGGCCGTGTTGCCGCCCGGCCGGCCGCCTCGCCTCGCGCCCTTGCCTCGTGGGCTCGCAGCCTCGCCGTCGCCCGTTCCGCCGCCGCCTCGCCGCTCCCGTTCCCTCGCCGGCCTCGGCCGTCCGCTTTGCTCGAACCATCGCCTCGCCTCGCGCCCTCGCCTCGTGGGCTCGTGGCCTCGTCGTCGTCCGACCAGCTGCCGCCTCGCCGCTCCCGCTCCCTCGCTAGCCTAGGCGTCGCCTGCCGAAGCGCGCCTCGCCTCGCGCCCTCGCCTCGTGGGCTCGCGGCCTCGTCGTCGTCCGACCAGCTGCCGCCTCGCCGCTCCCGCTGTTTAGGCCTTAGGCGTCGCCTGCGCCCGAGCCGCAGCCTCGCCTCGCGCCCTCGCCTCGTGGACTCGCGGCCTCGTCGTCGTCCGCCCCGCGGCCTCCTCGCCGCTCCCGCTCCCTCGGCTGGCCTCGGCCGTCGCCTCGCCCGAAGCCGCCGCTGCTTCGCGCCCTCGCCTCGTGGGCTCGCGGCCTCGCCGTCGCCAAATCCGGCCCGCCTCGCTGCTCCCGCTCCCCTCGGCCTCGGCCATCGCCTCGCCCGAACGCCGCCTGCCTCGCGCCCTCGCCTCGTGGGCTCGCGACCTCGCCGTCGCCCGGCCCGCCCCTTGCCGTCGCCCGCTCCTGCAGCCTCGGCCGTCGCCTCGCCCGGGCGCCGCCTCGTCTCGCGCCCTCGCCTCGTGGGCTCGCTGACCTCGCCGTCGCCCGACCGGCCGCCGCCTCGCCCGCTCCGGCTCCCTCGTTAGCCTCGGCGTCGCCTCGCTGAGCCGCCGCCTCGTCTCGCGCCCTCGCCTCGTGAAATGTCGCCCGACCGGCCCGCCCGCCTCGCCCGCTCCCGCTCCCTCGCTGGCCTCGGCCGTCGCCTCGCTGAGCCGCCGCCTCGTCTCGCGCCTCGCCTCGTGAAATTGTCGCCCGACCGCCGCCGCCTCGCCGCTCCCGCTCCCTCGGCCTCGGCCGTCGCCTCGCCGGGCCGTCTCCTGCGCCTCGCGCCCTCGCCTCGTGGGCTCACGGCCTCGCCGTCGCCCGGCCCGCCCGCCTCGCCGCTCCCGCTCCCTCGGCCCTCGGCCGTCGCCTCTCCCGACCGCCGCCTGCTTGCGCCCTCGCCTCGTGGGCTCGCATGACCTCATGGTTGCCCGCCAGCCGCCGCCTCGCCGCTCCTCGCTCCCTCGCCCGGCCTCCGCCGTCGCCTCGCCCGAACCGCCGCCTCGCCGCTCCCCGGTTGTTTGACAGGTTATTGTAATTGTTCATTTCATTTATCCTCTGTATTTTGTAAACTTCTTTCGAGATACTTTTCAATAATCTTTTTGTCTTAAATTTTTTTTATGTGTGATTGTGTTGAATGCGTTCCCCAAACCCGTCATACCTTATTTTTCATCCGTCCTCCGCCACTGGCTCTAGGGATGGAGGAGCATCCGTTCCAAGCGAAGCGCAATCAACTCAGTGTGGACAAAATTCTCAGCTCCTTTTTCGAATGGATCAGCAAGAATTTCAGTGTCCCAGTGACCAACTCAAGCGAGGATGACTCGCCGAGAGACAACGGGACCTCACGCACGTTGCTCGGAATCCAGCAGAATGCGAGTGCTTTTGGCCGCGGCGCCGCGAAGCGACGGGCTGAGTCCATGGCAGGAAGGACGTACGCGTGCAGGAAGGAGAAGAACGCTGTAGTGGGAGCACTGCTTGCCGCTGCTTCAGCATTCCTCGCGATGGTCTGCACCGTGGCTGGATTCTTGACGCGCCGCACACGGTCGAAGAGGCGTGGACAGAGCGCCGCCGCCGCCGCCGCCGTCGAGTTGCAAGCAATAAACCATCAGCTCGTGCTGAACCCTGAGCTCCGGCGGCCTTGGCTGCTGAGTTACGGAGAGCTCGCCGCCGCGACGAGCAACTTCGCGGAGGAGAGCAAGATCGGCAGGGGAGGGTTTGGGGCAGTGTACAGGGGCTACTTGAGCGGCCAGGAGCGCCATGTGGCCGTCAAGGTGCTCTCCGGGGAGCAGTCCGAGCAGGGGCTGAGGGAGTTTCTGGCCGAGGTCAACGTCATGAGCCAGCTCAGGCATCGCCACATCGTCCGGCTCGTCGGCTGGTGTGCTTGCCGGAGGGGGCTACTGCTCGTCTACGAGCTCATGGCCGGAGGCAGCCTCGACACGCATCTCTACGACCATGGCAGATTGCTAACTTGGTCAGAGAGGTACCAATCTGAGTCCTCTCTCCAAATTAAAGGTTATATGTATTTGATGTTCCAAGTTTTTTTTTTTATTTTATGATACATTTTGCCGCACACGTGAAGGAGCACGGGGTCCATAAATCAACTGAGAGTTATTTAAATCTCAATCAACTTATGACTAGTGTCGACGGTTGAGATATCGATCTCAAGTCGCTAAGGTTCTTTAAGATTGAGATAGAGACACGCCAAACAACGCGAACAAAGAACGAGCAGAGACATGGGTTTTATCCCGGTTCGGGCCTCCGGAAGAGATAATAGCCCTCGTCCGCCTCTTTCTTATATATCGAGAGATGAATATAAGAGATGGCTCGGCGAGACGAACAAGTCTCGGCGAGATTATGGTATACAGGAAGCAATAATGCGAAGATTAAGTGCCAGAGCCCTCTACACGCCGTAGGGCCTTGTTTATATAGTCTTGAGCAAACCGACCTCTGGGGAATATCGGGCGGGCTAACTATGAGATCGAGCGAACTCATACATGCCAAATATATCCCGAGGCGATAAGGCATACTTCTAGTCTTGAGGATCACGACTCCTAATCCAATCCGGAAACCAACGTCCGGGTCTTCACGTAGCCGTCAGAAACTCTTGTTCGAGTAAGACTCAAACATTAATCCTAGGCCGTTCGCACCGTCTGACCAAGAGACTATTCGGCGGGATGCACACGGCTGATAGAACCTTCTAGGAGCTGGGCCCTAGTAGGTTGCTTCGATTAGGCCGTCGGGAGTGGGCCATGGCAATGGGCGTAATCTAATCCCGACAATAGCCCCCGAGACTCAAGTGGAAGGACTCACTAGAGTGGGGTCATCCTCTTGAGACTCTAAGTCACGAAGAGGTATTTTTCTGCTACAAAGACATGTAACGATCGATCAACAGGTTAAGTTTCAACCGAACAAGACACGTTCGTCCGAACAAACACTGCCAAGATCGAAAGCAACTCTGTTGCGTCGAGCGAGGCGACATCTGTCCGAAGCGAGCACTCGGCCTTCGGTCACGGACCTTTGGAAAAAATAGCCGTTAGCGGAACTCCAACGGTAACTTCTGTCATTGCCAGACGTGAAAACAAAGACCGTTTTACCTAGCCGTTGTAGTAAAAACTAGCCGTTTTGGGACTAAACCGTTGCGGGGCTGCTTATACGGGACTATAAAAGCACCCAAACCGCTCATGCCAGCCACTTCGTTCTCGCGCCTTTCCTCTCTAAGCCCTAATTCCAACCGCTCGACATCAAGCACCCGAGCTCCACCACCAACCTTGCTCGTCGATCTGGAAACGCGATGGCCAAGTTCACGGCACTAGCTCGACCGAGGAGGACTGAAGGTCAGGAGGAAGAGGGCCACATTGACACCGCCAGAATGGAGGTCGCTGGAGAGGAGGATACTCCGGAGCACTGGAGGGAGAGTTCGTTAACTTCGAGCGATTCGCCTTTGTTCGGGTTGCGATCTCCGGCGACTTCGTTGAGGCCTTCTTAAACATTAGCGGCTTGGAGGTGGCGAACCTCAATCCGAACAAAGATCCTCCGGATGGCGTCTTCGCACACACTGTCGAGGCTATCTGAGCATCGATCCACCGGTGAAATTCTCCTCACTATTACACAGATGACGAGGCGGCTCCGCCGCCCGGTGACTGGGGTGCTACTACCTCAAGCTCGGGCCACCACGACGACGCGCCGTATCCTCGCCCACCCCTACTCAACTCGATGGGCGCGTGGTGGGTGAGGTGGTTCTACAGCAAGCGGAGCGGCGACAGCAAACTTCGTCTTCACCGGAAGGCGCCGGCGAAGGAACCTCAATGCCTCGGCGGAGATGTCCGCCGAGGATTGGTACGACAAGGAAGATCGCCTCCCTCGTGAGCCTCGGGCTCACGCAGGCGGGAGATCATCCGGGACTTCACAACGATGTAATCATCATCGCGGAGAAGGTCCTATCCCTTCTACAAGATAGAGGATGGGAAGACATCACAAGGGAGAGCACGGGTAAGTGCCTTTAAGACTCAACCTCTTTATTGATCGTTTTTCTCCGAGCAGAATTTAACGATTCCATCTGCCGAGGCGGAGAAGCCAACCGACGCATGGGTGACCGAAGCGGTCGACGCCATCTTCAAGGCGGCGAAGAAGGACAGCGAGGTCACCGGCGAGGTGGCCTATACTTGTCCGAGGAACGTGTGCTCGTCACATGCAGGCGAGGTAAATTACTTACACCCGATCGTGTTGCTAGACTTGCAATCTTTGTTTAGTGCTAAAGCTCACTTCTGACAACGCGCAGGAGGACCAGCTGATCCTTGGAGGGATCGTAAAGGACCTCTCCGGGTCTAAGAAGGAGAAGGTGAAGAAGGGCAAGACCAAGGCGGTTGCAAAGCCCAAGGTGGCGGCCGAGCAGACGCGGAGCTCGCCGCGACACGCTGCCGCCCTGCCTGCAATCGAAGAGACCAACAAGGGCGACGGAGCGCATCGAAAGCGCAACCAAGCGGTAGCCAGTCGGCCAATGAGGAAGAGACCAAGCCCTCCTCCTCGCCGAAACAAAGCGACGAAGAGGTAAAGAACATGACCCTCGGCTTAGGCGTTACTCGCAGCTCACCCGGAGCCATTTGGCGCGGCTCGAGCAGTCGCCGAAAGCGAGGAGGCTCGAAAAAGGAAGTCGCGCAAGAAAAAAAACTTCTTGCGCTGCAGAGAGAGGAGTGCTCACCTCACGGGAGCCGAGCTCATCGCCGAACGCCTAAGGCCAAAGCGAGAAGCCGCCAAGGAGCCCCAGGAAAAGGCGGAAAGTTCCGACGAGGAAGATCGGATCAAGCCCTCCACGGCGGTATGTAGAAATCGATCTTTTGATCTTTCCACCTTCGACCGTATTAGACTTAATGATCAACTCGCGTTCATCACCGCCCAAGAAGAGACCGCCACGACGACGTTGAGGAGGCGGCGATCGGTTGCCGCCGCCGAGCATCTGCTGCGGCGGCGTCACGGGCAGTGAGGCTGGCGAGCCTCAAGGACAAGCTGGCGGCGTGGAGCTCTTCTTGCCGCTGGCTCCAGCCGAAGCGGATCGACGCTACCAAAGACGCGGTGGAGCGGTGGAGGCAAAAGTAGCGGCGGGTGGCGCCACGGACTTCGGGGCCAAGGCGATGGCTCCGGAAGCGGCCCAGGGCGGGACCGAGCAGCCGGTCCTGCTTGGCACTTCGTCGCAGGGGCAGCTCACCCCGAGGCGACGGATTCTCCGTGAAAGTGTGAAATCCCGCCGCCGAGGAGCAGAAGAAGCCCGAGCGGTCGGCGTCGTCTGCCGGTGGAAACAATGGCGCCACCGAGCGGAGTGGCTCGGCCTCGCCCAAGACGTTGGGCGGAAGAGGAAGAGGAAGAGGAGAAGGAGCGCGAGACAAAGCGCTTCGCCCGTCGCTCCGCTCCCAGCGAATCGCTCCCGCAAGAAGAAGGAGCGAACAAAGGCGGCGACAGCAGGGCGACCCGCCTCATCCCGCATGAGCGGGGCCGTGGACGCATGGCCTCGAGGACCGCTGCGTCGCGGATCGAAGCGCCGACTTGGCAAGGTAAACACCAAGACCAAATTTTGCTCGGTTTGAATGTGTTGTCATAAAGTGTTACGAGTAGATCTTCTCCTCGTGTCTTTAGGGATACCATGGCGAACTCGAGGATGGGGTTACCATCGAGCAGGCGCCCGTCTTGGCGTCCCTCCGGAGCATCTCCAGACGGGGACCCGGGCAGAAGGCTCTTCTGCTGCCCAAAGCCGAGCCTACCAAGGCGAAGCGAAGAGGCTCAAGGCCAAAGTGACCAAGGAGAGGCATTCCTCGAGGCTCTCCTAAAGGAAGCCGAGGAGCTTGTGCCAGCCGTGAAGGCGAAAGCACCATGGAGGAGAAGCCGGGCCGCACGAAGTGGCTTGAAGAGCGACTTCTCGACGATCCCATCGGCGGAACCAGCTGGAGGAAGCCAAGAAGCTAAAAGCCCACTCGCCAAGGAGGAGCGACATCCGCGGGACTCGGGCTAAGATCTCAACCTGTGGGCTTCACAGAAGAGATCGAGGAGATCTGTGGGATGACGGTGAGGCGATCTCCAGAAAAAAGGGTCAAGGAGCCGGACGAGCAATCAAGACGGCCGAAAGCAGCCGAGTCGGCCCGAGCAAGGCTCGAGCGATCATTCTGGCGCCAAGACCGAGGAGGTCGAGGCCATCCGGCAGAGGTCTGCAGCCTGAGCCAAGCGAGACAAGGAGGAGATCGAGCGCCTCGAGTGAAGCCCGGAAGGAATCAAGGCTCGAGGCGAAGTCGTGCGCCTCAAGTTAGAAGTTGAGGAGTCAAGGAGCAGCTTGCTCCTAAGTAGCACATGTTGAAACCCGAAAGGGCCTTGTACTGAGACCTTTGAGTAATGCAATAAAGTATTTTTACCTTTTTCACCAAAAAAGAGCAAAAAAAGACAAGAACGAGCGAAACTAAGAGAAAAGCGAGTAGCTAGGAAGTTTAAGAAAACCGATGGGCGCTTAGCCTAGCTCCCAGCCCCATTGTGCATCTGCTCGAAACACGAGTTTGCGAACCCGAGCAGTGCACAAGAGAAAGAGCGACACCCTAGCCCGATGCAGACGATGCTCGAGAACCTAAGCTTGCGAACTCGAGCACGTCGCGTAGAGAAAAAGAGCGACACCCAACCTTGCTCGATTTGTGCATGATCATTCGTTGGCGTAAGTTAAGCGATTCGAGAGTAACCGAACAAGGAAAGTGCCTCTCTGCAGGGGGCTTCGAGAGCGATCTTTGCCAAGTGGTCGCACCGAAAGCGATAGAAGTGCCTCTGCCATGGAGGGCTTGCGAGCGCAACTTAGCCGCAAGGTGGAAAGGCCGTGTTACGCAACCACGAGTTTAGGAACCTATCGAGACTAGACTCGGGTAGGGAAAAATCCTTAAGATTGCAGAGCCAAGAGTTCGCAAGACCGGCGACCATCAAGTGTTACCAGAGAAAAAGTAGTGCGAGTAGACAAAGCGGTGAAAAGAACACGAGGCATGCGAGGATTCATCAAGAATTGGATTAAACTTTACATGGTGCCCGAGAGACTTGGACGAACTAAGGCGCGAAGTTTACAAAAAGCGCAAAGCTAAGCAAACACGTAAAAGACCTACACAAAGAACTTACGAAGGGGTCGATGTTCCAAGTCTTTGTTCAACTCTCTCCCGTCCTCTATAGCCAGTGAATGGCCCGGGGAAAGGCGAAGAAACGACCGTGAGCAGGCCTCCCAACGAGGAGTTAACTTGTTGGCATTGGACAAGTTCTGGACACGGCGCGAACGAGGTCGCCCGCCTTCAAAGCCCTAGGTCGAATCGACTTGGCGGCGTGTCGGCGAAGATCTTCTTTGGTAGCGTGCCATTCGACTTGTGCCCGGTCGCGTGTGCCTTGAGGAGATCGAGATCGAGGCGCTTTGCTCGTCGTCAACTAAGTTGACCGAGCTCGTCTTGAAGCGAACCGAGTCGATTTCGCGGCGGGATGGCTTCGCACCATAGACCAATTGGAAAGGAGTTTCCCGATCGCCGGTGGCCGTAGTCTGCGAATCGCCTGAGGACGGAAGGATTTCGTCAACCCAGTTTTTCTTGTGCTCGCGGAGAGCAGCAAATACCGCCGTTTAATACCTGGACTATCTGTCTGATTAGCTCGCTCATTGCTTCCATTGCTCGTGGATGTGCCACGAGGCGAACAGACCTTGGTACCCGGTGCTCGCGATATTCTCGAATAGCTCGCTCGAATCGGTACCGTTATCCGTGATCGACTTATGGGGAATCCCAAAGCGGCGTGACCACGTTGCTTTTGAAAAGCGAACAACCGTTTTGGCGTGAAGAGGCGACACGGGCTCGCCTCAATCCACTTTGTAAAAGTGTCTATGGCGGCAGCGGTGTGCATAGCCCTTGTACCCCTTAGGGAATGGGCCGAGCAGATCCAGACCCCATGTGGAAAAGGCCAAGATGGGGGGATCGTTTGGAGCTCTTAGGCGGGCTTGTGTGCCTTCCGGGCGTGAAATTGGTAAGCCTTGCACTTAGTCACGATGTCCGGGCATCTTATAACGATGGGCCAATAATAGCCCATGCGAAGCGCTTTGACCACGAGTTACGAAGGGCGTGGTTGCCACGAACACCCTCGTGTATGTCCCTAAGAAGAACACACCCTCTGTTGTGAGATGCACTTGGAGAGAACTCCCAGAGCACCTTGGCGGTAAAGGGTGCCATCCATAAGCTTGTATGGAGCAAGACGCCTTATGGCCGGAACGCTTCGGCCGTCGTCAGACGGTCCCATCGCAAGGTACCGGACTAATGGCGTTGTCCGATCCATGACTGCTTTCGATAACGGAGACAGCACCACTGTCTCTGTTGCCTCGTCCGGAGACGTGATTGAGGGCTTGTGAAGGTGCTCGACGAGCACCCTGCCGGAAGCGAGTTCGCGTGTGAGGATCCATACTTGGATAGTGGTCGGCCGAAGTTGTCCTTCACAGGCACGAAGAGCACCGAAAAATCGAAAATGCCGCTCCAACTTCCTCACTTCAACGAAGTATCGCGCCATTGAGTCATCGCAAAGATCGATACTCCTTGTTAACTGATTGATGACCACCGTGAATCTCCTTCACGATCAACCGTTGGACACCAAGCGACTTGCACGCTCTTAGTCCGCGAGGAGGGCCTCGTACTCTGCGGCGTTGTTAGTCGCCGCAAAGTGTAGTTGGATAGAATCTTTGGAGTTGCTCTCCTTGAGGAGATGAGAACAAAACCAGCCCCGAGTTTCGGTCTTGCGAGCCATCGAAAAACATGGTCCAGAGGGTTCATCGGGTTGCTCGGGAGCTTCACGGGATTTGGGCGGCGAGTCCATTCGGCGACAAAGTCGGCTAGGACACGTGACTTAATAGCGGTTGAGGCGACAAATAACGATCAAACTCGCTAGTTCCATTGCCCACTTGGCTATCGTCCGCTAGATTCCTTGTTCAGTAGGATTTCTCCCGGAGGAGCGTGGTCGGGACCGAGATTTGGTGCGCTGGAAGTAGTGGCGAAGCTTTCGGAGGACATGAGCAAGGCGTGGAGTAACCACGGACCTCGGGGTAATGCTCCTTTGATCCGTGAAGTACCTCGCTCACGTAATAGATTGGTCATTGTATGCTTTCCCTTTCGACCGTCAAGACCGCGCTCACCGCTTGTGGCGTGCAACCTAGGTACAAGCAGAGGCGCTTTCGCCATGCCGCGGGGTAGTCAAGACGGGAGGATTGGACGAGTATCGCTTGGATCTGGAAGGATCTATCGACTTCTTCCGATCCCACTCGAAACCATTGTGCTTGCGCAGGCCTTAAGAAGGGCAGCCAGCGTTAGCCTTGACGGAAATAAACTCGCTTAGAGCGACCATCCGCCCATGAGGCTTTGTACTTCCTTTATGGTAGTTGGAGCTCGCATATTTTCAATGGCCTCGATTTTTTCGGGGTTGGCGAAATACCTTGCGAGCCAATGACATAACAAAGCAACATTCCGGATCGAACACCACGGTACACTTCTCTGGATTTAATTTTATTCGATGCTGGTGAGATTCTGAAAAGTCTCTGCGGGTCTTTTACATGATCTGGAGCATACTTGCTCTTTACAACTATGTCGTCGACATAGACCTCCGAGTTTTTTCATATTTTGATACAGGAAGGTCTTCTCCATTAAACTGAACGGGCATTAACACCAGACATTCGCAGACCGAAAGACATGGTCGTATAGCGAAAAGTGCGAAAGGGGTGATGAAGGCGCTCTTCTCTTCATCACGGGGAGATGCTTATTTGGTGGTAACCGGGTAAGCATCTAAAAACTCGAAATCAAGGCGTCCATGATCGCATCGACCGGTGATCAATCTGACGTGAAATTGTCTTTAGGACAAGCGGCGTTTAGATCGTGTGATCGACACATCCTCCACTTGCCGCCTTTCTTATTTACAATGACAGGTTGGCTAACCACTCGGTGTGATCAACCTCGCGGATGAACCAATGGCGAGCGGTTTATGTCGATCTTTGATGATCTCTGTTTGAATTCAAAAGCGAAAGCTTGGCGAACAGGCTTTTGTCGGTCGACTGACCGGTTTGTGCTCGATCACCTCCTTGGGACTCCGGGCATGTCGGATGGTTCCCAGATTTAATACATCTGCATTAGCTCGGAGGAAGGCAATGAGCTCGCTTTCCTATTTGGGGTCTAGATTGGCCCCAAATGAACGTATCTTGGAAGTATCGTCAAGCGGCAATGAACTTCCTTGGTTTCTCCCCGGTGAAGGAGATCCTAGAAGCGTCTGAGACTTGGTCTGCGGAACTTGAGACCGCTGGCGGAAGTTAGTCGACCAGGCGAGGGATCTTCGTCGCAATCGGTCTGACTTTGTAGTTGCCCTTGACCGTGATCACACCGTTAGGACCGGTATCTTCACGCAATGGTAAGCGTGGTGGGATCTGACCATAAACTTACCGAGAGATGGCTCGCCCAAGATTGCGTTGTCTGCCGACGGAAGTCGACCACGTCAAAAGTGATCAACTCTGTCCGGAAGTTGCTTGGGTTGCGAAGGTAACAGGTAGGACAACTCGCCTCTAACGGCTTGCGGCTTCTCTCGGAACAATTCCGTAGAAGGGCATAGCGACTTCCTTGACTTGGAGCGAGGAATTTGCATCTCGTCCAAGACTTTAGCGAAAGCAAGTCCAAAGCGCTCCGCCGTCCACTAAGACACGGCCAACTCTCGCGTTCGCGATGGTGGGCGACCACCAGTGGGGCCCGCCGAGGCTTGGTCATCCCATGGGGCAATCCTCACGAGAGAAGGAGATTAGGACCTCGATCCACTTCATCGATTCAGGCCGAGGTTTTGCCTTTTCGACGTTGTGGACCTCCCGCGGCTTCCTTGAGGCTGCGCCGAGAGGTGTAGCGAGGAGCCGCCAAAAATGACGGCGATATGGTTCACAGAGCTCTTGATATTCATCATCATCTTCCGATCACCATCGTCGGTTTGGCGCTTGGCCTTCACGGCATCACCTTGTTCGGGCGGGGTGGGCATTGGGCCCTTGCTTAGTTGTAGAAATCTTGAGCTTTGCGACCCAAGTTCTCTGATGGCGTATATCGTGCCCGTAGTCTTTGGTGGAACTTACAAAATCGGTCGCTCGGACCTTTCTTGCCTTGTCCGCCTCCACGGCGGGCTTTTGCCCTTGTAGTTATTGTTGGGCTTCTTACGCCCGTCCTTGGGAGGAGGTGCGCGATCCATACTGCGACGGTATTGTTCGCATCACCTTTGTTCTTCTTCTTCAGGACTTCTTGTCACGGGAACATTCTTCTTTGCTCTTCTTCTTCTCATCCACACCAGTGGTGGGCGGCTTTCGCCCTTGTCGAACGCCTTTTTATCTTGAGCAGCTCTGCGCGTTGGCATATGATCGGCCGCCTTGAACAGTCGTTGGCGGTCCAGTCTCATTGATTTCGAGATCTGGGTGAGCAGCTCGTCGCGGACTCCGTTTTTGAAGGCGCGGACAATGATTCATCCGAGATGTTCGGGATCGTGTTGCGGATCTTAATGAAACGCTTCACGAAGTTGCGGAGGGTCTCCCGTTCATCTGGATCATCTGTGCAGATCATCCTCCTTGCCCGAGCGCACGTAATGACTCTGGAAATTAGCGATCGAGGCGTCACAAAGCTGGTTCCATGGTGATGGAACCCTCTTGCGATTGAATACCACGTCCGGCGGCACCCTCAAGGACGGTCGGAGGTAATTAGCCATAACAAGCTCGTCACCCCGGCCGCCATGATGGCCGTGGCGTAGATGGAAAGGAATTCCTCCGGGTTACGAGTCCCATTGTACCTCTCCATGTGGCCGGGCTTGAATTTTGAGGGCCACCGGACAGCCCGGCTCGTCGGAGAAAGCCCTGCAGCCCAGAGCATATGATCGGCCACCTTCCCGGCGAACCTAGTCTTGAGAAGGCGTTGGTCTTGTTGCGCGGGGGAACTCCTGCTGAACGGGATGACTCGGCCTGAAGAAACTCTCTCCGGGACAATCCACCATGCTCCTTCCTCGTGGTGGCGACGACGCGCTCCTCACGAGGGGACCGTCCGTGATCATCACGTGCGCGCTTGCCCCTGTGGTCGCGATGACTACGAGGACTTGGCGGCGGCGGCGACCACGGGTAGCTTTGCTCATGGGCGGTGATCGCCGATGGTGGCGGGGTCACGCGATCGATCGAGTGTCCGAATCATTCCGGCAACTTAGGCTGCTTGCCGCTGAGGAGTTGTTGACTTCTCCTAGAGACTTTAGGCCTTGACCCGGTCGCTCTCGTTAGTCGCATAAAGACGCCCATGCGGGCGAGATCAACTTTGATTGGTGGATCTAAGGACCGTTGCTATAGCCGAGCCGTTCCGACTTTGATCTATGGGTCACAGGATCCACTGAACCATCCGCGTTACGCCGGTGGAGTCCGGTCACGCGAAATTGACCCGACGAGGAAGCTTCCGCCGGAGACTTAAGCGCCAAGACGCGAGGTGGTCGCGACATTTGTGCGTTTACCGGTCGCGAAACCGTGCTAAGGTTTGATTGATGGAATCGTCGAAATTGCGGCGAATGGCGTCCCGCTTTCATGGCGACTGCGCGACCTCGTCTTGATGCCGGCGAGTTAATCTGCCCGACCTCAACGGCCGCCACGGCCGTCGCGGGATCCTCGGAGGTTCCTACATCGGCCATATTAACGCTGCGAGGCCATGCGAAGGTATGCTAGACGGTGTCATCGCTTGTGTCTCCACGGTGGAATCTACCGACATAGCCTTGGAATCGACAAATCTAAACCGTCGTAAAGATCGCCGCCCGTGAGTCGCTGCCGATGGCGGAGTGCGATCTGAGGCTATCCTCGCCATGTAAGCGGAGACATCCGCACCGGATGCGGAGAGCGTTCGAGACCGAACGGATCGTCTGAATCGGCGAGGATGAGACATCCTGTCCTTCCGAGTCGTAGCCCTCGGGAAGTATCTACAGATCGGCGACGGAGTTCGACATGCTCGACTGCGTGTCCCCACGACGGCGCCGGTTGTCGGCGGTTGAATATCGATCTCAAGTCGCTAAGGTTCTTTAAGATTGAGATAGGAACCGCCAAACAATGCGAACAAAGAACGAGCAGAGACGATGGTTTTATCCCGGTTCGGGCCTCTCGAGAGATAATAGCCCTCGTCCGGCCTTTCTTATATATCGAGAGATGAATACAAGAGATGGCTCGGCGAGAGCGAACAAGTCTCGGCGAGATTATGGTATCTGAGGAAGCAATAATCACGAAGATCAAGTGCGGGAGCCCTCTACACGCCGTAGGGCCTTGTTTATATAGTGCGAGCAAACCGACCTCTGGGGAATATCGGGCGGACTAACTATGAGATCATAGCGAGCTCATACATGCCAAATATATCCCGAGGCGATAAGGCATACTCCTAGTCTTGAGGATCACGACTCCTAATCCAATCCGGAAACCAACGTCCCGGTCTTCACGTAGCCGTCAGAACTCTTGTTCGAGTAAGACTCAAACCACGAATCCTAGGCCGTTCGCACCGTGCCGACCAAGAGGCTATTCGGCGGGAGATGCACACGGATAGAACCTTCCAGCCGAGCCGGGCCCTAGTAGGTCGTTCGATTGGGCCGTCAGGGAGTGAGCCATGGCAATGGGCCGTAATCTAATCCCCGACAACTAGTTTAAGGGAGCGGCCAGGCGGCGATCGTGCCTTGCCCGCCACCGTGTCGCTTGGGCCCAACAATCGGCGAAGTCTTGGTGCAGCCAGGATCGCTTTTGAGCAAAACCGCTAGTTTAAAGATTAAATATTTAAACATTATCCTCATTTCTCATGCCACTCCTATCTCTACTATCCACATCTCTCCCCTCTCTCTGTGCATGTCCTCCTTTCCTTGATTCAACTTATACCCAACGTGGCCGAATCTAACGAGCACGACGAGGGCTCACCGGATTTGAGAAAAAAGATGGTAAAGAGGAGTTGCTCGTTGGAATTTCACATATGTACGTATGAAACATTCATGTTTGTTTGTCGAAACTTTGCTTTTATTTTCATGAAGCATCTAGTTTGGCAATATTGGTTGACTATATTTCAACATGCTATCACGATGATTGACTATATTCTCATGGAGCATCTAGCTAGAACATTTGTTCCAATGTTCTTTTAGAATATTTCAACGCTGGCCAACTATATTTCAACATTTCTATCATGTATTTTATTATGTTCTGTTGTTTTTTTGATATGTTTCAACAGTTTTATTGATATATTCCAATAGTTGTTTTACTGTTTCAATGACTTTATATTATTACATGTTCTATCTGTATAACATCATGTTTGAATAAACACGACCAAATATTTCAATAGTACATTACGTATGTTTTCATATCATACTGTAGATGTTCAGCACAAGTTGATTATATTCAAAACAAGCGTCTGATTTTTCTCTCAGATGTCCTATTGTAGCGACCTCCTTCAAGATTCCATCTTTCGTAGAATCGAGCAATGTTTTTACAAGGTTTAGCTGGTGTGAAAATTATTGGTGCAAAATTATGAGGATTGCTACGATGTTTGCGAGGTACCTCGACGTGGACCGTTGATTACAGAAGGGCATTTAGGGAAGTGGAAATTTTATAACGAGTGGTAGTTGGGTAATTACTTGAGGATTAGTGGGTAATCCAATCTGATTATCTTTCTCTCCCCCCCTTATCTTTCTCTCCTTCCCATCCATGCCTCTCTTGGAGAGCGATGTCTGAGCTGCCAAGAACAGTTCAACTTATCACACTCGCCGTCATCAAAACACAGCTCAATGTATCACCCCTGGAAACATCACAAACCCAATCACGAGTATTGGTAGCAAGCTAGCATAATAATTAATCGCCAATTAAGATCACCGGATGAAACATCAATGCCCAAATTCGGTCTCGAGTCACGAGCACGAGAGAGTTCTGCGCCATGGCCCCAAGCAAGCGATCAAAGGCGTGTTGTGAATAATCCAGCTCGTTCTTTAGCTAATTTCTTGATTAGTATAAGTTCGGTTTGTTTAAATCGATTAGTTCTTTAGCACGGAATGTTTCTCACGCCGGGTCTCGCGCAAAGACGTTCGAGTGGGGATGGCGCGCTTCATGGAGAACATGGGGAAGCTATGGCGCTTCTAACCGCACCAAAACGTGTTCTTCCTCTGTGTTTATCGCGTGTATTTGTGGCCGGAGGCAGCTCGTGAGTGCTTGGAACAAAGCGGGCAGTCATGGCGGATGATGAGATGCAAAGGCGGGCTGCTATGGCCAGTGGCGCCGACAATGGCGCCATGGGCAAAGCGCGAGGGACCGTGGGGAGAGGAGGAGGCGGGCGAGGTAAGGGAGGAGGCGGCAGGAGGAGGAGGTGGCTACCCCTAGTTAATTAGATCTTGAAAATTACGCAGCTACCCCTATACTTAAGTCTTCTTAAGACTTTCTGGCGTTATCTTTTCATCTTGGATTATTCGATCTGAGGAAATGGACGACGACTCATGTCATCCGCACACACCTTAGAATTTCCCCAAAATTATATGCTTCTTGCAGGTACAAGGTCGCTCTCGGCCTCGGCTCTGCCTTGCTCTACCTCCACACGGAATGCGACCAATGCGTCGTGCACGGGGACATCAAGCCGGCGAACGTGATGCTCGACGCGTCCCTCAACGCCAAGCTCGGCGACTTCGGGCTAGCGAGGCTCGTCGACCACGGAGCTGACGCGCGAACGACGCAGGTCGTCGCAGGCACCGCCGGCTACATCGACCCGGAGTTCGTCGGCAGCCGCCGGCCCCGCGCCGACTCCGACGTGTACAGCTTCGGCGTCGTGCTCCTGGAGATCGCCTCCGGCCGGCGGCCGGCGGCGGCGATGCTGAGCTGGGTCCGCGACATGTACCACCGGGGCCAAGTCCTCGTCGCCGCTGATCCGAGGCTGAACGACGGCGGCGAGTTGGACGAGGCGCAGTTGCAGCGGGTGCTCGTCACGGGCCTCTGGTGCGCGCAGCTCGACCAGAGCCGGCGGCCGTCCATGGCGGAGGCCATGGATGTCCTGCGAGCCGGAGACGCCGAGCTGCCGGTGCTTCCGGCCGCGAGCGGCGCTGGTGGCGCAGAGCGAATCCGTTCGTTGGAGGAACGTGCTTATGGCGATATCTCGGATGAGGACTCTGCTTCTGCTTCTGCTGCGCGTTCGTCAGCTGCTGCAAGTGCGTACTTTACTTCCATGGATTCAGCTAATCTACATGCAGACAGGTGATTGATTCGTCTGTTTGGATTTAATTATGTTTCATGTCGTGTTGTGTAATGCTACCAGCCGGCTATGCTAGAACTTCATGCTGTGTTTGGAACGCGAAATGTTTTTTACATGAATTTACGAAACTCTGCGCATTGTCTTCTTCTTCTTCTTTCGAACAAGCAAGAGCGAGCAGCACAACGCTGAAGCTGCACCTGTCGACCATGGCAATAGTGCATTAGCAAAATGTGGAAAATGTATAGGTTATATCGGGCATTTTCTTCGTTTCTCAAAAAAAAAAAAAACGGACTTAATTTTTAACTTCTCACATGTCGTCCGAATTGTTGAAAAAAAAAAAGGACGTCGATACTAAATCTGAACAACCTTAGAGGCACGATGTTTGTTAACACAATTCGGTTCTTATTTTATATCTGTGGGGCAACGATCATGGACGCTCCCTCCCAACGATGCAGCATACCGGTCGCTCGGGCCACTACCACGAGCCGGCTGTGATTTTGCTCGTTACAGGTTACACCAGAGGTGTCCCTTATTTATATAGGAGCTAGGATACGGGTTCGACTCTAACACGATACTCTCCTGCCTATTACAATACAGAGTCCATATAACCTACTTGCACACATATTCGACACCAACCGTAACAAACTCCATCTTGACGAATATGACGTCTGCCATCTTGAAGTCGTCATAACGTCTTGTGCAAACCCATGTATCGGACTCTGGTTGTCTCCTTTGCTGCTTACATTGAGCTACCCGACGTGTCTTACTTGACTTCGGACTCGCCTCCTTTTGGAACTCAATTCTTGAGCCCTCGAGCACGCTTCCCAAAGTGCCACCACACACTCTCTGTGCACGGCCACATGCCGCACCCTGGCCAGACGTCCACGACACGATAACCTCCAGGCTTCCAGCAGTGTCGTGGCACCACCTCCTGTGCAATATTGGAAGCGTCGCTCTCCGTCCCAATATATCCGACCGTCTCGCCGCATCTGGGGGCCGGTCTAATTGCGAGCACCGAAGCCCCTATCCGATAGCCACGTTAATTGTTAGCCCAATCACTACGTCTTGTAGATCCTTGCCAACGGTAGCCCGTCAAACAGTCCCGCCACCATACTCCACCTTGCGTTGAATTTAGCATTTTCCCTTTATACATGCATGTATGCATAATCCTCACACCTCCTCCAAGATCAACCGCATCACCGAATCTTAGCGTTGATACCACTTGTTGCAAAAAAAAAATGATTCGTCGATAGTAGATCTGGACGACACCGATGGTACGATATTTGGTAACGCAGTTCAACTCTTAGCCCACATATGCGGGGCAATGATTATGGGTGCTACTCCCCAATAACGTAGCATATTGGCCGCCTGGGCCACAGCCACAAGCCGACGACGACCACATGCATGCCTACACTGCTACATTGGTTGTTACAGGCTACATAAAGAGGTGCCACCTATTTATATAGAAGCCAAGTCACAAGTCCGATTATAACACGACCCTCCCCTGTCTATTACAACATAGAGTCCATGTAACCGATTGTACGCATATTTGACACCAACTCTAACACACATCCTTTGCACATTTACAACATAAAGGAAGTCCATTTTGACCCCTTAGACTATTGTCCCAGTTGGATTTTCCTCCCTCAATTCTCAAAACTGGATAACCAACCTCACTATATTATTCATACCAGCAAAGAAAACCACAGTTAAGGGTGGGCGACGAGGCGCTGCCTCTTTTGGTAGATTTCTCGAGTTTGTTTCTAAAATGGCGTTTCAAAGAGAAAACCACGATAGCACGTCAGGAGTCTTGTTTTCCCTAGCCTTCGCAGCAGGGCGTTGTGAAGAGAATGAAGTAAAATATCCTAGAAGCCATGAGATAGACATGGGCCACATGACAGGTGCCATGAGATAATGAAGTAACATGGCAGTTGCCATGAGTTAGACATGGCAGGTGCTATGGGATAATAAAAGAATGGTAGTTGCCATGCGATAACCTTGGTAGGTTAAAATCGGTAGAAGCCAGTGTCGGGGATAAAATTACGGCCCATTGCCATGGCCCACTCTCTGACGGCCCAATCGAATAGCCTCCTAGGGCCTGCTCCCTAAAGGGCTCTTTCAGGTCCATGTGCATCCGGCCGAACAGTTTCCTGGTTGGCACGGTGCGTAATGGTCTAGGATCCTTGTTCGAGTCCGACTCGAGTAAGAGTTCTGCATGGCTACGTGAAGACCCGGACGTAGTTTCCCGGATTGGAGCAGACGTCGTGATCCCCAAGAATTGGAGTATACCTTATCTACCTCGGGATGTATTTGGCATGTATACGAGTTCGTTACGCTCTCGTAGCCCGGCCCGATTATCACTCGGTAGGTCGGTTGTTCAACACTATATAAACAAGGCTCCTACGGCACGTAGAGGACACACGAGCGAACATCATCAGACCAGAAGCCAAGCCAAGATCGCATATTACTTATTGTACACCCAGAATCTCGTCGAGACCTGTTCGTCTCGCCGAGTTCCCTCTTGTAATCGTCTTTCTCATAAAGAAGCACTGGACGTAGGATTATTATTTCCTCAGAGAGGCCCGAACTAGGATAAAAACCACGTGGTGCGCTTTCGTTTGCTTCTTGATTCTTTGTTTGCCTTGCTCGGCAGTGTCTTCTATCTCCCTTTCTCAAGAACCTTAGTTGATTTGGGACCGAAATCCCAACTGTCGATAGTTGGCGCCGTCCGTGGGGACATAGTAGATCAAGCCTGTTCGAGCATGTCGAACTCATTCGGCGACCAGGAAATTTTTCCTAAGGGCTATGACTCAGAAGGGCAGGATGTCACATCCCCTGTCACATCGGATCGATTCCTTCGATCTCGATCGCCTTCCAGATCTGGGACGGAACTCTCCGGATATGTTCCGGAGATGGCCTTAGATCATGCTCCCGTCATTGACGATGATTACGGAACCGATGATCTTTACGCTGGTTTAGATCTTTCGGATTCCAAGGCCATGTCGGTTGATTTTTACTGTAGCGACACAGTGATGACACCGTCTAGTGTGCCAACACACGGCCGTCGCAGCGCCAACATGGCTGGCGCAGAGACCTCAGAGGCTCGTGCACGGGCCGCGTTGGCCGACGAGATCGAGCAAATCAATTCTGCTCAGCAATAAGATGGGGCCGCATCGGCTGCTCGTGAACAAGAAGTTGTTTGCCACAGTCTGGACGCCTCCATCAATCAAACTTTACGCGATTCGCGATCGGTATGGCGACAACTCTGCGACCGCCTCGCGCCTTCATCAAGTGCCCGGCGAAGTTCTACCTGCTCGGGTTGAATCCCCGCATAACCAGACCCCGGTCGGGTAAAACGCGGATGCCTCAGGGATCTCAGGACCCCTTGAGCAGAGTCGGGAACGACTTCAAACCATGGCAACGGTGATCAGATCCACCAACCAGGCTAACCTCGCCCTCATGGGCGACGCTGTTGCTTCTCACCTAGAGCGACTGGCTGAAGGCCTTAAATTCATAGGTGAAGTTAACACCTCCTCCGGACAACGCAGTCAGCTTGCCCGGAAGGACTCAGACAGCGAACGTTCCGATCGATCGCGTGACCCTCGTCACCGTCAACGGGCGCATCGCTACGACCAAGTCCCCGTGGTCGCCGCGACTACAGGGGCAAGCGGGCGCGCGACGATCACAGACGATCCCCTCAGGACGAACACATTGTGACGACCACGAGGAAGGAGCGCGGAGGACTGTCTCGAAGAGAATATCACCAGGCAGAATCTTCCCTTTCAACTAGAGTCCCTCCGCGCAACAGGACCAATGTCTTTCCAAGACTAGGCTCTGCAGAAGAAGGTGGTCGGGCATACGCCTTGGGCTGCAAAGCTTTCTCTGACGAGCTCCGCACTGTCAGGTGGCCTTCCAAGTTCAAACCTGGCCACATGAAGAGGTACAATGGGACCCAAAACCCAGAGGAGTTCCTTTCCATCTACGCTACCGCCATCATGGCAGCCGGGGGTGATGAGCTAGTCATGGCTAATTACCTTCCGACTGTCCTTGAGGGTGCTGCTCGGACGTGGCTGTTCAATCAGCAGGAAGGTTCCATCCACTCTTGGGACCAACTTTGTGACGATGTGATCGCCAATTTCCAGAGCTATTACGTCCGTCTGGGCAAGGAGGATGACCTGCACCAGATGATCCAGATGAACGGGGAGACCCTCCGCAACTTCGTGAAGTGTTTCATCAAGATCCGCAACACGATCCCGAACATCTTAGATGAATCAGTTGTCCGCACCTTTAAAAACGGGGTCCGCGACGAGCGGCTCACCCAGGATCTCGAGATCCATGAGACCTGGACCCGCCAACAATTTTTTCAAGACGGCTGATCGCTATGCCAACGCGGCAGAGCGTGTTCAGTACAAGAAGGCGTTTGACAAGGGCGAGCTTCCCGCCCATCCTGGTGTAGATGAGAAGAAGAATAATAACACCAATCCTGGTGACATGAAGTCCCAGAAGAAAAAGAACAAAGGTGCGTCGAACAATACCGTTGCGGGTATAGATCGAGCACCTCCTCACAAGAACGGACAGAAAGAGCCCTCCAATAACTACAAGGGCAAGAAGCATGCTCAGGGAGGCGATCAAGGCAAAAAAGGTCCAAGTGACCGATATTGCCAGTTCCACCAGAACTACGGCCACGATATACACCATTGCAACGACAAAGCTCGAGGAATTCTACAACGGCAAAGGCCCCATACCCACCTTGCCCGAAAAAGGAGATGCCGGCAAGGCCAAGCGCCAAACCGATGATGGTGATCCGGACGATGAGGATGACTATCCAATGCCTGTGAACCATATAGCCGTTATCTTTGGCGGTTCCTCGGCCTATCCCTCTCGGCGCAGCCTCAAGAAAGCTGCTCGGGAGGTCCACAACGTCGAAAAGGGATAACCACAGCCCGAGTCGATGAAATGGACCAAGGTCTCCATCTCCTTCTCTAAGGAGGATTGCCCCACTGGGATGACCAAGCCTCAGCGGCTCCCGCTGGTGGTCGCTCCTACCATCAGCAACGCCAGAGTCGGGCGTGTCCTGATCGATGGCGGAGTCTTGTTGAACTTGCTTTACGCAAAAGTTACGACGAGATCTGATTTCTCGTTCCAAGCTCAAAGAGGTCGCGATGCCCTTCTATGGGATCGTACCGGGAGAAGCTGTTAAGCCGCTGATGCAGATTGTTCTGCCCGTCACCTTCGGCAACCCAAGCAACTTCCGGACAGAGTTGATCACATTTGACGTGATCGACTTTCCATCTGCCTACAACGCGATCTTGGGCCGGCCATCTCTGGATAAATTCATGGCCGTGTCCCACCATGCATACCACTGCGTGAAGATTTCGGGCCCCAACGGCGTGATCACGGTCAAGGGCAATTACGAGGCCGCTCTAGATTGTGATGAGCAATCCCTTACCCTGGTCGACCAACTTCCTCCGCGTAGTCCCGAAGTGGCGCAGACCAAGTCTGCCCGTCCCAAGGTTTCTCTCCAGCCAGGGGGAGAGACCAAGGAAGTTCCGCTGTCTCTTGACGATCCTTCTAAGACAGTTCATTTGGGGGCCAATCTGGACCCCAAATAGAAAATCGAACTCATTGCCTTCCTCCGAACTAATGCAGACGTGTTTACCTAGGAGCCGTCTGATATGCCCGGGGTCCCAAGGGAGGTTATCGAGCACAAACTGGCAGTCCGGCTGGACAAAAAGCCCATTCGCCAGAAGCTTCGTCGCTTTTCGGATTTCAAGCAGGGGATCATCAAGAATCAGCTTGGTAAGCTGCTCGCCGCTGGGTTCATCCGCGAGGTTGATCACACAGAGTGGCTCGCCAACCCTGTGATCGTAAATAAGAAAGGCAACAAGTGGCGGATGTGTGTTGACCACACTGACTTGAACGCGGCTTGTCCTAAGGACAATTTCCCGTTGCCTCGCATAGACCGGTGGTCGGCGCGATCATGGATGCCCAAACTTTGGGTTTTTGGATGCTTAGTCCGGTTATCACCAAATAAGCATCTCCCCCGAGGATGTAGAGAAAACTGCCTTCATCACCCCCTTCGGCACTTTCTGCTATACGACCATGTCTTTCGGTCTACGCAATGTTGGTGCCACCTTCCGGTAACAATGGAAAGACTTTCCCGAGCAGTAGCGGAAGGAACTGGAGGTCTATGTTGACGACATAGTTGTAAAGAGCAAGTATGCTCCGGATCATGTAAAAGGCCTGGCCGAGACATTTCATAATCTCACCAGGCACAGAATTAAATTGAATCCAGAGAAGTGTACCTTTGATGTTCGATCCGGCATGCTGCTCGACTATGTTATAGGTTCGCAAGGAATTTCTGCTAACCCTGAAAAAATCAAGGCCATTGAAAACATGAAGGCTTTGACCACTGTTAAGAAAGTCCAGAGCCTCACAGGACGGATGACTGCTTTAAGCAGGTTTATTTCCCGTCAAGGCGAACGTGAGCTACCCTTCTTCAAGGCCCTGCGTAAGCACAATGGCTTCGAGTGGACAGAGGAGGCTGACAGATCTTTTAAAGATCTAAAACAATACCTGTCCAACCCACCTATCTTGACTACCCTGCGACATGGCGAACAGCTTTTCCTGTATCTTGGCTACACGCCACAGGCGGTGAGCGCGGTCTTGACAGTGGAGAGGGAAGGCATCCAGCGGCCAATCTATTACGTGAGCGAGGTACTTCGTGGATCAAATGAGCGTTACCCTGAGATCCAAAAGTTGCTCTACGCCTTGCTCATGTCCTTCAGAAAGCTTCGGCATTATTTTCAAGCGCACCAAATAATGGTCCGACCAAGTTTCCTCTGAGCGAAATCCTATGGAACAAGGAAGCAGGCGGACGAATAGCTAAGTGGGCAATGGAACTAGCAGAGTTCGACATTCTGTTTGCTGCCCGAACTGCTATCAAATCCCATGTCCTGGCTGACTTTGTCGGTGAATGGACCTGTCCGCCCAAATCCCAGGAAGCTCCCGAGCAACCTGAAGAAACCCTCTGGACCATGTTTTTCGACGGCTCGCGCACTGGAAACTCGGGGGCTGGTTTTGTTCTCATCTCCCCTCAAGGAGAGCAACTCCAGTATTCTATCCAATTACACTTTGCGGCAACTAACAACGCCGCGGAATACGAGGCCCTCCTCGCGGGACTAAGAGCGTGCAAATCGCTCGGCGTCCAACGGCTAACTTTGTAGGGAGATTCGTAGCTGGTCATCAATCAGGTAAACAAGGAGTATCAGTGCTGCGATAACTCAATGGCGTGATACCTGGTTGAAGTGAGGAAGTTGGAACGACACTTTCGATTCTTCGAGGTGCTCTTCGTGCCCAGGAAGGACAACTTCTTGGCCTACCAGCTGTCCAAATTTAGATCCTCACGCAAACCTGCCCCTGCAGGGGTGCTCGTCGAGCACCTTTATAAGCCCTCTATCATGTCTCCAGACGAGGCAACAGAGACAGGTGGTGCTGTCTCCGTCATCGAGGAGGCTGCTGACTAGACAACGCCATTTATCCGGTACCTTGTAGATGGGACCCTGCCCGGCGATGAAGCCGAGTGTTCTCGGCTTATAAGGCGTGCTAGTCCATACAAATTTATGGACGGCATCTTTTACCGGCAAGGTGCTCTAGGAGTACTCTCCAAGTGCATCTCGCAGCAGGAGGGTGTGTTCCTTCTTAGGGACATACACGAGGGTGCCTGTGGCAACCACGCCTCCTTCAGAACTCTGGTCGGCAAAGCGTTTCGCATGGGTTATTATTGGCCCACAGCTCTACAGGATGCCCGAGATGTGGTAACTAAGTGCAAGGCATGCCAATTTCACGCCCGGAAGGCCCATAAGCCCGCTCAAGAGCTCCAAACGATCCCCTCATCATGGCCTTTCTCTACATAGGGTCTGGATCTGCTCGGCCCGTTCCCCAAGGGGTTCAAGGGCAGCACGCACTTGCTCGTCGCCATCGACACCTATACAAAGTGGATTGAGGCCGAGCCTGTGTCATCACTTCACGCCAAAACGGTTGTGCGCTTCTTCAAAAGCAATGTGATCACGCGCTTCGGGATTCCCCACAAACTGATCACCGATAACGATCCCTAGTTTAGAAGCGAGCTATTCGAGAATCTGCGAGCAGTGGGCACCAAGCTACGCCGCCTCGTGGCACATCCACGAGCAATGGAAGCGATCGGCGAGCTAACGGACAGATAGTCCAGGGTATCAAACGGCGAGTGTTCGCGACTCTCAACGAACACAGTAAAGCCTGGGTCGACGAGGTTCCTTCCGTCATCTGGGCCGTGCGCACCACAGCCAGCCGGGCAACCGGGGAAACTCCTTTTCAACTGGTCTACGGTGCAGAAGCCATCTTGCATGCCGAAGTGGTACTCAGCTCGCCTCGCACGAGCTCGGTCAACATGCTTGACATAGAGTAAGAGCGCTTGCTCGAACTCAATCTCCTCGAAGGCACAAGCGACCGGGCATAAGTCAGAATGGCGCGCTACCAGCAAGATCTTCACTGGCACGCCGCCAAATCCATCCGACCAAGGGCTTTGAAGGTGGGAGACCTCGTTTTGCGCCGCGTCCAGAACCTGTCCAATGCCAACAAGTTAACTCTTCGCTTGGAGGGCCCGTTCGCGGTCGTTTCTCTTTGCTTCGCCAGTAGGCCGTTACCGCAATGGAGGACGGGAGAGAGCTGACCTGTACTTGAAACATCGACCAGCTTCGTAAGTTCTTTGTGTAGGTCTTTCAGTTGTTTTTTCTTAGCTCTGCGTTTTTGTCAAACTTCACGCCTTAGTTCGTCCAAGTCTCTCGGGCTGTCATGAAAAGTTCAATCTAATCAATAAGTGAATGTTCGCGGCCCACTGCGGCCCTTTTCACATCTTATCTTCTCAGACTACTTTTTCTCTGGTAACACTTGATGGCTGCCAGATCTTGCGAACTCTTGGCTTCGCGGTCTTCAGGATTTTCCTGCCCGCATCTAGTTTCAGCAAGTTCCTAAACTCAGGGTTGCGTAACACGGCTTTCCGCCTTGCGACTAAGTCTGCTCTCATAAGCCCCTAGCGGCAGAAGCACTTACCGCTCTCGGCACAACCACTTGGCAAAGCCTGCTCTCGTAAACCTCCCGCGGCAGAGGCACTTTCGTTGGAATTGCCTAACTTACATTGACTAGCAGTTCGTGGAATGAGTAGATCAGGTTGCGAGTGTCGCTCTATCTCTCTACGCACGTACTTGAATTCGCAAACTTAGGTCTTCAAGCATCGTCCGTACCGGGGGCTAGGGTGTCGCTCTTCTGCTTGTGTACCTGTTCGACTTCGGAAACTCAGGTTTTCGAACAGATGCACAACAGGGGCTGGGAGTTAGGCTGGCGTCCTACCGTTTTTTCTGAAGACTCTCTAGCGCTGTTTTGCCTTGCTCCTAGTTTCCTGTTTGTTTTTGTCTTTTTGCTGCTCTTTCTTGCAGGGAAAAGGTAAGAGTTTATTTACACTGACAAGTTTTTACAGGTACAAAAGGCCCTTTTGGGTACAAGCCCTACGACTACTACTTAGAAGCAAGCTGCTCATTCAGCTCCTCATCTCTAACTTGAGGCGCAGAGCTTCCCCTTGGGCTCTGATCCCCTCCTTTGCTTTAGCTCGGAGGCGCTCGGCTTCCTCCTTGCTGATCGTCCTGTGCTTGGCTTGCTCCCTAGCCTCTGCACGGAGGGCTTCGACCTCCTCGGTCTTGGCCCGCAGCTGCTCGGTCAGAACTTCGTTCTGATTCCGGTGCTGCTCGGCGGTCTTGAGCTGCTCGACCAGCTCCTTGACCCTTCTTTCCGCGGTGCTCGTCCTCACGGCCAGCCCGCGAAGCTCCTCGGCATCTTCCTGTGAGATCCATAGGCTCGACACCTTCTCCTGAAGGGCCGCGGAAGACTGCCTCTCTTCGGACAGTTGGGCTTTGAGCTTCTTCACCTTCGCCTTGAGTCGGTTCCGGCTTTTGGCCGAGGCAAGGAGCTCCCCCTCGCGCTCCCTTGCCCGGTGCTGCTAGAAGGCCTCTAAGATGGCGCCGCGCTCGATGGCGACGCCTTCTTTGAAATCCGCCATGGTGCCCCGCAAGATTTGAATGAGAGAAGATCAAGTCCGTTACATTAGGTTGCTGGTAACTTAAGCGGACAAGTTAAGATTTCGGGTTTACCTCTTGAAGCCTGCTCTTCAAGTTGCGGCGAAGGCGCTCTCCAAGGCCGTGGGTTGCAAAGCCCCGGCTGCTCGGAACGGCCATAGCACGTTGTCCTCTCCGCTGCGTCTTCTCCTTGCGGGAGCCTGCTCGCCTGGGGGCTCGCCTCCTCTCCATGGACCCTTCGGTCCTGGGAGGGCTGGCGGCGGCATCCTTGCTGCCTTCGAGCTCCTGCCCCTCCTCTTCTTCCTCCGCCCGAGTAACCTCGGGCAAGACCGGCGTTGCTCCGCTCGGCGACGCCGGTGGGACCGCGGACAGGGCGACCTGTTCCCCCTGCTCGCGGTCATCTCCCTGCTCCCTGGTGGTGGGACTCTCGCCCTGCTCGCCGGAGATTTCCGTCGCCACAGGGATGGGTTTCCCCTGCGACTTCATGACTTCGCGCTCCGCCTCTTCGGCTTCGAGGCGCTCCACTGCGCCCTTTAGCGCTTCGATCTGGTCGGTGGAGCCCGGCGGGAGCGCGGTCCACGCAGCCAGCTTGTCCTTAAGGGCGGCCAACCTCACTGTCCGTGAAGCACCGTGTAGGTGCTCGGGCAGGAGTGACCGCTCGATCGCCGCGTCCACGTCGTTGGTGGTGATCTCCTCCTCGGCAGCTGATGAAAATAATGCGTTAAGACCTAAGCGGTTCAGTAGAATGTAAGGGAATGGGTCTTGCCTTTACATACCTGCCGTGCCTGCCGCGGGAAGCTTGATTCTCCTCGTTGCTCCGCGACGGAGCTTGCGCCTCTTGCTCGGCGGATCCTCGGCTTCTTATTCGCCTTGGCTTTCAGGCGCCCGCGGCGATAAACTCAGCTCCTTGGTGAGCTGAGCACTCTTTTTGCGCAACGCAAGGAGACCCTCCTTGCGCACGACCTCCTTCTCGAGCCTCCTCTGCTCGGCGATCTGTTGCAGCTGTTCCATATGGCCCGGGTGAGCCCGCGCATAGCGCTTTAGCCAGTGGGTCAGATTTCGTACCTCCTCGTCGCCTTGCTCGGTGAGGAGGGATGGGCTTGGGCGTTCCCCCTTTGGCTGGCCGTGCGCGCGCTTGACCTGCTCGGCGCGGATCGTCGCCGCAGGGGGCTTCGGAGGCGGTTGGCGGCCGCTGCGGCGCAGTGAGCTCCGCGTCGGCCCAGCGACCATCTTGGGCTTCCCGGCCACCTTGGCCTTGCCCTTCCTCGCTTCCTCCTTATCGGACTCTGAGAGCTCATCGACGATCCCGCCAATGATCAGCTGCTCGTCCTGCGTGTTTGGAGGCGAATGTGAGCATGCTTTAATTATGTAAGTTTAGCAACTCAGATGAGGGTTTTGCGTAAGTTACCTCTGATGAGCGGACGAGCACGTTTTTTGGGCATGTGTAGGCCACCACGCCAGTCACCTCGGTGTCTTTCCTGACGGCCTTCAGCATGGCGTCGACTTGCTCCGCCACCCATGCGTCGGTAGGTTTCACTGCCCGAACAGAAGATGTATTTAGTTCCTGTTCGGATTAATCCCAAAAAAGGGGTGAACGTTTGAGGGACTTACTCGAACTCTCCGTGGTGATGTCCTCCCAGTCTTCTATCTTATAGAAGGGGTAGGACCTCTTCCACAGCGGACAAATCCTGTTCGCCATGAAGTCCCGGATGATCTCCCTGCTCGTGAGCCCGAGGCCCACAAGGGAGGCGATCTTTCTAGTCAAGTACCACTCTTCGCCGGTCGACTCCGGCCACGGCATCTGCGTCCCCTCCGCCGGAGCCTGTCCGGTGAAGGAAAGCTTGCTATCGCGCTCCGCTTGGTGTAGAACCACCTCATCCACCACGCGCCCATCGAGTCGAGCAGCGGTGGACGATGGTACGACGCGTCGTCGGCGGTTGCCCGGAGCTTGAGGTAGTAACACCCTAGCCCGGAAGCGGCGGAGCTGCTCCTCGTTACTGCGTAGTAATGGAGGAACAGTCCTACCGATGGATCAATGCCCAGATAGCCTTGCATAGGTGTGCGAAGACGGCCATATAGAGGAACGAGTTGGGGTTGAGATTAGCAACCTCCAGCCCGCTGATGTTCAGGAAGGCCTGTACGAAATCGCTTTCGGGAGACCTCAGCCCAAACATGGCGAAGGGCTCGAAGTTGACGAACTCGTCTTCGAGCGGCTTCGGCATCTCCTCCTCCTCGGGCAGCCTCCAGGTGCCGGCGTCGACGTGTCCCTCGGCTTCCAAAGTTTTCATGTCTTCCTCGGTCATGCTAGTGTCCGCGAACTTGGCCATAGCAATCCCCAGGATAGGCGAGCAGCTTTGGAGGTGGGTTGCGGCTGTTTGATGCTAGCTCAGTTGAAATAGGGCTTGGGAGGGAAAGGCGCGTGAGAACGGAAGTGGCGAGCTGCGGGCGGCTTGGGTGCTCTTTATAGCCATGGTCCGAGCAGCTCTGCAACGGTTTTTTACCACAAAACGGCTAGTTTTTTACTGTAACGGCTAAGTAAAAACGGTCGCCCGTTCTGACTGCGTAGTGAAAATTACCATTGGAGTCTGCCAACGGCTACTTTTTCCGATTCCTGCATCGAGGGCTGGGTGCTCTGCTCGGACAGATGTGATTCCCTATTCGACGCAACAAAGTTGCTCGGCACTGGGCGGGTTTGTTCGGTCCCGAACAAGGCTTGTTCGATTGAACCATAACCTGTTCGGTCGCCTGTTGCATGTCTTTGTAGCAGCAAAATTACCCTCTTCGTGACTTGGAGTCTCAAGAGGAAGACCCCACTCTAGTGAGATATTCTACTTGAGTCTCGGGGCTAGCTGTCGGGGATAAAATTATGGCCCATTGCCATGGTCCACTCCCTGACGGTCCAATCGAATAGCCTCCTAGGGCCTGCTCCCTAGATGGCTCTTTCAGGCCCATGTGCATCCGGCCAAACAGCTTCCTGGTTGGCACGGTGCGTAATGGTCTAGGATTCCTGTTCGAGTCCGACTCTAGCAAGAGTTTTGCACGGCTACGTGAAGACCCGAACGTAGTTTCCCGGATTGGAACTGACGTCGTGATCCCCAAGAATTGGAGTATACCTTATCTACCTCGGAATGTATTTGGCATGTATACGAGTTCGTTACGCTCTCGTAGCCTGGCCCGATTATCACTCGGTAGGTCGGTTGTTCAACACTATATAAACAAGGCCCTTACGACACGTAGAGGACACACGCGCGAACATCATCAGACCAGAAGCCAAGCCAAGATCGCATATTACTTCTTGTACACCTAGAATCTCGTCGAGACCTGTTCGTCTCGCCGAGTTCCCTCTTGTAATCGTCTTTCTCATAAAGAAGCACTGGACGTAGGGTTATCATCTTCTCGGAGAGGCCCAAACCAGGATAAAAACCCTGTGTCTGCTCGTTGCTTGCTGATTGCTGTTTGCCTTGCTCGGCAGTGTCTTCTATCTCCCTTTCTCAAGAACCTTAGTTGACTTGGGACCGAAATCCCAACCGTCGACAGCCAGAGTTCCAAAAAAGAGAGATTGGATTTAAAAATTCTTAGCTATGTTCAATCGTTTTAAAAATATAGAAAAATTTGTGAAATTTGCTTTCCACAAAATAAATTATAACCTTTATGCATGTCAATGTGATTGCGCAAGTATTTACATATATACTCACCCTCGCATTTATTCGCGAGGCCGCTCATTCGAACAAGTAGGTTTAGATTTTTAGTATTACTACCAGGATGACAGTGAACTCGAAGACGACGACTTCACCGACGGTGTTCAAGACGTGGACTACCTCGACACGTAAAACTACTACTACATCTTGCCTGTGGTATCGTGTTAGAATTTCTTTTGGTTTTTACTATGTATTTAAGACTTTCGCTGATGTATGGTTTGCGTGCCAGATTTTTGTATTATGAGCATAAATTATCATACTTTGATGTAATAATTTTACTTTAATGAGAATGATTATGATTTAAGTTCTAAAATTTGAGTGTACTAGCCACTGATCTAGGACTAGTACAAGTAAAACACGGAAGGAGCTTGACTTTGTTCTAACGGGTCCCAACAAAGAGTAAGGGATGAGAGGGAGTGAGACAATAAGGTAGGGAAGAGGAAGGGGAGGCGTTGCGAGCCGTGGATGTTGGATGAACGGTTAGATTAGACCACGACAGTCAGATCAGACATAACTAAAAAGGAAGAGAGTATTAAAGGCTAAGAATATGGATCTCACCTGATGCCAGTCACACAGTAAGCCCGCCACACACTCGCTCAATGCCTCCACCCTTTTCATCCTCATGCGCAGTGGCCTAGCCAGGGAAGGCCTCTACCCCATGAAGTTACCAGGGACCATCGCTGGTGGCAACACCATTGAATTCGCATGACGCAACCAACCATCGAAATCTAGATCTAGTCGGCCACCGCGCCTCCCTACTCCTTCCTCCTACCTTGGTTTTGGCAGGTCGCAACAGTACTCCCTGCCGCCTCGGATCGGCAACGGTGTTGGAGTCATGGGCAGCGGGGTGCTCCAACATAAGCTAGATCATAGGTCAGAGCTAGCCGGCTTCGGACCAAGTTTGAAAAAGCCCAACGCTTTGGAGCTAAGCCTGAGTTTGGTTAGCCAGAAAGTTCAAAGCCCAACTTTACATTGTGTTTTTTTCATAGGCCCAAGCGCAGCTTTTTTTGCGTCGGGCTTAATTTTGAAGTCTAACTTGGTGGTCAAGCCCAGATCAACCTAGCAAAAAAAAAAAACCGATTTCGAGTTAGATCGTGAGATGAAACTGCTCAGGAACAGATCTACTCGAGCAACAAAGTCAAGTACGGCCCCCTCAGCTCGACTCATCCCCACCCTCTTTTGGCTTGGTTCTTTTCAGCGTAATGTTGATTTTTAGTGTAGCAAAACTTATTATTTTTATATAACCTATATGTTATAATAATTTGTAATGATTTTTTTAAAACTTTTAGTGCTCATATCAAAGATTTTAAAACTATTTTTAAATTATTTTTCAGTCTTTTTAAACTTTTTTTTCGAGAACTCTAAACTTTTGTTACCCTAAAACTCAAATGAAATGGCCAAATGGTTCATGGGAGGTCGAGGTTCCCTTGGGTAGCAGAGAGACAGAGGCACTGCATCTCCATACTGTGCAGGCAGAAAAAGGACTGGAGCACCTCGATGTTGTCGCACGATTTTATTATCGAGAAAAAGAATTTTATTTTACTGGGTGACATTTGTGGAAGATAAAACATGCACCCGGCTCAGGCTGTCAGCGGTTTTCAATTTGTTGATTGTTGACGGTGTGTGCTTCCAATGCCTTTCCTGTTCACTAATCAGTAATCCCTGCTAGCCTAGTGAAGAACTGAAGATGATGCCTGCAGGGAAACGATTGGCATACACCAGATCCTGTGGTAAATTTCTTCTAACCAAAAAGACGAAGATCCTAGTTCAAAATAGTATAGAAGAAAATCCGGTCATGCCCTGAGAAATCCAGTTTTTTTTATGAAAAAAAGGAGGAAATCCAGAATTAGAAGTACATCACGAGCTGAGTCAGTAGAGAATCTGGTCAGGCCCTTTTCTTGGGATGCGCCATGTCCAAGAACGTGAGAAAGATAGCGAATCTCGTAACAGAACTCAAGAAAGAAAGCAAGTGGAGCATCATTATTCCAAGGTTCATCTTGAAGCTCCAACATGCATGTCCAAGATATTTTCCAACAGTAGGACTAAGGAACATGAATGAGCACAAGAATAAAACCATAGGACAACTTGAACTCGTGGTAAGCCCATGGTATTTGATGCAAGCAGAAGGCAGGGAGTAGTTTTGAGTTTATGGATTGAGAATTGCAAACTGCGAATTAAAAAGCTTCCAATCCGGTTGAACAAGCTCATGATGAGCTTGCATTCCCCGGCCTCAAGGGTCCTTGCAAGCGCCCTGCAATGATCTGATGATCTCTATTATCGTGTGTTAGCAACTTGGCAATGGATACAGCCAGCATTCATTTCAATTTTTTCAGGCTCCATTCAAATGGAGTATTTCCTTCAAAAAATATACATGACAGTGCAATTTTCAACGAAATTCAAGCGAAATTTCCAGCCACACATGGATGGCGGGTTCTCTCCCACACAGTTATTATACATGACTGACAGAACCCATACTAATTTAGCTAGATAATCAGGCATGCTTCCGGCGTGGACCCCTAATGTCCATGTCAGACAACTATTTTAGTAATGTGAACAGACAGAGGCGGAGCGCATGCGAGGACATCTCGGGCTTGTTTGGTTCGTAGCCTGGCAGGCAAGCCTGGGCCAGGCAACAGATCACAGCCCCAGGCATCCAAAATCGGACGCCTGGGAGCTCTGCCTGGGGCTTGCAACTGCCTGGGCGTTACAACCAAACAGGCCCCTCACATGTGCTGCTGCTGCAAGCTATGAAACACACCAGTGACGAATCACACGGACAAAGGATGGTCCAAGATCCAGGCGCCCAGGGGGGCTTTCTCAATAATTGGACAAGAACACCAAAGAATGGCTGTATTTTGTACATGGATGCAAGCTGGTCATGACCCAGGACAAGTGTAAAGAAACACCATGCTCATTGCATGGCCATGGTAGATCCCATACATTTGCTTACTTCTATACATCCTTTTCAGAGTAACAGCATGGCGGTGGCATGAAAGGATTATCAGAGAGATAGACCTATCATGCACACAAACTTAATTGGGAGCCAGGAACTTTCTTGGAGTTTTTGGTGACTCCCAACTATATCGCTTTTCATGAACCTGAAACTACGTAGTACTCAACGGCTCTTTGGGAATAGAAGAATCAAGAAAGAGTACATATATGAGCTAACAGTTATTTCAATTTGACAGAATATCCATAGAAATATATGAAACTATTATTTCAGTGAGTGGAAAAGCTATGTTGAACCAAGCAGGACATAAACATATAGTAGGAAAATGACCGAATTGACCATTTAAATAGATAGGATGTTCTCAAAGTGAATTTCAATCTGCCACAGCAACAGCAAATTACAGATGTGCCAGAAAACATTACCAGCCATTCATTAAGCTTACAATATCTTGTAATTCAAACATCCACAGTCTGAACAATGCAAGCAAAATGAAATGGACATAAGCTTAAGCCATACTTTTATGATAAAATGCACGTACTATTGATATAGTTACCATGATAGGGAGCATAGACAATTGAAGCATGAACCCACTCTTCAACTGCAAAGACAAACTTGCCAACACGAAAAATCCGACCCAATTCCAGCGGGTAAGAAGATCAATCTTTCTACAGAATGGATAAGCAATCAGATAATTGACACCGTCAATTGCCTCATACTCCAATGCTCCTCCAAATCATCCATGGGTGTTCACAGCCTCCCATACCAAATTCTTTGGCGCAGCACCGCTAGCGGCATTCCTGGCCTGCAATGCGGCAGCCCTCAGTGTCTTCCATGTCAACACATTCGCCTCCCAGAATGAAGCGGCAGCATAAGGCAGCCCATGCTTCTTGCAAAGGTCACGGACAAATGGAGCCACCTTCCGAAAGTGGCATCGAGGGAGGCGAGGAAACAAATGGTGCTCGATCTGGAATTGCAGACCACCATGGAACCAATCCATCCATGGTGGGCACGTAATGTCAAGCGTGCCAGCCGTCTGCTTCTCAAACCAGTCGTTCCCCTTAGGCGGTCCTACATACACCGCTGATGAGAAGTGATTCAGGCAGAATTGAACATGCTGAATACCGCAGATGACAAAGCTGGCAACCACGAATGCCACCCTCTCCCACCAATTGGGCAGGCAAGATATCAACAATGGGTACCAAAGCCAGAATGCTGTAACTCCGGCGATCTCCAGCCCCCGCTGGGGCACTCTCTTGTTTGTCAGGACGAACAGGGCCGACTGCACAAGAAGGTTTATCCTGGCGAAGCACATCACCGGGTAGAATGTCCAGTGCTGGTAGCTGATCAGGAGCTTGGATGCGGCATCGAACGCCAGGGTGCGCTCGTAAAAGTACGACCACAAGCCGAAGAGCTTCGGGGAGACGGCAAAGAGTGGCATGTGCTGGAGGTCCGGGTCGTGGTCGAGGCTGTTGCAGGCGAGGTGGTGCGTGTTGTGGTTGCACTTCCACCAGGCGATGCTGAGGCCGGTGAGGCAGTTCCCGGAGAGCACCTGCACGAAGCGGTCGAGAGCGGCGTAGCCGGTGACGCGGTGGTGGCCGGAGTCGTGGCCCATCCACCCGGACTGGACCCAGATGAAGCCGATGAGGCCGCCGGCGAGGAGGTGCGCCGAGGCGCTGGCGCAGGCGAGGACGCAGTAGAGCGCGGCGCAGAAGAGGACGAGCATACCGGCGAGCTGGACCTTGGGGGTTGGGCCGACGCGCTCGAAGAGCCCCGCGGAGGAGAGCTGCGCGAGCAGGCGGCGGAAGTCGGCGGAGGCGGGGGAGACGGCGTAGTCGGAGAGGCGGCCGACGAAGAAGCGTCTGAGGAGCGGGCGCGCGGAGGGCGGGTGGTAGGCTGCGAAGGCGTCGGTGGCGTCCTGCCCCGCGAGCGTGAGGAGCGGGATGTCCCCGCCGGGGTGGAGCGGGACCCACGGCGTGACGTCGTACACGTCGCCGGAGATGGAGATCCAGAGGTCACCGGCGGCGGCGTGCTTGCGCAGCTCCTCGGAGGAGATCATGCGGACCCCGCCGCCGTCGGCGCCACCGGCGGGCTGCATTGCCGCCTGGGCCATCGGTGGCGCGGATTTGGGTGGAGGCTGGAGCGGGGAGGGGGAGGGGGAGGAAGGGAGGGAGGGGGAGATCAGATCTTAAAAGGAGGGGAGACGGTTGCCAGCCAGCCAGCCAGCCAGGGTGGTTCTCTTTCCTGAAATTCGCGTCCGTTTGCTTCCCTGTATCGAGTTAAACATGTATTGGAAGGTACAGGGCATTTCCGATCCTACCTTTTAAACTTCTTCTATCTAATTATACTATTTTTCCCTAAAAAAAAAACTATTTATCCACTTTTCAATCCCTCCCTACATTTCTCTATCTTATATTTAATTCTCTCTCTGCTGTAATGATAGTTAGGAGAGAAAAGAAAGGTAAGGTTGAGAATGCCCTTACGAGTTGGGCGAGCATCTTCTTCTATGGCACACCGAGTTTCCACTTCTTTTGGTGCACCAAGCTTCCTTTTGGCACCGTTGATCCTCGTTGTGCTTATTAATATCCTCTGATGCCCATATTCTCTGATGCCCAATCCACTCACTCTTCACCATAAAAAATGTCGCAGGGATCTTCGAGCATCGATGGAGTGATGTCTGTGTCACCGATGATATGGTCTTCATCGGCAGTCCTGCATAAAGTGTGTTTCAGTGAACGGATGAACTTCATCCATAAGATCTCTTTAGAACTGCTTAAGGAGAGGCTTGAGAACATACTCTGAGTTTTAGTTTCCTGGGTAGCACCGTGAGGTCAGCGTGTCATCCGGGGCGTGCTCCGTATGGCCCTTAAGATCTCCAATCTGAGGGGCTTCTGAGTTGTCAAATTCATCATCGTCGTTGAAGACGCACATGTATCAAGTATCTCAAGAGTTAATAGCCATTTTTAAGGAAGACGACAACAAGAGTCATTGGTCACACAATAGACTCTAGCTGTCGACAATTGGGAACAAGCTTCTCGAGTCGAGCTTATGAATTGCGGAGCCAGAGAGTCCCCTTTTGTTGCGATCTCTACTTCCAAGATGTCGAAGAGATCTTGGTGTGAGACATAAAAATAGACACCAGGGAGATTTTTATCCTGTTTCGGGCCTCCCGAGCAAGGGATAACAACCCTAGTTCTAGTGCCTTATTAGTATAATCAAGAGATCACCATACAATGTTTGCGTGAGAAAAAATGTAGGTAAGGTTTTTTTCGAGGTGAAGATGGTGATATCTATAGTGTATCTAAGTGCGATTCTCTCTTGCCTCACGCATGAGGGAGCTATGTATACTAAATCTAGGGACATAAATCTAAAAAATAAAAATATATGAGGTAACTAATCCCTAAAAATTACACATGTCAACGCCGTCTTGGAACCATAGCACGCTCCACCATCGATGGCCGAGCCATCACAATGATGGAGTCTTAATTGCCATGGAACCAAAGCACGCTCCTCCATCGATGGCCGAGCCATCACAATGAGGGGGTCTTAATTGCCAAGTCTTTTGATGCCTTGATCAACACGCTATCGAGCAACGCCTAGCTTAGCTCGTCGCTACCATCGTAGTTAACTATTCGCCTACGTGTAACGGGTAAAGAAATACTTGGAGAACATTAGGAGGTGTTTCACTGTTCATGAAAGGCGACACTCAATCCCCAATAAATTTGATTAAACGGATACTTCAGAGCCCTTGGACAAATATAGCGAGATAGAGGGAGTAAGAAGTGGCAGTCCTCGGTAGAATGTTGTACGCCGTTAGTTGGTCAAATCGAGCGAATGTAGTTGTAGACATATTGAGAGAATATTCTAAATTCTTGTAACCTACCATCCATGATGGTTTGACACGATTCACCCAACCAAATACATAAATGAACAACGAGTCTATACCATACTATACGGGAACTATTCCGTTCATGTAACCAAATACACCCGTTTAAAAAACTTGTCATTTGTTAAACACCTTTTGGGTAGCTACTACCGATTCCCTCTCCCCGCCAGGTGTGCCACCCTTGTGTCGTGCCATGTGGGTCTATTGCCCATGATAGAGGAGAGGCAGAGGAGAAAGGGGAGACTTAAATTGATAAACCGATAAAGCACTATAAAATGATTTAGCACTTGAAAGTGGTCGACTTTCCTGGAAAACAGTTTTTCTTAAAGACCAAGTGTTTTCAATTAGAGCTAGTTCAGCCAATTTATCGACCGAGCAATTTTTAAAATGAAACATAGTGGAATATTGAGCCTTTTTAATAGTGGATTTTTTATGGCTAATTTTTTTCGGTAACAGCAATCCGCGGGTCTCAACTTTGAGCAGCAGATCGGATTTTCAAACCCTGAGCCGAGCTGCAATTGTTCATTTTCCTCGCATGGATTACCTAGCTCGTGACTTTGTGTAGTAGGATTATGAGTTCAATCTTTGGTGTATTAAGAAAAGAAAAGAGCAATTTTTGCTTAGCTTATATCTTTTTGAAAAAGCTAAAGAATTCAGCTTGCATAAGTTTTTTTTTTAAAATGTTGATGTCTTTTATGGAAGTTCTCAAAAAACAAATTTTCAGTGAAGTGGGCGGTACTTCTAGAAACTCTCGAGTTTAGTTTTTGGCGAGCGCCAGGCGTCTCGGACGTCCAGCCGGAGCGCTCGCGCCAATCCTACGCATCTGACTAGACCTATTCAAATGCCGGGCTGGGCAAGGCTTCGGGCCGGGCCTGGAGAAGCCCGGTCCTAAAAAACCAGGCTCGAGCCCGGCCCGGCCCGGGGCGTCGGGCTCGGAAATCGGGCCCGAGCCCGACCCGGCCCGGCCTTACCACGGCTTAAATCAAAAACCTCGTTCGGCCGTACCGACCACCGGGCTTGGGAAATGAGGCCCGAGCCCACTTTAAGCCTTCGGTCGGCCGGGCTTTTTCGCCAGAGCTTCCAAACAGTCTACATCGACGCAAGCCCGAGCGAGCGCATCGTTGTTAGTCGTTGCTAAAAGTGCAGTTGATTAAATTTCCAATTAAACTTCTGATTTTTGTATAAAATTCAAGCAGTGTTCAAAATATGTGGAATAAATTTCATAATTTTTCTAAAATCGAGAGCAACCCATTTTAAATACTTTTTAAATTTTTTGATTTTTTTCACTTTTTCAAATTTTTTGATGTAAAACTATGAGAAGGCACTTATGAAACTTACACCTATACTAGCGAAACTTGATCGTGTGCTGATGAAATCTGATGAAACTTGATGAAACTTCGATGTAACCTGATGAAATTTGGATGAAACCTGTTGAAACTTGAATTGACCTGATGAAACTTGAAGAAACTTGTATAAGACCTGTTAAAACTTGCATTAAACCTGATGAAACTTGACAGTTCGGCAAGTTTAACGAATATGAAATCCAAGTTTCAGTAGGCGAAACCCAAGTTTCAGTAGGCAAAATCCAAGTTTCACCAGGTAAGTTTGAAGAGTTATATGGCAACATATATCTTGTTTTGTTCGTAAAAATACGACGAACACGTTGGTGCAAACGGTTTGTGGATTAAAACACCCAGTCAAAAATTATGATCACCGAAAGAAAAAAAATACCGTGGGACCCACCTACATGCCGGCACAGTGCATGTCCCGCGCGAAACTCGCGCGCGCTGCGAGTCCGGCCGCGCCTGACGTACGGCCACAAGCCTTTCCGTTAGTTTTTTTACCAAATGATTGAATTAACTTAAGTAAAACTCATTGGAGAGCACTTTTTCATGTTCTACGTGCGTCAGGATGCAACCAATCATATTTTAAATTTAGAATTCAAATTTGTCTTTTTCTTAAAAACGGATTAATTGTATTGATGCTGTACAAGGAATGCTGGTGCGCTTCGTATATACAGACGCACAAGAAAGGGATGGCTGTGGGGTGCAGAGAACGAAAGATCAAGCGAAGAGAATACGACATGCAGCCAGGCGGGCCGCTGTCCTAAGGATCTGGGTGATGCCGAGCATATATCCTTTGCAATGTTCAATAAAAATCTTGGGGCAGTGAGGAATATGTTTCTTTCGTCCACACGGCTCACGGCGATGCAAAATTACGCCGAAGCACGATAAAATATACAAATCACTTTCAGATATATAATTGAAGGTAAAGAGGGAAGGTTTCGCGAGACTCTGCTTGGGAAACGGGTTGCTTAGATAGAATCTGAGAATAAACTCAGAGTAAAAAAAATTTGTTGTAATCCAACAATCGATCTTGGTTAAGATGATTAATCGATTTAAAAGGCAAATATAAGACATATACGTGAATTTATCAATGTTTTTCTTCATCTATCTTTATTTTTTACACAATTCTCTCTAATGCATTTATGATTAACTCTCTTAGAAGATGTTCTCTCTCGTATTTTCAAGACATTTATAACATAGGTAGTATTGTCATTTTCTCCTCACTTTCTCTTTGTTTCACAACTTGTTTAATCTATGTGCCATTTTAAAAAACGGATTGCATAAAAAAAAACGAAGGGATGCATTCGAGTAGACATTGTTCACAAATTTTCTTCTAATAGAGACATGTTCTATCTAGGATTTTTATTTTGGAACATCGAAATTTCACAAGGCAGTAGTGCAGCAAGATTCCCATAGAAATAGAAAAAACTTCCCACGTTCTACATGGCCATAGAGCTATTGCTTCAACTGCTACTTGGAAGCTTTTAAGGCCAATTTAAAACAGTACGATGTAAATATTGATTTCAACCACATAAATAACTATCTGTTGACATGTATATGCCATTTGCGATCCTATTTGTTGATTTTGTTGCTACCAATGCCAACTCAATGTCTAATTTGAGCAAACTTGACTCCTTTTTGTCACTACCCTTTTTAACCAAGCTTTAAAAAGGGTGCAACCCAATTGGGCTAGCAGAGGTGATACCTCACCATCCGTCCATATACATTTCTTCTTCCTATTTCATTTTTTCTAGGGATATGGTCCCCGATTGTATACGTGATCCTCGTGTAACTTTATCAAGGGAAAATATATCACTCTAGAAAAATGGAAATGTGTATTGTCTCTGCAATGTATATATGTACAAAAAGGATATTTATGATTTGGGGAGCAAAGTTACCCAAAGTATTACCAAGTAACAGCACCTCACCAGTATGTGATCAACAAAATATTAACAGCATCACATCACTAGTTCAAATTGTATCCCAGAAAACAACGAAATACAAGGCCAAGCACCCAGATATCCTTATTTTGTGTTGATATTCTATCTATAGAACCACACCAAGAGCTGCCTAGAAAAACATTTTAAACACCAGTACGAACTGCCGATTGAGAGCATGGCTTCCTGTATGATCGCCATCATATGGTCAGATAATACCTTCAACCAGTACCAGACATCAACCTGAAATAATTCAACCACACAGCGACTTAGACCTTATATCGGTCTTTGACCCTCTTGAGTACTAAAAACTGTCATTCAAAAACATTAACAGTCTTGAGCATGTTTGGAGTGGTTGAATGAATAATATGACCTGAGTTGAATGTTAAGCTAAACGTTGTTCGGTTCTTAAATCTGCTTCTCAAAGCTGATCTGCTTTCATTTATGTTTTTTTAAGAGCTTTTAGAGGTGGCTTCATGATTAATAAAAAACTGGACTAGAAAAGCTAAATGTATTTTCTAACCAAATAAGCCTAAGCCAAGATCTGCTACACTGCCAAGACCAAGTTAGTGAGTGAGACAACATTTCTTCATCGGAAAGTTTTTTATAAACATTGGAAGAAATTTGGGGTGTTTCATAGAGCAACATGCGAGAGAGAAATTGAGCATTAAATACCTTGCTAAACATGAGAATGCATAAGCCAAATATAGCAAACAAAATAAGTGACAAACTTCCCAAAAACAGTCTGGACAATAGCATATGACTATAGTCATTAAGAGAAATCATAGAGACCAAACATAGAGATGGAAAAAAGAGAAAGGACACTTATTACCTAAGTATGATCTAGATTCTTGAACAGATGAAAGGAACCAACTATACAATTCAAATTCCATAGGAGATCAATGTTTTCAAGTCTTAGTCCAGTTGAGTCGGTCCCGTGTCCTAACTAGCCGGCTAGATCAGGTAGACGAACAAATAGCCACAACTACTCAGTCAGTGTACCACCAATCAACCAAGAGAGGGAAGGAGGGAAAAGGAAAGGAAGTGGGGGAGATAAGGAGGAAAAAGGAGTAAGAGAAGAAAAAGAGGAAAAAGCTAAGATTACCATGGATCGTCACTGAGGGCTCCTCCCCCTCCCCCTCGTCTCTCCCCCTCCTACTAGCTTACCCAGTTGCATCAAGGTATCAAGTCACTGCACAGTTACATATCGATGGCTAATCACCAACTAAATGACAACCTAATAAGACTTCAGTAGGCCTTGTTCTTTTCAGCTTAAATTAAAATTTAAAAGCTACCACGGAAAATTTATCATATTTGTACAAGCCAAACGATGTTGTGCTTGTAATCATTTTTGTGTGGTTTTAAATGATTATTCTTAAAGAGTTCCTAAATAATTTTTCATAATTTTTTGGACTCTACAAGGACTGTCTCGAGGGGTCACAACTTTTTCAGATTAAAAGTTTTCGGTAACTTTCAGTTTCAGCTGAAAAGAACAAATCTGAATGTGCGAAGAACAGTCAACAGATACCTAAACCATTATGTCTGAAAAAAACATGCTACATTAGTACAAAGGCATAGTACTAGTACTAATAATTAATATAGGACTGATGGAATGGCCAAAGTATAAAAATATAAAGATGCCACAGAGACTACATGGAAGTACGGATCGTAGAGTGCTTGGGATACAGATTAGTAGTTAATCCTTTATGGGGCCATAGATTTGAAAAGAGAATTAAAAGCATCAAGAAACTAAAATGGGTATGCATACATAGAACAGAATGCATGAACAGAAGAAAAAATTAAGAAACAAAAAAAATGGAAAGCAGATCCTGCAGACAAACAGAGTTCATCTCCCACTTGGCCTTTCCCCCTAAACTACTAAAATGGAATATTAGCAATGATAAAAACATAATGTGAACTCTGGATTTTATTGCTTTAGCAACAAATACAAAACGCCATGCCACAATTTGAAGAACCAAAACACCAAATGGCAAGATATTGGCATATTGCCATGCAACCACATTTTGCCATTTTCATCTACAGATAAAAGACATGACATGATCAGGCTTCAAAGCATGTGTGCCCTCAAATTTCATCATGAACTCTTCAGAAAGTATAAAGTTATAGGCATCACAAAAAATAATCCTGTTAACAATAGTTCAGGTTGGGGACTCTCATATGGAGTAAGTATTGAAATGTAGAAATCAAGGTCGCATCTTGTCTGTTCAGCAGCATATTACTTGCTTTTCTTCAAAGCTATATTGATTTAAAATGCTGAAGGTGTGTGATCTACGGCCACCAATTTTGCATTGTGCTCTATTTTACTTTGTGTTTTAAGCATCGAGAAATCTAATTAAATTGTGGTGCGTACAGCTCTCCAAAGTAATATAATATTGCTTCACCAAAGAGGAATGTTGCGAAGAACCAGTCACTGAATTCCTGCACTTATTGTGCTACGCTGAAAGCTTGTCACAAGTGATCTTTCAGATTCAGTGTGTGTTCAAAGCTATGCTAGCAGTAGCAGGTGTTTGGCAACTGTAGCTACATCACATTTCCCCTTATGAAATAAAACAGGATAGAGAACATAATAGCTAAAAAGCCATTTACCTATGTATGTGTCCATCCGTGTACATCTAGAGCAGTCCAGCAATTAAACAAGTGAAATCAGCCTCAGTGCTGTGACCACTGGATGCTCTTGATGTCAATGCCTGCTTTGGCCATCTCATAGAGTGGACTCATCTCACGGAGCTTCTTCACCTGATGCACAGTAAGATCAATTGCTCTATCCACCTCTTCCTCTGTGGTAAAGCGGCCCATGCCAAAGCGAATAGAGGTGTGTGCCATGTCCTCATCCACCCCAAGTGCCCTCAGAACATAGGAGGGCTCCAAGCTGGCACTAGTGCAAGCACTACCACTTGACACAGCCACCTCCTTCAGCCCCATCAGCAAACTCTCCCCCTCAACATATGCAAATGACAAGTTTAAGTTGCCTGGGTACCGGTGCTCCATACTTCCATTGATAACAACATCTTCGACCTGAGCACAGATGCCATTGAGCAACCGCTGCTGCAGTGCAGTTACTCGCCTGTGGTCATAATCCATCTCTTTGGCTGCAATTTCACAGGCAGCACCGAATCCAACAACAAGTGGCGTAGGCACCGTCCCACTGCGGATGCCACGCTCTTGGCCGCCACCACTCATCTGAGGCTCCACTCTTATGCGAGGGCGGCGGCGCAGGTAGAGTGCGCCCACACCCTTGGGTCCATAAATCTTGTGCCCAGACAGTGACATGAGCCCAATCCCCATCTTGTTGACATCAATTGGGACCTTCCCGAGCGCCTGTGCAGCGTCGGTGTGGAATGGCACGCCCTTCTCACGGCAGATTTGGCCAATCTCCTCAAGCGGCTGGAAAACGCCGATCTCGTTGTTGATGGCCATGACGGAGACAAGACCAGTGTCAGGGCGTATCGCGTCAGCGAGCTGCGCAACATCAACGAGGCCGTCGGGGCGGACGGGGAGGTAGGTGACCTCGAACCCCTCCTGCTGAAGGTACCTGCAGGAGTCGAGCACGCACTTGTGCTCGGTCTGGGTGGTGATGACGTGGCGGCGGCGGTCGCGGTAGAAGCGCATGACGCCCTTGACGGCGATGTTGTTGCACTCGGTGGCGCCGGAGGTGAAGAAGATCTCCCTCGGGTCGGCGCCCACAAGCGCCGCCACGTGCGCGCGGGCCTCCTCGACGGCGGCGTCGGACTCCCAGCCGTAGAGGTGGGTGCGGGAGTGCGGGTTGCCGTAGCGGTGGAGGTAGAAGGGCAGCATGGCGTCGAGCACCCGCGGGTCGACGGGCGTGGTGGCCTGCATGTCCATGTAGAGCGGGCGCCCCGAGATGCGCACGCCCTTGATGGTGATGGCGTCCTCCTCCTCGGCCGCGTCAACGGCCGGCGCGGCGGCCGTGGCGAGGGCGCGGGCGGGGGAAGGGGAAGGGGGAGCGGGGAGGCGGCGGAGGAAGAGGGGGAGGAGGCGGCGGGAGAGGGCCATGGATGCGGCTGGGAGAGGCGGGTAGGGTTCAGGGGGTGGGCACTGGGCTCTGCGCTGCTCCCGTTTCGGCGGAGGAGGGAGGAGACGAGCGAGGAGGATAGGAACGAACGGCAGTGGAGGAGGTAGCCAGGCAAGTGAGGCACGCAACGCATCTCTAATGTGAAGCCCACACTGGGAAGCGTCGCTGTCGCACACGGCAGCAGGCACGGCCCAACAGTTTTGGGTAGGCCGTGGGCGTTGCCTAGCGTTGTGGGCCGGTTCTTGTCGGACCTGAAAACGCTAGGCCCAGTTGTGATGTACGGACATTTCCATCGGAATCCATTCACCCTCGCACGACCCCTTCTTCCCTCCCATGATATCTTTGTATTGGTAAACTAGGCGTAGGATGTCCGACGCTTGTTTAAAATATCGGACACTGTTACAATCAGATAAAAACGAATATTGCAATAAAACAAATAAAATGTAAAACAAAAATAATTTGTTACTATAATATTTTAGGACAACATGTGAACCCAATGATGCACCAGCCAATTTCGACAATTGTTGCAATGTGTTAAACCAAAATGTAGCATTATTTTAAACCAAATGTTGCAATGTATTAAACCAAAATGTTACACTATGTTAAACAAAATGTTTCAGTATGTTAAACCAAATATTGCAATTGAAAAATAGTTGTTGCAATATTGAAAAAATGCACTCAAATATCAAAAAGTGGCTACAGCAACATTTGAATTATAGCACTGCAACATTGAAAAGTTCCTGTTGCAACAATTGAATTAGAGCATTAGAACATTCGAGTGAAAGAACTAAAACTTTTAAAATACAGCAATAAAAGATCATAAAATATCTACTGTAACATATGAATTAGAGCACTGCAACATTTAAGTGAAAATGCTGCAACAATTATGATGGGGATAGGATGACGTATCTAACAGTGTTACATTGTGAGCAAGCAACGATCTTATCCGAGGGTTTGAATGTTTGATTGCGTGAGACAGCGGGACCTGGAGCTTCGGGGTAGAACCCCAAGCAAGGCTCGAAAATACTACCTGAGCATGTTTGCTCCTGGGAATACCGAGCAAGGGATGATCGGCGAAGAGCTCAAAGCCACCCACGTCGGAGCAACCTCAGGGTTGCACAAGCAGAACGCGTGTTGGACCAGATCACTCTGAGGTGGCTCTAAGTGGGGCCCACGGTCTTGATCGCCCATCCCAAAGTTAAAGATGAACCGCCTACTTGGGAGCTACAAAACAGAAGCAGGGAAGCAATGGAATAAATATGGGCGCAATAATACGAAACTAGGCACAAGACTGACAGAGAAGACGTATATCTACTCTCATTACGATTAAACCCAGGCTATACTCTGCATTGCCTGCTGGCTGAATCAAGGAGCGGGTCCCACAGGCGCAACATTAATAGGTGAAAAACTAACTTCAACACAGGCAGCTATAAAAGGATATCACTAGCTTGGGCAAAAGTGGGATATAGCACATAGGCACAGACACAAGTACAAGGAAAGAGAAGAAGCAGTAGCAGGCACAAGACCTAGTCACCTTTTGTCAGTCTAGCCTTGCAGCAGTTGGCATGATCTAGTACCTAGAATAGCGCTTACTTGAGCCTTCTCTCTATAAAACGCTTGAGTACTGAAGCATAAGGAAAGATGCTGGAGTAGGGCTATTACCTAGTTTGGAGGGGCCCGAACCAACCTAAAATCTAACGTGCCCGAGTGTCCAGTTCTCATTTTCCCCTCCATCTTGCAGCGGGCCTCATCCACAGGGTTCCAGCAAATTGCTCACTCTCTGTACAAATTTCTGCGGTATGACCCTCTGGGCCACGTTAGTGGGCCCCAAGAGTCAACAAATTGAATGAAAACAGTGCAACATTGTTTGGGAAAGAGAAGAATATTTCTGAAAGCAAATAAGATGTTGCACAAGAACAAATAAAATGTTTCAACACTCACATGTGGATGTTCAGGCTAAACTTTGAGGTCATCTTCTTTACAAATCCGGTTTTGTCCTTTCAAGTATGGGCATCTACTTCAAAACCCAACCATCTTCTTTTTCAAATCCAACCATTTGCTTTAAATCACAGTCATATTCTTCTCTCAGTTGGACAAGAGAGAGATGGGAAAAAAAAGTACTACCTCTAGTCACAAAAAGAAGTCGCCGTTGACTTTTGGACATGACTTTGACCATTCGTCATATTCAAAAAAATAATTCAAATATGTAAAAATATAAGTCATACTTAAAATACATTTAATAATAAACCAAATCATAACAAAATACATAATATTTATATAACTTTTTTGAATAAGACGAATGGTTAAAAGCGTGTTCAAAAGTCAACGGTAACTTCTTTTTGTGACCGGAGAGAGTAGACAAGTCATATATAGAGAGGTGGACTGCCAGGGAGAAAGAGTGGTAGGGCGGCTCGACTGATGCCCGATGGTGACGCCCGGCAGCAGCAGTACTGCAGTAGTCAAGCAACAACAAGCTATATTAGCGGTCACGTGTAGCACCGTCAAAAAAAACAGCGCGCAACATTAATAAGTAGAGTAGCGAGCAGCAACAGATCCAAGCACAACAACACAGTAAACAGCAGAGCAGTGAGTAGAGAGATGAGAGGAGAGGAGCAGAGTAGCGAGCGGTAGATCGGGGGAAAATGAGTAATAGCTAGAAGAGACAGAGGCAGATGCAAGGAGTACGTGAAAATGGATTGGGTTGTGGAGAGTGGATAACGTGTGCCGAGCATCCCGACATGTTGCCTTTTTTTTTTTTTGACTCAAACATGTTGCCTTTCAAATCTATGAGCCTTGAATGTTCAGCGTAATCCAATATCACGAAGATAACATATGTTGCACGGATACAAATAAGTTATGTGAATAATAATATCACTAACATATCAACTCTAAGTTTTTTATTCTCATGTAGTGCATAAGTTGAATGAAATAAATATTTGGCACACGAAATCATGCTGATTTATTCACAAAGTTACTATATGCATCTACATTTAAAAGATGTGTTAGAGACATCGGAATAATAAATGTCGGAGAAGTGTTGAATTAAAAGAATATAGTACTTCACGTACTTTAAACTAAAACTTAGCCAAGAAGAGTATCTAACTTAATCAAATGATCATATGCAATGATGAGTGGTTTGTACTTTATCTCTTAGTAAGTTTTTCTTTGAAATTTCTCACGTAAGGTTTTTAATGAGCCAAATCATGCACAAAGGTAAGTTTGTGCTATGTACTTTTTCACCTAGAATTTATTGTATTGGCTTTTTATGGAGTTTTGATGAGACATATATATATCTCGCTAGCAAGTTCCACGAAAAGTCTTATGGAACTACCACAACGGGCATGTTCGGCCGCCCCATCATGTGCACGGCTAGAAGATGTGATATGGTCGGCCAACTGCTTAGCTGGATCCCACATTGTACTTAAAACATAAGAAACCTAATAGTATATATAGAGGTAGAGACTCAATGTACGTATTATTAATCTGAAATATAAATGAAAAATTCTACCCCTACATTTTGGGTTAAATCTTCTATGTGATTGCCTTATTGTTCATTTATGTCTTGTACTACATCCGGTAGCAAGATTTTGCAACACTAAGTAACTAACCACCTATAATCTATCTAATATAACAATGCCTTTACAGTTTGTCCCTAGTTGCGCCGCGTGACGCAACCAGGGGCTGCCACATTGCTCCCTTTAGGGAAAAAAATAAAAAAAAACCTAAAATATGTAATATAAGCCACGTCACTTCCCGTAGGAAAAAATCAAAAAATTCTAAAACATTTAAGAAAAATACGAAAAATCTAAAAATTCCTGCAACAAAAAAAATTCATAGCGAGGGTACATAAATAAATTTAACCATTAGAAACATTGACTTCTACTCCATCCGTTATGAAACAACAGTCATTTTATACTTGTTCTAAGTCAAAAAATTTAAACTTTATTTGTAGAAAACTTTTAAACTATTTAGATTGAGAACATAGCTAGATTCATCTTGAAAATAACTTTCATAATATTATATTTTTAATATATTATAAATATGGTCAAAGTTATATTTTGGAGACAGTGTAAATGTTAAAAATGGCTACTATTCATAATGGAGGGAGTATAAGAATATTAAAAATCTAGAAAAATAATAAAAATCTATAAACCCCCCAAAACTAGAAAGTATAAAAAAATCAAAATACATTTGTGACTTATGAAACTAATGCCACGCGCCACGAGCGCATAAACATTGCTAGTTAGGTACAAAGGAATAAAAGTGGAAAGATCATGTGCCTAGCTAAAAGCCGTGATCTGACTAGCCAACTGTCTAGGTGGTTCCCGCATTGGACCTAGTCTAAAACATAAACAATCTAATAGTATGAATGCAGATGAAGACTCAATGGAAACATTATCAATCTGAAATAAAAAAAGAAGAATCCTACCCTATGTTATGTGGTTTTGTTTTCTCTGTGATTACGTGATTGTTTATCTACGTTTTGAACTACACTTCAGTAATGTTTTTCAACACTAAATAACTAACCACCTATAATCTACATATATTACAAAGCCCTTAAAGGTTGATTGCTCGTACATCCATGTCGCTGCCTCTGGTGCCTCCGCGTGTGGCATGTCACCGGAAGATCCGTCACCTTTCGATCGTCTCGTCGAACAAAATCTAGCTGTCCATTCTACCTTAACCTTTTATAAAACACGCCGACTGCAAAACTATGCGGGCGCATTGGCAGGGTGGCTAACTAAGCGAGCCTTCTCCCTGAAGCCCACGGTTCGAATTCCCACTCCAGCGTTCGCGAAGCTATTTTTCCCAATGTCCTTGTTGCGACACGTCGTGTCCAGTGCCTTTTTTTGGAACCGGCTCCGTCGGACTTTGTCCGGTGACCACCGGATACCGTCCCATGAAGCAACAAAACACTAGTTCCAGGCATTCGAACAACGACCGAAGAACAAATCGCGAAAAAACAAACTCCACTGGACAACATTCAGTGGGGCACAAACCGTAGGGATGAAGCCATAAAACGCTAGTCCGAGGCATTCAAACAACGGTCGAAGAACAAATCCCGAAAAAGCAAACTCCACTGGACAACATTCAGTGGGCCCAAACCGTAGGGCCGGGGCTGACCGAACCCTGTCACTCTGTCAGGAGGAACTCCTCCCTCGAAAAGGCCAGGAAGCAACGGTTAGCGGACCCAGTCCGGTGGCTGCCGGATAGCGTCTAGACAACAACCACATTCACATGCGAAAGAAGAGCAAATATCAGAAAACTAACTCCACCGAACAGAGTCGAGTAATCTTCGGACAACGTCCGGCAAAGACCAAATCCTACACCAGGGTTGACCGACCCTGTTCGAAGGAAACACCTCTCAGAAAAGGCCATGACGCAACGACCACTAGACCGGTCACATCTGGACACCGTCCGAACAACGCATCACGGACGGCGTTGACATTCCTAGGTAGGTACAACGGAATAAAAGATGAAAGAGAGGCGCCGATGCAACAGCATCTGCGACAAAATAAAAACCACGAAATGCAATTGCCAAGCTAGGTTAACCAACAGGTCCACAGTCACCTGATGACCTGACGCAAGGCTAAAAGCAGGCCCAGCCACGGGAACATTCCGCTCGATCCGTCGTCCTGTACAGCTGCGGCGAGAGCACCGGCAGCCTCGCGTCCTCCGACTGCAGCACGTGCATGGCCTGCGCGACGGACGGCCGCTCGCTCCGGTCGGGGTGCGCGCACCACAGCCCGACGACGAGCACGCGCGCCATCTGCCGCCGCTCGTCGGAGCCGGCGCAACCCCCCAGCCTCTCGTCGACGGCGTCAAGGATCTTACCCCGGCCGTAGAGCCTCCACGCCCAGTCCAGCAGCAGGAACACCGCGTCGGGCGGCCGCTCCGCCACCGGCCGCCGGCCGCAGACGATCTCGAGGAGGACGACGCCGAAGCTGTAGACGTCCGACACCGTGCTCGGCCGGCATGTGTTGACGAACTCCGGGTCGATGTACCCCGCGGTGCCTAGCACGGCCTGCGTCGTCTGCCATCTGGAGCCATGGTCGACCAGCCTCGCCAGCCCGAAGTCGGCTAGCTTGGCGTCGTACGACGAGTCCAGCAAGATGTTGCTCGGCTTGATGTCGCCGTGCACGATGCACTGCTCCCACTCTCCGTGGAGGTAGCGCAACGCAGAACCCAAGCCGAGAATGACCCGGTACCTGTTGATATGCAATTGTATATCTCAATGAGAAAATTACGCTTCTACGTACACCGCGCACGCGCACACAAAATTGCAGCGAAGTTTCACGCAGCTCTCTAAACTTGTATCTTACCTTTTCACCTCTTAAACTTGCATCCGTTTGCACCCTGACCTCAATATTGTTCGACACCTCGTTACAAGCTAACGTGTCTGCTACGTGGCCGTTTAATGCCGACGTGTCTAACACCCGACCCTCTAGTCATTATCTTCCTCTTCTACCTCTGCCCCTCTATATCTCTCCTAATCGATCTCTTCTCTCTCTATTTAATTCTCCTACCCCTCTTTTTTCTTGAGCACGCCAGCTCGGTCACTGGTGGAGGCAATGGCATAGGAGGAGGCAGCATCATCGACTCGGATGAGACGGTGGTGGCTTGGAGGAGGTAGCGATGGAGGCATGGAGGATCAAAGAGGTGGTGTTGGTATGGAAGAGGTGACTGCGGGTTGGAGGAGTCGACAACATCTCAAAGTGGGAGGCAGTGGCCCACGCTGTCATTAATCATACCTTATCGTTGAGCATGTTCCCTAGAATTGGTGGTAGTGGTGGTGGCTTGGGAGGAGGCAACGGTGGTCAGAGGAGGAGGTTTAGGATGTAGTGAGGAGGAGGTGAGGGATCATGCTGACGTGGACCACACCTCACTGTCGTCGATGTTCTCTAGATTTGATGGTGATAGTGGATGTTCGAGGAGGAGGCAACAATGTCATGGTTGAGGTGGCGGTGGCTTGTAGGCGGATGAGACAGTGGTCCATGCCAGTGCCAACCATGTCTTAGGGCCGTCCCACCTACACCGTATCCCGGTGATGTACCCCTGGTCACAATGTCCTTGCACCGCCTCCACTGTGCGGCCCAAGATCCTCCTCCTCTCCATGGTGTTGGTTAAACCGAGCCTCCTTGGCACCGGCGTTGAGAGAGTGTGTGAGAGGGAGAGGAGGTAGAAGAAGGGGAGGGGACCAGCCAATCATTAAGAGAGAGAGAGAGAGTTTCAAGAGAGAGGGAAGAGATGATGAAGTCCATAATGATATGATGCATAGGTGGTTAGTCACATCGACATTCAACGAAGTCATGGCATCAATACAAGTTTACGAGAATAAGTGAGACTCACTACAAGTTTGGGGGGTGGGGGGCAATGTTAGTTTAGGATGCGCAAAAAAATTAGACAAACCAGGTAATCAAACTGGTTTACCATACCTTTGTGGCCAAGTCAGAAACCTCTGTTTGCCATGGAGATGCTTGTCGAGGCTGCCTTCCTCCATGAGCTCGTAGACGAGCGAGAGCCCCCTACGGCTGTCACACCAGCCCAGCAGCCGCACGAGGTTCCGGTGCTTGAGCCGGCTTATGATCCTCACCTCGGCCTCGAACTCCTTCCTCCCCTGAACCGACGACTCCGTGGAGAACACTTTGATCGCCGCAGGGCAGTCCTTGTCGTCGCCGACGGCGAGGTGACCACGGTAGACACTGCCAAAACCCCCTTGCCCGAGCTTCTCCTCGGCGGCGAAGTTGCTCGTCGCAGAAGCCAGCTCATGGTAGGGGTATCTCTTCGGGCCGGACACTACACCTCTCTCAAGCTCAGCTCTATCATATTGCTCATCTGAATCGGCATCACAGTCGCTGGATTTTTCTCGCAAGCTTTTCTGGTATCGCCGCCACAGAGGAACCGCGGCGACAATGGCAACCAGCAGAGATAGCAGCAGAGGCACGAGTATGGATACCAGCAACCTCGTCGACGTCGACTTGGGTTTCTTGTGTTCGAGGCTGGAACTGAACGACCAGGAGAGGACGCGATGCTGCTCGCCGGTGTTGTTGCTGGTCGCGCCGGAGAAGCCGACGGCGACCTCCTCCGGCAAGGCTGTGCTGAGGTCGACGCTGGCGTTGACGTGGTATAAAGTGTCGTTGATCTGGAGATCCACGGCGAGCATCCTCATGGCGTTGTCGTAGCTGATGGTGGCGCTCATCGTGAAGCCGGACGTCAGGTTCCTCGTCGGAGAGGTCGTGTCCGTGGACGCCACCGAGATGATGGAGTTGACGTCTATAGCGACGTGGTTGCCGCTGACGTCCACCGGGGCCCCGTTGTTCCGGGTGTCGAACTCGACAGCGACGACCTGGCCGCCGCCTGTCCCGTTCACGCCGGCGGGGAGAAGCCCCAGGCTCCCCCCGCCGCTGTCGGGAGGGATCACCGACGGGTGGTGCGCGAGGAAGAAGGCCATCCCTTCGCCGACGAGGCAGCTCTCAGTCGACGGCGGAGTGATCTTGAAGGCGAAGGTGGTGGTGAAGCTGGCCAGCTCGCCGGTGCCGCTGCTCCACAGCGGCACAGGGTTCATGTAGGACGCCCTGCCCACGCTGTTCCTGGAGCTCTGATGCTGGTCGTTCCTAGTGATGTCAAGCATAGGGCGGGAGAAGTGCGCGTCGCCCTCGCAGCGGAGCTCCACGCCGCAGGGGTTGCCGGAGCTGGAGAAGTCGAAGGCGAAGGAGACGGAGGAGACGAGAGGGAGGTGGATAGCCAGGATCATGTGGGAGAGGCAGAGCTGCATCAAGAGAAGGTGGCGAGAGCTCCCTGAGCCTGAGGAGCCCATGGCATCGACCTGCTGTTTGGTCGCATGCACCATGTCTCAGGGGCACAATCCGCACAGGCGCAATATACCTCAAGTGTGAAACCGGTAAGCTGCGTGCCGTCGCATTTGTTGTTAATCTAGCTGCTTAATTTAATTCGACACGGTTGAGTGTGCCGCGATTGGCATATCGAAGCTAGCTAAAGGCTATAGCCAAGGATCTGAATTTGGCGAAATTTCACCGGAATTTCGCGAATTTTGGTCTAGAACAAAATTTTAAATCACCTCCCAAATATTTTGAATTCGACTAATTTTTTGAGATTTGAGACTAACATAAAAAAAAATATCCTTCTTTCGAGAACATTTGGTAGCTTGGTGAGTAGTCAAACGGTGGATTAAACATGAGGTGCATAGCTTGAATCCTTGATTTTCTATTTTTTGTTTAAAATTCAAATTATCTATTTTTTAGTAAAATTTCACCGAAAATTTGTGAAATCCGGCAGTTTCGTTTGAGAACGAAATTTTTGGCTTTGCGCAATTTAGATCCCTGGCTATAGCTAGTTAGTCAAAGTCCCCGGTTGTTGGACCAATCAAGGGACACGGCCGAACAATAAAAGGACGAGCTAGATACAAATGTTTAAGCATGAAATACTCTCGTGAAAACTCAGATTGGAGTAAGCCATCATCCATTTGAGAAGTTACAAACAATGAGGCGCCGTTTTGGTCCTATTTGTGACGGGAAATTTGTGCGTACAATAAAATAGATGTGCAATGATTTATAGATTAAAACAGAGAAGCAATCCAAAATGCAAAAAAATAATAGTATCTTCGGCCAGCACAAAGGTTGTTGGCAATCCGTTCATCTTTATCAATTGCTAGAGAACCATCTTGTGGCTGGCACGCACAAGCAAGTCCCTTTGAGCCTACTAAATTCATAAGCTCAATTGAAGTCACAAACATGGTCCAAGGCCCACTTAACTAAAAAAACTAGCATAATAGACAATGATCGTCACCTTTTAAGTTATTCTTCCCACAACCAATAACCATTGTGAGGCTAAACATCAATAATCTCTCCCCATCATACATCGGGCGACCCTAAAGATGTTTCGATTTTCAATTTAAAGCTCTGATATTATTTGTTAGAATCCGCTACGATTCAACCATCTCATTACCCGCAATTATGCAGTAGTCTTGAACCCAAGTCCCATTGGGCATTGCAACATTCACAGGCCCAATCGAAACCACAACCAAAGTTTAGGGCCATTCAACCCAAAAGACTAGCCTAATGATCTTTCACCTTTTAAGTTGTGCTCTCCCGAGACCGATAACTGATGAACCGATGTGATGTTAAACCAAACATTAACAGAATTAGGAATCTAGTTTCTTTCCAACCAATGGAAATACCATTGATTTAAATTGAAGCATTTGATAATGGATTGATTTCAGTAAAAGTATTCAAGTATTTGTTCATTGGCTCACTTAGCAATTTCAGAACTAGAATTGATGGGTATCAATGGTAATGTAATATACTAGATGGTCCAATGATCAGTTTATTCTTATTCTATGTGTCTCGGATGGTAAGGCAAGCAGCCTATGTACGACCATATATATAATTAAGGATCATTCTTCATGTCTCAACTTGATTAGGCGAGCAATCTAACCGTTTGGAAAGGTACGGGATTGATAAACCTAAAAATACCCAGCTTCCCCGTAATTTCTTAAGGCAGCAACTGACAAGCACAGAGAGATTAGTACTATTGATTTATTATTAACTGTTACTATTCTTATATAGGCTGTATTATGTATATGTATGGTAGAGAGAGGCTATCCCCATCGACTTTAGATCAGAGTCCCCCCCCCCCCCACCCCACCCATGCACGTGGCTTCAATCCAGTCACCAATTCTTCTCCGTGTGCTTGCACTATAGGGTTGGCATATGAGTCGACGGTATATTAATTCCGTCTAGCCTTAAGCATAGAAACTTGTACGTACCGACGGCTAGGCTCCAAAAATATGGATAGAAACCACTCCTGATGGCTAGGCCTAGGTTTGAAGTCATCAAAAGCATTGCACAAGGGCATATGTAACGTCATTGACACAATATATCATAAGATGAAGCCTCTCATAGCGGGTCACTATGACCCAGGAGTCTTATACTTTTCACTCTTCCTACCATTCGAGCAAACAATTAATGACTCAGATCATGCTCCCATCCCTCCCTATTCTATGCCGTAGCCTCTACCCATGAGCCACCTAGCTATAATTCACGTGTTGTCCTCTCTCCTATCCTCTCTCTCTTCCTTCTCTCTCATTGTCATCACCACCTCCTTCAGAAAGAGCGACCACCATCACAACACTCACCTCCCGCGTCACGTCATTGATTTCACATCACTAGAGCCTCAGTAATGGACCACCATTTCCCTTACCCATGGACATCATAGGACGCCACAAGCAAGCTCAAGGAAGAGAGATTAGTGGATTGGAGAAGATCACCACGGCTACAAGTCAACTCCCCATGTGTCTTCCTGGCAGTATGGTCATCAATAACAGTGAAATAAATATCTTCATAGTGACATGAATGGAAGCAAAAAGGCATGCCATGAATGCAGTGAAACGAGGGAACACTACAAGAATCAAGTTTAATTTCGTCGGCCTGGTACCAACGAAAATAGAGGTGGTACCGATGAAAATACACTAATTTCGTTGGTTTCCTGACAAAATTAACCCGACGAAATCTGCGCGACAAAATTATGAACGGTTTCATCGGCTGCCGACGAAATTAAAGAAATTTTGTTGGTTTCTCCTAGCTGACGAGTCTTGTTCAGCCGACTAGGCCGATGAGATTATGCTCAAAGTAATTTCGTCGGCCTAGACTGATGAAAATAATTGTAATTTCGTTAGCCCTGACCGATGAAATTACTGGGGCACCAGCCGGTTAGGTTTTCTAGCTTCAGTAATTTCAACAATGAAAATAATATGTATTTTTTTGGTAAAAATACAGGAAAATAGAACTAAGAAATCACAGTTATTAATAGAAAAATATAATAATTAATAAGCCCAATTTCATCACAAATTAAATAGACCACAATTTTTTTGCATTATTACCATAGTACATCAAATACAGCGTCGCATATATAATACATTGTCGCATACATAGTCCAAAGTTTAAGTTACACACATCCTACTTCACAGAGTTCACCAAACACACATCATAAATTCGAGGAGAGTGAGAACCGCGACCGCTACCTACTGCCTCACCTCCGGAGTTTAGAAATTGACTGATGGAATGCGTCCCCCAAGCACTAGTGGCGATGTCTCGAACGAGAGCAGCAGGAGATGGTGTCAAAAAACCCTAAAACATTATAAGGGAAATATCGTGTGAACTAAATGGAAAAGTTTAACAAATAGAAATGCATTAGGAGGTAGAAATTAAATTACTGGTTCAGTCGTCTGGGAAAAAAGGCCAGAAGGAGGCGGCGGGGGACGAAATTTAGGCATTTCAAAGTTGGCGCCAAAATAAGCGCGGAACATCGCCTAGAAGAAATGAAATAGTAGCATATATCTATCAATTATAGGTTGATAGCAATTTGAGGTTTTAAGAGACATATAATGGAAGATAGTAAAAAATTACACAACAAAGAAGCTTGGTGCACATCTTCGCTATATAAATTGGTTTTCATCCATTATGAAGGTAACAAGACTAATAGAGAAATTTTAGTCCAGAAGTAACAAGTGATGCTACTTGTACAAATTTCAGCCATTAAATTGTTTTTCATCAATTATGAAGGTAATAAAGCGCATATAACAATTTTAAGTTTTAGGTAAAATGATGCAAATAAGGTTTGTAAAATCTACAAATAACTTAGCACATCCGATGCAAGCAGGTAATTTATATCCCAAGTGCAATAAACAATTCTATAATTTAAGGCATCGCAAATCTCACAAAAGACCAAAGTACTTACTTCGAAGTGTTGTCGCTGGTATGCCTAATAATCCATCATGTATTGTTGGGATTGCCTCATTAGCTCTTGCTGTTGGCTCAACTGCTGCTTGAGCGCTGTCTACGCGAGGAACGAGAACTACCAGCAGAGAACTGAGGCGACCTCGCCTCAGCCAAGGCCTCACTTGAATCCACCACCCCGTTGAACATAGGAAACCTCCCATGTTTTCTGCCACCACCACTCATGTAAAGTGCTATAGGAAACCTCCCATGTTTTCTGCCACAACCACCCCGTTGAACATAGGAAACCTCCCAAGGCCTCCCATGTTTTCTGCCACAACCACTCCCATAAAATCATCCGTCATATCTCATATCAAATTATCTTCATCATCTACAATATCAATTAGAATTGACATGTTCTCTTGTCTTTACTCTCCATGCTCGTACCATGTAAGATAATCGGGCATTAACTCGTACTGCACAGATGATGCTTCATAGTCATCTTGACATGTCGCGATAAGTTACGACACTTGGAGCAAGGACACTTGGAGAGTTGCCTTCTATTCAAAAGTGAGTAGGAGGTTACAAAAAACCCTAGATCATGAGACCGCATGGTGCAAAAGTACAAGATGCTAGGGGATTATGTTACAAAAGTGATAGCAGCTCCTGCTCGCTCTGATAGGTGCAATTGCTTCGGAAGAGAGATGAGGAAGACTTCCAATGGGCATTCAATGGAAGTGAAGATTCTCGCTTTCCATTCCAGCTAAATGTCCCAAATTACTCCTAGGACGACTATGATGGCGCCAGCCCGAACACTGCTCGGGGTGGGGAGACAAATGTCGGATGATCACCAGAGGAAGAAGTCTTCGGCATGCTTCCAATTGTTTCGGGTTAAGGGACATGAGGTTGAGCCTCGCTGCACCACCCCGCTGCATTCTTGCGCTGAAGGAGCACTCTAGGAAGAGATGTCATTGGGTTTCGAGATTTCAACGGTAGAGGGGGCGGAAGTAGCAATTTGAAGGGTGACGTCGAAGCAGGGGATCGGCTATGAGCACACATCGGTGAATCAGGATCTAGACAAAGGACTTGCATTTGGAGGGCATCTAGGCTTTTCAAACAAGGGTGTGTGAAATGGAGGTTGTGTATCTGACCTATTGTAGTTCATAAGCCAATCTCATGGAGAAGGATTCATACGAAGTGAAGGATTCATACGAAGTGAATTTCCAGGGTTTTTGGTCCTTGTACTGTGATTCAAGTGCACGGAGGATATTATAATCTAGAGCTTGACGAAGTCTGGGATTAGTCGAGGCGAGGAGAGCCCACGAATATTCTTGATCCACTTGCTAGAGCGGAGAGCTTCAACTATTGTTCTGTTCTTCCTAGATGAGATGGCGAAGAGTCATGAGGCAATCTTCCTAGGGGAGCCACACCCTAAAAGCTAGCCATTGAACTAGAAAGAAGAAGTATTGCCATTGTCGATGATAACGAATATGGCCATTTGGAATAGAGAGAGGTTGCTCAGAGCGGTAGTGAGAGAGGCGTCCACCCAGGAGCGCAAGGGGGAGAATTTACTTACCAAATCCAATAGAGTCGGAGTGCCCGTCCAACTTGTAAATGTTTAGGACCCTAGATCACTGCAAGTCTAGGGGGGCACAGATGGTGCTCCAACTGGTGCGATAGTGCCCTCTAGGGGCATCTAACCTGCCGCACCAGAGCCAGGATCGGTGAAGCTTATCGATACTCTTAACCACCATTCGCTGGGGGTGGGGTGACCGAAAGAGTGTAAGTTGACAAGGCCGTGAGGATGGCTTTAAGTAAGGTGAGCCTACCCCGTTTTGACATTAGGTGGCTCTTCCAACCTACTAGGCGGTTGGAAATCTTGTCAGTAAGGGGTTCGAAGTGGAGAGGGGAAGGCTGTCGGGGATTAGATCACGGCCCATAGCCATGGCCCACTCCCTGACGGCCTAATCGAACAGCCTACCAGGGCCCAGCTCCTTGGGAGGTTCTATCAGGCCCATGTGCATCCTGCCGAACAGTTTCATGGCTGGCACGGTGCGTAATGGCCTAGGATTCCTGTTTGAGTCCGACTCGAACAGAGTTCTGCACGACTACGTGAAGACCCGGACGTTGGTTTCCCGGATTGGAATAGGAGTCGTGATCCCAAGACTAGGAGTATTCCTTATCTACCGAAGGTCATATTTGGCATGTATGAGTTCGTTACGATCTTATAGTTAGCCCGGCCCGATATTCCTCGGTAGGTCGGTTTGCTCCGCACTATATAAACAGGGCCCCTACGGCGTTTAGAGGGATCCCTGGCATTAAGTTTTACATCCTAGCATCTAGGTTAGACCTTAGCAGATAGATTTTCGCATACTACTCGTCGAGACCTGCTGATCTCGCCGAGTCCCACCTTGTAATTCTCTTTGATATAAAGAAAGGCTGGACTTAGGGCTATTATCTCTCCGAGAGGCTGAACCAGATAAAACCCCGCATCTCTGATCGTTCTTTGTTCGTGGTTGTTCGGCGTGTCTCCTATCTCCTCTTTGAAGAACCTTGGTTGACTTGGGTCGATATCCCAACCGTCGACAATTTGGCGCCGTCCGTGGGGACACCTTGACGAGCATGTCGAACTCCGTCGGCGATCTGAGAGATACTTCCCGAGGGCTACGACTCGGAAGACAGAAGTCTCATCCTGTCGATTCAGATCGATCTGTTCGGTCTCGAACGCTTTCGCATCCGAGGCGGATGTCTCCGCTTACATGGCGTAGATAGCCTCGGATCGCACTCCGTCATCGGCGAGCGACTACGGAACCGATGATCTTTACGACGGTTTAGATTTGTCGATTCCAAGGCTATGTCGGTAGATTCCACCGTGGAGACACAATGATGACACCGTCTAGCATACCTTCGCATAGCCCCGCAAAGATTAACATGGCCGATGTAGGAACCTCCGAGGATCCCGCACGGCCGTGGGCGGCCGGGCGGTCGAGCAGATTAACTCGCCGGCATCAAGACGAGGTCGCGCAGCTTTCGCGAGCAAGACGTCATTCGCCGCAGCCTCAACGATTCCATCAATCGACCTTAGCACGGTTTCGCGACCGTGTAGCGGCAACCGCGACCCACCTCGCGTCTTGGCGCTAAGTCTCCGGCGAAGCTTCCCTATTCGGTCAATTCCGCGTGGCCGGACTCGATCGGGTAACGCGGATGGTTCAGAGATCCGGGACCCATAGATCAAAGTCGGGAACGGCTCGAAGCTATAGCAACGGTCCTTAGATCCACCAATCAAGCTAATCTCGCCGCATGGGCGTCTGTGCGCGTCTAACCTAGAGCGATCGGTCAAGGCCTAAAGTCTCTAGGAGAAGTCAACAACTCCTCGAGCGTAGCAGCCAAACTGCCGGAATGATTGGACACTCGATCGATCGCGTGACCCCGTCACCATCGAAGGATCATCGCCCATGAGCAAAGCTACCCGTGGTCGCCGTCGCTTCGCCAAGTCCTCGTAGTCATCGCGACCACGGGGGCAAGCGCGACGCGATGATCACGGACGGTCCCCTCGTGAGGAGCGTCGTCCCCACCACGAGGAAGGGCGTGGTGGATTGTCCCGAGAGAGTTTCTCGGCCGAAGTCATCCTGTTCGGCGAGAGTTCCCCGCGCAACAAGACCAACGTCTTCTCAAGACTAGGCTCTGCGGGAAGGTGGTCGGTCATATGCTCGGGTCTGCGGGGCTTTCTCGACGAGCTTGAGCTGTCCGGTGGCCCTCAAAGTTCAAACCGGTCACATGGAGAGGTACAATGGGACTCGTAACCCGGATGAATTCCTTTCCATCTACGCTCGGGCCATCATGGCGGCCGGGTGACGAGCTCGTTATGGCTAATTACCTCCGATCGCCTTGAGGGTCTTTGCTCGGACGTGGTCGTTCACTCGGCGGGGAGGGTTCCATCACTCATGGAACCAGCTTTGTGACGCTCGATCGCTAATTTCCGAGAGCATTACGTGCGTCCGGTAAGGAGGATGATCTGCACTAGGTGATCCAGATGAACGGGGAGACCCTCCGCAACTTCGTGAAACGTTTCATTAAGATCCGCAACACGATCCCGAACATCTTGGATGAATCTGTTGTCCGCGCCTTCAAAAGCGGAGTCCGCGACGAAGCGGCTCACCCAGATCTCGAGATCAACGAGACTGGACCGCCAACGACTGTTTCAGGCGGTGACCGCTATGCCAACGCGGCAGAGTGCGTTCGATACAAAAGGCGTTCGATAAGGCGAGCCGCCTTGACTGGTGTGGATGAGAAGAAGAAGAAGCGGCGACAATGTTCACGGTGACAAGAAGTCCCGTAAGAAGAAGAACAAAGGTGATCACGAATAATACCGTCGCGGTATGGATCGCGCACCTCCTCCCAAGGATGGGCGTAAGAAGCCCAACAATAATTACAAGGGCAAAAAGCACGCTTTCAGGGAGGCGGACAAGGCAAGAAAGGTCCGAGCGACCGATTTTGCAAGTTCCACCAAAGACTACGGGCATGATATACGCCATCAGAGAACTTGGGTACGTAAGCTCAAGATTTCTACAACGGCAAGGGCCCAATGCCCACCCCGCCGAACAAGGTGATGCTTGGTAAGGCTGCGCCAAACCGACGATGGTGATCGGAAGATGATGATGAATATCAAGAGCCGTGAACCATATCGCCGTCATTTTCGGCGGCTCCTCGGCTTACACCTCTCGCGCGACCTCAAGGAAGCTGCTCGGGAGGTCCATAGCGTCGAAAAGGCAAAACCTCGGCTGAATCGATGAAGTGGACCGAGGTCCCCATCTCCTTCTCTCGGGAGGATTGCCCCACTGGGATGACCAAGCCTCGGCGGCTCCCATCGTGGTCGCCCGACCATCGACAGCGAGAGTTGGCCGTGTCTTAGTGGACGGCGGAGCGCTTTGGACTTGCTTTACGCTAAAGTCTTGGGCGAGATGCAAATTCCTCGTTCCAAGTCAAGGAAGTCGCAATGCCCTTCTCGGAATTGTTCCGGAGAAGTCATCAAAATTGTTAGGGCAGGTTGTCCTGCCTGTCACCTTCGGCAACCCAAGCAACTTCCGGACAGAGTTGATCACTTTCGACGTGGTCGACTTTTCATCGGCGTACAACGCGATCTTAGACAGGCCATCTCTCGGTAAGTTTATGGCCGTGTCCCACCACGCTTACCATTGCGTGAAGATACCGGGTCCTAACGGTGTGATCACGGTCAAGGGCAACTACAAAGCTGCTCGGATTGCGACGCGATCCCTCGCCTGGTCGACCAACTTCCGCCATGCGATCTCAAGTTCCGCAGACCAAGTCTCAGACGCCTAAGGTCTCCCTTCACCAGAGGGAGAAACCAAGGAAGTTTCATTGCCGCTGATGATACTTCCAGATAGCCACTTGGGGCCAATCTGGACCCCAAATAGGAAAGCGAGCTCATTGCCTTCCTCCGAGCTAATGCGGATGTATTCGCTGGGAGCCATCGACATGCCCGAGTCCCAAGGAGGTAATCGAGCACAAATCGTCAGTCCGCCGGACGAAAGCCTGTTCGCCGAAGCTTCGTCGCTTTTGAATTCAAGCGGGGATCATCAAAGATCGACAGCAAACCGCTCATTCTGGGTTCATCCGCGAGGTTGATCACACCGAGTGGTTAGCCAACCCCGCCATTGTAAAGAAGAAAGGCGGCAAGTGGAGGATGTGTGTCGATCACACGATCTGAACGCCGCTTGTCCTAAGGACAATTTCCGCGCCTCGTATTGACCACCGGTCGATCGATCATGGACGCCACTTTCGAGTTTTTAGATGCTTACTCCGGTTACCACCAAATAAGCATCTCCCCCGAGGATGAAGAGAAGACTGCCTTCATCACCCCTTTCGGCACTTTCTGCTATACGACCATGTCTTTCGGTCTGCGCAATCTGGTGCCACGTTCCAGCGCTTAATGGAGAAGACCTTCCCGAGCGGCATGAAAAAACTCGGAGGTCTATGTCGGCGACATAGTTGTAAAGAGCAAGTATGCTCCAGATCATGTAAAAGACCTGGCAGAGACTTTTCATAATCTTACCAGGCATCGAATAAAATTAAATCCAGAGAAGTGTACCTTTGGTGTTCGATCTGGAATGTTGCTCGGTTATGTTATTGGCTCGCAAGGTATTTCTGCCAACCCTGAAAAAATCGAGGCCATTGAAAATATGCAGGCTCCAACTACCATAAAGGAAGTCTGAGCCTCATTTGGGCGGATGGTCGCTCTAAGCGTGTTTATTTCCGTCAAAGCTAACGCGGCTGCCCTTCTTTAAGGCCTGCGCAAGCACAATGGTTTCGAGTGGACGGAAGAAGTTTATAGATCCTTCCAGATCTGAGCGATACTGTCCAATCCTCCCGTCTTGACTACCCGCGGCATGGCGAGCAACTCCTCATCAGACCTAGGTTGCACGCCACAAGCGGTGTGCGGGATCTTGACGGTCGAAAGGGAAGGCATCAATGACCAATCTATTACGTGGCGAGGTACTTCACGGATCAAAGGAGCGTTACCACGAGGTCCGAAGCTCCTCTATGCCTTGCTCATGTCCTCCGAAGCTTCGCCACTACTTCGGCGCATCAAATCTGGTCCCGACCACGTTCCTCTGGGAGAAATCCTACGAACAAGGAATCTAGCGGACGTATAGCTAAGTGGGCAATGGAACTAGCGAGTTTGATCTGTTATTTGCCGCCTGAACCGCTATTAAGTCACGTGTCCTAGCTGACTTTGTCGCTGAATGGACTTGCCCGCCTAAATCGAGAAGCTCCCGAGCAACCCGATGAACCCTCTTGGACCATGTTTTTCGATGGCTCGCGCCTTTGGAAACTTCGGGGCTGGTTTTGTTCTCATCTCCTCAAGGAGAGCAACTCGATATTCTATCCAACTACACTTTGCGGCGACTAACAACGTTGCAGTCGAGAGCCCTCCTCGCGGGACTAAGAGCGTGCAAGTCGCTTGGTGTCCAACGGCTAACGTGAAGGAGATTCACAACCGTCATCAATCGAGTTAACAAGGAGTATCGGTCTTGCGATAACTCAATGGCGCGATACCGTTGAAGTGAGGAAGTTGGGCGGCATTTTCGATTCTTGAAGTGCTCTTGGTGCCAAGGAAGGACAACTTCTGGCCGACCAGCTATCCAAGTTTGGATCCTCACGCGAACACCTTTCGGGGTGCTCGTTGAGCACCTTTACAAGCCCTCAATCACGTCCCGGACGAGGCGACGAAGACGGTGGTCTTGTCTCCGTTATCGGCGGTGTCGGATCGGTCAACGCCATTTGTCCGATACCTTGCGATGGGACCACGCCGATGACGGCCGAAGCGTTCGGCTTACAAAGGCGTCTTTGCTCCATACAAACTTGTGGGCGGCATTCTTTACCGTCAAGGTGCTCTGGGAGTTCTCTCAAGTGCATCTCGCAATGTGAGGGTGTGTTCCTTCTTAGGGACATACGAGGCGCTGTGGCAACCACGCCTCCTTGTAACTCGGTGGCAAAGCGTTTAGCATGGGCTATTATTGGCCCATCGTTACAAGATGCTCGGAACATCGTGACTAAGTGCAAGGCTCGCCAATTTCACGCCGGAAGGCACACAAGCCCGCCAAGAGCTCCAAACAATCCCCCATCCTCGCCCTTTTCCACATGGCGTGCGGATCTGCTCTACCCATTCTCTAAGGGGTACAAGGGCTATACACACCGCCGTCGCCATAGACACTTTTACAAAATGGATTGAGGCGAGCACGTGTCGTCTCTTCACGCCAAAACGGTTGTTCGCTTTTCAAAAGCAACGTGGTCACGCAGCTTTGGGATTCCCCATAAGTTGATCACGAATAACGGTACCAGATTCGGCGAGCTATTCGAGAATCTGCGAACACACGGGTACCAAGGTCTGTTCGCCTCGTGGCACATCCACGAGCAATGGAAGCGATCGGCGAGCTAACGAACAGATGGTCCGGGTATTAAGCGTCGGGTATTTGCTGCTCTCAGCGAGCACAGCAAGGCTGGGTTGACGAAGTTCCTTCCGTCCTCTGGGCAGTTCGCATTACGGCCAGCCGGGCGACCGGGGAAACTCCTTTCCAACTGGTCTATGGTGCAGAAGCCATCTTGCCCGCCGAAATCATACTCGGTTCGCCTCGCACGAGCTCGGTCAACAATTGACGGCGAGCAAGAGCGCTCCTCGATCTCGATCTCCTCGAAGGCACACGCGACGGGCACAAGTCGAATGGCGCGCTACGGCAAGATCTTCGGCAAGACGCTGCTGCCAAGTTAGTTCGACCAAGGGCTTTGAAGGCGGGCGACCTCGTTCTGCCGTCCAGAACTTGTCCAATGCCAACAAGTTAACTCCTCGTTGGGAGGGCCCATTTACTGGTCGTTTCTTACGCTTTCGCCGCCTGGGCTGTTCTTTGGCTATGGAGGGCGGGAGAGCCGACCAAACTTGGAACATCGACCCGACCGTAAGTTCTTTGTGTAGGTCTTTTCTGCTTTTCTTAGCCTGCGCTTTTTGTAAACTTCGCGCTTTAGTTCGTCCAAGTCTCTGGGCACCATGTAAAGTCCAATCCAACAATTAAGTGAATTCTCATGACCTCTGCGCCTTTTTCACTTCTTGTCTTTTGAAGACTACCTCTTTCTCTCTGGTAACACTTGATGGTCGCCCGCCTTGCGAACTATTGGCTCCATAATCTTAAGGATTGTTCCTATCCGTGTCTGGTTTCAATAAGTTCCTAAACTCGGGGTTGCGTAACATGGCCTTTCCACCTTGCGGCTAAGTTCTGCTCTCGTAAGCCCTCATGGCAGAGCACTTCTTTGCTCGGCGCGACCACTTGGTAAAGCTCGCTCTCGTAAGCCCCATGGCGCAGGCACTTTCCTTGTTCGGTTACTCTCGGGCGCTTAACTTACGTCAGCGAAAGCGACTACGGAACGAATCGAGCAAGGTGCGGTGTCGCTCTTTCTCCCTACGCGTGCTCGAGTTCGCAGCTTAGGTTCTCGAGCATCGTCCGTCTCGGGGCTAGGTGTCGCTCTTTCTCTTGTGCACTGTTCGGGTTCGCAAACTCAGTTTCGGCGAGATGCTGCAACGGGCCGGAGTTAGGCGAGCGCTCTACGGTTTTCTTAAACTTCCTAGCTGCTTCGCTTTTCTCTTAGTTTCGCTCGTTCTTGTCTTTTTGTTTGCTCTTTTTGCGGAATAAAGGTAAGTACTTTATTACATTACTCAAAAGTTTGAGGACAAGGCCCTTTAAGATTCTGACAGCGGTGCTACTTAGGAGCAAGTCGCTCCTTCACTCCTCAACTTCTAACTTGAGGCGCACGACTTCGCCTCGAGCCTTGATTCCTTCCGGGCTTCACTCGGGCGTTCGATCTCCTCCTTGCTCCGCTTGGCTTGCGCGCGGCCTCTGCCGGATGGCCTCGACCTCCTCGGTCTTGGCCTTGGTGATCGTTCGAGCCTCGCTCTAGCCGACTTCATTGCTCGGCCGTCTTGAGCTGCTCGTCCAGCTCCTTGACCCTTTCTCTGCGGTGATCGCCCTCATCGTCATCCCACGCATCTCCTCGATCTCTTCTGTGAAGCCCACGGGTCGAGATCTTTGCCGAGACCCGCGAAGTCATTCTTCCTTGGCGAAGCCGGGCCTTAAGCCTCTTGGCTTCCGGCCATGAGCTGGTCCCGCCGTTGGGAAGCGTCGACAAGCTGCTCTTGAGCCACTTGAGCGGCGGCTTCTCCTCCGCGGTGCTTTCGCCTTAATGGCTTGAGCGCTGCTCCTCGGCCTCTCCTAGGAGAGACTCGCAGAACGCCTCTCTTGACCAATTGGGCTTTGAGCTTCTTTACCTTCGCCTTGGGCTTCCGACTTTGGTGTGGTGCAGAGGGCCCCGCCGGACTCCCTCATCCCGAGGTGCACGAGCGACGCCTTGATCTGGCGCTCCGCTCGATGGTGACGCCGTCCTCGAGCTCCTCCATGGTGTCCTTGAAGACCTGAGAGGGAAGAACAAGTTAACTACTTTGCGATGACGTAGCTAAGCTGAGCAAGATTTGGTCTTGGTGCCCGCCTTCCCAAGTCGTTGCTTGATCCATGGCGCAGCGGTCCTCGAGGCATCGTCCACGAAGCCCCTTCGTGTGGGATGAGGCGGCGCGCTCTTGCCGCCGCCGCCTTGTTCGCTCCTTCTTCTTGCGGGAGCACATCTGCTCAGGTGCGGGAGCGGCGGGCGGCACTTTCGTCCCAGCTCCTTCTCCTCTTCCTTTTCCTCTTCCGCCAACGTCTTTGGCGAGGCGGAGCTACTCCGCCGGTGGCGCCGTTGTTTCCTGGCGGGGCGACTTGCGCGACCGCCGGGGCTACTTATGTTCCTGGCGGTGGGGTTTCGCCACCTTTCGCGGAGAATCCGTCGCCTCGGGTGAGCTGCCCTGTGAAGAAGTGCTGGCAGACCGGCTGCTCGGTCTCGCTGGCAGCTTCCGAACCATCGCTTTAGCACCAAGTCCGTGGCGCCGCTTGCCGCTACTTTTGCCTCCAGCCGCCCACGCGCCTTTGGTAGCGTCAATCTCTTCGCTGGAGCCGGCGGCAAGAGCTCCACGCCGCCAAATTTTGTCCTTGAGGCACGCTAGCCTCATCGCCGTGAAGCGCCGTGCAGTGTGCTCGGGCGATGCTTGACCGCTTCGGCGCCTCCTCGACATCATCCGTGGCGATCTCTCCTTGGCGGTGATAAAAAAAAAAGATCGTCGTTAAGTCTAACGCGGTCGAAGGTTGGAAAGTCTAAAGATCGATTCCTACATACCGCCGTGGAAGGCTTGGTCTCGATCTTCTTCGCGAACCTTCCGCCTCTTCCTCGGGGCTCCTTGGCGGCTTCTCGCCTTGGCCCTTGGGTGTTCAGGGCGACGAGCTCGGCTCCACTGGTGGTGGCGCTCTCTCAGCAAGAAGAAGTTTTTCCTTGCGCGACTTCTTCTTCGAGCCTCCTCCGCTTTCGGCGACTGCTGCAACCGATCCATGCGGCGGGGTGAGCTTGCGTGTAACGCCCGAGCCAGAGGGCCATGGTCTTACCTCTTCGTCGCTCTGCTCGGCGAGGAGGAGAACTTGGTCTCTTCCTCATTGGGTGACCGCTACCGCTGGTCCGTGCGCTTTCGTGCGTTCCGTCGCCGCGGATTGGTCTCTTCGACGGTGGCGGCGGCCGTGTCGCTGGCGAGCTCCGTGTAAACTCGGCCGCCACCTTGGGATTTGTGGCGCTTTGGCCTTGCCCTTCTTCGCCTTCTCCTTCTCGACCGGAGAGTTCCTCAACGATCCCTCAAGGATCGATTGGTCCTTCTGCAGCGTTTTGAGAAGCGGGCGTTAATATTTAAACAACGTTGCAAGTGTAGCAACATAGGTGAGGTAAGTAATTTACCTCGTGCTGCGGAAGACAAACACGTTATGCGGGCGGTGTCGCCACCTGCGGGTGACCTCCCGTCCTTCTTCGCCGCCTTGACATGGCGTCGACCCGCTTCGGTCACCCATGCGTCGGTTGGCTTCTCTGCTGAAACGAAGGATTGTTAGTTCCTCTTCTGAGGAAAGAATGTATTTAGAGGTTGAGTCTTAAAGGCACTTACCGTGCTCTCCTTTGTGATGTCTTCCCATCCCTCTATCTTGTAGAAGGGATAGGACCTTCTCCGCAACGGACGGAGACCTGCTCATTTGTGAAGTCGAATAATCTCCGCCTGCGTGAGCCCAAGGCTCACGAGGAAGGCGATCTTCCTTGTCATGTACCGGTCCTCGGCGGTCATCTCCGGCGAGGCATTGGCGTCCCCTTTGCCGCGCCTTCCGGTGAAAACGAGTTTGTTTGTCGCCGCTCAGCTTCTTTGTAGAACCACCTCACCCACCACGCCCATTGAGTCGGCGGAGGTGGGCGAGGGTCTGGCGTCATCGGCGGCGGTGGCGAGCTTGAGGTAGTAGCACCCAGCGCCGAAGCGGCGGAGCGGCTCCTCGTTCTTGTGTAGTAATGGAGGAACAGCCCACCGGCGGATCGATGCCAGATAGCCCTCGCCTTTGGTGTGCGAAGACGGCCATCTGGAGGATGGAGTTCGGATTGAGGTTCGCCACCTCCAATCCGCTGATGTTTAAGAAGGCCTCGACGAAGTCGCTCTCAGGAGACCTCAACCCGAACAGTGCAAACTGTTAGAAGCTGACGAACTCTCCTCGGCGGCTCGGAGTACCCTCCTCTCCGGGCGACCTCCATTACGGGTGTCGATGTGGCCCTCCTCCTCCCAGATCCTAAGGTCCTCCTCGGTCAAGCTAGTGCTGTGAATTTGGCCATAGCGATTCCTGTGGCTGGACGAAAGGTGGTCGGTGATGGAGTTTGGGTACCAATCTCGAGCTTGGTTGGAGCTAGGGCTTGGAGAGGAAAGGCGCGAGCAGTGGTGGCAGCAGACGGCTTGGGTACTTTATAGTCCCGTATAAGCAGCTCTGCAACGGTTTTGTCCCGAATCGGCTAGTTTTTACTACAACGGCTAGGTAAAGCGGTCGCTTTGTTTTCACTGCCAATGACAGGAAGTTACCGTTGGAGTGCCGCTAACGGCTATTTTTCCTGTTTGCATTTGAAGGTGAGTGCTCGCTGCTCGGACGGATATCGTTCCTTGTTCGACGAACGGAGTTGCTCGGCCTTGATCGGGTTTGTTACGTCCCGAACAAGTCTTGTTCGGTTGAACCATAACCTGTTCGATTAAACTTGTTACATGCCTTTGTAGCGAGGAAAAAAATACCCTCTTCGTGACTTTGAGTCTCAAGGGATGACCCCACTCTAGTGAGTTCTTCCACTTGAGTCTCGGGCTAGCCGTCGGGATTAGATCACGGCCCATAGCCATGGCCCACTCCTGACGGCCCAATCGAGCACCTACCGGGCCCGGCTCCTTGGGAGGTTCTATCGAGCCCATGTGCATCTGCCGAAACAGCTTTCATGGTCGCACGGTGCATAATGGCCTAGGATTCTGTTTGAGTCCGACTCGAGCGAGTTACGCTGCGACTACGTGAAGACCCTGGACGTTGGTTTCCGGATTGGAATAGGAGTCGTGATCCCAAGACTAGAGTATTCCTTATCTACCAAGGTCATATTTGGCATGTATGAGTTCGTTCACGATCTTATAGTTAGCCCTACCGATATTCCTCAGTAGGTCGGTTTGCTCAAGACTATATAAACAGGCCCCCCACGGCGTTTAGAGGATCCTGGCATTAAGTTTTACATCCTAGCATCTAGCTTAGACCTTAGCAGATAGATTTTAGCATACTACTCGTCGAGACTCCTTTGATCTCGCCGAGTCCCACCTTGTAATTCTCTTTGATATAAAGAAAGGCCGGACGTGGGGCTATTATCTCTCCGAGAGGCTGAACCGGGATAAAACCCCGCCTCTGCTCGTTCTTTGTTTGTGGTTGTTCGGCGTGTCTCCTATCTCCTCTTTGAAGAACCTTGGTTGACTTGGGTCGATATCCCAACCGTCGACAAAGGCCGAGGTAGTTCAGCGGGAAGGTTGGTAGGTATGGAGTCGAGGTCTAGGCCTTTGCATCTGATTGGCACAACCTGGCTTTTTTGGAGGTTGGGGTGGAGGCCGGAGATGTCGCCAAACAGGTGGAGGATATGAACCAACGCATCGATGACCGACATGATGAGGGAAATGAAGATAACTGGTTGGTGCGGGGTGTTCGAGGGCACGGGTATGTCGGCCAACGCAGCAGCTGAAGCGGTCAAGCTGCCATGGGAAATCCTAGAGGGGAGGGGGTTGACTAGCGTCGGCTCAACCTGGAGAAGGATGGCGGTGGGGTTAGCGACCCAAGCCTAGAATCGTTAGCCGATTGTGTCAAAGTAGAAGCGGGAGATGTCGTCCACCAGGTCTACGCTCCCACAATAGACAAGGTTCTGGTCGATAATAGAGAAAGTCCAACCGAAGAAATGGAGACCCTCTAAGATGAGCATGACACGGAAGTGCAACGCGTTAGGGTTGCAACCAGAGTGGATCTCAGCCGGATGAGGACACGAGGAGAAGTCTCTACCATTGAGGTGGAAAGAGTGCGGGGTGGCTTGGGAACACTGGCCTGGGAAGGTGAAGCGGAATAGGAACTGATGCTCGATGAAGTCTGTGACCTAGATGTCCCGACAAGGGATGCCCGAGAAGAGCTTGATGGCGTAGGCAACCAAGTGGGAATCGAGGCGAGGGTCATCCTTGACGATGATGATGGAAGCAAAGTTGTTGAGATCAAAGACATCGATGCGCATGTCGCTATCGACGTCCACGCAAACCTTGGCACAAGGAGGCCGGTTGGCCATGCAACTAGGACGAGGGTGAGGCATGGCCACATGAGGGCGAGTGGGGCACGCCTCAATGCGTGGAAGAGGAGGAAGCTTGCTTTGGCAGTGCTTGCCAAGGTGGTTGGAGCACCGGCAGACGTGACACTTAATAGTGGCATTACCAACTTACACATGAACAAACCCACGATAAGTGGGCCGAGGCCGGGGCCAGAGCCTGTGACGGCAACGATTGGGGTAGGTCGGGGCGGCCCGATGCGGCGCGCGCATGCCTCAAGGCTGGGGCGGCGAGGGCCGGTTGGCGGCGGGCGGCAAGGGCATGGAGTGCTCGGGGTGGCAGCGGTTAGGACAGGGGTGAGAATGGGAAAAATAATGTTGAGGTCAGGGTTGCACACTTACATAGTTGGTCTTGTGGTGGTCCGGAGGCCGGTTGGGCCTCAAATCAAACTGGATATCCGGTACATATTCGGACCGAATATCCAAAAAATTACCCGATCTAATGGTATTGACCGTCTTGTATCCGAACCTAAATATCCAATACCGAATCCAAAAAAATCCAACACAATCCTATCCGAATCTGAATATGGTCGATCCCGTCTAGAAAACATTGTGTCGTTTACACCCCTACCAACAGGCAGCCTGCGATGGAAGTAGGGGAAGCAGAGGCGGAAACTAAAAGGAGAGGATGCGACTGTTGGAGTGGTCGACCGAGCGTAGCTGGTGGACGCAACCGTTGGGGTGGTCGGCCGCGGGGCGCTAGTGGACGCGGCCGTCAGAAAGGCACAACACGGAGTGCTGGTGGGCATTGCCATCGTAGCGGACAACAGCAAGGGAGGCTCCATCCTAAAAAAATCAACTATTGTGCCGAAAGCATGTTTGAAAACCTAATCTTTCAGCATGATGCAGAGGAGGGCATGAATCATGAGAACGAGATAGCTGGTATGATGGACCTTGTTGGAGTTCAGCTAAGCTTGACGAGGACTCGAGATCGGGCTTAAGCTTCGCTCGGATAGAATCAAGCTCGAAATAGCGCTCAAGATCAGCTCGTTTTTTTTCGTGCTCGGATCAAACTTGAGTAGCTCGACTTTTGAAAGCGGAGGCGGCCATAAATAGGCCGGTTGAACCGCTTGGTTTGTTTATCGTGAGCAGAGGCCAACCGCCACTTTGGGCTGGTCTTGGTCCAAGTTCGGTTCGCACAGTAACCGAACCGAACCGGGCCGGCCTAGTTTTATATGGGTTGGTTTATTTTAATTAAAAAATTCTAAATAAAATTAAAAAAACCACTATATTTTACAAATATACACTATAAATTGCTTAAATACACTACAAATCATTAGAAATATATATATAAATGAATATATTTAGTTAAATAAATGTGCTACAGTGACGAACCGAACCGGACCGGCCCGTCACTATATGAACTGAATCGTGCCGGTCCGACGGGCCTCGGCCTCGGCCCAAGTTCGATTCAATGAACAGTGTGGACCGGCCCGGTTCGGCCTTGTCGGCCCGGCCCGTTTGACCACCTCTACTTTTGATCAGTTTTCCGCCTTGTTGCCACGGCCGCATCTGCCGTTCTCTTTTTCTCCTGTAGTTGATGTTACTGACATGTGGCCCCACACGCCCCAGACCTACTTGTCAGCGACCCAACCGCGCGTCATTCCGTTTTTGCTGGAATGGCATTCTGGTCGCGCCAGGAGTCGCAGCGAGCTCTTCTATCTCCGGGTACGCGAAAGCTTCTAGAACCTTCCATACCCACTGCATATTGTTCCTTCGCTGAATTTGCGGCTAAACTCATGCTCCTGCTTATTCTCCGATCTGTACGGTGCATCTTGAGTTCAGAACTTCAGATAGAGCAGAGAGGAAGGTCGGGCGACGTTGTGGATCTTGGGGTCACTTCGATTTCGAAAATTTTCTTTCAAGATTCGCTGAATTTGTCAGGCACTAGTGGGAAAGAATCGATCTTTTAGTAGTCGGCTTGGGTGACATTGCATGATTTGATTTTTACCCCTTTTTACCCAAAGCGCGCACTTTGGGTAACTGCGAATGGATTAGAACACGAATGTTGGGTACTTGGGTATATGCTGGCATGGGAATGATCAATGATGCTATCTTTGAACTATCTGTAGCGTATTGTTTTCCGCATTATCATGGGCCATGGCCTCCTTGATTAGATGTAGGATGAGCTGGCTGCGGCCATTATGGTGCAAGGTCCGGTTTCTTCCATACTTTCAGTTTCAGAGTTAACTGAACCGTAGTCCGTGGATGCAGCGATTGCCCTTTCTTACTGACTGAAACCAATTTTGTTCTGCAGCGCGTTACTTCAGTAATCCCTGAGGTCCACAATGGAAGCCGTTATTGCCATTTCACTTGTTGTGCTTCTTGTACTGGGAGCCCTCTTTGTTATCCCAAGATCTAACAACACAGGTAAAAGTGGCATCAGCTGTAATCTTAACTGAAGTCAAATGAAAATCATTGGCAGTGTGTAATGCTGTAATTCAGGTAAAGGAAAGGAGGCAGATCCAGGAGGCAATGGAATGGTTGGTTTTGTCTTCCATATCTGAGTAGGCAGTTTTATGTAATGCATGTACATCTAGTTTGCTTTTAGCAAACAATTTTGTCTTTTAACATATGCTATGATGCATTGATGCTTAGGGTATACTTATGTTTGTTGATTCAAAGACAATGTTTTCTAGGTTAATAGAATGCACACCACTCACATTATTTGCTTACTAGCGTTTCTCATTCAGACATCTAGGAGCTATACAAAGAAAGAGGTATCAAATCACAACACAAGGAAGGATTGTTGGATCATAATCAATGACAAGGTTGGAAGAATGAATCTACCATTTGCCAATTTTCTTCATCTGACGTTACTGGAAGTTTATAATCTGAAAATTTGTATCCTTTTGTTTGATGATTCTACATTTTGGGATTCTTCCAGGTTTATGATGTAACTCCATATGTGGAGGAGCATCCAGGTGGTGATGCCATTCTTAATAATGCTGGTGGTGATTCGACAGAGGGATTTTTCGGGTTTGTAACTTCTCATCTATAGTGTACGTCAATTTCTGCTGAAATCATTTGTAAATCATGTTGTTATCAAACATCTTGTGTTGCTGTTTTAACATGAATCCCAAAACTGTCAGACTTCACTTTGCTGTATCTTTCCCTCTGAGAGTTTTCTGCAGAACTTCCAATAATTTAATACTCTTTTTGAGAAATTATAATTTAGCAATTTGAAGTGCTGGACCTATGGATATGTTAATCCCAAATTTTGTCTTTTGAACGATTATCTTATTAAACAAATATCAAGTACAACTAGTTTTATTCTTCTCGCAACAAAACAAGGCAATCAGGCCCTCATGTAGTCATGTTGCAATTATTTCCTGAGTGTGGCCAATGGTTATGTATTTTTATCATTACATAAACTATGTCTCCCCTGAAAGGCATTGTATGTCTATATCCATGACATCTGAAGGCATGTGAAATTGCGAATGCTTTTAATGGAAAAGGGACATCAGATAATTACACGAGCACACTGATTACATAAACTAAATAGGAAGATCCAAATGATGTATGCTCCAAAGGGATAAAATGGTTTTATGAACAATACCATTGATGGGGATCTTTCATATTCTATCTTTTTGTCGAAGAGAGATACAACTTATTTAACTATCGGTATCTCCATTATTCGCTTTCACAACTTTTGTGCCATTCCTTTTTTATGGCTAAGATAAATATAATAACTCAACGCGCTTTCAGCCCACAGCATGGCACGAGAGTCTTCGATATCATCGAGGATTTCTGCATCGGTAAGTTAAAGGGTTGATGATGAAGAGGAGAGGCTGTAGAAATTCCAAAATGTGAACCCTTGCGGTCTTCTACAGTTTCTTGAAGATGACAGAGAGGAAAACTTTTCCTAATTGTGATGACGACTGCTCCCATTTTTGTGGTTCCCATTTCACCTTTGACCTGCTACTTTTACTAGTATTAGTGTTTGAACACGATGGACCATTAATTTGTTTCAAATGTTTTCTTACATTATCTCTTCAAAAAGATATGCTTTCTTTGGCTTATGGAACTTTCTGATATAGAACAATGAAATGTACCAACATTCATATTGTTTTTACCGTGATAGTGAGACGCACAATTACTTGGTCCAATTCTCCCCCCTGGTCGTGTCTCAGAATTGCACGGCTGTTGGGTTTAAGGGAACAGTTTAAAGTGGTGTGCTCATACTTCTTTCCATGGAAGTAGTCTTGATGAACACAACTAAAAAAGAGGTGGTTGTTCGAGATGTGGTCAGGTTTAGCTATCAGGTTGCATGGCAATAGTAAAATTACAGATACTCAGACAAGGCAGACAACTCGAGCAACAATGAAATTACATACACCCAAACAAGACAGACAGTTCGAGTATTCGACAACATGTAAAACGTCACATGATCTTATTTTTCTTGACAGAAATCAATAATACAATTGATCAACACACCCAGTAGCTGTGGGGGAAAAAAAGAAACAAAAGGGTAATTGCAACTATTCTCATCTCCTAGTAACTCTTAGGCCTGCACTGCACTGACCCAGGAAGAAAACATGCTCTTCCCTCCTCTCTCCTGTCAAGCCAGAGCCCAGAGGGTGGTCACACTGGCTGCTGCTCTAGTGTTCATCAGCTATGTAAGGACTGGTACACCTCTCTTGCGCCAGCGTCTCATCATGCAAAGAAGCTGGAAGGATCGATGCTGAAATCCGGGTCGAACTCGAAGTCCAGGAAGTCGTTCTCCATGGCGGGCACCGGCGCGCTCGTCACGGCCGCGAGCGCGGACACTACTTCTTGGAGCTCGGCCTGGGCGCGCCACTCGGCGTCGCCGGCCGACGGGAACGCGGCCATGGAGAGGTGGTTCGAGTCCGAGGTCGCCGGCGAGACGAGCGACGACGACAGCGACGCGCCCTGCCGCGCGAAGCAGTTCTCCGGCGTCGACGGCGCCGAGAATGGGTTGTGCTCCAGCGGCGCCAGCCCCGTCGCCGGCGAGGAGAGGTAGAACGGCGTGGTGACCCAGCCCTGGGCTTCCGCCGCTAGCCCCTCGGTCTTCACCTTCAAGCTCGAGCTCAGGCTCTGAAGCAGGCTATGCGCGTCCGGGCTTTGCGCCGGCTGGTTCATGGCCGCCGCCGCCGCCGTTTGGCCTCCGGCCACCGCCGACTTCTGCGAGCAGGTGTGCGCGCCGTGGTAGATCACGTCGAAGAGCGTCGAGTCCTCGTCGGCGCGCTGCACCTGCTTCGTCGCCTGGCATCCCTGGGAGTGGCGGTGCGTGCAACGGTAGTACCCCCTGCAATGTTGCAAGAACCAGATCGATCAGTTCTGAGCTCTGAACATGTCATTTCCCCCACAAAACTTTATGATTGTAATTAAGTCTGAAGTCTGAACAAGATTAGCACGATGACCTAAACTAGCATCGCCCCTGGCTTATCCGATTGGAACAACTTTTTTTTTTCCCACAAAATATCCAATCGGATGCAACAGGTGTGCGCGGCACGGCTCCAAATGGAGGCCAGACACTTGGGGGCAGGGGAAAGGCCGCAGCTTTCAGCAAAAGCGAGGACAACTACAATAACCAAATCGAAAAAGCAGAGATCTCGATGATCGAACAGAAAGCAAGGCCAATGATTTTGTTGCCACTCGCGAAAAAACATGTGCGGATTAGGATTAGGCTCTGGAAATCAACTTTTTGCTGAAATGTGCTCCCAGACAGTGCAGTGGTACCAACCTTGGGTACTTGGCTCCAAGAATCTCCTTCTGCCCGTACTTCCTCCAGCTATGGCCGTCGTCGATTGGGGTTTCCACTCCCCCCGCCGAGCTCACCCTGATCTGGTGCCTCTCCTTGTCCATCGTCTTCCTGCAAAGATCCAAGAACAAAGCATGCATGCGTTTAAGAACACGGCAGAAATCAAATAGCTCCAAAATTCCACCTTGATTCATTTGATTCGTACGGTATGGGCAGGTGGTGGTATACTGGTATTCACCTCTTCTTGGTGTTCTTGAAGGGCATGTCGGAGACGTCGCTGAGGGGGCTGGGCGTCGCCGAGAGCGGCGGCGAGGCGGAGCGCTTGCGGCCGTCGAAGCGGCCGGACTTGATCATGACGATGGACCGCTCGGTGAGGGAGAAGATCTGCGAGGCGAGGCGCTTGCAGAGCTCGGGGGACCCGCCCAGCTGCACCTCGAGCTGCTTCACCAGCTCCTTGATGTGGCTCAGCTCCGTGACGACCAGCCGGCTGCCTCCATTGCTCTCCATGCTCTCCATGCTCTCTCTCTCTCTCTCTCTCTCGCCCTTCCTTGCAGCTACAATAACACCCCTCCAATTTTTCAAGCTTGAGCTAGCGGAGCACAAGCCAAGAACCGATCAAAATCAAAAGCGGCGCTGCAAAATTGCTTCTGCAAGGGGAGAAGGAATTGCTCAAGGATCTCTCCGAGTGTGTGGAAGAGGGAAACGGAAGAGGTTGGAGACCTGAGGTGAGCTGCGGAGAGGCGGAGGCCGGGGTGCCGTTTTTATAGGGGAAGGCGGGGAGGAAGAAGGGGAACGAAGCAAGTTTGGGGGTGAGGGGAAGCACGGGATTTGACCGGTGAGCGTAGCAGGGACTGAGACCTGATTGGCCAATCCTTGGCTAGCTACAAACATAAAACAGAATGGATGCCTGAAAGACCCTATTGTCCTCACCATATCCGGCGAAATTTTGGATATAATTTGGTGAAATTAATTTTCGAAATGTCTACTAGAATGTTTAGTATATCGATAAGCTGATAGTGTGAGATAAGAAAGGGTTAATATCCGATAAATTCGTTTTATGTTTTAATTTTTTTCTATTGCAAAAAATGGTACATTAAAGAATATTAGTAACTCAAACATATTTTAAACTGTTATTTGGTATTTTTTAAAAATAATTTGAGTGTAGGAGGGAAGGAGAATATTTATTAGTAGGGAGGGTTCTTCCAAAAACGCTCGTATATAAGTATTATACGCGAGGGCTAATATGGCCCTCGTATTTCCTGGCCTATAGACACGAGGGCCGTAGCTTGAGCCCTCGAATAAATGCGTGCGTGCTTATCTCGCGAGGGCTAGGTGGCCCTCGTGATTAGTGATGGCTCCTGCGCTGGCCAGGGGGCGGACAGTCTTGGGCCCACCCAGCAGTGACCAAGGATTATTCACGAGGACCAGTTGGCCCTCGCGAAACGGCGACGGATGGGTTATTCACAAGGGCTAGTTGGCCCTCGCGATTAGTGGGCGTATAGATCCGGCCAGCGGCTCAAACTTGGGCCCACCTAGCAGTGACCAAGGCTTATTCACGAAGGCCAGCTAACCGTCACGAAAATGCTGCGGATAGGTTATTCACAAGGGCCATTTGGCCCTCGCGATTAGTGCGCGTATAGATCTGGCCAACGGCTCGGACTTGGGCAAAAATTTGCCCGAGCCCGAGCTCCCGTGATCGCCTAGCCCGCCCGCCCACCCCCACCCACCGCCGCCGCCGCCGACGCGCCATCGCCGCCTCACCTCCCCCACCACCCCATCGCCGCCCCCACCTCCCGTCGCCGCCGCGCTTGCCGTTCTTTGTCGCGAGGTGAGGAGGAGGCCCACACCACGACGCAGCAAGAGCACGAGCCGAGGAGGAGCCCAGACCACGACGCCAAGACACCCCCTGGCCCACCGGAAGGTTTCTTCGCGCCTTTTTTATGTTTAAATGTTAGTTACGAGGGCTGCATGTGAACGCGTTTTTCTGTTTGAATGGTTAGTTACGAGGGCAGTGCGAGAACTTAAGCACGAGGGCTGTGGGTTTAGAGTTGACTATGTGCGATTATATTATGTATATTAACTACGTGCGTTTAGGATTAACGGGTTTAGTGTGCATGTAACCTAGCATTACGTCACCCGTTCGGGAACGCATAAGTCGTAATGAAACCAGACGGTGATTTGTTAGGTTTCATTACGAGGTATGATTCACGTTCCCGAACTGTCCAGTGGACGACCCCGTTTGGGCGCCCCACTGGACAACCCACTAATGACCGTTTGAGTACGATGCGTCGTGTCGGCCGTGGATTTGGGACGAGGTTTCGGTTGCATAACCCTGTGGTTCTCCAGTGCATAATATAAGTGTCGGTGTATTAAAAATGATACCCCGACCATACTTGCACATGGGGAACCAGTAGGGTTATGCTGCCAAAATTTCATCTCGAATCCACGGGTGATACGACGCATTGTACTCGAACAACCATTCGTGGGTGGGTTTAGAAGACTTCCTAATTAGCCAAGTGTAAAAACCCCTGACACAAGTACGTATATGTATCTACTTGTTCGTGAAGGAATGGAAGAAGATAGGAGATGGATGTACGATGGGTGGGTGGCGAACGCACGACCCACAAATGCATGGTTTGAGGGGACTCGTCAATTCATGTCCCGAGCTTTCCAAGGGGCGCAAGGCCCTGTCCGTTGTCCTTGTGCTGAATGTGGTAACTGTCGGAAGAGAACTCGTGACGAAATGGAGATGCATTTAGTCAAGAATGGGTTTAAGGTTGGTTACCATCGGTGGGTATACCATGGGGAGAGTAATCGTGCTCAGGTTGAGCCTGTTGGACCCCCCAAAGGTTTTGATGAAATAGACCGGATGGAGGACATGGTTGTTGATATTGGCCATGATTATGAGGGTGATGAACAGGATTTGCAGTCAGGCATGGCTGATTTCTTTAATTTTTTTTTTTCTGAAAATGCTTATTCGCGAGGGCTAAAGGGCCCTTGTAAAAAAGCACAGGGCACAGAGGCTTTTCGCGAGGGCCACATAGCCCTCGTGATTAGCAGTGGGCGGCCCCTGCGCGCGCCAGCCAACGTGGGCCCCACATACGTTTCGCGAGGGTTGAGAGACCCTAGCGATAAAGCTGCTCGCGATTAACTATTCGCGAGGGCCATGCCCTCGTGTTTTGTCGTTATTTGTGGGGGAGCGGACTCGAGCACCTATTCACAAGGGCCGGCCCTCGTGAATAGTAAATCGCGAGGGCTTCTGCCTTTATCGCGAGGGTTTTGAGCCCTTGGTATTGAGGGAGATTCCCGTAGTGTTTGTGCCAGTACGCTTGCATGCGTGCATCGTAGGAACAACGACCGTCTCAAGTTCAAATGTGCTGCCGCCACCTCCCCGGTCGCTACCGCCACTCGATGTCGTTACCTCCTGAAGCCGGCACCTCTCTAGGCGATCGGCGCCATTGTGGCCACTCAGACCCTCCTAAGCTGCCCTGGTGCCTCCTTGGCTGACCCGATCGCCCGACGCCATCGGCTCCTCCCATGTCTGCCTGACCAGTACCCAACCCCCCAGAAGCCGCTCCGCCACCACCTCGGCACATCCTTTTCCACCCGAAGCTTTACTGGTTTTTTTGCGTGTGAAAATTGAGATTTTATAAATTTCAACATATTTTTTTTGCCAAAAAACTGTGTTGTTAGACTTGTGGGCAGCCGATGACACAGAGCGGCACATGCCGCACCCCCCCAGGTGAGGCTCTGTCGTCGACTAGATGTAGGCTGATGGAAACGGGCTATCCCATGGGGTTACATGTCAGGTCTCCTCGATGCTGCCCTAACCGGTGGATCCCCATGAGACAAGTGTTTGTTATCAGCATTCATGTGGCCGACGACACAAGCTTGTTCCATGGGGACCACATATCAGAGCGGCATGGATGTAGGGTTGCCATTAGGTGTATGGTTGTGTCAACGGCCATGGTGAGGCGACGACATAGCCCTCTCCGAGTAGAGCAACCCGAGATACGCTTTTGTGTGCGGCCCACATGTTGTTTCCAACAAAGTATTCACCTATGTCATCGACGCCCTGTTGTCATACTTGTGTCGTCAGACTACCGACGACACAGGTTTGTGTTGGCCGGTTCGGAGTCTGTGTCGTACCAATGACACAGACATCGATCCGTGTAGTGGAAGCCTCGCACAACCCGAAGCAACCTTCCCTTGTAGAACCTCTTCATTGGGCCTTGCTAAGATTTTTCACCTCTGTTAGAGAAAAAGGGGTGAACAAGGGCTAGAAAAGCAGCGTTTAGAAAAAATGGCACAATTTTTCTATATTATGACCTATGTTTCCCCTATTCAATTACTCTTGTTTAGTTATGTCTAATTACATGTCGATCCAGAGTGGAACCAAAATTCACTGTTAAAGACATGATCATCGACACCTCCGTCCTACTGCAGGGCTATCGCCCTAACTACGGCCATCGTGGTGTATTACCCCGATAGCCACCCTCCACTTCTCTTTGATGATTCTGTAGCCATGATAGTATTAGCAATGTTGCTGCCTCACGCATCGTGATCATCACCTCTCAGGGCTGTCACTACCATGCTCCTATCAACACAGACCTTCCTCTAAATCCAGGGTTGTGGTTGACCCTAAACCTAATCCGATGGTGACGGCATAGGAAGTAGGGCAAAGCAAAGTAGCGATGGGAGAAGCAAAGTGGCAAAGCAAATCATCATTCTAAAGTTTTGACACTCCATGGATGCATTGCACTTGCCAAGATCTTTACCAACGCTCACTCCCTCAAAATGTTGTCCAAAAGAAAGGATTTTGGTAGTGTGGTATTTTAAAACTCATGCGTACGTACTTAGTCATTAATAATAGATTTTGGTAGAACCTCTAGCATGGTGCACTTCTAGCTGAGCAACTCTCTCGGTTCTTTCCTACATGCAATTGCAAAATGTTAAGCATCCTACTCATTTTTTTCAGCAGTTATAGAATAGCAAGAGGGTTTGTTTTTGTCATCAGCATCAAGTAATCAAGGTTTGCAAGAGTTATATACCTTTTATGTGCTATTTGACGATCTGATTTTTTATTAGCGTAAAGACTCTTGGAACCATATTTGGAACAATAACAAATATTCCTCCAATAGTTTTTACAGGAGTGCCACATCCAATAATTTGCTTTTGATTGCATACAACATTGATTGGACCTGCATCAATGAACTCAAACATAAACTATTTTTATAACCTATTTTGATCAATTGATTGAATTCTTGGAGTCTTTTTCATTGGAAGGGTATTTGGAATGGGTGTGTAGCTGGCTCACTCTATCAGTTCAATGCTAAAGAAATTTTGCTCCATCTTTCCAAACAATGCCTAGCTGCAAAATATATTGTCTCATTTGAAGCTTTTGATTATGGTAATATCACTAGACCTATTTGTTAAAATTAAAGCTCTTCGCAAAGTTAACCCTGTCGTCCGACCATATTCTTTAAGGAAGTCTTCTCTCTTGTTTCTTGACATATTTAGTTGCGGAGAAATAACAAGATCAACTGCTCAAACTTGCAGACCTCGTCAGTCATAGCCTTCAAAATTCTCTTGTCGATGCAACTATGTCATGTGCGAGAGGGAGTGAATCTTTTAGGATATCATTACTTAGTAGTTTAATTTGTTGGAACTTGATTGATTCGATCTATAGCTTGTTTCCATATACGTTATTATTGAAATATGATCCAAATTCTAACGTGAGTCTTGTGGGGACGTCTAGAGGGTCCACGGTTCGGTCATAGAGATTAGCGGATTTGTTTCCGTATTTGACTGCAGTCGGTTTTGTCAACCTTATATATACCCTTTTGTAAACTGCACGGAAAAGTAGATGACTATTTGTTATCCCCTGCGTTTGTACTATCATGATATAGTGGATTTTGCTGGTTGTCGTCTGTGGTTTTTTCTAGAAGGGTTTTCCACGTAAAAATCTCGTCTCGTGTTCGATCTTTGATTTAATATATTTGCTAACAGTATTCTTGTTGTATTTTTTGTTTTAGTGGCCCATAACCACGGAGTGTTGCTGACCGTACGTGGGACCCGGAACACGGCCAGTGAACGAAAAGAAAAGAAGGCTCCATTGCTGTACTTAACCATAAAGCTAGGGTTAATTTCCTGCACCATTGCTGAGCTAGCAGAATTACTGGTTATCATGGGAAACGAAAAGAAGGCGGCGCTACGAAACTTGGCACGCACGAACATCATCACTCATCAGCTCGATGCCGTAAACCTCGTGACGTTGCAGCGTTGTCTTGTTCATATTGGGAATAACATGCGCCGGCCATGCATCGCTTTCCTGCGTGTTTGGTCGGCACTCGCATCGTTCGCTGCTGCACACTGCACACTGCACCATTTATAGTATTCTTTTGGATGTTCTCCCGTGTCATCTAGGGCCTTGTACATTTCACCTAGCTAGCGCGGGGTCTTTAGATCGAGTGAGCTCTCTGTTTCACACTGAAAGTGCTGCGCTCGTGTGAAAAAAAACAGCTCGACACATCATCAGCAACTTTTTTCTGTTTCATATTCTTGGGGTGCCTCCTTTACATCTGCAATTTTCTGTGACTGGTCGGGCTGTGTTCAGATGTTTAGAGGAGTTTGTGGGCACAAATTAAGAGGACGACATCCGAATCATACCGTCGGAAAAGGAATTGATCTCGATCGGGAGGGTCTTAATGAATTTATTCCCTTGATGCTGGTCCCAAATCATGTTTTACGAGTCTAAACGATGATTCTTTCTATGTGATCATTTTCGTCCCCAGTAATGCTAGCATCAAACTACCAATCATAAAACGATGAATGAAATTATGAATTGGTAACTACACGGTGTGTATGCACACCTTCGCATGAGCAACCAACCGCAAAACCGATGAAATTGGCTTACACTTTTGACGACCCATTAATTCACCTATATTCCAACGCTGTCAGGATCGGATATGAGAGTGGGAGAGAGAGAGAGAGAGAGAGAGAGAGAGAGTGGTGATTATCAAGGTCAGTCCTGCCCCTGACGCGGCCATGCTGACCAATTCAATCCTGCCCCTTTGCTGCTGTTACTCGTACAGCCATTAAATCGTTCCAATGAACTGATGAACTATATAAAAATATGACAAACTACTGACCGAAGATAACTAGAAGAGTATTTATATACATCTGATACTTGTCGCTTATAGCCACATAGGCTATATATGTAATCCATATGCCGTGTGAACTGATTATTTTTTGCTACATCATGGTTTGATGAGTATTATCATAATAATCATCATCAACAACAACTAGACTAGCTAGCGTGTGATCAGCCCAGTGGCCACGCACGCATGCATGTGCTCTCATCATCTCATGACCTTTCTTCAGCCGTTATTAATTGATGCCCAATCCGTTGAGCTCTCCATTCTGGTCCTAGATTGTATTAACCTCGCAATCTCTTTAATCAATTGCAAGCACGTACCTGGTGCTAATCTAATCTATTCCTCTGCAGATTAATGCTGCTGTGCGTGGCTCCTGCAGAACGGACACGACCTGAACTGTCAGCCCGTCGCTAGCAGGAAGAGGCAGGTAGCAATTCTCCTCAGGAAAATCACCTAATTAACGCGTCTGTATGTCAGTATCCCCAGTTTACCGGATTTTGGAATTCAATCGCCGTAACGCGTACAGTCGATTAACTAACTGTTGTGTATGGCTGCCGTATATATGCATAGGGGAGTCATGTGGTAGTATGTTAATTTCGAGTAGTATTGGTTCGGATTAAAACAATTTAAACATTTATGTGTGTGTAGATAGACACACACACTAGTTGGTGGTGGTATATTTAGGTTATTTACACTATTAGGGAACAAGCTTTCTCAAACGGTTCAAAAAACCTGAAGTCAGCCTTTAGAAACGGTTTATTAGCCACAAAGCTAGGAGAGCATCTTTAGAAGCGGTTCGGAACACGAACCCCTTCTAAAAGTCAAGAAATAGCAGCGGTTTATGCCCCTAATCGCTTTCTAAAGCACTACAAGCGGTTGGGGACACGAACCGTTTGTAATGCTTGGGCTTTAGCAGCGTTTCGTGCGCCTTGAACCGCTTCTAAAGGCCCATTTTTCAAATAGATAAAAGGAAAGCTCCCCCTATCTGTAACATCCCAAATTTTCAAATCAAAATTTGGCACGTTAATTATTTTGAAAATCATGTTTAGTAATTTTGCATGAAAATCATGTTTAGTATTTTCGCATCAAATAAAACTTTAGCTAATTTACGCCAAAGCGAGCATGTGCATTTTGTTTTTACCTCCATGCGGAAGTTTTATAAATCCTGTAAAAGGGGAAAGTATTTAAAATAAATATTTAACCTTTGGAAAGAAGAAAAGAGAAAAAGAAATGATTAGAAAAGCCTCTTCTTCTCCTCTTGGGCCGAGTCTCCCCCGGCCCAACTCTCTCCTCCCGCCTCTACTCTTCCCCTGCTGCCTAACTCCCGGCCCACCTCGTGCTACCAAGGTCACTTGGCCGACCGACAGGCACTGCTCTCTCCTCACCTCATCGACCGATGGGCCCCACCGTCAGACCCCATCTTCCCGCTGTTTTCCCTTCCTCATGGCGCGCGTCTCGCTCTCGGTTCTTTCTCGTTCTCGCCTCCCTATTGCTCTCTTCCCCGCCCTTCTCCTTCCCATTCCGAAGTCGCTGCTCAAGGCTACCGCAGACCGCCATGCCCGTCGCCTCACTTCGTCCGGACCGTGCTGCCTCGCCGTCATTCCTTGCCGCCCACAAGCGCCGCCCATTTTCGCATTAAATCGCTCCGACGGGCGTCGCCGTGTTTTTTACTCCATCGCCCACTTCGTCTACGCCACGGCGAAGGCCGGTCTTATTGCCGCTCAAGACCGCGCCTTGACCTCGCTTCGCCGCCATCGCCTCGCCGCCAAGCCACCGGTTGCGCCATCGTTTCGCCCGCCAGAGAGCAATAGCGAAGGTCTATCGGTGTCTCCTCGTCATTGTGCTCACCGGTGGCATTAAAGATCGAGCCGTTCCGCCGAGCCACCTCGCTATAAGAATCCGCCAGGTGCTCCCATTTCCTCCTTGCCTAGCGCCGTGCCGTGCCTTTTGCCTTCTCCTCGGTGAGCTCCTCGTGGCTATCCGGTGTAGTACCGTCGTCTTTCTCTCACCATCACTCTCTATCTGTCAGGAGTCCCGGAGCGCCGCTGAGTCAAGGAGCGCGCCATCGCCGGATCCCTGCTCGCGCCAAGATCTCACCGTCAGCGCCGCCTCGGGTGAGTCTCACCCGCTTTGAGACCGCTATTAGCATCGCTGTCGTTCCTCTTCCTCTCCCTGCTGAATCGGTTGTTGGTGGCGGTCTCGCTCGCCGCTTTTCGCCGCCTCGGTCCGAGGTGGAAGGCGATGGGGAGGGAAAGGGCGGAAGCTCCGCTTCGGCTCCGGCCCGTGGGCCTCGCCCCGTTCTGGGCCGACCGGCTTAGCCGGGTTGTCCCCTTTTTATTTTCAAAAACGAATTTAAAAAGGCCCTAGCATAAAAGATTTTGCATATTATATCAAATGCCATCCCAAAATTCTGTAAAAATTCTCAAAAGTACCTTGCAGCAAGCTAGATTTTATAAAAATACTAAATCAGTTCTGCACCCATGTAACCACTACATTTCTAATAGTTCAAATACTTAGGTTCCATTATTTCATGTGCATATACAAAATAAGTTAACATCCTTCCCTTTAAATAAAATGCATAAAAACATTTTGTGCCTGATGTACCGTTATTTTTCATTTGTATGTTTGGATCGTGCTCGAGTAGGAGACCAAGGTGTTGTAGACCCGTCCGACGTCGCTGGTTGTTCCTACCCGTCGTCCGACCAAGGCAAGTCCCCTTGACCATACTGGGAGCCATTTTGCTTTGTTTTAAAAACGATTTATTAGATATTGAAAACTTGCATGCTAAATTAAAAAGTAAAAATGTCGTATTTACTAGCGATTAGTTAAGCAACCTAGATAATCATGGTAAGACTAGTGATAGCCTTAAACCATAAGGACTTACTATTAATCTTGTGTATATACTTACATTCCATTGATGTTAGGAAAAATGCCTAAAAATGATTTTTATTGCGGTGTCATTATAACTCTTGTGTGTGAAAATAAATGTTGTGATAAGGAATGGTTTGAGAAAGTATGTGCATTGAGGGCAATGCCATGGGCGGGAAAATGATTTTACTCTCTCCCCTAAAATACATCCGACTAGGGAGAGACTTTCGCCGGTTCGGTGCAAGAAGGCACCATTTGGAGAAATCGGGGCTAAAATATCATCTCTCTTCTAGTTTAAGGACTGCTCATCCTATGATCCTACGAACTGAGCCATACAGTACGACCTCGAGTCCTGTTATGGGACGGGCCTAGTTGTTAGCCGAAAAACCCTGACGGAGACTCCCGGCTGTCGCCGTTAGTGTTTGAATCTAGCGGCTTTGTGGCGAAACACTTTTGGGTGCGTAGCCTCTCGAGGGTAAAGCGTACCCACTCTGCAGAGTTAAAACTATCATGGTAGCCGTGCTCGCGGTTATGAGCATGCGAAGGGACTGTTCATATGGTAGCTCTTTGTCGACGGTTGGGATATTGACCCAAGTCAACCAAGGTTCTTCAAGGAGGAGATAGGAGACACGCCGAACAACCACGAAACAAAGAACGAGCAGAGATGGGGTTTTATCCTGGTTCAGCCTCTCGGGAGAGATAATAGCCCTACGTCCAAATTTCTTTATATCAAAGAGGATTACAAGGTGGAACTCGGCGAGATCAGCAGGTCTCGGCGAGTAGTATGCGAAAATCTATCGGCCAGGGGTCCCTCTAAACGCCGTAGGGGCCCTGTTTATATAGTCTGAGCAAACCGATCTACTGAGGGAATATCGGCCGGGCTAACCACGAGATCGTAATTAACTCAGACGCGCTAAGCCACGCCCCGAGGTAGATAAGGCATACTCTAGTCTTGGGGATCACGACTCCTAATCCAATCCGGGAAATCACGTCCGGTCTTCATGTAGCCGTCAGAAACTCTTGTTCGAGTAGGACTCGAACACTAATCCTAGGTCAAGTTCACGCACCGTGCGGCCAGAGGTCGTTTCGGCAGATGCACATGGGCTCGATAGAACCTTCCAGAGCCGGCCTGGTAGGTTGCTTCGACCGACCGTCGAGGAGTGGGCCATGGCAATGGGCCGTAATTTAATCCCCGACACTCTTCTTTTCTAAAAACCGGGAATTTTCAAAAGGGTCTTGAGTTGAGTAAAAGTTGTTGAGAAAGAGTTTTGATCTTGAGATAGGTACTACCGGTTGGTACGATGAATTGGGTTTGGCCTATCATGGAGTACTCGCGCGGTGGGGCCTAACCCCTTTATTCCGAGTTATTCCCCGTAACGGGAAAAGACTGAGGAAGAAAATTCGCTATGGCTGTGGCCAATTGGCGAGAGAATTTGAGAATAAGCCCCTAAAAGACAAAGATTTGGGATTGAAAGTTTTCTGAGTATTGCTTTTTATAAAATTAGGAAAAACGAAAAATGCATTTCTGCAAAACTACCCAAACCTTCCATTTGTACTAAACCCCATCAGCATATATTCCCGACTTACGGAGTACCTTTGTACTCACCCCTGTTTTTCCCTTTCTCCTCTTTCCAAAATTTCAACAGCCGCAGAGCTCCCCTACGACTCTGGTTTCGAGGAGGACTCGGACTACGAGGAGGAGGAAGACTACGAAGACGAAGAGTAGGGTTGCGTGTTGAAAGAGGATCCTAAGGCCTAGAGGGGGGTGAATAGGCAATTTTAATTTTTCTTTGATTAATTGTTGATTAAGCATCAAATTAATAGTGACCCAATCCTAGTGTTAATTGATACGCAAGCGGAAGGGATAAACAAGTTAACAAGCAACTAAGACATGGCATCACAATCAACACATTCAATGCAATGGTAGTAAGTCGCGGAAAGTAAATAAGAGGGCGACACGGTGTTTGTTTGATCAAGTTCGAGTCATAACTCCTACTCTCCGCTGAGGCTACCCCTTGCGACAAGGACCGGCTCGCTCTCGAGCCTCACGCCTCACTTACTCCCGGTAGTCGCTCGCCACTCCGGCGAGGTGGACTCACACCAGACACCAACTCAAGAGTAGCCACACGCCAAGGCCTACTCTCAAGCCCACGCTTCCACGAAGGATGTCTTCAAAAGTAACAAGCCCGAAACGCCCCGATCATGCCGGATCGAAGGATTTCCATGAAGCTAGGTATTGGGGTTTGATGGATTGTGGCTTTGGATGATCTTGTGGGTGGAGGAATGGCTCTAGAACACCTAATTGATGAGCTATGAATGTGGTAGGTGAAGTGGAACAGCAAACCTCAAAATAGCCAGCCACTAGGTAGGTATTTATAGCCCCTCGAGCAAAACTAGCCGTTGCCCCCAAGAAGGAGACAAAATAACTAGCCGTTAGCCTCTACCGGACGCCGTCCGACGGCAACCGGACGCCGTCCGACAGAGGCAACTGCTCACGAAGATAAGGTTTATCAGACGCTGTCCGGTCCCCACCGGACGCCGTCCGACAGTGCGGTGTGCACAGGTGTGCGGCTGACCGGACGCTACCCAAATGCGCCCAGACGCCGTCCGATGGGAGAAACTCAGAATTTTGAACTTTATCGGACGCCGTCCGGTAATTACCGGACGCCGTCCGACAGTGAGCGTGCAAAGGACCGGACGGCCACCCAGACGCCGTCCGACCAGAAAGTGCCTCGGATTAAAACCTTACCGGACGCCGTCCGATAACTACCGGACGCCGTCCGACAGAGAATACTGTTTGGTGTTTGGCTAGTCGGACGCCGTCTGGCTTTTCCAGACGTCGTCCGACAGAAGGGAATTTTCGAGCTGAAATTTGGGGGGGAATTTAGGTGGGTTTCTCTCTCTCTAGAAATCTCACAAAGGGATATTTGGATATTTTAAGAAGTGGTGGACTACGGAAACCGAGTTTTCGAGAATTCGCAAAGATCCGGCATAGTCCGAGATATTCGAACCCCTTTTGAAATCCGACGAAAAACAGGAAATAAACCTAACTACTCCTAATCTATACGTGACCTCTTCTCTCGTCCGGTCACGCACTTAAAACCTTGGAGCAGCTCAGAAAATTGTCGACGCTTCAAATTAGGGTTTATGAAAAATCGCCGAGTCTTCGCTAGGGTTCCGAGAAGTCCAAAAACCCCCTAGCACTTAATATTTATTTATTTTGTCATCAATGCCACTAATAAAAATTAGGGCTCAACGATGCTCACAATCTCCCCCTTTGTGGCACTTGATGACAACCAACGAGAGAGTAAGATTTTTGAGCTGCAAAAGAGGTTAGTGCAATACAAATATGCAAGCAATTTCAAATTTAAGACAACCACAACTCGACCACCAGGATGTGCACGAGGATGTGCAAATAAAAGAAGCTCCCCCTAAATTCATGCATAAATTAAGTTCAGAATCCAATAAGGTTCAAAAGTCATAAAACCAACCAAGGTAACAGCCACAAATATCAACGAGTATCAAGGCAATAAATAATATTACAGGCAAACACAACCTCGATCTCTCTATCCACTACTAACCCTCTACTACTCTCTAACTACTCCCCCTTTGTCACCAAGTGACACAAACGGGAAAAGGTCCTATTCTTGCTGATCTTGGTCCATGTCGTCTCCTCCGTCATCTCCCTGGCCGCCGGAAGAGGAGCCCTGACCTCTGGGACGCTTGAACAAGGGCATATGAGCTGCAAAGGGTACCGACCGAGGTGAGGATGGATCATCATATAGCTGGGTCGGTTGAGGGTTTGGCAAAGAAAAGTTGAGATGGCGAGCGACTTCTCCACCCGTAAAATGAATCTTACTAGGAGTAGGATATGACTGTGGTGGAGGCACAAAGGAAGGAGCAGGCCCAGAAGGAGGGTATACCCAAGGATGAACCGGTGGTGGATAGGTAGGTGGGCGAGGAAAGCTCTGAGTCTGCTGGTAAGCCTGATAGCTGTCATGAGCATGAGAATACCAAGCATATGGATTCGCCCCTTCTGGTACTGGCATAAACATTGCACCCATGTACTGGACCGCTGACTTGAACTCTGCAAATTCATCATTTAAATAAGTCTGCTGCCCTGCCAGTTCTGTCATCTCCCTGCGGGTGGCTGCCAACTCTTCTTTCACCTCAGTGTGAAAACTTCTCATATCTGTGCGCAGACCTCTCATCTCACCTATCAAGGCGTCATACCAAGGAGGAGGTGCAAGCGAAAGACCCCGCACTAGGTGTTGGCACAAACGGTTGCATTGGAGCAAAGAGGAGCAAAAACAGGGCAGTCTTTGGAGGAGGAGCATCATCACCAGGTCGATCCAACTTTGCCTTGCTTCCAAGAGAGTTCAGAAAATTTTTCATCTGATGCTTTTTAATCCTGTTGTTCCAACTCTTCACCTCATACTCGGAAACCCGCTGTGACCTAGAAAGTAGCAGGCCAACATATGGAGCTAGAGGAAGCGGTCTATTGACCTCTCTAAAAATAGCGTCATCAAACTCTCCCAGAAGGGTAGCTCCAATGTTTATGGTCCTACCTGTCAGAAGATAAAGCATAACCCAGCTACAAATTGGAAGAATTCTGTCGTGGTTCCCACTTCGGACAAACAGTGTGCTTCGTAGAATGAGATTGATCAGAGCTGGCTCTAGACGCAATTGATTAGTCTGTCCCACATTGATTTCCTCATCGTCAAGATCAAGGTACATGAATCTGACTTCATCCAAAGGAGGATATTTAGCTCTCCAGAAGGCATCCTCATAAGCCATTTCATTCAAGTCAGCGCCACTATCTGGAGTGCCCAAAGCATCATTCATATTGGCCACAGAGATCCCCTGAACAATTGCATCAACTGAGTGGTAGTAGCTGAACTCTGACTCATCCTCAACGGGTAGCAGTGTGGCAAAGAACTCACAGTTTCTCTCTTTAGACCATGTCAACTTCTTATTTGAGACCAAAGCTGCCAAGCCTGGAGTAGAACTGAAGAGGGTGTAGACCTCAGGTCCTACGGCGGCGGTGATCTCATCCCAGTCAATACAATGGGGGTCCCTAGGACCAGTCTTGGGAGCAGCGAAAAACATATAAAGCTGCTTCTGAAACTTTGTGTGAAACCTGAAATCCCTAGTATCCTCTCGCCGCTGAGGGAACCATCTAGCATATGAGACAGACCTTTTCTTCCTCAATGTCTCCATAGACAATTTCAGAACTTGATCATCCACAGGGTCGTTCTCGGCGACCACTGTCTCAGTAACGTCCTCATCTATGTGGTCCTCAGCATAGGTGTCATCATCAGCATCCTCGGCGGTGGCAAAAGAAGATCCTGCCACCCGAGTCCAATGAAGTCCCCGATCGTCGCCGCCAGATATCCGCTCTAGACACTCTACTTGGGCGAGGAGGAGCGGCACTGCTAGCCGTCTCATCGACATAATCAGGATCGCCCTTACTGCCGCTGTCGCGCCGACCACTGAGGGTCCTGCCCAGAGCCTTTCCAAACTTCTTCAAAGATTTCGACATCTCGAATTGCCCTCTGACAAAGTGACCACTAACCAGAACAACTTTACTGTCAACTGCCACTGACCGACAATCCACTGACAAAGTGCCAACCCCACCACGGTTCAACCCTGAACACGAACGCGGGAAAATTCTATTCAAAACCTAGAACTCGGTAAACAACGAAATTTGACGGGAATAGAGGCGGGAAGTCGTTACCGAGCCCTAGAAGGGAAGGAGGAAGTCGCCGTGCGCGAGGAGACCGTCCCCAAGGCCCTTCCCGGTAGGGGAAAGGAGGGGAACTCGACGGAGACGAGGCGCACGAACGGAGCCGTCCACTGCCAATCCACACGGAGGGAATCGAAGAGGACGACGAGGGGAGGCCGCCGATGGTGGAGGATGTCGCCGGAGGTCGCCGGAGGGCCTTCCCGGTGAGGAGAAGGGGCAGGGGTGGCGCCGGTTTGGAGAGGAATAGGAGATCAAATAGGGAGAGAGGGAGGCGGAGAGGTAAGTTATAAGCAGTTCCGCGCGGTTCGGCACTGTCGGACGGCGTCCGACAGTTATCGGACGGCGTCCGACAGCAAGGGTGCAGCGCACATGAGCCTCGTTGACGGGTCATGGAGCGCGACGACGGCGTCCGACAGCGAGAGAGTCGGCTCGAATCGACCTTTATCGGACGGCGTCCGGTGGTTACCGGACGGCGTCCGACAGTACGAATTCAGCCCGCACAATACCCTATCGGACGGCGTCCGAGACTGTCCGGACGGCGTCCGATGAGGACAAATTTCGCAGCTGCTTGTTCTTCTGACTAGTGGGCCCCACCAACGCGAGAATTTTTATAAAAATAATGTTTTGAAGTGATGATCTCCATTTTTGCTCAAAATTCAAATGAAGATTCAAATGTGAGCAATTTGAAGTGATTTTTTTTAAAATTTTTAATTTTGAAGGGATAAGATACTAAGTTGACAAATGAAACCAAATTAAATTCAAAAACCCAAATTTTGATCTTCGAGATCAAGAAAATGTGTGAACCCAAATTTTACCTTGATTTCTCATATAGGCATGAAAATCGCGCATAGGGGTTCACTTTAGAGTTTAAGCACATGTTTTTGAATTTTGGCTCCTTTTCAAATATTTTCAACAAGTTTGATGCCATATGATTTTCAAGAGAAGAAATATGCATATGGAGCAAATTTTTCAAAGAGGGATAAGATTTTCAAAATTAGAAGTTTGAAGTGACAAGACGATAAGGATAGTCTATTGAGTTCAAATTTGTTTTGGCTTGAAATATGGGACAAGAATGTGCTAACCCAAAATCAAATTTATCTTTTCACCACTAGAGTGAGTTTTGAGACCATGAGTTGAAACTAAACTCCCCCTAAATGTGACAAGGGTCAAAAGCAAATGAAAAAATTCAAATAAGACCCAAAAATCACAAAATCCAATTAACACGCATTTGACCTATCTAGTATGTTGAGTTCATTCCTTAATTTGCAAAACCGTGCCTCGTCTAAGCGTTTGGTGAAAATATCCGCCAATTGGTCTTCCGTTCGCACGTAGGCAAGCACAACGTCACCCTTTGCAACATGGTCACGAATAAAGTGATGTCGGATGTCGATGTGCTTTGTACGGGAATGTTGGACCAGATTGTTGGCTATTTTCACCGCACTTTCATTATCGCATAGAAGTGGCACTTTTTCAAATTTTAGCCCAAAGTCACTAAGCATCCGAGTCATATACAAGAGTTGAGCACAACAACTCCCCGCTACATATATTCCGCTCATGTAGATAGCGCCACGGAGTTTTGCTTCCTCAAGTCCATGACACGAGTGAGCGCCCTAGCAAGTGACAACCCCGAGGTGCTTTTATGATCAATTTTGCAACCGCATAATCCGAGTCGGAATAGCTAAGAAGCTCAACACGCGCTCCCTTGGGGTACCAAAGTCCTAGGCTAGTAGTGATTATTAGATATCTCAAAATGCGTTTTACGGCGATAAGATGCACTTCTTTAGGGGATGCTTGGAAACGAGCACACATGCACACACTAAACATAATATCGGGTCGAGAAGCGGTGAGATAGAGAAGCGAACCGATCATGGAGCGATAAAGCTTTTGGTCCACGGGCTTTCCATCTTCATTCAAATCAAGATGCCCATTAGTGGCCATTGGTGTTTTGATCGATTTGCAATCGTCCATTGAAAACCGCTTGAGAAGGTCCTTTGTGTATTTCTCTTGACAAATGAAGGTCCCTTCCCGAAGTTGCTTGATTTGAAATTCAAGGAAGAAAGTAAGCTCTCCAATCATCGACATTTCGAATTCCTTGGACATCATTTCTCCAAAGTCCTTGCATTTAGATTTGTTAGTGCATCCGAAAATAATATCATCCACATATATTTGACAAATAAATAAGTCATTTTCAATTGGCTTTAGGAACAATGTGGAATCAATCGCACCGGTTTTAAATCCCTTTTCTAAGAGGAAGTCCCTAAGACGCTCATACCATGCTCTAGGAGCTTGCTTGAGACCGTATAGCGCCTTAGTGAGCTTGTAGACATGGTTTGGGTGTTTGAGGTTTTCAAAACCGGGCGGTTGCTCGACATAAACAAGTTCATCAATAAAACCATTTAGAAAAGCACTCTTAACATCCATTTGAAAGAGAGTTATGTTATAGAGAGAAGCGAATGCCAAGAGTAACCGTATAGCTTCAAGTCGAGCAACGGGGGCGTAGGTTTCTCCATAGTCAAGTCCTTCGATTTGTGTGAAACCTTGCGCCACCAATCTTGCTTTGTTTCGCACCACTTCACTGTTCTCATCTTGTTTGTTGCGGAAGACCCATTTGGTTCCAATGACATTGTGGTCCTTCGGTCTTTCCACAAGCTCCCAAACTTCGTTGCGGGTGACGTTGTTTAGTTCTTCATGCATGGCGTTCACCCAATCCGCATCCGCCAATGCCTCATCAATGGTCCTAGGCTCAACAATAGACACAAAGGCGTGATGCTCACAATAATTAGCGGTTTGAGAACGGGTTCTTACGCCTTGATTGAGATTGCCAATGACTTGATCTAGGGGATGATCTTTGGAGAGAGTGCGGTGTTGTTGAACGGGTACTTGTAGATCAACGCCTTCCCCTTGAGCTTGATCAACTTCAAAGTTTGCATCTCCGTCCACCGCTTGATCTTGAGTTGTTGGAGAGGTGTCTTGAGCTTGATTATCGATGGAGGTGGTGGGGGTCATTACTTCATCTTTTGGTGCCTCCGGGGAGGGTCGAATTTCCCCCAACTCCATGGCTTCATGTGGTAGCTCATCACCTACATTTCTTGTCAAATCTTGCTCATTTTGTGAGCCGTTAGTGTCATCAAACTTGACATCATAGGCTTCCTCAACTAGCTCGGTAGAATTATTAAAAACTCGAAAAGCTTTTGAGCGAGAAGAGTAGCCTAACATGATACCAATGTCACACCTCTTTTGAAACTTACCCAAATGAGTTCTTTTCTTATAGATATATACCTTGCAACCGAAGACTCGAAAGTAAGAGATGTTGGGCCTTCGTCCCACTAGTAGTTCATATGAGGTCTTGTGAAGGAGTCGGTAGAGGTAGAGGCGGTTGATGGCATGACACGCCGTGTTGATGGCTTCCGCCCAAAAGACATGCGGCGTGTTGTACTCGTCAAGCATCGATCTTGCCATCTCTATCAAAGTACGGTTCTTCCTCTCCACCACTCCATTTTGTTGGGGAGTGTATGCCGCCGAGAATTCGTGCTTCACACCTAATTCATCACAAAATTCTTCAGCATTTGTATTAGTAAACTTGGTGCCATTATCACTCCTCACTTTTTTAATAAATGAGTCAAATTCCTTTTGAGCTTTCAAAGCAAATCTTTTAAACACATCACCGGCAAGAGATTTGTTTGCAAGGAAAAATACCCAAGTGAAGCGAGAGAAATCATCGACAATCACATGACAATAAGAATTACCGCCTATGCTCGCATAGGTGGTTGGGCCAAATAAATCCATATGCAAAAGTTCAAGTGGTCGGGATGTAGACATGAATGTCTTAGTCGGATGAGAATTAGCCACTTGCTTGCCGGCTTGGCATGAGCTATATAAACGATTTTTCTCGAATTTGACATCCTTCACTCCAACAACCAAGTTGTCTTTAAAAACCTTTTTCAAAGTGCCCATTCCAACATGTCCAAGACGTCTATGCCACAACCAACCAAGAGTGGTTTGAGCAATAAGACAAGTCTTGATTTGAGAAGATTCACGGTTTGAAAAATCAACCAAATATAAGTTTTGAAACCGGGTGCCTTCGAATGCAACACTTTGATCCTTAGTGGAAACCACACGAACTCCGTTAACCGAAAAGAAGCAATCAAAACCCAAATCGCACACTTGAGCAACGGAGAGGAGATTAAAGTTGCAAGCTTCCACCAAGAGCACATTAGAAATGGATAGGTCATTTGATATTGCAATTTTACCTATACCCTTTACCTTTCGCTTGGAGTTATCCCCAAATGTGATCTTGTGTTCGGGGTCCTTCTCCTCCTCTAGTGAGGTGAACATACTTGAGCTACCGGTCATGTGTTGGGTGCAACCGCTATCAAATATCCAATGCCGGCCACCGCTCTTGTAGTTCACCTACACACACACAATCAAGCTTGGGTTTTAGTTACCCAAGACTTCTTCTTGGGTTCTTTGGAGTTAGTCATCAAACATTTGGGCACCCAAATAGCTTTTACATTCTTCTTATCATTTGGTGCACCAACATACTTAGCATAAGTAGAGCCATTTTTCCTCATAAGCATGTAGCTAGCATCAAGCACTTGAGTTTTAGACATGAATTGAGATGTTTTAGCAAGAGGACAAGCAATGGCTTTATGTTTTTCATTTTTACATATGTGGCAACGGGTCCCTCCCTTAACAAAAGTTAGCTTGGGCTTACCCCAACCGCCTTTGGCAAATCCTGGATGAAATCCCAAACCATGCTTACCCAAGGTATACCTTTGCTCCCGAAGCACCTTGTTAAGAGAGTTGTTCCCCACAAGAAATTTAGCCAAGCTAGAGTCTAGTTGCTCAATTCTATCCTTAAGAAACAAATTTTCCTTAACTAGCTCATTAGCACATTTAGCAACACCACAAGTACCAATTGAACAAGCATTTTCATTTGAAGAAGTAGCACTAGTGGGTGAAGATGAGCTAGCATTGGGTGTGATCGTGGGTGACAAGCTAAAGAATGTGTCATGAGATAAGCTAAGCGAACCATCTATAGTATCAATTAAATCACAAGTCACACCAACATCACATTTTTCAATTGAGCAAGCGAGAGGAGTTTCAACATCAACATTAGAGCTAGCAAATTTGTTTTCTAGAATTTCAACTTGCAAATTTAGAGCTTCACAATCATCTTCTAGAGTTTCATGTTTTTCAAACAAATTTTCAAATTCATTCGCAAGTTTTTTATGCACTTTCACTAGCTTCTTCCTCTTAGACTTTTCCTTCTCTAGAGCATTATTCAAATCATCAATCAAAAGCTTAAGCTCACTTTTAGAGAGGTGCTCATTCGTTACCTTCTCCTCTAGTGCCATGAGACACATGGGAGGTGTAGGGTTGTCGATGGCGACTCCGGACACCTTAGTGTTTTCATTGTCGGAGGAGTCCGCCCAAGAGCCCTCGTCATCGGTGATCCATTCTCCAATCACCTCTTCTTGAACATTGGCGGTGAGACAAAGCTTTTGCTTGGGAAAAGCCGGAGGAGCACTTTCCTTGATCGCAAGTCCGGCTAGCCCATGAGCTCTAGTTTCTTCTTCTTCGGAGGATGATTGGGAGGACGATGAGCTTCAGCTATCTTACTTCTTGGTCTTTTGTCCGGCAAGAGCCTTCTTCTTCTCCTTTGATTTGTGATCACTCTTGCGGTAGTGACGGTACTTCTTCTTGTCATCATCCTCATCTTCCTCTTGATTCCTTGCCTTGTGCTTGTTCTTTTTACTTTTTGGGCAATCCGCCGCCAAATGACCCTTCTCTCTACATTCATAGCAACGCATCTCGGAGATAGGTCTTCGCCTTGAAGAGGATGATCCGCCGCGGAAGTTCATCTTCTTGATCAACTTTCTTGACCGCTTGACAAGGAGGGCCAATTCTTGAATCTCCGGAATTGCATCATCGGAGTCATCATCATCTTCTTCAACTTCGATCTTCTTCTTCCCACTTTTGGCTTTGGCTGGGAGAGCAATTGACTTCTTGTTGAGCGGGGACTCTTCACTTTCAAGAAGTCGCATTTCATATGAGTTGAGTTCCCCGAGGAGCTTTGTCGGTGTCATATTCTTGAGTTTTGACTTGGATGCTCGAATTAAGGTCACAAGTGGATTGAAACTAAATGGCACAACATCAAGCATCTTCTGACAAATGTCAATGTCTTCCAAGACCTTTTTCTCCGAACATCCGGCAATTTCATTAACGATGGGGTTCAACCTAAGAAACATTTCATTAACACTTTCATTAGGGAGCATCTTGAATTGATCAAATCTTTTTCTAGCTCGAGATAGTTTCTCCTCAAGCATCTCGGCACTACCAACATGAATTTCCCTAAGATGCTTCCAAATATCATAAGCTTTAGTAAGATTATCAATGCTATCAAAAACTTCGGAGGATACACTAGAGAGTAAAGCATTTCTAGCAATGGCATTAAAGCGTTTGTACTTAGCATGAACTTCATCAAGAGCAATTGTTCCGGCCGGAGGGTCCGGATAGCCGGTCTCACAAGCAACCCACACATCATAACTAAGTGTCTCTAAATAACATTGCATCCTAATTCTCCAATAGTTGTAGTTTGTTCCATCGAAAATATGAGCTTTTCCAATTTCTATCCTAGGCCCCTCTTGAGCCATCTCCTAGCGGTTAAGCTAATACCAGAGAACCTAGATGCTCTGATACCACTTGAAAGAGGATCCTAAGGCCTAGAGGGGGGTGAATAGGCAATTTTAATTTTTCTTTGATTAATTGTTGATTAAGCATCAAATTAATAGTGACCCAATCCTAGTGTCAATTGATACGCAAGCGGAAGCGATAAACAAGTTAACAAGCAACTAAGACATGGCATCACAATCAACACATTCAATGCAATGGTAGTAAGTGCGGAAAGTAAATAAAAGGGATATTTGGGTATTTTTAGAAGTGGTGGACTACGGAAACCGAGTTTTCGAGAATTCGCAAAGATCCGGCATAGTCCGAGATATTCAAACCCCTTTTGAAATCCGATGAAAAACAGGAAATAAACCTAACTACTCCTAATCTATACGTGACCTCTTCTCTCCTTGGCCACGCACTTAAAACCTTGGAGCAATTTCGGAAAATTGTCGACGCTTCAAATTAGGGTTTATGAAAAATCGCCGAGTCTTCGCTAGGGTTCCGAGAAGTCCAAAAACCCCCTAGCACTTAATATTTATTTATTTTGTCATCAATGCCACTAATAAAAATTAGGGCTCAACGATGCTCACACGTGTTTCCTACCGCCGTTGTCTGTGGAATAACCTACTAGCTAGAATAAAGTTGCGCTATGTTAGGTCCCCGTATTTATGTCTGTAACTCAGATCTCGCCTGCGTGTTGCGTTTGATGTATTAAATTATGACTCCTTTTGGGACCCGTGGTCCCCTGTGTTGTAATAATGTAATTCGAAGGCAATGTATCAGTTCTGTTTATGTGTGTACTAGCCATGATCTTCTGGGACTAGTACTGTATAACACATTAGGATTCGGTCATTTAGACCGGGTTCGACACTATCTAAACAGAGATAACGCGCGGGTGGGTTGGCTAGCAGTCACGTGGAGGGGTGAGGTCCTGGGTTCGAATCCCACCTCCCCTAATATTATTTGGCTTTTTTGACACCTCTACAAGCGGTTCGTAGGAACCGCTTGTAATGCTCCGCGAGGCATCAGTCACGGTTGCTTACAAGCGGTTCTAAAACCGCTTGGAAAGTCCTTTTCCCTAGCAGTGTTAATTGTTTGTTTGGGGGTTATATTATTCATTTAACTAATAATACTATACATATAAAAAAACTGAAAGTATTATTATATCTATTCATATCAATTAATCATATGGCAACAAAGGGTACCACATTAAAATAGTAGAAACTTTCATGTTAATTTTAAAAAAAGATCATTATGGATCTGAGTTATAATGATAGAGATCACCATCGAATCAACCAACATAAAAAAATAACTAACACACATTCAACTATGATTGTAAAGATTTCATATGGCTAATAACACGTGCTAGCTAGCTACATACTCAGGTGCAGATACCAGTTGACCCAAACTCATATTTGACATGTGGATGTGCGTTGTATTCAGGATCGAACTAATCTTAAGGCAACTAATTATAAGAAAGTAACATTATTTGAGTTGGACATGATTATTTAACTATAACTAATTAATCTGTTAGAACACCATAGTTAATAGCTAGGAAGATGTGCTCAAGACAATGGAGATTGTGAACAATCATGCAATATATAGTCCTCAGCAAAAGATGTGCTAAACCATGCACGTTCGTCGGAGAACACAAGCTACCTGTGAACAAATATTTTTTTTCAACAAATTGTAATGGCCAAATTATTTATACTCCCGCCGTTTTTAAATGTTAGGCGTACGTATTTTTGTTGCGCTGTAACACCAAAGACAGGTATGTAGTTTACTACTGTACCCTTCATGATAGTACTGGCACGGTATCACTAATTAGTGCTTGGCACAATATTGTTGCTGCGGACCTGCGGTACGTCAACTTGCATGCATATCATCCATATGCATATTGTAAATAGGCTTTGCACTAATTTGCTTCCGGGATCCTTTCTAAAAAAATAGGCTCCGCACTAATTTAGGCCTTGTTCTTTTGAGCTGGCCTGAACGGATGAACGGCTGAACAGCTGAAATGACTGAAATTCGAGAGCTTCTTGAGATAGTTTCGAGATTCAAATACATTTCGTTTGACTTGCTTTTTAAAGTGTTAGAACCCACCTTCAAAACAGCGAAAAATGGACTTAAAAAATTCAAAGCATATATGTTTTCAAAATATAGATAAGTCGTTAAGCTGTTAAGATGTTAAGCTGTTAAGCTGAAAAGAACTGAGCCTTAATCACACATATATACTTCAAACATCTTTTGATTTTTTTTTTCTCCCTTTCTGGTCAGCAAGAAAGCTGATGTTGTGCTTTCATTCAAGGCCAGCGTGAATTCCATTGTTAAAAAGCGTATAACTAATCCTGCATCTTGGTGCAAGTAGCAGTAATTAACTAATAATCTGTAAAAAAAAAAAAGGCAAGGAGCAGAAGAGGTGGCGTCCCATGGTTGGCGAAGCCACGCGGAAGCTGGGCGCGGCGTGGGCGGGAATAATCTTGGAGCGCTTTGCGCGTCAGTGGGGCGGGGGCGAGGTGACTTCAGATGGGCGCAGGACGGCTTACGTTGGTGGGCGAGCGTCGCCATCTTCCAGCTTCCCCTCCCTTTCCTGTGTGCCGTGTGGCGTGTGAACCCCACACATATTTTAATGCCCTCGTAAGTAGGAGGACTACTAGAAAAAAAAATTACTAACTTGCTACTCCTGTCAGTCTGTCACTGTCCAGGTAAGTCCTCTTTTTTTACTTTAGTTTAGATTGTAATTGAAAAATATTAAAAGGCTAAACAAGTTATTCAAAAATATTTTTAAGAGAGCCATAGAAGTCTAAAAAAAATATTTCGAAATGTTGCACTGAATGGTTTGTACAAGAATAACAAAAAATGATAAACCGAAGCAAAATGAAACTAAAACAAGGAATCAAAGAGGCCTAATTAATTTCATTTTTTTTGTGAAATAGAACTGACGGATACCGTCTTCGAAGGGATCTGGATTTTTCTTTATTTTCTATTTGAAAAGAGATTCCCATGTATAATAGTGATCTCTAGTTTTTAGGTGATCACAGCAGAATTTTTCCAGCAAGACTCTGGTTCTTTACTAGCAGATGTTGTTAACTTGAAACCACTAAAATGTACTTATCTTGTCTGGATGTTTTTACTAAATAAAATATGAAACTTCTATGAAAAAACATATAGGACCAACTGTCAAACCTCACATAGGGATTTCATCAATTCAGACATCAATTCAACGGGTGTAAAATATATGTTTTTATTTTATCAATTTAAATAGTTTAAAATATTTTTACGGATGAAGTTATACAACTGACTTAAGAAATCTAAAATATAGTGTTTCTGATAACCAGGGCATCAATTATCCATCCACTAGCCAGCCATTTTTTTTTCATTGACAAGAATAAACAAAATAGCATCGCGGTGCATGAATACCCCTACGAAGCAGCAGAAGATCACGGGGTGCCACCACAGGCCGACAGGCGTTGGCAAAGGGAGAAACAGGATAAGCTCAACGTACACCAGAAACAGAAACCCAGTAAAAAATTGGAGCATAGTGTCACTCGACAGTGAAGTAAGTACAAAGGCAGCATAGGGGCAAGCTCAAGCCGAGCGGGACTTGGTGGGTGGGGTAAACTGCCAAAAACAAACATGGCTATTGCCTTTTTCCATGTCAGTACTGAAATGTGCCCTTGCTACATCAACGCGTCTTTCTTACGTGTTCATGGGTTCTTTTTTCTTTTATTCTACGTGTAACGTGTTTAAGCTTGTTTAATTTCGTGGTAGATGCCCGCGGCTGACGTTTGGTTTTCTAGTAGTCGTAAAAGTTGAGGGTTTTTAAAAAATAATTTGAAAATGCTAAAATATTTATTTAAAAATAGTTTTAAGATTATTGAAACCCCCCCCCCCCCCACAAAGCTTAAAAAATTATTACGAAATGTTCTAGTGAATCATCTGTATAAAAAAAAAATTTTGCAAACCGAACCACAGCTATACCAGATTAGCCAACCAAAGAGAGCAGTTGTGCATTAGAGGTGAGAGCACTTGCCTTCATCACCAATGTTATAACCATAGGTGTTTAGGGCCTGACAGACCTAACCTTAGCAATGGTTTTCTTAGCTGGAAGTATAGTCTAAGGAATGACAATTGTTTGTCAAAACAATAGATCAATAAAAATTAATGCCTGGCTTTTCTCTCTACATCTATGTTCTTATTCTTTATGATTGCAATTGTGTGTGTGACTATTGATTTATAACACGTTATCCACATGACAGCTTTTAGGTTTGTCACACGTTACGTTGTTTTTAGGAATTTGATCTATTAATTATTTCAATATATTAAATTGCATACAATTTTCTATGGGATTTGTTCGCAGTTCATATCGCCAGCTTTGAATGCAACAGCAATGACAATAGTCCGTACGTGACTCGTTGATATCCAATTTCAACCGCCGGTAAATAGCTTTCTTGCTAGGCTGCTTGCTAGCTAGGGGGTCAGCGTCACTGGCTAGCTATATACTTTAGCTATTGGAAAAATAAGTTGTGTGACATATATATAGGATCGATTTTATTTAGCTACATACTTTAGCTAGGAGCCGCCTAGCATTGAAAGTACGGCCATATAAACTTTCCTTTAGTTCGGCTAGGTTTGGATGTAATTTTTTGGTTTAAAGTTGGCATTTAATTAATTAGCATGTTAAGATATGGTATGTATTGTAGTATCAGTTGGTAATTTTTATTCTTTCTTCGTTGCTTCCTTTGTTTCTAGTTTAATAGCTTTCTTGCTTATCGGCTGCTTGCTAGATAGGGAGCCAGCGCGCGTCACTGGCTAGCTATATAATTTAGGCCTAGTTCTTTTCAGCTTATCAGTTTAACGGCTTAACAGCTTAACGATTTATCTATGTTTTGAAAACACATGTGCTTTGAGTTTTTTAAGTCCGTTTTTTCGCTGTTTCGAAGATGGGTCCTAACGCTTTAAACAGCAAGTCAAACGAAATGTAACCGAATCTTGAAACTACCTCGAGAAGTTTTCGAAGTTCAGTCATTTCAGCCGTTCAGCCGTTCAGATCAGCTCAAAAGAACAGGGCCTTAGTTAGTGGCAAAATAGGGACACGTACGTAGGATAGATTTTCTCATCACCCAAGGCTTCTTATTTAAGAGAAATAAGAAATAAATAAGAACCCTAGCCCTAACGCTGACACATGACACGTCATGTACTATGAGTACAAATTAACCCGACACAGGCCTTTCCGTATTAAATGTGGTTAATAGTGTAAACTACTCCATAGTGGATCATACACCCCTGCTTGTAAACAACTACTATTATTACTCCCTCCTTTCTTTTTTGACGTTTTTGACTTTTAAATACATCTTTGATCATTCGTCTTATTTAAAAAAATTATGTAAATATAATTTATTTTGTTGTGTTTTGTTTTATCAATAAAGATACTTTAAACATGACTTATTTTTTACATATTTGCATTAATTTTTTGAATAAGACGAATGGTCAAAGGCGCGCTTAAAAGTTAAAGGCATCAAACAAAAAAAATGGAGGTAGTACTTACGTTTGAGTACATTCAAGGGGCAAGCTACAGATGATCATCAGTCATGCATCGATCAGTTGCCGTGCCAAGCTGTCTAGAGAAATTAACATCTCAATTTCATCAAGTCCATCGATCGACCCTCGTGGATATCATCGGGGCAATCAATCAACAATACATGCATGCATTGCTTTAAAAAAACACCACATGCATGCATGCCCATTGGCCATTAATTTCCCAGCTTGAACTAATTAACTAACTGAGCATTTGATCTACACATAATTAAACACTTGCATGTAATTAACTAATTAACTAACTGAGCATTTCATGGACCACTTGCATGTAATTAACCATGTAGTGAGTACATCATAGACCGTGGAAATTAAATGGTTCAGTGAACCTGCCCATCCCTCGAACTCATTTATCACATGACTACTTCCCCGCCCGCTCATTGGCCGCGAGTTGAACCATTGCAGGTGGTGGTCTCATATCTGGTGCTGATGGTGATGAGAACGTTGGACGAACTAGCACCCACTGGCCCCATTTCATCCGGCAGGATATGGAATTAACAATATATATCCAACAATTCATAATTTTCATGTTATCTCTTTAACCTTTTTTTGCTCCCCTTAAGCCATCTTTGGTTCGTGGTTTTATTTGATTCGGTTTGGTTGAGTCAAAATTTGTTTATTATACAGACTATTCGATGTAATATTTTGTAATAATTTTTTTAAATTTTTATACGATTTTCCTTAATATATCAAAAAATTTTAAATTTTTTTTATACTCTTATTTTATAGCTCTCAACTTCTATGTCAACCAAACCAAAGCAAATCAAACGAAACCGCGAACCAAAAACGCCTTAATTTCCCACGGCTGGATCGGCCGGGAACCAGGCACAGGCTTTTGGAGTCTCCGGTGGCCACCATGCCGGTTGGGACGGGCACACGTACGTACGTAGCACCAGCGTCCATTTAGCACCGGTGAATTTGGTGGTGATCGCATATGATATGCATGGGCCGAGTCGTACGTGCATGGGATGGGATGGGATCCCGCGGCCGCGCCGCGTGTGCCGCGTACGCGTACTTGGGCCCCGGCGCCCCGGCGCGGCCAGATCGACGCGCATGCACGCGGACGCGCGGCGAAAGCAGCGACGACGAGGAGGAGGAGGAGGAGGAGGACGCCGTCGTGGTGGTGGCGCGCGCGTCCCGCGAAAAAGGATGAGTCGTGTTCTGTGTCGCGCGGACGGGGGACACGCGAATACGCGATGCGATGCGATGCGAAGCATTGGGCGGCGCGAAGCCGTGTGCGCCCCGGCTAGGCTGGGTTCCTTCCATCATTTTCTTGGACCTTTTCCGTCGCGGGAACGGTTTCTTTTTAATCTAAAGTTACTGAAAACCTTTTGATTCTTTTAAAAAATGACCGTGTCGTTCATTTCAGCTGAACGTTGCTTTAATTAATTTTTTAATTATAAAAGTTTGTGATCACTCGAGAGCAGTGTTTTAAATATTCGGTTATGACATTTAGCGTTTGGCTTCTCCAAACCAGCTATAACCGGCTAAATGATGTTATAGCCCGCTAATAGCGCGCTATAGCTGATTTTTTTCAATAGCTGGATCCCACTCCAACCGCTATAACCTGCTATAGCGTCCGTTTTAGCCGGAGATTTAAAACCTTGCTCAAGAGACATCTTGAAGAGTCTAAAAATAATTTAGAAATTCTAAAAAGAATTATATAAAACAGTTAAAGATAATAAAGAAACACTACATTATTATTTTGGTAAAAGAATTATTTAATATAATTTAAGCGGGAAAGAACGAGGCGAACGTGTGGAAAAGCAGCAGCAGATGCATGTCGTTCCGTCGACGTACATGGGATGAGAGCTGATGGAAGATCACGAGCTAGCTAGTAAACACTTTGCAGGGGGACAGCTCTGGCACGTCGTACGGGTATGATTAATTTGTATGGTGTTGTTCCCGTTAATTGTAACCGATAAAAGGAGAGGAAATATTCGTGTTGAATTTGCCCAATCAGCATTTGCATGCGTCACAAACCCGACAGCTCAGTTCCGATTTCCGAACTACTCGATATATCCCTCCGTTTTTCAAATATAGGACGCAAATGTATTTCAAAATTAAACCTCTCCATCTTTAATCAATAATTCATCCAACAATATATAGATTTATGATACACAAATAACATCATTCAATTTGTATTTAAAAATATTTTCTAATGATCATAGTTCTGTTATTACGTACAAATACAATCATAGTTTTGAAGACATTAAGTTCTCGATATAGAACTTTAACCATTATTTTTTTCACAAGATATATCACTAAAAACTAACAACTAAAAAAATTAACATAATATGTGCGTATTTTTCAAAGACAATTTTAACTATATCATATATATATAACTAAAAATATAAGTTTTTAGTTTAATTACTAGTCAAAAGTTACGAACACTGATTTTTTAAATATACATACCATCTTATATTTTAAAAGGAGGTAGTAGCACTTGTTTGGATGGCGCCATTAACTGATCGACTTTTCTTTTGAGGGTTACCTCTACCGGTATGATTTGGACTCCCATTTTAGGTTAAAACGTTTCGAAATAAGAGCCCGACCTGAACTCTTACTTTGCACGCTTGATTGCTACCAAAGGACATCTTTGACATCAAGGAGATCTGAATTGATATTCCGGAGGCCGGGGCATTGATCCCGGCCACTTCCCATCGTCTTTGAGAGAAGCAATATTCCGGCCTCTCACGCCAATCTGACTTCGTGCGTGGATTGGAATGGCGCCATGCTGTCACTTTCACTGTCGTGCTGCAAATTTGTCCTTTTTTAATTACATCCCCATGCAATACGCTTGGGTAAGTTGGCGTTTTTGTGGTACTCCCTCCATCCCTAAATATAGGGCGCAACTATTTTTTTCAAGCGTCCTGTAATACAAGGCGTCATCTCCTCGTATACTGTCGCCGGCATACATGCATTCACAAGCATTAAGTGCATCGGCTGCATGCAACCTTTGTATTAAAGGCAACACTCTCATGCGGGTGGTATTAGTTGCATGCATGCAGCGAAAATTGAACGCACGGAGGCGGCGAGCATCACGGTTACGAAACTGCGATGCATGTGACGCACAGCGAGCGACACGAAGCATCACGTAGTTAAGCGAAATGATCACAGTTGCTTCCTTGGTCTCTACGTCCGTAGCAGTTGCGCCCTGTATTTAGGGATGGAGGGAGTATAATTTTTCAGCATCTATCGCTGTAAAACAATATATTACTTTGGCCGCATATTAATTAATGGATCTATTAAGTTTTTTGTTTTTAATGATCGACTACTATTTTTTAGCTAGTCTACACTATTTTTCATCTAACTCAGTAGTGAAAATTTAGTCTATTTCGTATAACAAATATTTGCAAACAGGAATGACAATGAGTTTTAATTATTTTTTTTGACCGATTGATTTGCTGTTGACTTTGTTAAAAAAAATATTTTGTTATTTTTTCGATTTTTAGGTTAACTGCATGGGTATATTTTATTTAACTTCAATAGAATTTGGTATACATGTCTTTTATTGTCTTTTAGTGTTAACTAGTTTTGGGTAAGTGACCGCTACAAATCTAAAAGAGTCACCCTGCTGCCATCAAGCTGATCCCATTAATTAATCACCTCTTGTATCACCTGTTAATTAGAAATAACTGATTTGTCTGATTATTCAGACGACCGCTACAAATCTAAAAGAGTCACCCTGCCACCAAGCTGATCCCATTATTAATCACCTATTGTATCACCTGTTAATTAGAAAGAACTGATTATTCGGACCAAATCGCCACTCCTCTATGTATTCTTGGAAACTTACTTTCGCGAATTTTCATCTGCTTAATTTGACTTGATCATAGTTGAGAATATAATATTAGAGGAGAGTGTGATGACAATACATGTACCGATGTACGGATCTGGAGTCAAAAGGTGAAAGATTACCCTGCTGAAACTATACCTGCTGCGTCTTCTCTGAAATTCATAGATGGATTGGAAAGACAGCAAACTACCTAGAAAACCGAGAACCAAGCGACTTGGTAGCTACAGTACTTGCATCGAAGTAGCAATATACCTACGTACAATATATATAATCAACTTGCAGTTGCAGTTCAGCAGCAAGCCATCAATCCGCATATACGTAGAAAACAGACCCATTCATGTTCTTGTTCCGAAGACCGTACTCATAGTAAAGATTTCACGAAACAGTTATATTTTGGTTGGCAAAAAATTTCATTCCCTAGCTGAAATAGTGATGTTGACGAATTGCACGAAAATTTGTGTCTTTTTGCCCGTTTCATGAAATTCCGGCAGAAATTTTATCCCTGCGTAGTCATAAGTCTCATCTAGGGGTGGAAATGGTACGGATATTATCCGACCGACCGACCGATCGAATTGATCGGATAGCGATTTGGATAGTTTTAAGGATATTCGACTATTTTTACGGATAAGGATATGGATATGGATAATTTGGCGTGGATATGGATACGAATACGGAGCAATGATTATTCGGTGAATAAGGAATATCCGAGTTTTTGTTCCGATAATATCCGAATATAAAATATGGATATTATCCGAATGTATTTCTAGAATTTTTTTAATGTATTTCTATAATTTTTTATTGATAGTTTCCCAACTTTTAAATTTATTTTTTGAATTTTTAAATCTAGACTAAATTAATAATATTCGTATATAGACTTTCTAATGTTTTGTCTTTTACTAATGTTATAAATTTCCACTTTTAAATTTAAATTTTGACCATATTTTGTTAAAATTTGGAATGGATTTTTGAAAATTAATTTTAACTATTTGACTAACAATATCTGTATCCTTGTGTTATCCGATCTGTATTCGATCCGTATTCGTAACCGATGTTATCAAGTATTATTCGAATTTGTATCCATATTCGACACATTCGTATTCGAATTTGTATCCGGTAAAAAATACGGATACGGATAAGGATAGGACGATATCCGACCTTATCCGATCCGATCTAATCCCTAGTCTCATCATACCAGCTAGCTGTATCTGTATGTACGTTCCTGTGTACTTGAAATATTCCTTCTTTCTGCAAATAGCCGATGAAAAAAATACTGGATGCATGCGAATTCAGTAAGGAGCGTGTTTTACTATGTAGGCTCTCTCTTCAGCTTAACAATTTAACGGCTCAACGACTTATCAACGTTTTGAAAAAAAATATGCTTTTGATTTTTTAAGTCTTTTTTTTTTGTTCCAAAGATGGATTCTAACGTTTTAAAAAGTAAGTCAAACGAAATAGATCCGGATCTCGAGACTACCTAAAAGAGCTCTTAAAATTCTGTCATTTCAGTTGTTCAGCCGTTCGAATCAGTCTAAAAGAACTTAACCTAAGTTTGTGCGCCATATATGGCACACATGTATACTCTTACTATACGATCTTGAGTTTAATTTTTGGCTGCCTAAAAGCGGCTGCATGTTAACTTGTTTAAGCTCCAATAATTGGTAGAGTACTTTTGTAGGGGCACGGATGCCAGCTGTTTTCGTCACTGTGACTTGTTTATGAACTTGCTTTCTTGGCCGATGCGCGACCAGAAACAAGTTGAATTGTTTCTGCAGGCTAGATAGTGGTCACGCCAGGACATATATCGAAACAAGGCTGCAGTTGCGCATCGATTACGTTAAACAGAGGAAAGTCAGAATCTGCGAGGAAAGTCATGGAATCGAAATGAATCGAAACCCATGTGCAAGAGGTCTTTCATTAGTACCATAACCATATTACATCGGTTTCTATGAATTTCTTCAACAGAGTGGTCACTGTTCCTCTCAGTGACCAAGCTGTTCAGGCGTTCATGAAGAAAGAGCATAGTTTATGCACAGTAATATCTTCTCCGATGAAAAGCAGGTCATCACCTACGAATGCGAAGTCTACACGCATATACTTAATCTTCGCTGATAAAAGCTGTAGTAAAGTATCTCATGTAATTGTAGTTGAAAATGCTAGTTGATGTTTAAAGAAAAGTAGTTAATATTATAAAATGTCTGTAATAGTGAGCTACCAAAAGGTACAAAGTTAATCACATGCATTCACATCAATTTATCTCAAGAGGGTATAAAACAAATTGATTTCCGATTGCAAGTTGCTCCCTGAAAGGACACTAGCTAGCTCATGGTGGCCGGTGCATATATGTCCCAAAATAGTACGCCTAATTACTCCCCCGTGTAATGAGGTCAAACATGTTGGACCCAGCCAAATCATCTTAGCCGCCATGTTTGACGGGGCACCTGCAGCATGCAATATTGTGCATGCCTATATATCTCCATCAGCAATATGTTCATGGAATTGTCAGAGAACACACATCATGTACGTAGCTAGAGATCTGGAGGATATCTGTATAGTACGGCCGGTTGATGAGGATATCGATCGGATCCATGCAGATACGAATAAGAATATGTGAAATATGCAAGCTTGGTGATTGCATGGCACGGATTGAAACTTGTGGGCTCTTCTTCTTCCAGGACAGGGAACCCGACAACTTTGTGGTCGAGTTAGGTACTGCTTGAACCAGTCATATATGTTTCAGCTTCCAGAGTGGAAAATTCAGACGAGGATGTGATAGACAACTTAAGTCTGGAATATGGCGCTCGAGCTTACTCTTTCCCTTTACAACTTAAATTTAAATTAAAAGTTATCACTAAAAATTTATCATTTTATATAAGCCAATCAATGTTGTACCTATTTCGTAGTTACTTTTGTGACAGTACTAGAGAAGTAGGCTTTACTACCAATGCATGTCTACCGGTTAATTATTTGCAAACCGGAAGTGACAAGGTATCACTACTGGTTTGAGCCACAAAACAGTAGTGATGCCTCGAGGCACTATCACTAGCGGTTTGAGCCACGAACCCGTAGTAGTGTCTCGGGGAAAGCAAAAGTTAAAAGAAATGTATATCCTAGCCATATCACTACGTGAAATTGGATGGGGTGAGACTAAAGTTACAAGCTCCTGAGTTTGAGTAGTCCTAATTCTTCCAATATATTTTGAACATATATTTTTAGATGAGCTTGCCAATATATTTTGAACATATATTCATGCAAAGCTTCCTATATCTTTGTCACACGCTTTTGCAAAATAGCCGTCCCGAAGTTTCTAAATTCTGTACGCGCACGCACGCTCATTCTTCCTCTCCTCCTCGGTGTTCCACCTCGTCTTGCAGCATGGTGGCCATACCCTCTAATCAGCACACTGCTTTGCCATTTCGGGGGCTTTAGGCTGCCTCCAGTGGGTCTCCCTAAAGCGCCCTCTACCCTAAAATAGGGAACGGATTTTTCCTCTATATGATCCAACAGCGTTCCCTAATTCGTTCCCTAAAATAGAGAATTTCTCTCCATTCCCTTATATATAGGGATTCTCTCTCCTTCCCCTATATAATTCTCCATATAGGGAATGCTGTTGGAAATGAAAGCTGTATATCTTATTGAAGCACTACTAGGGAAATGGCCTTTAGTCCCGGTTGCCAAACCAGGCCTTTAGTCTCGGTTTTTTCAACCGGGACACAAACGTTAACACGGTGTAGAAAATATCTAAAAAATATGGCGAACTCGAGACTCATGGCCTTTATTGCGGGTTGGTAACTGGCTTTAGTCCCGGTTGCCAAACCAGGCCTTTAAACGTTAACACGGTGTAGAAAATATCTAAAAATAGATAATTTCTCTCCATTCCCTTATATATAGGGATTCTCTCTCATTCCCCTATATAATTCTCCATATAGGGAATGCTGTTGGAAATGAAAGCTGTATATCTTATTGAAGCACTACTAGGGAAATGGCCTTTAGTCCCGGTTGCCAAACCAGGCCTTTAGTCTCGGTTTTTTCAACCGGGACACAAACGTTAACACGGTGTAGAAAATATCTAAAAAATATGGCGAACTCGAGACTCATGGCCTTTATTGCGGGTTGGTAACTGGCTTTAGTCCCGGTTGCCAAACCAGGCCTTTAAACGTTAACACGGTGTAGAAAATATCTAAAAATATAAATATGGCGAACTCAAGACTCGAACCTGAAACCTCCTGCCACCATGTGACTCTGCACTCACCTTTCTAACCAACCCACCCAACCACATATATTTACTAGACTAGGACATGCATTCCTTTTGAACTATACTGGAACGAGGCTTTAGTCCCGGTTCGTAACACGAACCGGGACTAATTTGTGCCCATGCCAGCTAGCATATACCCATCTGCCAAAGAGCTCTTCTATCCCGGTTTGTGGCATAAACCGAGAGTGTGGATGAAAAATCGTGCTTTTGGCCTAGTAGCTAGTTTGTAGTTAATCAGGACTGATGTGCCGGTTTAGAAGGCCCGTTTCCTAGTAGTGAAGGCTACAATTTTAATGCAAAGTTTGTTACGAACTGATTTCATTTGAATTATTTATAATTTTAAAATTGATAATGATTATTTAACCATCCAGATTGCTTCAAATGGAAAAAATATCAAATACAAAGTTCTTCTTGAGAGTTATAATTTATATATATAAAGTTTGTTTGCATTTGAGTTCATATGAATAAGTTATGAAATTTCGAAGATGCAGAAATTTTTTAAAAAAACATCAGTGACGCTTCTATTACAAAACCACACGTGATAAATACATAGCAGATCGTTACAAAAAACTGCACAGTAATATCACTTGCGAGTATATATAGAAGAGCCGTCAGTGATACTTTACTAGCAGCTTGTTACAAAAACTGTCATTACTTTCACTAGCAATTTTTTCCAGGTTGATGGTGCGAGGTGGGCGACATCTGGGGTGGATCCAAGAAAACAAGTCATTAATGAAATCATTGGGGTCATTTTAATCTTAAATCACTAGTTTTTAATTTCAAAATATAGGTCTATATGTATATATACTAATAAGGTACCAATAGATAACAAGGGATTGTCCAAAAGACATCGGTGTCATATGACACCGGCCCTAACACTGTAGTTCCGTCCTTGGGCGACATCACTGACAGATTTTGCAATAAATGACAATAATGAGGAGGAAGGGGTGGGTAGGTTTGTTGTAGTGCAGATGTTCTCCAACACTTTGTATCAAACAAGTGTTTGTGAATATACAAAGTACTGCGAAGTTGGAAAAACCTTAATAACTACTCGTACATTCTAAATTAGTAGTCGTTTTGGATATTGACACGGTCTTAAAAATGTAATTTTGACCACTAAAATCTACTATATTTTTATTTAAAAGTACAATTAAATTATAATATCAAGGAAGTTATTTTCGAGACAAATCTATGTATATGATTGTTATGCGCTTGATCTAAATAGTTTAAAAGATTTTTATGAATAAAGTTTCAAAAGTTTGACTTAGAATAAATTTAAAACGACTACTACTTTAGAACGGAGGGAGTACTACTTCATACACCAAAGTGTGAAATATTAATTAATTAGTGTTATTTATTTGTATGAACACCAATTAAAAGAAGGTCTCAACTCCCAAAGCTAGATTTATGGGAACACTTATCAGGTTTCGGATCATGAACGAAAAGCTGGGTTTTCCTTGGCGAACAAACATTGCTATTTCAAGGCCTTCTAGAGGCATTATTTTTCCATGTTTTCTCCATCCGTATACGCCTAGAACCATCAACTACTCGATAAGAGCTAGATTATCCTCCTCTTTTAGCATCTGGAAACAATATGTACCTATCCAGCACTTTTAGTTCCCCTAAACAACCAACTCGATAGGATCCCAATTGACTATATAAGTAGACGAAATCGTGGAGTGATTTCAGATCATCTAGATGATGGTATGACTAGTTCGATGATGATGAAGACAATGCTTTTTTTTTTTTCTTTTGAGATCAGGACGACAGTTCTGCTATGGACTATGGCCTTGCTCGTTTGAGCTGAAAGTTGCTAAAAACTTTAATCTGAAAATGCTGTGACCCCCTAAAAGCCGTCATAAAAAGTTTTAAAAATTTTATAAACATTAAAAAACTATTCAAACCCCACAAAAATGACTACAAAGTATGCATCATTTGGCTTATACAAAAATAACAAATTTTCATTTAACTTTATTAAAGCCAAAACAAAACAGGCCTATGCTATGTAGAGAGGAAAAGTGCTTTAGGTGTGTTTTGTTTGTACGCTAGGTGATCATGCCAATGCATTAGCCATGACTAATTTAAGACATGACATGTTATTGACAAAAGTTTAGTTGTTTGGTTTATAGCCAATGATGTGCAGCCAATGAAAAATAAAAAAAAATAAAAAATTAAGTATTTAAAATAGGTTGCTTAGAGCTTAGATGAATTATAAAATTTGTTTTGTGTGATTTGAACATGGTATGAAATTATATAAAAAAGAGGTTTAATTGGAGCTGAAATGAACCGAAAAGAAAATAGCTACTACCTGCTTCCTTGCGGCTGCTAAGCTGCTTGATTGTGTGGATGTCGGTGGGCCCGCTGCAAATGGCGTGAAGGCACGAAGGCGCTCAAGAACTCACGGCTCGTCAATATATTTTTTTTTGTTACCATGCGTGCCAGTCATTGGCTGCCGTCCCAATAGTGAACAAATTTGACACCAAATTTCTACTGGTAGGGCTAGCTATTAGCCGTCATCCAAACAAGTCCTGTGTGCCGTCCATAGCAAAAACAAGCCCCAATATTCTGAAACGAAGGGAAAAAAAAACCAATAAGTCATTATTGGCTGAGCAATGAATATTATACTGGCCTTGTGTTCTTGCTTGCTGGCGTACGCATGACGTCTGCAAGGCCCCAAGAAGGTGACGTTGGGCTGGGAGCATCAAACCGAGAAGATCTAGGAGCTTGCACACTGATGGAGTGACCTGCCAGCCAAGCCCACGGGGAGTTTCCTGGAAGCCTCGCTTCGCTTGCGCCTGCAGCGACATTGATGCACGTGTTGGTATTAATTTGTTTGGAACGATGCGGCCTGCAGCTGCAGAGAGCAGCACCAGGAACAGCAGGAGTTAGAGCGAGTGGGGCCTCTTAGATGTGGATGTGGTTTGGTTTTTTAGTCTGGAAAGTTGAGAATCTTTAAAGAAGATTTGAAAAGACTAAAAAATTTATTTAAAAATATTTTTAAAATTTTTGAAAGACTATGTAAAGCTCAAAAAATTATTATAAAATGTTATAGTGAATGATCTTTACAAAATAATAATAAATTTTACAAACAAAATCAGTTTGGCGAATCAAAAAGGGCTAGGGAAGACGAGAGCATGTTGGCATGTGGGTCCGCAAGAGCAAGGCACGACACAGTTACGAAAATAATTTTTAGAGAAAATTGCACTATTTTCTAACTTGAAGAAATTTCACTTGACCTCCGGTACATGCAAATTGTAATATCAACCCACGAACTTGCTTCCGTTAACGCGCGTTTCCCCTCTCCGTGAAATCCCTCGTGAAAATGTGACTTGATAGCCGATCGAGGTGGACGTTATCTAATGACGTACATAGACGTTATCTAATGACGTGAGCCGTTAGCTCAGCTTACGAAATTAATTTTGTATTCATTTTCACACACTTGATCTAAGAAGTGATATAAAATAACGCAATGATAGGAATGCTTTGAAGAATGGCGGCAATGATAAGAACAATGTGAGCTTTTGAACAATATTTTTTATTACTGAATGTTTCGAAGGCAAAAATGACGGCATTAATCACATAATGATCTAAAGGGAACATTCATAAAATGCATCACATCATGATGCATAACTTTTGTGTTTTACATGTGCTGGTCCCTGGATCAAGTAAGTTAGTACACATATATTCCAGAACATTAGATCAAATACCATCGTTGAAGTACTTTCTTACATCAGAATGTTCATGCCAATGTGCAATTATTACAAGTAATTAGGCACGCAGGCCTAGAGCAACAAAACATCAAATATAAGTTCAACTCCAAATTAAACAGCAGCAAAACGTATCCCACATACAAGTTGTAGGGCAAGCTCTTAGATTTGCCAAAGCCTTCATCTTGAACTACGATAACGAACTCCTTCTCATGGTACTCTTATCCTTCTGAATCATAGTATTGTATGTTAGAAACTGCTCATTAGATTGAGCAGCCCCACAGTTGAAACACGAGGTTGAGGATATTTGACATACTCGTAAGCCAGTTGGCTAATGCATGGGGTTTCAATTAGTAGCTAGGTTTATTTACGTGTAAAGCAAAAAAAAATAATTCCTATTTGTTTGAACATGTTTCACAAGAGTAAGGTCATTTGAATCGTTTGAATATTTTTCTTTGAAATTCTGGCCGAGCTGTCCAAAACCTTGCTATCTCATGGTGCTAATCGTGGTTTTCATTATACCCTCACAGCTCCCACTAAAGGATAGCAAACCTATTCGCAAACAAACAAAGGGAAAAGGGAATAAAACTACCATTGTGATCATGCCTCCAAAATCTATCCTTGACCGTGGACACGACTTTCATGAAAGTTTTTGAAGGGAAACGGGCAGTCTACGCGATCACAAAATCTAAATTTTCTACCGCGATTCACCTAGAATCACATGCAAGTTGGGGATCATAGATCGTTACCCTTGATGCGCCGATGCAGCGGAAACAGATGAGCGCGTGTAGAGAAAGTAGTCGTTCACTCCGCCTGGTCGCCAGAGATCCAACCGAACAGTGCGTACGCGTACGACAGGGCCTCTACCGGTATCCACAGGTGTCGAGCAGGAATGCCGTGCGGGGTGTGCTAGCACATCGCTACACAGCTAGGGTTCTGAGGAGCAGGAGGGGTGCGCGGCGGCTAGGCGTGGTGAGGGCTCAACTCATACTGTGTGCCGCCCCCTAGCCTCACCTTTTATAGACACACTATAGTGGGCCAAGGCTCGCTAGGGTTCTAACTCCTACGAGGATCACATCTACGCTCAAACCCATTAAACAGTTTCAACCCGTTAAGTGTGTGACTAGTTAGGCTCCATGCAAGTCGGCCGTGAATCCGAAAATCCGTTTCCAATCCAACGATCAACAGAGGCATCTTGCAGTAGTGTTAACCCCCGAATGCATAGAATTAATAGTTGGCTGAAACATGATACACACACATACTGATCCTTTTGCCACGCGATACCAGTTAAGCTCAAGGCGAGATGTGCGCTAGCCTTGTTGATTACTCGACCACTTTACTCAACGGTGTGATGGATACAAACCATGACTAACTTCTTAGTCATATTAGCACGGTCGTACGCTTTCCCTATCTATCCACACGAACACGAGGGGCCTAGAGGTATCTCTCCCGTTAACTAGGAGTGGCAAATTCCATCTCGATCATCACAAACACTGGCTTTGTATCTTGTCATACCCAGTAGTCACTTTTATAACTACCCTGTTACGGTGTAACATTTGATGATACTAAAACATACGAATCAACATGCTGGGCATCCATGACAATCTAAGTCTAAGGACCATATAGGCATATCACTCAAAACTATACACTGATGGCACTATAAGAGATAACAACTCACAACGTCTCAGAGTGGGTTTGTCCAACTATCCATGTTCTCTAACATGTGTTCACATTATTAATTCGATATCTGCATATCTATGGTATGTGAAACATTACTATCAACCAATACACGTGCTGATCAAATCATCACCACTACTCGTAATGATATGGATTAGGGACCCGTTTAGAATAATGTCACTTAGCAATGTGTTTCACAATCAAGTGGTACCTAATGAACAAAGTCATGACATTTATTTAGGGAACCGATAAACATGTTATCATAATTACATGAACAAAGACGTATTACAATCATCACCATGATTGACCTAGGGCATATTCCCTTCAATTTTTACTCTACAGAGTTTGCATGCTTTACCCACGAGAGATGAACATCCACTGTAGTCACCCAAAGCGGGACGAACAGCACAAAGTTTTTTGCCAACCTTTTCCTAGCTTAGTCATTCCCACTAAGGATTCTACCATTGTGCCAGTGCGTTTGGTTGACAAAAGCCCCCTCTTATGTTATGTAGTACGTGGTTAATGTCCATTTTCTACACCGCCTTATAAAATGCCTAAACTAAGAGTCTGAAGGCTACTCAACTAGGGCTTCCCCATACAAGCACTCGATGGTCGTATTGTTGTACTTATATTAGTCTTGACAACCGCACGGTGTTGATCCTTATAAACTTGGAAGGTTTCCACATTTGGCCCAAATCTTGTGTAATGCTACACCCTCCTTGCAACCATTCGCCCAACTTAGGGTTAAATCCCATTTGAAAAACCCAGATAGCGCCCACTACCTTGCTCCAACATTTTTTTGGCATAATAGCCCCCAATATCAAGGAAAGGGTACTTGTACCGCAAATCATTTATCGAGATAATGTCAACATATCAAAAAAATATGTGATTAATGGAAATGCTAAGCAAGTGTTAAATAAACTAAATAAGGATGACAGCAAGAATGATTAAATAATAATATTAAGTTGGCAAAGGCATAGTCATAGGAAGTTTAATATTATTTGGGCAAAGGCAATTATCATTTTATGTTTAACATAGCATGCGATTTATAAATCTAATAAAATATTGGAAAATATAGGATTTGCATCAATAGTCAACATGAGCATGCCTTAATCGGCGTGCTTAATAGGATTGACAGCAACGTTCGCTGAGGGGTTGGCAAAAAGCGAATCTAAGATAGGAAAAAACAAATAATCATAATATGGAAAATAAAATACATGAATGTGAACGCATATGCTTCACTAAATATACATAAATAAATAATACAAATCTACAAAACTTAAAGAGTAATTTAAAGACGTTTTCTAAAACTAAATAATAAAAGAAAATAAAACTATTGTGCAAATTTACAGAGAAGTAGATTCTTATTTTAGAAACATTATTATTCTATTTCACAATGCTAGGAGTATTAAATAAACAAGTTCTATTATTTTAACAAATAAACGAAAAAGGGTAGTGAGCCGACTGGCATGGCTCATCCCAACGTAGACCTGATCATCTGTCGAACTCGAGCGGGATCGAGTCGGGTTTTCTAGAACCCGACCAAAACTCAGCCGGCCTAAGCCCGATCCGACCCGACGCATCGGGTCACAAATCCGGGCCCAAACCCGACCCAAAACCCGAAAACCAGACCCGAAACCCAAAAACCCAAGCCCACATGGCTGTTTTTGTAATTTTTTCGGGCCCAAACCCGACCCGACGGTTGGGCTTCAAATCGAGGCCTACCCGACCCGGTGCACTAGTCTGGTCGGGCCGGGTCGGGTCGAGTACGTCAGGTCATGCTACCGATCAGCAGGTCTATCCCAGAGAGCAGGGGGCGACTTGGCACGGACGGTGGGCACGATGCAAGTTGGCCGGCTAGGGCGGCGGACTAGCGCGGAGGTATTGTGGCCGGCTTAGCCCAGCCGATGGAAGGGGGCGCGGGGAGCGGGCCATTCGAGACACGGCGTGACTCGTCCCAGGCAAGGTGCGGTGCGACCTAGCGGGCAAGGCCCGCCCGTTAGCAAGGGGGAACAGGGAAGTAATGGTGGCGACGCAGGATGGCGTCAGTGGCAGCGGTTCTGCAGGAATCTGGTGACGAGGAGTGTGGAAAAAAAGGAGAGTGCGGTGCGGAGGTATAGGGAGGGGCACGAGGTGGCAGGAGGTGGCTGGCGAACGTTAGTCGGCGGCTCCAGCAGGGAGGCGGGGAGCGACAATCTTTTTATTTAAATCAAATTAGTTTTATAAATAAGGTTGATTTTAGAAGTGACATAATCATTTTTAAAGGTTTAAAAAATATTTTAAAATATTTTCATGCAATGCAATGACATGATTCACATGGGTTTTGGTTTTTAAAAATGAGGACGTTACACCCTCCTCCTGCTCCTCCGAACTCCTTCATTCCTATCGTCATCCTCCTCTTCTCCGGCCTCCTCCAGCCGTTCGCTAATTCGCTGGATCACCGCCACCTCGCCAAGGCGTGACACATCGCCAATCTAGTGGTCGGATCGCTCCTCCTTGCTCTAGTTCGGTGGAGAAGAAGACCATGGGGATGAGGGAGATTGGCAAGGGAGGAGAGTATGACATGAGGGTTCCTTGTTTAAAAAGTAATATTTGTAGAACATGTGTACATGTTCGGCAATACCCTCCAGCAAGTGGATGTGCCATGGTGGCAAAATTATCCTCCAAACCGCCTCCACAGGGTTATTTAAATGGTTTGCATACTTGGGAAGGGGAGGGGAGGGGAGCTGAGGGGCGAATAGTTTGTTCCCATGTCAGGGGGTAATCACAGCAAGCAGGGGCGGACCCACAGTGAGGGCAGTGTGGGCCATGGCCCCACCTCAATTTTTGAAATCTATTTACCCCTAGTACTGAGTATACTGTTGAAATTCGAGAGGTGGGGCAAAGCCCAACAGCATTGCCGGCCCAAGCCTCCAAGCCTCGGCCCAACAGGCCACACCCCCAAATCCCCAATCTCGCGAGCCTTGCCCCGCCTGTCTCCACCCCGAGCCGTGCTTGCTTGCCCGTCTGGCCGTCTCCCCTGCTGCCCGCCCGCCTCCCGCGACCGTCCCGCCCACGCTGGCTCATGCCGCCCGTCCGGCCGCCTGGCTCGCCCGGCCTACTCATCCTAAGCGCTGAGCCGCCGAGCCTGTCGCCGCCCGCTGCCGCCATGGCGCCACCTCGACCTCGAAAGCACACGGCGCCGCCTACCTCTCTCTGCCCGCCACCACGTGAGCCTTTCCCGCCAATATCACTTCTTTGCCCCGCAATTATTTGTCTATTTCTAGGGAAAAAGATGGTTTCTTGGAGAGATTTGATCAGAGGGATGAAATGAGAACGCAGTTTCTTGGCAGGGGAAATCCCAATGTAGGATGGCTGCGGCGATGGGGAGGAGGTTTTCATGGTTTTTTTTTATTTGGATGTCATGGATACTAAAGATTTTAGAGTTCAGACACAGAACACATAGCCACATAGGGACATGCTATAGTATAATTTGTGTTTATTTAGTTAAAGATACATGGTATTATACTATTATCACTTAACTTGTTTGCGTTACTATTTTGTATTTTCGTTATCAATTTATTATCATTGTGGATTTGTGGTCTTATAGTTTAACTAGTTTGTGTTACTATTTGATCAATGGTTATCGGCAGCCAAACGATGGCTTTTGTCTTGCCCCACCTAAATTTTCGTCCTGCGTCCGCCACTGACAGCAAGCATCTTATCCGAGAGGGTGAAGTAAACCTTTTAATTAATATATTCAAAAAAATCATTACGAACGACATTTAACATAGTGCTAGTAGCTAGAGTTTCAAGTTTCATTTTGTAATTGGTAACAGGTCGAATAAGTAAATGCAGTGCAAATTCTGAATAATGTGAGGATTTCTAGTATTTTAGGATTAATATTTTGGCCCCGTAGATTTGAGTCAATATTTAGTTTAATATGGACTTTTATTTCTTTTATTATCTGTTACAAATTTGTGCGGTTTTTGTGCTATATTGTAGCTTGTGAACTCTTTTTTTTAATATGATATGCACTCTTATTTCTATTATTTTTCTTAATTTCTATTTTTGTAGCCGATATGGACTGTCTTTCTTAATTTGGGATGAACACTTATTTCTATTTTTCATTCAAGATTTCTATTTTTATGTAGTTAATATGAATTCTTACTTTTAATTTACTAAGTTATTATTCATTCTCACAACAATCAAATGGTGTTCTTCTTTCCAATTAACGTGTGAATTTTTGTGTATATGTGTGTTTATATTTGTGGCAATCTTTAACTGATATTGATATTATTTTGTTATGAATTTATGCATTTTTATTGTACCGATATGAAATCTTTTTTACTCTTATTTACATTATTTTTATTTTAAATTTTTTTTTATTTGATAACTATAGTATCTATATACTCTTTTTTTAATCTAATACATAGACGGTGCAAATCTTTTTTTTCTTTTTTCTTCTATTAATGTAAAAACTTATTAACATGGAAATTTATGTATTTTAGAATTAACATGGTGGCCCCATTTTATTATGTTACTAGTACAATGCCCGTACTCTGCCACGGACCATAAAGGGATGAAAGAAAAACATAATTCATAGAAAAATATATAAGCATAAAGTGTGATTTACATGAAAGACATTATATGTGTGAGATCATTTTAGATCGAGAGTAAAGCACGTTATGTGATGTAGCTTGGATCGTTTAGGTTGGATCCAAGCATTAATAATAATCTATCCATCAGCTCATGTTTTGCTATGGACGTTTAAAGAAAAGGGAAGAATACATAAATGATAAACAAAAACATAAATTAAAACATTATTTGACATAAATATTTTTGGTCACCAACCACCACAGTAACCAAATTTAGGAACCAATAAAAGAAATAAAAATACTAAATCACCTAACACTATGACCAAATTTAGGAACCATCAGAAGAAATAAAAATACTAAATCACCTAAGCATTATGACATGATAGTCACAAAATTCAAGCATGTGGTTGTAAATATCATTTACAAATGTAAAAGGTCTGATCAAGCATGTCCATTTAAATCGTAAATACATGAATTGTGAACCAACAAATAAAGTGCTTTACTAATAGACATCAATGGTTAGTTATGCTTCAAAATGATACATGATCCAAAATCTGTCATCTCTACATATAAACAAGCTTTCTTCATACTGGTTCATCCACATATTCTTAAATGAATAAGCAGTGCTTCTGAGTCCCATATTGAACCCACATAAGGAGTGCTCCTGAGGCCCATGACGCTGAAGACCGCCGCGGCGGTGGGGAGCGGGCTGGCGATGTTCGACAATGAAGACTCTTCCTTGAATGGCAAGGTAAGAACCTTCATGCCTATGATTTAACATAGCATCCCATTACTATAAACCTACTAAATGTATGGGCTAGGTTTAGTTTTATGAGAAAATAGCAGCAAAACACTTATAGTAATCAAAGTCAGAATAAAAGTAAAAAGTCTACATGACCTTAAACTATCATCAAGCTAATGTGAAAACAATTATAGTAAACCCTAAAACTCTAAACCCTAACATTGTCAGAGTAAAAGTGAAAAGACTACATGACCTTAAACTATCTTCAAGTTATATTTTTTTGGTATTAATTATAAAGAATTAAGAGGCAGGATACAACCATCAATTGGCAGCAAGCAAAAAAGAAAAAGGAATACTCAGTTTCAGGTGCATAAATATTACTACCATCCTTATATACATAAAGACCAATATCATCTCATCCATCTAACAGTAGGATACTACAGTAATGAAGCTAATTTTGAAAGAGCGTTGAAAAATTAAGCATTTACCTAAAAATGTGTGTGGCAAAATAACATCCTTTTCAACTGAGCAGTTGTGTGATTAAAACTGTCAAAACAAATTTGATGACATTCAAACAAAATATAGGATTTTGGGTCGTTATGTTGTGGTATTGCAGCTATGGAAGTTGAGAGAACAGAAAAATGATACAACCTTCTTGATGTATAATGTTGGCTGCGTATTGAAGATTACTATTGTTCTCTGTCAGATATGAGCAACCTGAGAATTATTAGGTTATCACATTAGCTATCACGGTAGTCAATGTCTAAAAGGTTAAAATTTAACACAAACTCACATAATAGAACGAGTTGGTAAAGAATTGAGGGGTTGCAAAGAGCCCGTGCGTTGCAACGGGAGAAATAAAAATTCACGCACACCCTAGACCCTGAGCATGGTCTAAAGACCCTAACCCCATAAGCATTGTTCCAATTTAATCAGAGAATCGAGTGGTAGAGGAATTCAGGGCCATGGGCATAATAGCAAATCAACTTATGATATATGAGACAGCGAAAGGGCATCGGTAGAGCTTCACATATCCTAGATAAACTAATTGTTCCTTTACTCTCAAAGTAATAGAAAGACAAATCCATTACAAACATTACTGGTTAGTGTACCACTCATTATACTTCCATGAACGTTCAGAAAAATCCCTAGCTTCAAAGTTTTAAATTTGCATGCAAAGAGGCAGGTGAGCTGGCTTGTTCTGAGAGCAATAATAATTGTCATGTGATTCAAAATACATATAGTGAATCAGACATGGCAGCATAGTATACCAAAAAAAAGTACACATAAAAACTGTTTTGTTGGAAGCACTATGAAAAGTGTTCTGGAAAGTGGCAAATGGCAATAATATAGCAAGAAGAAACCTTGAACCAATTGGGGGAGTGTGCCACTCACATCAAGAAGTTCTGCCATGGTTATGTAAATTTTGGCCTGATGGCTTTGAAACAGATATAGCCAATACTCCATGGGTGTTCTCCTTTTCTTCTATATAGAATTTCCTATATACTTCAAAGTTTTAAATTTACAAAAAAAAAAAGAAGATCACTGTGTAACAATGATTATTTCTGTAACCTTAAGATAGGCTATGATAGTTTTCAATAGTTGTGTTATTTCACGAATGTGTACAAATCCAATATACAAAATCTACTGAAATATCTTGAAGATTGAAAGATCTCAGTTCAAATTTTAGTTGATAGTGTTTTGAATAGCACTTATATTGATCTCTAGATCAAGGGATTGTGTATATACGGTACAATGGAAAGTCTACATAAGGAAGAAAAGCGCACATAGAACAAGGACTCTTATCTCATTATTACCATGGATGGAGACTCAAAAGCAATAAAAAAAATTTGTAATTATAACACGATTTCCTATATTACTTTGATGTTTTTTTTATCGAAACACCGTTTTAAAGAGGCGTGATAATATGTATCAATAGGGAACAGAGACAATGTGTATCAACAGGGAACGGATTGTCTAAGAAATGATAGCAATGATATGGCATGAGATGTTGACTACACTTGTATAATTTGCCGTGAAATTTGGCATCGTTTTTTAACAATGAAATATCAATACTTTGTTGCATACACGCCTATTTAGTTTTGACGCTTTGCAACCTAATTAGTTTAGGTGCTTTGCCGCCAAACTGGGCCGAAGCACAGGGAGAGGGCAAATAATATGAGGAAAAGGTCGACGGGAAGAGTACAAAGTAGACGAGGCGGCGGAGGTTGCTTCTAAACTGGATCGGCCAACAAGAGGACCACCACGGACCACACCAGTGGTTTCGTCCTAGAGTCGCAGCGACTTGATCCTCTACAGCCGACAACGGACAACGGAATAAAGGGGAAGTATTAAAAATATAAATCAAAACAACATATGAAATTATAAAGGGTGATTTTAGATCAAAGCGTGCATGTGCAAAGAGCATTGAGATAATATATCGTAGGATAGGATTTATTAGTAAACATAAATTTATGTATTCATCTTAATACATTTGTGCGAAATATGCATAATACCGAGTAGCAGCAACAAAAAACAATAATAACAAGAGAATGAATAGCTTACTTTTCTTTATACCATCATCACCACCCAGAACATTGCCACAAGAAAACTAACAAATGCTACAAAATTATACAGTCAAAGAATAGAATTATAATTTTATATTGAATCTCATACATAAATATTGTTGCTACAACAATAATAATAAGAGGACAAGCTATGTTAGTAGCTTTTTTTTCCAGATCATTTGACAAGTGTAAAAGGTACTGGTTAACGTACTAAAGCCGACCTAGCCATTGCATTTTAAATGTTACATACTAAATTCACACAAAACAAATTGTGGGATAAAGAACGAACCTACAATGTCTTGAATTGACGGGCAATAGCTTGAGAACGGACAGCAACATCTTCTGTGAACTCCTGCATGACAGATCAACCCAAATTCAGAAAATAAGAGGCAAAACCTCATTTATAAATACAGAGAGATGCTAGACTGCTCTTAGTTAAAATAACTCACCTTCATTCCAACATGTATCCTCTTCCTGTCTCTATGATAGGGTACAATTATAGATAGCTTGTTTATATAATCTTCACATACAAGTGGTTCCACTCTGTACAAAAGCCCATGTATATTCATGTGAAACGTCCCTCACTTTGAAAAGATAAATGCATTCTCTTCTAGAATAAAAAGAGGAACCACTTATATCCCAATCAATCTGATGCTCCTTTGCAATCTCCTTTAGGACTTTCAGCTTAGTTTGTCCAGAAGGCTTCTTAATTGACAGCTTCTCAATTAGCTTCAGAAGGAAATCAAATTCAGAAGTGAGCAGAACACACATGCAATGACCACAAGGTTATTAACAGCAGCATTTGGGCGTAGATCAACCGCAGTAGAAACAAAATCGACAAATGTGATGGCACATTGGTGCGGATAGAAATTGTAAGAGAACTGCAAGATATCTAAAGCTAAAGGCACAGTTCTTCAATTCACCAACAGCACTGCAAGAAGTGCTGGAGGTTGGACTAATTAATTGTCCTAAAGCAGCAATTCATATAATACATCAGCTTACAAAGACAATAAGACAAGTACTTACAATAAGTGCAGCAGAACGGCAGAATGCAGCGCCATTAGCATCGGTACCAGCATAGTCATCATACTCCGTTTCAAGAAGATGACGCTGTGCAGCAGCTACAGCAAGAATTCTTGGGTCACGCAAATCCAGAGGAGTTCCACTAATGATCCAATCACCACTGCAAATCGACACTCTTGACTTAGATATGTTATAAATTCCAATACACTTGAATATATGCAATAAAATGGCTAAACCAGTGAATTGAACAAAAAAAAAACTTGCCTGATATCTATGATGGTCTCATCTGATTGAGCACGAGGTGGTGCTGTGTACCCAGGCTTATATTGCTGCAGGGTGAAAGCCTCAAAGGAATTAGTACACGAGAATGGGAAGGCACCAAAAAACTCTTCGGACTGGAAAAAAACCAAGAAGCATTCTACAATCTACAAGAGCATAAGTGCATAACTATATCTGAAACATTTGAATCAAGGGATAAAACTTGAATCAATCATAAATAATGGCAAAAGAATGACTTCCTTTATATTTTATCTGTAGAAGATTAAAGGGTAATTATTGGTAGAAGCCGAGAAAGAGAAGATTAAAGGGTAACCAATACTAAATAATATGCATCTAAAAAAACATGAGCCTATTTCCAGATCAAATAACGATAAAGGTTATGGACCAGGTGATTTTGTTACCGGTAGTAGCAACAATGCAACGACCCAATTTTCAGGAGCTACCGAACATGCAATACAAGATAGAGCAAGAGCCAGAGCTCGCGGTCCTCTCTAGCTGCGCCAAGCTCGGCGTCGGCCGGCGGCAGAGCTAGGAAGACAGCGATGCGAGGCGGTGGCGGTTCGATCCGGCGGAGAAGCAGATCGCGTAGGGAGGAGCGGAGCAGCAGCCGCAGCGGCGATGGGGAAGGGGAGGAGGAGGCGAGCCATGGACAGGAGCGGAGGGGCGGGGGAGCCACGTTCGGTGTCGGTGGTGGTCTGGCTTGTCGGATCCGATGGCGGCGGCGGCGCCGGCGGTCGGGGAAGCCGGATCTGGTGGCGGCGGAGGTCGAGGAAGCCGGAGCCGGTGGCGGGGGCGGTTGGGGAAGCCGGACCCGGTGGAGGCGGCGCTCGGGTAAGCCATGCGCGCCGCCGGCCTAGTCGGGTTCTGGTGAGGCGGCGGCATCGGAGGGGAGGGGAAGGGGCGGCGGCGGTGGAGAGGACGGGGTCACAGGAGAGGAGGGGAGGGGAGGGGAGTGAGGAGGCGGCGTGAGGGGGAGGTGAGGCAAGGAGGGTGGAGACGCGGGGTGGACGGCTAGGGTTTTGGGAGGCACGGCGCGGGGCGAGGGTTAAGGAGGGGCACGGAGCGTTCGTGAAGAGATGGACGGATGAGATCAGAGCGGTGGCATTAGTGGGTAATTTTTACTTATGAAGCCAGCCAGCAGATCGGACGGTGCAAAGTAAATTGCAACACGCGAGATGAACGGTCCGGATTGAAAGTTCGAACTATCACCACGACCACAAGGTGCTTTATAATAGTAGAGATATATGTATATAGAGTAGATAGATATATGTATAGATAGATACCGCTTGGTTTTCACAAACTTGATTAGTTCACGTTGATTTTTTAATTACAATTTTTTGTACTTCAACTAGCTTTACCCGTTGTTCTTCCGAATCAAACCACTTTGTTTAAGCCTATAAACAGTGAAAAACGAGTGGTTTTGGTCGGTTGTTTGAACCCGCGTGCTACTAGCAAATACCTTCTTTTAATGAAGAAAATAAACTGACGGCCAATGACGTGGGAATGAGCACAAACAAACCAAAGAACTAATCTCGAATCACGCGTAGAGATGAGAGAGAGAGAGAGGTGTCCCCACGCGCCCGAGAAATCGTTAGAGCATATTTGTATTGTTCTTCCGAGCTCTCATTTTTTTTTGAGGGAACAGAGCTCATAAAATTATTCAAAAACAATTTGAAAGTTTTGAGAAAAATCATTCAAAGCCTTAAAAATAAGGGAGCAACTTCGGCTCGGACGTCCGACGCGCACGCGCGCGATCGGACGCCCGGGCCCGGCCCAGTAGGGCGAGGCAACACTAATCACAGCGGCGATGTAACCATACAACGACTAACCACAACAACCATGTTAGAGAGTTTTGTAACGCAACTAATCACATCCATTAATTGATTGTCTCGTGCGTGACATGCTACCTGCAGGAGTAAAAAATTAAAATATTGTATGCGATGATGTAACGCTGATGTCAGCAAAGATTTCTTTTTTCGTTTTTTTTAAACGGTCATAACTTTTGACTGGGAGTTCCAATTCACAAACCGTTTTCACTAACGTGTTTCTCGCATTTTTTCGAACAAAATAAGACCCATGTTGCTATATAAATTTTTACTAGAACAATTTGTCTATACTAATGGAACAATTAATTTGGACTATTGGAACAATACGTCTAATACGTTGAAACAACTTGGTATTTGGCCTGCTGGAACAAATTAGGCTAAACCCAATTGGAACAATGCATTTGGTCTGATGGAACAACTTGCATATCTATTGGAACAATGTTTTTGGTCTCTGGAATAGTAAAAAGAAATACCTACTAGAATAAGAAGGTTTGCCTGCTGAAACAATAATTTTTGCTTACTGGAACAACAAGTTTTGCCTACTGGAACAAATAAAAGTTGACTACTGGAACAATAAGGTTTGTGCTATAAGAACAGTTGCCTACTGGAACAATAACTTTTGCCTTATGGAACTGTCGGGGATTAAATTACGGCCCATTGCCATGGCCCACTCCCTGACGGCCCAATCGAACAGCCTACCAGGGCCCAACTCCCTGGAAGGTTCTATCAGGCCTATGTGCATCCTACCGAACAGCCCTTGGCTGGCACGATGCGTAATGGCCTAGGAATCATGTTTGAGTCCGTCTCGAATAAGAGTTCTGCACAGCTGCGTGAAGACCCGGACGTGGTTTCCCGGATTGGATTAGGAGTCGTGATCCCCAAGATTAGGAGCTTATCTTATCTACCGTAGGTTGTATTTGGCATGTATGAGTTCGTTATTTATCTCGTAGTTAGCCCTACCGATATTCCTTGGTAGGTCGGTTTGCTCGCATTATATAAACAGGGCCCTACGGCGTTTAGGGGACTCGACCCTTAGCGAGATAGATTTTAGCATACCGCCGCCGAGACCTCTTGATCTCGCCGAGTTCCACCTTGTAATCCTCTTTGATATAAAGAAAGGCCGGGCGTGGGGCTATTATCTCTCCGAGAGGCTGAACCGTGATAAAACCCCATCTCTGCTCGTTGCTATTCGTGGTTGTTCGGCGTGTCTCCTATCTCTCTTTGAAGAACCTTGGTTGACTTGGGTCGATATCCCAATCGTCGGCGCTTAGGCGCCGTCCGTGGGATCGCAGATCGAGCATGTCGAACTCCATCGGCGACAAGGAGATTCTTCCGAGGACTACGACTTCGCGGCGGGATGTTTCTTCCCCGTCGGATCGGATCGATCCTTCGATCTTGATCGCCTTCCAGATCTGGTTCCCAGCTCCGTGCTCGGGGGCTGGATCTCTTCGCGCCGGGTAGCTCTTCGCCCGGGTTGCGCGTCTGGTCCCCGCGACGAGCTCCGTGCTCGGGGGCTGGATCAAAACTCCTTCCGGATCCCGGCCGTTTCGCTGGCGGTGGGTGGCGGAGAGAGTGACCAACGACTTGGAACATCGACCAGCTTGGTAAGTTCCTCGTGTAGGTCTTTCGTTTCCTAGCTTCGCGCTTTTTGTCAAACTTCGTGCCTTAGTTCGTCCAAGTCTCTCGGGCTGCCATGTAAAGTTCAACCCATTGAATGGTGAATGTTCGCGGTCCCCTGCGGCCCTCCTCACCACTTGTCTTCTCAGACTACTCTTTCTCTCTGGTAACACTTGATGGCTGCCCGGTCTTGCGAACTCTTGGCTCCGCAATCTTAAGGGTTTTCCCTGCCCGTATCTTGTTTCAACAAGTTCCTAAACTCAGAGTTGCGTAACACGGCTTCCAGCCTTGCGGCTAAGCCTGCTCTCGTAAGCCCTCCGCAGCAGAGGCACTTACCGCTCACGGCACAACCACTTGGCAAAGCCTGTTCTCGTAAGCCCTCCGCGGTAGAGACACTTTCCTTGTTCGGTTACCTTCGGAATCGCTTAACTTACGTTAACGAGCACTTCTGAACGAGTCGATCGGATACGGTGTCGCTTAACTCTCTACGCACGTGCTTGAAGTCGCAAGTTCAGTCTTCATGCATCGTCTGCATCGGGGCTAGGCGTCGCTCTTTCTCTTGTGCACTGTTCGAGTTCGCAAACTCAGTCCTCGGCAAACTGCACAACGGGCCGGAGTTAGGCTAAGCGTTCTACCGGTTTTTCTTAAAACTTTCTAGCTACTGTCACCTTGCTCTTGGTTTCATGTTCGCCCTTGTCTTTTCTTTGCTCTTTTTGCGGAAAAAATTGCTTTCGAAAGTCGCTTCGGTCGGACTCTCGCTCGATTCAAGCGCCGCTTTCGGCGGTCTTGAGTTGCTCGGCCACTCCTCGAAGGACTACCTCTACTCGGTCGGTTGAGACTTGAGCTGAATTTCGCAACCCGATCGTTTCGCTTTTCGCCTTTCCTTAGCGTTGGTTTTCCAAAACCTCGTTTGTCTTCGCTCCGTAGTGCTCCCCGCGTCGAGCATGTCTTTTATCTGGCGGCGACCTATATGGCTCGGTTAACAAAGCGGTGCACCACCGAGGGAGTTTACGCCACCGTAAGCCGATTCTCATCGCGAACGGGCATGCCCACCGTAGTCGATTCTCATCGCAACGGCACTCTGGCGCTGGTTCCGCGACTCGCCGAGGCGACACTGTACGCCGCACGGGTCCAAGCCGGATAAGATTTCGCCGCACGCTTTTGCACGTGCTAAGGTCTCAATCGCCTTCCCGGTTAGCGGTCTTAGCCACGCTGGATCGCACTTTCCCGCACACGTCTTTTTTATCCATGCTCGTCCTTCCCGCACGGTAATCGAGCAATGCACCACCAACGGAGTCCCGCCCACCGTAGTCGATTCTCATCGCAACGAACCGCTGGCATCGGTTCGCGATTCGCCGAGGTGACACTAACGCTATCGGGGGCGTGCGGAAAAAATTATGTCTTGTGCGGTAGGTCGCCCTAGCGTGTTTTCAAAACTCGCTTTGCTCTTTTAGAGCTTGTTCTTGCTCTCTTTTTACCTTGTTTGGCTGGTTTCTTGTTTGTCTTATGCAGAAATACAGAGGCGGAAACATCGATTCGATGATGGTCGTTCGCGAAGTTCCGAGCTTCCCACCAAAACCGATGTCCGCATCCTCTCTTCCGGGTTTGCTCGCGTATGCCCAAGGACCGATTCACTTCACCACAGATGATTTCTCGACTTTGCGGCACCGACCTTCACAGCTTCGGCTAAGTCAAGGTAATCTTGCCACCAACGAGTCCCGCCCATCGTAAGTCGATTCTCATCGCGAGCGGGCATGCCCATCGTAGTCGATTCTCATCGCAACGGCACTCCAGCGTCGGTTCTGCACTTGCCAAGACAACGCTAACATTGCCGCAAGGAATACGTCATGGGTAAAGCGTTGATTTCACACGTTCTCTTGCGGCTCGATCGCATCGGGTTGTGATTCACCACGCACTGGCGCTCTTCGCTCGGGCCAGATTCGTCCCCGCGACGAGCTCCGTGCTCGGGCCGGATCACCTCGCCCGCAGCTCTTCGCCGGAGCGCAGCTCCTACCGATGCGTCTTCGCTGCTTTCGTACTTCGGTTCCTTTAACGAGCTCCGTGCTCGGGACTAGATCTCTTTACTGGTTCCTTCGACGAGCTCTCACGCCTGGGGTGGGTCACTTTTCCCATTCGTATGCATTATGCGCTCCTAACACACGATCTACGTGCCCGAGGCACATCACCTTCGCTCCTGAGCACGACATTCGCTCGAGAGCGCAATCTCTATTTTCTCGGGTAAACTCTAGCCCGAGAGGTGGTTCCCCTATCTTTTCCTAGGCATCTGAATGCCTGGATGCAGCAGCACGAGTCCGTCTCGCGACTTGCTATGTTTATTCTCCGGAAGATCCGATCTTACCGGATGCGGTGGTACGCTCTTCACTACTAAGAATCCAATTCCTCCTTGATGAACGTTCAGCATCGAGGAGATGATTCACCTCACTTCTTCCGATTTACAGATCGAGGGTCGGGTACTCGCTTTCGGACGGATGCCGTTCTCTGTTCGACGCGACAGAGTTTCTCGGCGCCGGGCGGATTTGTTCGGTCCCGAACAAGACTTGTTCGGTTGAACCGTAACTGTTGATGCTTTGTTGCACGTCTTTGTAGCAGGAAAAATACCCTCTTCGTGACTTGGAGTCTCAAGAGGAAGACCCCACTCTAGTGAGTCCTTCCACTTGAGTCTCGGGGGCTAGCTGTCGGGGATTAAATTACGGCCCATTGCCATGGCCCACTCCCTGACGGCCCAATCGAACAGCCTACCAGGGCCGAGCTCCCTGGAAGGTTCTATCAGGCCCATGTGCATCCTGCCGAACAGCCCTTAGCTGGCACGATGCGTAATGGCCTAGGAATCATGTTTGAGTCCGTCTCGAACAAGAGTTCTGCACGGCTGCGTGAAGACCCGGACGTGGTTTCCCGGATTGGATTAGGAGTCGTGATTCCCAAGATTAGGAGCTTATCTTATCTACCGTAGGTTGTATTTGGCATGTATGAGTTCGTTACGATCTCGTAGTTAGCCCTACCGATATTCCTTGGTAGGTCGGTTTGCTCAGTACTATATAAACAGGGCCCTACGGCGTTTAGGGGACCACGACCCTTAGCAGATAGATTTTAGATACTACTCGAGACCTCGCCGATCTCGCCGAGTTCCACCTTGTAATCCTCTTTGATATAAAGAAAGGCTGGACGTAGGGCTATTATCTCTCCCGAGAGGCCTGAACCAGGATAAAAACCCCTATCTCCTGTTCGTTGTTGTTCGTGGTTGTTCGACGTGTCTCCTATCTCCTCTTTGAAGAACCTTGGTTGACTTGGGTCGATATCCCAATCGTCGACAGGAACAATAAATTTGCCTTCTGAAACAATAACGTTTGTCTTCTGAAATAAATAAAAGTTTTGACTACCGAAACAATAAAGTTTGCCTACTGGAACAATTAAGTTTGTCCTACTGGAATAGTTGAGCTTGCCTACTGGAACAATAACTTTTTACCTTCTGGAACAATAACTTTTGCCTTCTAAAACAAATAAGGTTTTGTCTACTGGAACGATAAAGTTTACCTACTGGAACAATAAAGTTTGTCTGTTGGAACAATAAAGTTTGTCTGTCTAAAACTCAAATTGGGGTACATTTTTGCATGAAAGAATAAATATAAATATAAATAAATTAAAAATTCCTAGTTATGCAGGAGGTAGACAACCGCAAGAGGGCTTTTGACCCAGGCTACTAGACCAACTCTCTGGGCCTCATTCCTCTTCATATTCTCATAGCTTAGGAGGCCTTTTTGCAAGCAGACTATTTATTTTTCGGATAGTTCTATGAGTTAGATGCATTAAGAACCGGATGAATGAATCTTGGATTTCATCTTGTAGTTCATTAGCAGGCTAGTGAAGAAGCATATATCAAGTGATCATGTTTGCTGGCCTTTTGTGAAGCTAATCTCCTATATCTCTATTGAAATTACTCATAATGCTCTTTTCAAGAGGAGTGGACAAGATGTTGCATACTATACAAGTATTTTAGGTCTAGTTGATTCTAAGACCATACTCTTTATATTATTTATTGTATGAGTTGGTGGTCGTTACCTCATGAGTTTATATTTTAGTAGCTTATAATTTTATTATTGAGTGATGAAGGTTATTTGGTTTGTTCTAAAAAAATATCCAATTTCTTTTAAAATTACACAATAATATCATGATTTTCATTAAACTCCTCAATGACAAAGGATATTTTAAAATATATGATTTGACAACAATATTGGTGAAAACCGTAAATGATATAAAATTTTGTAATTTAGATGGCTATTGTTTATATTTATAAAGACTTATTATGGCTATAATTATAAATGGTGAAACCACCATTGAAAGTTATAGTGCTCGGATTGGTGATCTACCATAGTGAGGAATATGGTGACGATATTTGTTTAGGCTGATAGACTTGGAACTTTGGCTTGAGCTGAAACAATGGGGAAGCTTGGACATAAAATTAGAGGGGGCCAATGCCCTTTTAGCCAAGTTTGGAGGGACCAAATAAATGAATTTTTCATAAAATCTTTCTAAACAACAGTTACTAATGAAGCTCCACCCCTAGAGCCATTGTTTTTGAATAAAAGCACGATATGTATTTTGTGAAATTTGCTCTAGTGGTCGATAATATTGTTCCTAAGATACCCTCCCTTAGCAAGTTTGCAGCAGTGTATATAAACTTTTTTGAAGAAATAGAAATGACATTTTCCCCAAGCGCTGGGCCCCTCCCTAAGGCCCATTTTTCGCTTGTTGATCCAAGCGCCGGACCCCTCCTCTCTGTTAGGCTATTCCCAGTGCAAAGTATCATATTTCAATATCCAAGAATGCCACATAGGATAAAAAGTACGATACTGCTAGAAAGAAACATCCTCTACAATGCATGATACCATACTCATATTTTTAAAACAATTAATTTGTGTGATGTTGTATCTATGAGAGTGGACCCATGGCATTGGATTTTGTGATATGGCCTAAGATATCGTGCCAAAGCAGTATCTTGCTCAAGATACAGTTTTCTTCTCCCTCCTATTAAATGTTGTGCCACATCAGCAAAAATTCCTATGTGGCATCTCATCAATGAGTATGATACTACCCATTGGGAATAGCCTTACTTTAGCTATATCGTCGTAAATGCTTCCTAACATTATTTACTCAACGTGAATTTTGTGCTAAATAATTATTCTGATTGCGGGCTATTCTTGCATTAATTGTGCGGGAAGAATCAATGAATTTGATGGTTTCGCCCCTATCTTGTAGTGTGTTGGAAGAGTCAATGAGTTGGATGGCTATCGAACTTGGGAACTTGGGCCCTATCTTGCTGTGTGCCGGAAGAAGCAATGAACTTTGGCCCATCTCAATTTTAACCAAGACTTGTGCATAAAATAGCCCATTGAATCATAAAATAATAGCTAATATAGGTTTTATCTACACAAATAATAAAACCAAATTTTCCTTTATGTTTATCTCTTTTAAAAATACTTGGGACTCCTAATAATTTTATGGAGTGGACTACAGGACGGACGTCCGTCCCAAAAGTAAAAAATCGGACGATGTGGCCTGTGCTCCAGCCCAAAAATCACACAGGAACACGCTCTCTCTCCCATGCTGCATGCGATGACGTCATCGCTGACATCAGCGAAGATTCTTTCCTCGTTTTTCTTTAAACAGAAATAACTTTTAACTGGGAGCTCCAATCGATAGACCGTTTTCACCAACACGTTCCTCTCATTTTTTCTAACAAAACACGACCCATGTTGCTATATAAATTTTTACTGCAACAATTTGTCTATATTAATGGAACTATTAATTTGGACTATTGGAATAATACGTCTAATACGATGGAACAACTTGGTATTTGGTTCTGCTGGAACAATAGGCTAAACCCAATTGAAACAATGAATTTGTCTGATGGAACAATTTGCATACCTACTGGAACAATGTATTTGGTCTTCTGGAATAATAAAAGAAATGTCTACTGGAACAATAAGGTTTGCCTACTGGAACAATAATTTTTATTGCTGGAACAATAAGGTTTGTCTACTGGAACAATAAAAGTTGCATACTGGAACAATGAGATTTGCCCCTATTGGAACAGTTGAACTTTGCCTACTTGAACAATAACTTTTGCCTTCTGGAATAATAACTTTTGTCTTCTGAAACAAACAAGGTTTTGCCTACTGAAACAATAATTTTTGCCTACTGGAACAATAAGGTTTGCCTACTGGAACAAATAAAAGTTGACTACTGGAACAATAAGGTTTGTGCTTGCCTACTGAAATAATAATTTTTGCCTTTTAGAACAACAACTTTTTGTCTTCTGGAACAATAACTTTTGCCTTCTGAAACAAATAAGGTTTTGCCTACTGGAACAATAAAGTTTACCTACTGAAACAATAAAGTTTGCCTACTGGAACAATAAAGTTTGTCTGTTGAAACAATGAGTCTAGCCTTCCGGAACAATCTATCTTGCCTGCTGGAACAATGAGTCTAGCCTCTCTAAACAATCAATCTTGACTGCTGGAACAACTTTTATACCTGTCGAAACAATGTATTTGGTCTGCTGGAACAATAGGCTAACCCAATTGGAACAATTTGTCTAGTTTGATGAACCACAACTTATATACCTACTGGAACAATCTATCTTGCTTGTTAGAACAAAAAGTCTAGCCTTTCGGAACAATCTATCTTGCCTGATGAAATAATTGTACCAATAAAAATACAAAATTAAAAAAAATAAAAAATAAAAAAATATTTAAAATGGGTTCATTAGGAATTTAGATGAATTATAAAATTTGTACTACGCAATTTGGACTCTAAATGAAAAGGATACAAAAATGAGAAATCAAAAAAGAAAATAAAATGAAACGCAAGCCCAGCTAGCTAGTTGCCCGTACGAGGAAGCTAGCGTGGCGCGCAGGCTGGCGCGGGCGTCCGATCGGTTCGTCGTGTAGCAACTAACTGCATGCATCTTCGTCGTGTGTGTATATATTGTATGATATATTTTTGTTGATTTTCTTTTAAGTATTTTTTTTTGGTTTTAACATACCTGGAATATGATCATCTGTGCCTTGATTGCACCCCTTGACGAGGACATGACTGGTAAATCAACATCCACTATTTTTGCTTTTACGATTACGTCGGAATCGGGACATAAAAAATGACAAGACAACACGAATCCTCGTGTCAAACCGTTCAAGATTTCACAAATCAGCAAACAAACACTGCAGTCATGAAGCCCAGGGCCACCGGGCCAAGTCTGATAGGACGTCCAAGCCATCGCTGAGCTGGATTCGTCCATCCAGGAGAAGCCCAATCTCAAATGGACGCTCAGACCACATACGAGCTTCATTTTGATATTTGACCACTCCACCAAAAAGCTTGGAAAACAAGTTTTCCAACGCTTTTGGTGACGCCTCGATATTTCTTCAAGAGCATCGGGAATCATCGAATTACAGAGACAAATAGAGTTGCCTATGTACACCTAGAGTTTCGTACGCGTGGGTCCCTATGTGGAAGGTGGCTCTCCTTGGCCGTCATAATACATATGGCCTCTGTCGTGCTTCGTCTTCCTCAGGTTTTATTTAGTTGAGTTCTCTATGTTCGTGTGAAACTATCTCATTCTTCTTGTGTCAGCTAGATCAACAAGACCGAGTTTTTAAAACCCCAGTTCAGATTGTTCATCATTTATATTCGCAATTTCAGATTGATCATTTATATTCTCAATTTCAAATGGTTTATCCTATGTTCTTATAAGTTTTAGGTTGTCTGCAGCAAGCGACATTTGTGGTCAGATCAAACGCACCTTGAATTGGTCGATAACGCTCGTTTTGGTGGTTTAGTGATCACTGTAATTTTCAGTCACGGAGTCACCTTTATGGTTGGTAGCCGAATTGCTCAGATCACCCGATATCCACTGAAATTAGGGGGATTTAGCTGTGTGACACCCAATTCGAGTGACTTGGTAGAAATGACATCCAATTATTGCTTTAGTCAATGACACCGAACAAATCTAATTGATTCGATAGATGACACCCGTGTTTTTAATTGCTTTTTATTCCTCCCATTATTTTATGAATTAAAATACTTTTAATTACAAAAATGAGTATGTTACTTATTTATTTATATATATATATTATGAATTAAAAATACCTTTAATTACATAAATGAGTATGTTATTTATTTATATATATATATTTCTAGTTAACTAGAAAATGACTAAGTACCTTCTTAAAATAATTTATTGATTGGAAATTTTGGTAAAAATTATAAATTGTGCTACTTATTAAATATAATTAATTGTTAAATTATTTTAAGTGGGTAAAAATCCTAATTATATTTTTAAACAATATTTTAAACCTGTTTTGCCCCTTTTCTTATGGAAATAATTAGCAAAACTCCTCAAATCCGAGTGGGACCCACTTGTCATCCACTGTCTCACCTCTTTCTCTCTCCTCCCACAATTTCTATTTTTACCAAATTTTCCAATCAATAAATTATTTTTAAGAAGGTACTTAGTCATTTTCTAGTTAACTAGAAATATATATAAAAATAAATAAATAAATAAATAAATAAATAAGTAACATACTCATTTTTATAATTAAAGGTTTAATTCATAAAATAATAGGAGGAATAAAGAAAAAGCAATTAAAAACACCCAGGTGTCATCTACCGAATCAATTCGTTGCTCAGATGTCACTGAACGAAAGCGCAGCGAATTGGGTGTCATTTTTACCAAGTCACTCGAATTGGGTGTCACACAGCTAAATCCCCCCTGAAATTACCCATCTAATTTCATAAAAAATCGGGACTTGTGCAATGGGCGGGGTCGCCACCTATTTGATGGAGCTGCTCCAGCCACGGAACGAACTTCTGGCTCGAAACAAGCCCATCTGCTCCAATCGATGTAAATTGGGCCGTCGATTGAAAAAAAAAACCTGCTTCGTTCTCACGAATTTTTTGAACCGCCGATTCAATTTCTTTTGTTTTTCGGAAATTTTAAAAATATATTTTAATAAAAAATATCGTTCTCACTCTATAAGTCTTTTGTGCCTACGACAATTACAGGCTGGCCAAATTTCGAGAATTGAAATCTATAGATCCAGGCCCCAACCCACACTGTGTCCCCCGCATGATCCAGCCGGCTAGAATGGTGCTCCCTCCTTTTTTATTCATCGCTATTGACTTTCACGCGTGTCCTTTGACCATCCGTCTTATTTAAAAACTATTTAAATATTATTTATTTTTATTATTTGTTTTATCATTAAAGGTACGTTAAGCATGGTTTTTTTTAATATTTACATTAAATTTTTGAATAGGACAAATGATCGAAGGGCATGTTAAAAAGTCAACGGCAACAAATAAAAAAGAACAATAGGAGTACTTAGTTATTCTTGACGCTATAGGAAAGCCATTGAGAAAGAGAGCCATGGATCCACCTGGCAAGCCATGTCGGTTGTGGTGGAGCCAGGATTTTGACAAGCCCAAGGTTAAATTTAATGTACTAAAAACTTATGAAAAAACTAAAAGAATAGCCACTTATCCATAGAATTGATATGAGATTTTAACCATATAACTCATGGGAAAACTAAAATAAAAACTAATGGAAAAACAAAAAATTAATAAAATTTAATAATTGATACGAGATTTTAACCATATAACTCTCATTATAGCATTAGCATTAAAAACATAAAATAATATCGACAAACATAAATATAGCTTACTTGCACGTCGCCGCCCTCACACTAACATATATTTTATTGAGATTAGTTGGATATTTGGATACTAGCTTGAATCTGAAAATTGATCATATAAAGTCAAATAAAATTTGTATACACACACACACACATGAATTGTAAATTTACTCAAATTTAACTTACCACTAATACGCGATAGGACAAACTTGTATGACCTCATCATTTGAAAATGTTGTAAAATATTTTTGCAATCAATATTTTGAAAAATGTCGCTTATATAACAAATCATCCTATGATTCATCCATTTATCATTCATCTTATTGCACAATTCGATTTTAATAATCTTCATAGCTAAATTTCTATTGTTGTTGTTGCCACTGAAAAAATTAATGCTAGTTCAATGATACAATATATCAATAGAAAAGTCTTGTGTCTATCTATCTCAACCGTCTTCACAACTAAATTTATAAGGTCATCACAACTTAAAAATTGTGGATCGTCTCTTACATCTACAATGAATGTGCCAAGTTGGTCCCCAAGGATTATGCATTCATATTGAAAGAAGTCACTGTCCAAAGAATTTCTTGGATCAAGACAAGAAAGACACCTCAATAGTTGAGTAGATCTTTCAACAAAACAACTTGTCGACGGTTGAGATAACGATCTCAAGTCGCTAAGGTTCTTTAGAAGTGAGATGGGAGACACGCCGAACAACCACGAACAAAGAACGAGCAGAGATGGGGTTTTATCCTGGTTCGAGCCTCTCGGAGAGATAATAGCCCTACGTCCAGCCTTTCTTATATATCAGAGGAGAATACAAGAGATGGCTCGGCGAGACGAACAAGTCTCGGCGAGATTATGGTGTAAAGTTCTAAGCCAGATGCTAAGACCTAAAACTCGATCTCCAGGGGCCTCTCTAACGCCGTAGGGGCCCTGTTTATATAGTGCGGAGCAACCGACCTACCGAGGGAATATCGGGCCGGGCTAACAACAAGATCGTAACGAACTCATACATGCCAAATATACCCCGAGGCAGATAAGGCATACTCCTAGTCTTGGGGATCACGACGTCCGCTCCAATCCGGGAAACCAACGTCCGGGCCTTCACGTAGCCGTGCGGAACTATGTTCGAGTCAGACTCAAACACGAAGTCTTAGGCGCCACGCAATCGTACCGACCAGGAGGCTGTTCGGCACAATGCACATGGGCCTTGTAGAACCTTCTAGGGAGCTGGGCCCTGACAGGCTGTTCGACTGGGCCGTCAGGGAGTGGGCCATGGCAATGGGCCGTATTTTTATCCCCGACAGCTAGCCCCCGAGACTCAAGTGGAAGGGCTCACTAGAGTGGGGTCTTCCTCTTGAGACTCAAAGTCACGAAGAGGGAAACTGTGCCGCTGTAAAGACTAACAACACATGACCGAGCAGGTTACGTTTCCGCCGAACAGAATCTATCCGGGATCGAACAAACCCGATCGGTCTTAGAAACAACTCTGTTGCGTCGAGCGAAAAAATGCATCCATCCGAGCGAGCACCCGACCCTCGGTAGCGGAATATTTGACGCTGGAAAAAAGTAGCCGTTGATGATCTCAACGGTAACTCATATTCAAGCAGATGAAAACAGTCGACCTTTTTTACTTAGCCGTTGCGGTAAAAACTAGCCGTTTTGTGACAAAAACCGTTGCAAGGCTGCTGGTATGTGCTTATAAAAGCACCACGGCCGCCCGCGGCTAGCCACTTCTGCTCTCACGCCTTTCCTTCCCAAGCCCTAATTCCAACCGCGCTCAACACCAAAGAGCCAAACTCTACCCACAATCCTGTTCGTCCAGCCCTGGGAACTGCTATGGCCAAGTTCGCAGGCACCAGCTTGACCGAGGAGGACCTTAGGATCTGGGAGGAGGAGGGCCACATCGACGCCGTGGTGGAGGCTGCCGGGAGGAGGATACTCGGGCCGCTGAGGAGAGTTTGTCAACTTCAAACAGCCAGCCTTTGTTGGGTTGCGATCTCCCGAGAGCGACTTCGTTGAGGCCTTCTTGAACATTAGCGGATTAGAGGTGGCGAACCTCAATCTGAACTCGATCCTCCAGATGGCCGTCTTTGCACACCTGTGCGAGGGCTATCTGGTAGTTGATCCGTCGGTCGGGCTGTTCCTGCACTATTACACAGTGATGAGGAGCAGCTCCGCCGCTTCGGCGCTGGGGTGCTACTACCTCAAGCTCCAGGCCACCATCGACGACGCGCCGTACCCTCGTCCACCGCTGCTCGACTCAATGGGCGCGTGGTGGATGAGGTGGTTCTACACCAGGCGGAGCGACGACAGCAAGCTCATCTTCACCGGGCAAGCTCCAGCGAAGGGAACACCGATGCCTCGGCCGGAGATGTCCGCCGAGGATTGGTACTTGACGAGGAAGATCGCCTCCCTCGTGAGCCTCGGGCTCACGGGTAGGGAGATCATCCGGGACTACAATGACGAGAATCATCTGGCAGCGAAGAAGACCCTACCCCTTCTACAAGATAGAGGGATGGGAAGACATCACCAGGGAGAGCACGGGTAAGTGCCTTTAAGACTCAACCTTTGTTCGATAGTTCCATCCGAACAGGTGCTAACGGTTGTTCTTCTGTTCGGGCAGAGCAACCAACGGAGGCATGGATCACCGAGCGGGTCGACTCCATGCTCAAGGCTGCGAAGAAGGACGGCGAAGTCACCGGCAAGGTGGCCTTCACCTGCCCACGCAACGTACTCGTCCGCTCAGACGAGGTAAGTCTCTTAACCCAGCCTGCATTGCTAGACTCATACTGTTGAATATGCTAACATTCGCTTCTCAAATGGACAGGAGGACTAGCTGATCCTTGGAGGGATCGTGGAGGAGCTCTCCGGACCCGAAAAGGAGAAAGCGAGAAAGGCCAAGGCCAAGGCGGCCACAAAGCCCAAGGTGGCGGCCGAGCCGACGCGGAGCTCGCCGCACCATGGCGGCCGCGCGCCCTCTAAGAAGCCCCCTGCAGCAACGAAGACCGCCGAGCAAGCCAAGAAAGCACGCGGTCAGCCAAGCGGGAAGGGACCAAGCCCCTCCCTCCTTAGCGAGCAAATCGACGAGGAGGTAAGGACCATGACCCTCTGGCTTAAGCGCTACACGCAGGCTCACCCGGGCCATATGGCACGGTTGCAACAGGTCGCCGAACAGAGGAGGCTTGAAGAGGAAGTCGCGCGCGAGGAAAGACTTCTTGCGTTACGCGAGAAAAGCGCTCAGCTCAGCAGGGAGCTGAGCTCGTCGCCACGAGCATCTGGAGGGCAAGGCGAACAAGAGGCCAAGGAGCCCCCCAGAAAGAGGCGGAAAGTTTTGGCGACAAAGAGGAAGATCAAGAACTCCGCGGCAGGTATGTAGAAACGAACCCTGCGAACCTTCGACTTACCTAACCGCGTATGACTTAACTCCTTCCTTTTTGCGTCAGCTGTCCAGGAGGAGATCGCCACGGACACCGTGGAAGCGGTGATCGAGCGATCCCTGTTGCCCGAGCATCTACACGGCGCGTCGCGGGCGGTGCGGTTGGCCAGCCTCAAGGACAAGCTGGCAGTGTGGGCTTGCTCCCGCCGGGTTCCAGCGATCAGCTCGACGCGCTGAGAGGCGCAGTGGAGCGACTGGAGGCAGAGGAGGCTGCGCAAAGCGCCACGGATAGCGGGGCCGAGGAGTTGGCTTCGCCGGTTGCCCGGGGCGGGACCGAACAGGCGGTCCTACCGGGCACCTCGTCGCAGGGGCAGCCCGTCCCTGTGGCGACGGAGGTCACTGTCGAGCAGGGTGAAGACCCTGCAGTCAAGGAAGAGGAAAAAAAGCCACGAGCAGGGCGTACAAGCCACCCTGCCAGTGGAGGCTCCGGCGCCGCCCAGCGGAGCGGCACCGACCTCGCCCGAGGAGGAACGGGCGGAGGAAGAAGAGGAGAGGCAGGAGCGCGGGCGAAGCTCTCTGCGCCGCGATCGCCTAAGGCGAGCACGTGCCGCGTGGGAGGACCAGCAGACAGTGTCGTCAGAGCCTTATCCCGCACGAGCGAGGCTTCGTGACCCATGGTCTCGAGGATCGCCTGCGCCGGAGTCTGAAGCGGCGACTTGAAAAGGTAATCCTCAAAACCGAATCTCTGTTTGCTCGGGCAAAAGCCGCCCAAGGCATTAACTTGTTCTTCTCTCTTTCAGTTCGTAGAGGCCACCATGGAGGACCTCGTGGAGGGAGTTACCGTGGAGCGCGCCGCTGTGATAGCGGGTTTCCGGGAGCATCTCCGAACGAGGGGACTCGCGGGGGAGCCCTCTGCACCAGCCAAGAGTCGGAGCCGGCTAAAGGCGAAGGTGAGAAAGCTCAAGGCCCAGCTGACCGAGGAGAGGCAATCCTCCAGAGCTCTCTATGAAGAGGCCAAGGAGCTTCGCGCGCAGGTCGCGGGGGCGGACGTTGCGGAGAAAGGGCAGAGTCGCATGAAGTGGCTCGAGGAACAACTCCACGATGTGTCCCAGTGGCGGGGGCTGCTCGCGGCGGAGGAAGGACCTCAAGGCCCAGCTCGCCGAAGAGATGCTGACCGCCACGAAGCAACTCAAGGCCGCCGAGCAACGGGTCGGCCAGAGCGAGGCTCTGTCCGAGGAGCTGCGTGCCAAGACCGAAGAGGTCGAGGCTCTCCGCGCAGAGGCAGCGGAGCAGGCCCGGCTCAGCAAGGAGGATACTGACCGTCTCCGAGCTGAGGCAAGGGAAGGCTTCAAGACGCAAGGCGAAGTCCTGCGCCTAAAGATAGAGAATGAGGAACTGAAGGAGCAGCTCGCTTCGAAGTAGAAGTAGTGTTGTACTCCTTGTACCTGTAAACTTTTGAGCAATACAATAAAGACTTAACTTTTGCACAACAAGACTTACCTTTTCCCTGCAAAAAGAGCAGCAAAAAGACAAGAACGAGCAGGAGACTAAGAGGAAAGGCACAACAGCGCTAAAAAGTTTTAAGGAAAACCGGTAGCACGCTTAGCCTAACTCCCAGCCCCGTTGTGCAGCTACTCGAGGACCTGAGTTTGCGAACTCGAACAGGTGCACAAGAGAAAGAGTGACACCCTAGCCCCCGGTACGGACGATGCTCGAAGACCTAAGTTTGCGAAATCGAGCATGTGCGTAGAGAGTTAGAGCGACACCCGTACCCTGTTCGACTCGTTCCATGAACTGCTCGTTAACGTAAGTTAGGCAATTCCGAAGGTAACCGAGTAAGGAAAGTGCCTCTGCCGCGGAGGGCTTACGAGAGCAGGCTTTGCCGAGTGGTTGTGCCGTGAGCGGTAAGTGCCTCTGCCGCGGAGGGCTTACGAGAGCAGACTTAGCCGCGTGGCTGGATGCCGTTTTACGCAACTTCGAGTATAGGGACTTGTTAAAACTAGATACGGGCAGGAAAAAAATCTTTAAGATTGCGGAGCCAAGTGTTCGCAAGACCGGGCAGCCATCAAGTGTTACCAGAGAGAGAGTAGTCTTAGAAGACAGAGAGGTGAAAAGGGCCGCAGGGGGACCGCGAAAATTCACTTTTATTGGATTGAACTTTACATGGCAGCCCGAAAGACTTGGACGAACAAAGGCGCGAAGTTTTGACAAAAAGCGCAAAACTAAGCAAATAACGAAAGACCTACACAAAGAACTTACGAAGCTGGTCGATGTTCCAAGTGCTGGTCAGCTCTCTCCCGTCCTCCATTGCCAGGCGAACAGCCCCCGGGCGAGCAGTGGAAACGACCGTGAATGGGACCTCCCAACGGGGAGTTAACTTGTTGGCATTGGACAGGTTCTGGACATGGCGCAGAACGAGGTCGCCCGCCTCCAAAGCCCTTGGTCGAACCGATTTGGCAGCGTGCCGGCGAAGATCTTGCTGGTAGCGCGCCATTCTGACTTGTGCCCGTTCGCGTGTGCCTTCGAGGAGATCAAGATCGAGTAGGTGCTCTTGCTCGTCGTCAACTAAGTTGACCGAGCTCGTGCGAGGCGAGCCGAGTACTATTTCGGCGGGTAAGATGGCTTCTGCGCCATAGACCAATTGGAAAGGAGTTTCCCCGGTTGCCCGGCTGGCCGTAGTGCGAACTGCCCAGAGGACGGAAGGAACTTCGTCAACCTAGGCTGTGTTGTGCTCGCGGAGTGCCGCGAATACGCGCCGTTTGATACCCTGGACAATCTGTCCGTTAGCTCGCTCGACTGCTCCATTGCTCTGTGGATGTGTCACAGAAGCGAAGCAGACCTTGGTGCCCAGCTGTTCGCAGTATTCTTGGAATAGCTCGCTTCGGAACTGGGTACCGTTCTCCGTGATCAATTTATGGGAGATCCCGAAGCGCGTGACCACGTTGCTCTTGAAAAAGCGCACAGCCGTTTTGGCGTGAAGAGACGACACAGGCTCTGCCTCGATCCACTTTGTAAAAGTGTCAATGGCGACAAGTAAGTGTGTGTAGCCCTTGTACCCTTTAGGGAATGGGCCGAGCAGATCCAGACCACATGTGGAGAAAGACCAAGATGGGGGGATTGTTTGGAGCTCTTGGGCGGGCTTGTGTGCCTTCCGGGCGTGAAATTGGCAAGCTTTACACTTGGTCACTATGTCCCGGGCATCTTGTAACGCTGTGGGCCAGTAATAGCCCATGCGAAACGCTTTGCCGACCAGAGTCCTGAAGGAGGCGTGGTTGCCACAGGCACCCTCGTGTATGTCCCTAAGAAGGAACACACCCTCCTGCTGCGAGATGCACTTGGAGAGGACTCCCAGAGCACCTCGACGGTAAAGGATGCCGTCCATAATCTGGTATGAACTAGCACGCCTTATGGCGGGAACGCTCGGCCGTCGTCGGCGAGGTCCCATCTGCTAGATCTGCGAACAAATGGCGTTGTCCGATCCGGCACCTTTCGATGACGGAGACAGCACCACCTGTCTCAGTTGCCTCGTCCGGAGACGTGATTGAGGGCTTGTAAAGGTGCTCGACGAGCACCCCTGCCGGAGCAGGTTCACGTGAGTATCCAAACTTGGACAGCTGGTCGGCCAAGAAGTTGTCCTTCCTGGGTACGAAGAGCACCTCGGAAAATCGAAAGTGCCGCTCCAACTTCCTCACTTCAACCAGGTATCGCGCCATTGAGTCATCGCAGCACTGATACCCCTTGTTTACCTGATTGAAGGCCAGCTGTGAATCTCCCTCCACAGTCAGCTGTTGGACGCCGAGCGACTTGCACGCTCTTAGTCCCGCGAGGAGGGCCTCTTACTCCGCAGCATTGTTCGTCGCCACGAAGAGTAGTTGGATAGAATACTGGAGTTGTTCTTCTTGAGGGGAGATGAGAACAAAACCAGCCCCCAAGTTTCCAGTACGCGAGCCATCAAAAAACATGGTCCATGGGGGTTCATCAGGTTGCTCGGGAGCTTCCTAGTATTTGGGAGGGCAAGTCCATTCAGCGACAAAGTCAGCCAGGACCTGAGATTTGATAGCAGTTGGGCAGCAAACAAAATATCGAATTCTGCCAATTCCATTGCTCACTTAGCTATTCTGCCGCCTGCTTCCTTGTTCCTTAGGATTTCTCCAAGAGGGAACTTGGTCGGGACCAGTATTTGATGCGTCTGGAAATAATGGCGAAGCTTCTTGGAGGACATGAGCAAGGCGTAGAGCAACTTCTGGACCTCAGGGTGACGCTCCTTTGATCCGTGAAGCACCTCGCTCACGTAATAGATTGGCCGTTGGATGCCTTCCCTTTCCACAGTCAAGACCGCGCTCACCGCTTGCGGCATGCAGCCAAGATAGAGCAAAAGCTGCTCGCCGTGACGTGGGGTAGTCAAGGCAGGTGGGTTGGACAGGTATTGCTTTAGATCTTGGAAAGACCAATCAGCCTCTTCAGTCCACTCAAAATCATTGTACTTGCGCAGGGCCTTAAAGAAGGGCAGCCCGCGTTCGCCCTGACAGGAGATAAACCTGCTCAAGGCAGCCATCCGTCCGGTGAGGCTCTGAACTTCCTTAACGGTAGTCGGAGCCTGCATATTTTCAATGGCCTCGATTTTTTCAGGGTTGGTAGAAATTCCTTGCGAACCAATTACATAACCGAACAACATTCCAAATCGAACACCAAAGGTACACTTCTCTGGATTTAACTTTATTCGATGCCTGTTGAGATTTTGGAAAGTCTCGGCCAGGTCTTTTACATGATCTAGAGCAAACTTGCTCTTTACAACTATGTCATCGACATAGACCTCGAGTTTTTTCAGCTTGCTCGGGAAAGTCTTCTCCATCAAGTTACCGGGCGTGGCACCAAAGATTATGTGAACCGAAAGACATGGTCGATAGCGAGAAAGTGCGAAGGGGTGATGAAGGCAGTCTTCTCTTCATCCTCGGGGGAGATGCTTATTTGGTGATAACCTGAGTAAGCATCCAAAAAACTCAAGAGCTGGGCATCCGCAGTAGCGTCGACCAGCTGGTCTATGCGAGGCAGCGGGAAGTTGTCCTTGGGACAAGCAGCGTTCAGATCTGTGTGATCGACACACATCCTCCACTTGCCGCCTTTCTTCTTTACAATGATAGGGTTGGCTAGCCACTCTGTGTGATCAACCTCGTGGATGAAACCAGCAGCGAGCAGCTTGCCAAGCTGATCCTTGATGATCCCCTGTTTGAAGTCCGAAAAGCGATGAAGCTTCTGGCGAACAGGCTTTTTATCCGGCCGGACTGCCAGTTTGTGCTCGATAACCTCCCTTGGGACTCCGGGCATATCAGACGGCTCCCAGGCAAACACGTCTGCATTAGCTTGAAGAAAGGCAATGAGCTCGCTTTCCTATTTGGGGTCCAAACTGGCCCTCAAATGAACTGTCTTGGAGGAATCATCCAGAGACAGTGGAACCTCCTTGGTCTCTCCTCCTGGCTGAAGGGAGACTCTAGGGCGTGCAGACTTGGTCTGCGGAGCATCGGGGCCATGAGGTGGAAGCTGGTCGACCAGGGCAAGAGACTGCTCATCGCAATCGAGAGCGGCTTTATAGTTGCTCTTGACCGTGATCACACCATTAGGACCCGGTATTTTCACGCAATGATAAGCATGATGGGACACGGCCATAAACTTGCCAAGAGATGACCGGCCCAAAATCGCGTTGTATGCGGAGGGGAAGTCGACCACGTCAAACGTGATCAGCTCTGTCCGAAAGTTACTTGGACTGCCGAAGGTAACAGGCAGGACGATCTGCCCCAACGGCTGAACAGGTTCTCCGAGAACAATGCCGTAGAAAGGCATCGTGACCTCTTTAAGCTTGGAGCGAGGGATCTGCATCTCGTCCAAGACCTTAGCAGAGAGTAAGTCCAAAGCGCTCCCGCCGTCTACAAGTACACGGCCAACTCTGGTGTTGCTGATGGTCGGAGCAACCACTAGTGGGAGCCTCTGGGGCTTGGTCATCCCAGTGGGGCAATCCTCCTGAGAGAAGGAGATAGGAACCTCGGTCCACTTCATCGATTCGGGCTGAGGCTTGCCCTTTTCAACATTGTGGACCTCCCGGGCAGCTTCCTTGAGGCTGCGTCGAGAGGTATAAGTCGAGGAGCTGCCAAAGATGACGGCGATATGGTTCACGGGCTCTTGATATTCATCGTCGTCCCGATCACCATCATCGGTTTGGCGCTTGGCCTTACCAGCTTCACCTTTTTTCGGACAGGGTGGGCATTGGGCCCTTGCCATTGTAGAAATCCTCGAGCTTTGCGGCTTAGGTCCTGCAGTGGCGTGTGTCATGCCCGAAGTGCTGGTGGAACTTGCAATATCGGTCACTTGGACCCTTCTTGCCTTGGTTGCCTCCCTGGGCGGGCTTCTTGCCCTTATAGTTATTATTGGGCTTTTTTTGCCCGTCCTTGAGAGGAGGTGTGCGATCTATACCAGTGACGGTGTTGTTCGCATCACCCTTCTTTTTCTTCTGGGACTTCTTGTCACCAGGGTTGTAGCTGCTCTTCTTTTTTTCCTCTACACCAGGCTGGCGGGCAGCTCGCCCTTGTCAAACGCCTTCTTATACTGAACACGCTCCGCCGCATTGGCGTAGCGATCAGCCGCCTTGAACAGGTCGTTGGCGGTACAGGTCTCATTGATCTCGAGATCCTGGGTGAGCCGCTCGTCGCGGACTCCATTTTTGAAAGCGCGGACAACAGACTCATCCGAGATGTTTGGGATCGTGTTGCGAATTTTAATGAAACGCTTCACGAAGTTGCGGAGAGTCTCCCCGTTCATCTGGATCATCTGGTGCAGATCATCCTCCTTGCCCAGACGCACGTAACAGCTCTGGAAGTTAGCGATCAGAGCGTCACAAAGTTGGTTCCAAGAGTTGATGGAACCTTCCTGCTGATTGAACAGCCACGTCCGGGTAGCACCCTCAAGGACGGTCGGGAGGTAATTTGCCATGACAAGCTTGTCACCCCCGGCCGCCATGATGGCCGTTGCGTAGATGGAAAGGAACTCCTCTGGGTTTTGCGTCCCATTGTACCTCTCCATGTGTCCGGGCTTGAACTTTGAGGGCCACCGGACAGAGAGAAGCTCGTCAGAGAAGGCCCTGCAGCCCAAGGCATAAGACCGGCCACCTTCCCCGGCAAAACCTAGCCTTGAAAAGATGTTGGTCTTGTTGGTCGGGGGAACTCTAGCTGAGCGGGAGGTTTCTGCCTGGAGGAACTCTCTCCGCGATAAGCCTCCGCGCTCCTTCCTCGTGGTCGCGACAACGCGCTCCTCGCGAGGGGATCTTTCGTGATCGTCGCGCGCACGCTTGCCCCTGTGGTCGTGATGACTACGGGGACTTGGCGAGCGGCGGCGACCACGGACAGCTTGCTCGTGGACAGTGATCCGCCGATGGTGACGACGGTCACGCGATCGATCGGATCGTTCACTGTCCGAATCTACCCAGACAGGCTCACCGCGCTGCCCGGATGAGGCCTCACCTATAGATTTAAGGCCCTCGGTCAGTTTCTCAAGGTGAGTAGCCACAGCATCTCTCACAAGGACGAGATTGTCCTGGTGAGCGGATCTGATTACGGTCGCCAGGGCCTGGAGCCGTTCCCGGCTCTGCTCAATTGGTCCTGGGATCCCTGAAGCATCCGCGTCTTGCCCGATTGGAGTCCGGGCACGCGGGGATTCCATCCGAGCAGGCTGAACTTCTGCCGGGGGTCTTGGCGTAGGTGCGAGAGGTGGGTCGCGTCGCTGACGCTTGCGCTGATCGCGGATCTGCGCCAAGGTTTGGTTGATGGATTCGTCGAATGTGCGGCGAACAATATCTTGCTCGCGAGCAGATTGTGCGGCTCCATCTTGGTTCCGGGCAGAATTGATCTGCCCGATCTCTTCGGCCACCGTGACCCGTGCAGGATCCGAAGTCCCTGCGCCGGCCATGTTGACGGTGCGGTGGCCGCGCGTTTGAGCGCTAGACAGCGTCATCACTGTGTCGCCACAGGAGGAATCAACCGACATAGCCTTGGAATCCGATAGATCTAAACCAGCGTATAGATCATCGGTTCCGTATTCATCGTCGATGACGGGAGCTCGACCAGAGACCATCTCTGGGGCGTATCCAGAGACCTCTGTCTCGGATACAGACATCGATCTAGGTCGATAAGATCGATTCGAGCTGGCATGGGAAGAGACGTCCTGCCCTTCTGAGTCGTAGTCCTCAGGGAGAATCTCCGTGTCGCTGATAGAGTTCGACATGCTCGATCTGCGTATCCCCACGGACGGTGCCAACTGTCGACGGTTGAGATAACGATCTCAAGTCGCTAAGGTTCTTTAGAAGTGAGATGGGAGACACGCCGAACAACCACGAACAGCAACGAACAGGAGACATGGCAACTGTTCAATTCAACAATAGTCTGGTCATGCTCTATAATAAATATTTCATTATGACATTGATAATAGTACGTTACCATTTGGCCACCACGATCTCTTGAACGACCCCTCATGTTATTGCATCTGTCATATTTGAAATAATGATGGCATGTTGGAGACAAAATACGTTTGCCTCTTCGAACAACTTGTCCCATCCATTCTATTATATCCTGAACTTTTGACATTATAGTCCCATCCAATCCTACACGAACAATGTTTTGATCTTTTCTTTGCAAACATTGTGATAGATTATTAGTCTTGGCTAGTAGTCTGATCATAAGATGCAATACAAAAATAAAATCAAAACTCCATTTTTTCTAACAAATCGGAGGTTGTGGCTTTTTGTGTTGCGTTAGTATCATCATCACTAATTCTCTAGTACCTCTAAGACAGAGTCCCGCATGACAAAGATGACACAAGGTTTTATGATGTGAATCACAACAAGTATCACCTGGTCTTGCAAGAATTGTTTCTTGATTTTTTCTCTTCCTATGAAAACATCACTGACATCCAATTTACTCAAAATATTATCATGATAATCTTGTGTCAATTAATCTCTTCTTTTGCAAGAAGCGTTAACAGTGCTGATAATTAAAGAGGTGTAGTTGAAAAAATCCAAGACAAAAGAACAACACTTAGCGACAAAAACAACCGCTAATTGCAATTGATGGGCAAAGCAATGTATATAAAAAAACGTATGGATTCTCACCTACTATTTTCCTTTGCAACCCATGGAATTCTCATCTGATGTTTGAAACCCATCATATCCTTACCCCTGCAGTCAAGACATATAAACCATGAGTAACATATATACCATCCAAAGCTTGCTTTAGGACCTATTCTTTTGAGCTGATCTTAACGGATGAACAGCTGAACGGCTGAAATGACTAAATTTTAAGCGTTTCTCGAGGTAGTATCGAGATTCGGATCCATTTCGTTTGACTTGCTTTTTAAAGCGTTAGAACACACCTTCAAAACAGCGAAGAAACGGACTAAAAAAACTCAAAACATATGTCCTTTTAAAACTTAGATAAGTCGTTAAGCTGTTAAGACGTTAAGTCGTTAAGCTGAAAAGAACTGGGCCTTAATGATGATGATGTTGCGTAGACAACACGTTTAACCGCAAGAAATATCTCTGTAACTTCACCTCATGCTTAGATGGTGCTTACACATATTTTTCTTCATTTCCTAGGATATCTAGACACCTATATATGTAACCTTTTCTTCCATCGAAGAAGAGATACTTACTTGACGTATAATGATATTGAATACTGCGTCGTTAATTATAAGCATATAGATACAACCATCTTTATAATTTATTGTACAATATATGGTCTAAACTACTACTAACGAAAAGCTGACTGATGTTTAATTATGTACGTGGCATCCATGGCCTTGATCAAATGGGTCAACCGTGAAGCGAGCCAACTGGGGCCTCTTGGACACTGCCTTAACAGCAGGTGATCAGCAGCCACAAAAAAAATATGCACATCTTGGGGCTCATGATCTCATCCGTGATGTGGAAGCTGCTGATTGTAACAGCTGAACGTTCAAGCGCTTCATCCAACCTGGGGAGGGGATCTGCTCTGCAATAATTTACAAAATTGTTCCTCTTTATTATATTGTCAGAGAACAAAAGAATCTTCACCACCTGCAGGAGACCACTCGTAAATGTAGTAGTGGCATACCAACCAAACACATTTCTTTTAATTTTCACAGAAAAAATCGGCACTGCTTTGGTTTCTTTACGAATAAAAGGAACTCCTTTTGTATGTAACTAGCAAGGAATACGCGCTCATGACGCGTGGAGTTTGTTCCACTGATCTAGTATTTATTTTTAGCTTATATTTAACTATATATCCTATTATCGTACATACAAAATGGAATAAAAATAGTACATCGAGTGTATAATTTATACTACATCCGATCATAAAAAGAGTCGCCGTTGACTTTTGGACACGCTTTTGACCATTCGTCTTATTTAAAAATTTGGTTCAAATATGTAAAAATATAAGTCATACTTAAAATACATTTAATAATAAACCAAATCATAAAAAAATAAATAATATTTATATAAATTTTTTGAATAAGAGGAATGGTTAAAGACGTGTCCAAAAGTCAACGGCGAATTTTTTTTGTGACCGGCGGAAGTATGAACAAACGGTCAACATTGCAAAGTGTGACATCAGTAGTGAGCCATGGGTACCATAAACCACAAAATATGAATTCCAATTCGGGCCTATTTTATATGTAGCATGTTTGTTTTTAAGTAATTCTAACACTTTTGAAGACGGTAAGTTTTTTAGTTGAATACGGGGTCTTTCGCAAGTTGCTCTCTCATCTTTCTCACAGATGGGACCTGCACACTGCCAAAAAAAAGCCATATATTTAGAAGAACATAAAAAAACCAATTTAATGAAGGCTTTCTGCAGGGAAAAAAAGATTAAAATTTTTTGGAGTTATAAAAAGAAGTGTTGAAAAACTAAAGAATTGAGAAGCCTGCATCAGATGACCCCCTTTAATTTTGCTTCCTCTTTTTTTTTTTGTGTGTGTGTGTTAGATGAAAGGCAGTGAAGTAGACCAATAAAAAAGCGCACATCATAGTCTACAAAAAACAAGTTTTTTGTGCTGGCCTAAATTTATTAAATAAAATACTAAAAATTAGTACATTTTGGGGCCTGACTTTTTAAAATTGATAGGTGGTTCTCAACTCATGAAATAGCCAATTCTGACTTCCAACACAGGAGCAGCAGCAACAACTACTACTACACTGTGCTTTGCCTGATGGGGCAGGTGTTTAAACAATTAGAAAAAAAAAGTCAGGATTTGCATATTTCACAGAAATATTTTTGTGGTGATTAACCTGATAGATTATTGCTTAGTATTTCGAGCACTAGTATACCGATCTAGAACTAGTGCATGTGAACGACAGCTCTATGGTAAGTATAGTTTAAGGACTAAAGATCCAGCGTCCATCAGATGAGGAAGTGGTGTGACCTAGGCTAGGAGTAGCGACATGACATACAAAACACAACCGAGAGAGTACAAGACATAGAAAGAGGAGGGGGAGGAAGGAGAGAGCGGCACCGACAATAAAGAGGGAAGAGGTGGAGGGAGGAGGAGGAGGCAAAAACCCTATCAACGGATCAGGGAGAGCAGAGGTGGAGGAGATGCCGTAAGTGGTGGAGTGGTGGAGGAAGAGGGCCGTGAGGAGGCAGTGAGAGAATGCATGACATGAGGCTAGAGGACGGTAGGTTGAGGACTGTAAGACGCAAGGGCCTAAATAAAAAATTAAACACAATAAGAGCAACTTGATCAGTTGATTGGACGGCCCTACAGGAGGACCTAGACGTAAAATCAGAAAGCCTAAGAACTTTTCTAAAAAACTGGTCGCGTAGCTTTACCTCGGCGACAACCAGTGTGACCAATGTGACGGGTGTTACACTGGCTATCACCTTGTATGTATGTATGTATGTATGTATGTATGTATGTAGATTCTCCCCGTATATTTGGATAATTATAATCTTGTGATTATTTGCAGTCTTTCCATTTTTGTGTGATTATGTATTATTGTATACACAATTCAGGTTTTAGAATCAGTTCACATGCTCTATTAAAAAGAGAAAGAAATAGTACAGATGCCCGAGCTTCGCTGTGCAGACAATTCATACTTCTTTAATTAGGACAACTTCGTAATTATTTTCGATCTTCCTTGATCCTCCTGCTGCTGCTGTTATTGTTGTTACTACTACTATTAGAGGTTTGCTACGGTGTTTGCGAGGTACCTCGACGTGTACCGTCGATCATAGAATGGCATTTAGGGAAGTGAAAAATTTATAACGAGTGGCAGTTGGGTAATTAGTTGAGGATTAGTGGGTAATTAGTTGAAGATGGTCAAGAAGGCGTTGGCGTCGGCACCGGTGGCCATGGCCATGGACACGTCGCCGCCGGCGCAGCAGCAGGGGACACCGTCCGAGGCTTGTAGGCGGCGCTATTGAGATCATTCACACGCTTCGGCACCCGATAGATGCAGTGCTGCCCCCACTGGATCGCTTCGAACGACGCATCGGCGCGGGCAAACTCATCCTCGAGCCAGACGATCCACTCCTCGCCCTCGTCCATGCCCTCGGCGATCCACTCCTCGTCCTCGTCCATGCCCTCGGCGATTCAGGGAAATTAGTCAGGAATCGAGTGGCAAATGGGGAATTGGGGATCCATTTGCTGTGGAGAAGACGGCTTTGCCCATAATTAATTTGATGTGAAATGACCTGATTACCCTCCATACCTGTGTACCTCTGTCGGTATCTTTGTACCTTTGCCTTTGTACCTATTACTGTGTATTGTCCGATCCGAAGGGATGGACGGTTCATATTATTCGCAAGCACCGGAGAAGTTTCCCTACTATTATTACAAATATCTGGAGTCATGTCTCTATTCTAAATTCGGAGTGTGTCTGTGTGTACCATGTTTTATTTTAGAAGAGTTTTGAACCCTCGGGCCATCCTAAATTCCTAATATGTTGAGCACTGCAATTTAATGGATGGTGCCACAGCTAATGGGTCGAAACGAGATGCACGCATATCGCTGTGATAGCTATGTACACCAATTTGAAAGTGAATAAACCAACATACCAGTATCGTGCTCCTTGACCCTCGTACATCCAGAGGAATATAATACACAATATGCTTAGCAGCCGGGCATGATTGCAATTAGTTATATTCGCCTCTAGGTTGAAGTCTAACGGATTGAAAAGATAGAGACAGGGCAGTTCTTGAGAACGTAACAGAGGCCACGCTATTATTAATAGTTTAATTCTAGAAGCCACGCTTGCTTTACCTGCATGATTCTTCAATCCGGGTCCCACAAAGATGTTCTCTCGATCATTTTGGGGAGCATTTGACACATCTGGATCGAGCGCAACAACCGCATTTTCCGCTCAGAGGAGAAAACCCGCATGCCCTTCTTGCAACTGCTGTCTGACGAGCTGCATCTTTTGGGAGGATTATGCTCGATCCTGCCCCTTAATTTGCCTCTTCCTCCACCTCAAGGCTGCATCGTTGCCGCAGCCTTAACCCACCGTCTCTTTATCTAGGCCGCACCCCCTCCAATTGAGCTCGCCGCCACTGACTTTTCTTCTAAGCCATACCACCGATGCTTAAGCGCACTACTACCTCCACTGCCGAGCTGCACCTCCAATGCCTAATCTTGCTGTAGCCACCTCCTCTGCCTCTAGGATACACCATCTTGACCCAAACCCTACCTATGGACCACACAACATTGACCTCTAGACCAAAGTTCATGGCCTCCGTAGCCATCATCGCGACCTCTACCTCTTGGTTACACCATCTTGACCCAACCCTACCTCTAGACCACACAACCTTTTGATTCGGTCCCAAACCTATCAGAGGGTCGTAGCCATCGTCGCGACCATTAGGCAAGCACAACCACTGTGAACAGTCTTCTCAGTCATGCCCAAGCCCAACCAAGTCAAGTAAGTGAGCATGATTAGAAAGGCCCTGTGAAACTCACAAACACATCAATTTTAGGACCCATGTTGACGCAAAAAGCTTCTTTCATGAGGATCCGCCATCCCTAGTCGTTAAAATGACCTCCACCAAAACTGGCTTTCACCCTCATCGATGGCGTCCGTGGAGAGGCTTGGTAGCGGGGCGACATAGTTCATGCAATGAGGGGGAGGGAGAGGAGGGGGAGACAGCGGATGGGTATAGGGTGGAGCTCAGGCTAGGAAGAGCACAGAGGAAGAAAAAGAAAAACGTATCTGTCCTTTAATGGCACTATAGTAAATGAAAGAAAGACATAAAAGGATTTAAAAACAGTGAAAATGGCATAAAAAAAGAGAGGTAAACATTAACCGTGGCATTTTGAAGTTTGCCAACTGTAGGGTAATACATTGGTGAGTTAAATTCTAGGTGATGGCATATCTTTGGAAATGCCATATATACGATGAAATCTCCATCAAATATACCCTAAAAAAGTGTGCAAATCTTGGGGCTCATCCATGATATATAATTTGCTGATTGTAACAGCTAAACGTGTAATTTACAAGTACGATTGGCCAGCTCTTCCCTCCATCCTTTTTAGCGGGCGGATCTCATCAAATTTGTTTACCTGATTATTGTTTCTCCTTGTTATACGCCAAGCCTGCACTTACAAGAGGGCACTCGTATCTGGATGCTCATCCGGGTCATGATCATGATGTACGCTCGAGTAATATAGTACGTAGTGGCAGACCAAATGATCAAACACAGTTTTGCCTTTTCCTTTTACTGCAAAAAGAACTAATTCGTCCCGTTTATTTGGATAACTATAATCATGTGATTATGCTCAGTATTTATATTTGTGAATTGTGATTATGTACATGCAAAATACTAGTTTTTCATCCAGAGTATGTCATGTTTGGTTCATATAGAAGACTGGAAACAGAATGCGCCAGACGAGGCCAAGCTCTGGGCAAGAGCTGGCGCGTGTGGCCTATCTTTTCTCGTAGATTATCACCCTGTAAATAATTGAAAACTCCTGTACATATTCTTGCTTCCTAACCTTTTAATTCAAGAACCAGTTTACTGGTTTCAAGAAAAAAAGAGGAAAAGAATGCGCCCAGCTTCGATGTGTTAACGCAATCCGTACATGTTTTCCCTTCAATATATATCGGGATTTTATCATTATTTCCTCTTTACAGATCGATGTTGGAGTCATATATCTATATCCTAAATTCGGACTATATTTATACAACGTTTTGTTTCTAGAAGGGTTTTATTCGCCAGCTCCTCGTGGCAGCACGGGTCTGTACGTATAGTATACTACGAAATATCGGGCCATGCATGCAAAAGTCGCATACGAGTCTGCAGCCTGCAATTCCTCCAAAAACTCTGAACCACATGCCGACGTCATGGTGTACGTCACGTCCCAGCAGCTTATCTACTTCTAATAGCGCTATATAAGTATAACTCGTGGCCATCTCTTTCGTCTCTCTTCGTGGCATCTTGTGATCTGACGCCAAGAACCGAGGGGGACAGCAGATAGCAGCCACAGCGATAGCATCACGGGCCAACGGCGCCACTGCCCAGTGCTGGGTTTCTTTGGGTGTGCTCAGAGCGTAGGGACTAGGGAGGGGAGGGGTACCTCGTCGCCGGCGGCGGCGGCGGCGGCGGGATGGACGACGCCGGCGAGATACACTCGTTCGGGAGCCTGAGGCGGGAGAGCTCGGTATGGTCGGCGGCGAGCAACGTGTTCTCACGGTCGTCGCGCGACGAGGACGACGAGGAGGCGCTGCGATGGGCGGCGCTGGAGAAGCTGCCCACCTACGACCGCGCCCGGACGGCCGTGCTGGCCATGCCGGAGGGCGAGCTCCGGGAGATCAACGTCCAGAGGCTCGGCGCCCAGGAGAAGCACGCCCTGCTGGAGCGCATCGCCTGGGTCGGCGACGACCACGCGCGCTTCCTCACCAAGTTCAAGGACCGCGTCGATCGGTGAGGCCCTGCCTGACGCCAAGCATCCTTGCAAATCTGCAGAATCTTCTTCAGTTCAGAACAGCAAAGATGAAAGACGAAATCTTTTCGGTGTTGCAATCTTGACACGAGCATTAACACGTACGCGTACTTTGACATGATTCTCTTTGATGTTTCGGCCGTGCAGAGTTGGGATTGAGCTGCCGTCAATCGAGGTGAGGTACGAGAACCTGAATATCGAAGCAGAGGCGTATGTTGGCAGCAGGGGCCTGCCCACCATCCCGAATACATATGCCAATGTGCTGGAGGTATTTTAATCGAAACTCGAGGAGCTTTGTCATACTTGTGCTTGTCAGGCTCAGAACAGTTTCAGTGCATAGTGGAATGAGGTTTTCTTTTGGAGTTGTTTTTTTTCCCCAAAGAAAATGACTTCTAAATCAGAAATAGTATAGTGCAGCAAATTGTTTCATGGAAAGGTAATACAGCAGCACTTGGCTCTGTTCACCCTATTTGTTGAAACAACTGAAAACTGATTCATCTGAGCTAGTTTCAGATAAATCATAGAAGATTTAAGTAGTCAATATTTTTGTCTATTTCCTGGTGAATGACCATAAACTCCAATAGCAAGAGCACTTCAATCCGCAAAAAACTTTTTTTTAGCACGCACTGAAACTATTCTTTGCCATTCATTTTGCTTGATCCAACGGGGAGTAGAACTCTTACTAAGGGGTAAGACAATGAGTATGAGATGAGTACATCTAAACTATATGTGCTTGATCCAACGATGTAAAATACTCTTACCCCTAATGTACCAAAAAAGTATTAAAAAATAATCCAATTCCTGTCCTGAATTCTGGTCAAAGATAATTTCCCATGCTAACTAGACACTAGAGATTCGCAAACCTGAAGGTTCTGAATGGCTGTAAAATTCTCTGCCTGGAGTTGGTAAGACAACTGCCTTGAACGTCATGATAAATAACCAAATTTCCTGATTGGAGCTTCAAACATTAGGACCACACCCTCTTCAATAAAACATTTGTAGCAGTGCATTTCAAGAGGTACCAGCAGATCTTCATGTCCTTGCTGTCTAAATCAATATGTATATCATATGAAAGAAAATGAAACATAAACAAAGATTTAGGTTTAAAGAAATTCCTTATTCTTATGAGTATGATTAACATGGTGATAAATGTCTCCAAACAGGGCCTGGCAAGAGCTCTTCATATAACACCAAACAGGAAACAAAAAATATCAATCCTTCACAACGTCAGTGGGATCATCAAGCATCATAGGTAATTTCTTGACATATTGTCAGTTCACAAATCATATCCACTGAATATTGCCTTAATCATGCTATTTTCAGGATGACCTTGCTTTTGGGTCCTCCTGGTGCAGGAAAAACCTCACTGCTTTTGGCCTTGGCTGGAACACTTCCTTCAAGTCTTAAGGTACTTTGTATTTTGTTCTTTTTTCATTAAGATATTTTATTTGGGTATATATATTCTTCAGTATGTCTTGATAAACTTTGAAAGTACTAAGATATGGATATGCTGCTTGTCATCACAAAAGGTATCAGGGACAATTACTTACAATGGGCATACCATGAATGAGTTTGAGCCCCGGAGATCAGCAGCTTATGTTAGTCAACATGATCTGCATATGGGTGAACTGACGGTTCGTGAGACGGTCAATTTCTCTGCAAGATGTCAAGGAATTGGTCACCGCTATGGTAAGAACTAGAACAATGGAGACATCCAAATATTGTCATACTAATTTATTCCATTGAATAACCTAAACTTTGTACAAAATGCTCAGATCTGCTAATGGAGTTATCAAGGAGAGAGAAGGAAGAAAATATCAAACCAGATCCAGAAATAGATATCTACTTGAAGGTTCGGTGGAGTTCCTTGAATCTACCATCTATGAATGTTTCAATAAAATGTTGGTGCATAACAATCTCATTTTCCTTATGTAGGCTGCTGCAAAAGGAGAGCAGAAAGCTGAGGTGGTAACAAATAACATACTAAAGGTGCATAGACACTAGCTACTTATATACAGCACACTTGTAATATATAACAAGACAACAAAAACTATAATACCGTCAAATTTTCTTCCCAAGTTCACAAGATTTCAGAAGGAAAATGTATTTATATAATGTTGATTCTTAACTTCCCTTTTGAACCACTGAAGATCCTAATATAATACTAATTCTTAACTTTCCTTTTGAACCATTAAAGATCCTAATATAATAGTTCTTAACTTTCCTTTTGAATCATTGAAGATACTAGGGTTGGATGTCTGTGCCGATACAATTGTAGGCGATGATATGGTGAGAGGAATATCTGGAGGGCAGAAAAAGAGAGTAACTACAGGTAATGTATCTTCCATCTTCGGAGCAAAATACCATATGCTTATATATTACAGAATTGCATTGTACTTTACAATCAAACTCATTCATCCCCTGAAATCGTGCTGCAGCGGAGATGCTTGTCACACCAGGACGAGCCCTTTTCATGGATGAGATTTCAACTGGACTTGACAGCTCAACAACCTTTCAGATAGTGAACTCCATCAGGCAAACTATTCACATTGTTTGTGGAACAGCAGTCATTGCTTTGCTACAACCTGCACCAGAGACATATGAATTGTTTGATGATGTAATTCTTCTTTCGGATGGTCAAGTTGTCTACCATGGCCCTCGCGAGCATGTCCTAGAGTTCTTTGAATTGATGGGCTTCAAATGCCCTGAGAGAAAAGGCGTAGCTGACTTCTTGCAAGAAGTAAGTCTCATAACTGTGCTCTATCAAGCTTTTTGTAATAGTGCATCATAACAAAAATAACCACACAAAATCTTGAAATGCCTTCAAAATGCATGAGTTTATGGACAAGATAGAGGAACAATATATTTTGATATTTTGTACTTTTTACATTTACTAAAGTTGGGAATGGGATCATATTTGGGTACAATGCTGAAGTGTTGACAATAACTAAAATGTGATAGGTTACATCAAGGAAGGATCAGAGACAGTACTGGATACATAGTGATGAGACATACCGATATGTTCCTGTTAAGGAGTTTGCCGAGGCATTTCAATCTTTCCACGTTGGTCAGGCTATAAGAAATGAGTTGGCAGTCCCATTTGACAAGACCAGGAGCCATCCTGCTGCTCTAAAGACAAAAAAATACGGTGCTAGTATGAAAGAACTACTTAAAGCTAACATTGGCAGAGAAATATTGCTCATGAAAAGAAACTCCTTCGTGTACATATTCAAGGCAGCACAGGTGATTCTAAAAAGCCCAAAAATTTTCAGTATGTAGCAGTCACACCTTCCATAATCTTAAATAGTTAAGTCAGTGTCTCCTCATTTTTTTAGGTAAATCATAAAATCACATAACTGTTATGTTATTTCTCCCCATTTTTGTTCAGCTAACGCTCATGGCAATCATTGCAATGACTGTATTTCTCCGCACCAATATGCATCATGATTCAATAACAAACGGAGGGATATATATGGGTGCACTCTTCTTTGGGATTCTGATGATCATGTTCAATGGGTTGGCAGAAGTGGGGCTAACTATTGCAAAGCTTCCTGTTTTCTTCAAGCAAAGGGATCTACTCTTCTATCCAGCATGGACATACTCATTGCCATCATGGATCATCAAGACCCCCATCTCATTGCTCAATGTAACAATTTGGGTCTTCATAACATACTACGTCATTGGATTTGATCCCAATGTAGAGAGGTGAGCGAGGAAATTTCTACCTTGCATTGAAATTTGTGAAAATATTACAAGAGGTTTGCTCCAAAAAAAAAAGGCTAATGAAAATCATGCAATGCTGCAGACTTTTTAGGCAGTTCCTACTGCTCTTAGTATTGAATGAGGCAGTATCTGGAATGTTCCGTTTCATTGCTGGGCTTGCAAGGCATCGGGTTGTTGCAAGCACCATTGGTTCATTCTGCATACTGATTTTCATGCTTTTGGGCGGATTTGTTCTGTCAAGAGGTATGCCAAACTAACCTAAACTCTTTGTTCAAAGTTACCAGATAAGAGTGATTGGATCAAATTGCTTAAGTTCAACTGCTGTTGCCACCTTAAATGTGTACTTGTATATGAATTTCATAAACTAAACTGTTCCCTTAATTTAACAGAGAGAGTGAAGAAATGGTGGATATGGGGGTACTGGATATCACCCCTGATGTATGCACAAAATGCCATATCAGTAAATGAATTTCTAGGTCACAGCTGGAATAAGGTAAAAATATTCGTACAGGAAAAGAATAAATACTCTATCTAATATGTGTGGCTAAAGCATATTATTGTTGCCGTACTGTAGACAGTACCAGGTTATACAGAACCACTCGGAAAATTAATTCTGGAATCTCGCGGAGTTTTCACTGAGGCAAAGTGGTATTGGATTGGTGTTGGTGCCTTGCTTGGATATGTGCTGTTATTCAATTTCCTCTACACCATCTGCCTCGCATTTCTGAAGCGTGAGTCAGAAAAAACTTGCATTTGGAATGCCAGTAAAAAGATAACCATGTAAATGAGGCTCCAAATTATGATATTAACACATTCTGCTCTCTGCAGCATTTGACAGCAATCAGCCAGTAATATCTCAGGAGACATTGAAGATAAAGCAAGCTAATCTAACCGGTGAAATTTTAGAAGCATCATCAAGAGGACAAGTCACCAGCAATACACCAACATCTAGAAGTAATTATCGTTTTTATATTCAGATATAAATATATGAGATCATTTAATTTTAGCTTTGCATATGTGATGTTTTACCAGACACTGCAGATGAGAGCAATGATGAAGCAACTTCGAATCATGCAACAGTGAATTCTAGTCCAGCCAAGAAAGGAATGGTCCTCCCGTTCATACCTCAATGCATCACGTTTGAAGATATAAGATACAGTGTAGACATGCCAGAGGTATTGGAGTTGGAGATAAGGAACATGTGCTTGCTCACTATGCAGATTCTCCTATATGTATACTATTTAGGAACAAAAATACCATATATAACAGCTTAATTCAATAAAATTTGTAGGAAATCAAAGCACAAGGTGTGAAGGAGGGCAGGTTGGAACTACTGAAGGGTATCAGTGGTTCATTTAGGCCAGGAGTACTTACAGCTCTCATGGGTGTAAGTGGTGCTGGCAAGACTACACTGATGGATGTGTTGGCTGGGAGGAAGACCAGTGGATACATAGAAGGCAACATTACAATCTCTGGCTATCCGAAGAAGCATGAAACTTTTGCTCGTGTATCAGGATACTGTGAGCAGAATGACATCCATTCACCAAATGTGACGGTCTATGAATCCCTTGCATTCTCTGCATGGCTCCGATTACCCGCAGATGTTGATTCCTCGACAAGAAAGGTTTGTTAAAGACCAATGACTTATTCCCTCCGTTTTTTTATAAGACGTATTAACGGAGGGAGTACGTACTTTTATTGGAACAATATTATAGTATGATCATATATTATGAAAGTATGCATAGCATGATTAAAAAGAGGATGTTACACATGTAAAGCTTGAGGCCATGTGTCGGTGACAGGGCAATGTTTTTTTTTTCAAACTCATGATTTTTTTTGCATTGTTAGTTTCTCAATAAGATTTTTTACAGTGATCAGAATATTATGTATTGATCGAACTAAAGAAAAGCAAGTTGCATTGTCTTTAGTGGTCTTTAATAAGCATATATCCATATCTACTGATTATTTTGACACATCAAACCGGTGTGCAGATGTTTATGGATGAGGTTATGGAGCTTGTGGAGCTTTTCCCCATAAAAGATGCATTGGTTGGATTGCCTGGTGTGAGTGGATTATCAACTGAGCAAAGGAAAAGGCTAACAATAGCAGTGGAGCTGGTTGCTAATCCTTCTATCATTTTCATGGACGAACCAACATCTGGACTTGATGCACGGGCAGCAGCGATTGTCATGCGGGCAATAAGGAATACTGTGGACACAGCAAGGACGGTTGTTTGCACTATTCACCAACCAAGCATCGACATATTTGAATCTTTTGATGAGGTGAAGGACATTACACTAAATATAATGCCATTTCACTATGGTATAATTTGTCGTCCATTTTGTTTTCTGACACTTTTAATACCCATTTACTCGATGGTCATGTGCATCTTTGCAGCTCTTCCTAATGAAGCGAGGAGGCGAAGAGATTTATGTAGGTCCACTAGGACGACACTCGTGTGAGTTGATCACCTATTTTGAGGTAAGAAAAGGGCACATGAAGAATTGTATGCGTACCCATCTATCTGCTGTTTTGCACTGATCAAACATGGTATTGAGCCTCTTTCATTTCGTCAAGGCTATCGAAGGTGTCAGCAAGATAAGAGACGGCTATAATCCTTCAACATGGATGCTGGAAGTGTCTAGCACGGTTCAAGAACAGATAACTGGGGTTAACTTCAGTGAAGTATACAAGAATTCTCAACTATATCAGTAGGTCCCTGCCTCCCTAGTTGGTAGTTGCGCACAGTTTCGTGTTACATGACTCAAGAAACAAATCTAATTTGATCTACGCTCTCTAATACTTGAAACAGGGACAGAACAACTGATATCTTCTTCAGTATTTTTATGCTAATTTGAAATGATAGATCACTAAACTTATAAAAAACGAGACTTTTTTTAACAACATAGTCAATTTTTACTTTTCCAAGTTGATATTTGAATATCACTGAGAAAGATGACAAAACTAATGTATCAAACAATGTTTAAAATTTTCCTGTAATATTTTCAACTTTGTTGCATTTTAGGAGGAACAAAAATTTGATAAAGGAGCTAAGCACACCTCCTGAAGGTTCAAGTGAGCTATCCTTTCCGACAGAATACTCGCAGGCCTTCCTTACACAATGTGTTGCTTGCCTGTGGAAGCAAAGCCTGTCATATTGGAGAAATCCTCCATATACTGCTGTCAAGTACTTCTACACCATGGTAATTGCACTGTTATTTGGAACAATGTTCTGGGGCATTGGCAGAAAAAGGTAATGACATATAACAAATAAAAGAAAGTAAAAAAATGTGCTATATAATATTCGGTACAGTTCCTATCTCTCGTATGCATTTGTTGCAACTCAATGAAGAGATATTTCACTGTTGCAGGAACAATCAACAAGACTTGTTCAATGCTATGGGTTCCATGTATGCCTCAGTATTGTTCATGGGAGTACAAAACTCAAGTTCAGTTCTGCCAGTTGTTTCTGTTGAGCGCAGCGTCTTTTACAGGGAAAGAGCAGCTCACATGTACTCTCCATTGCCATATGCCTTGGGGCAGGTATATTTTCTACTCGTCAAATTTATTATAAACCATTTTACAATCTATTTCAAAAATATGATTAATGAATTTAACATAGAAAGAGCATTGCATTTTCTTGTAAAGCATCATAATCTAAAGCAGGTATGTCCATATTAGGCTTGATGAAAACATGGTACAGAAAGCTAAGAAAAAACCCTGAGTGAAAAGGAAAGGTAAAACAGCAAGCCCTCTAACATCTAGTTCTATTTGCAGGTTGCAATTGAACTTCCATATATCTTTGTTCAGTCTTTAATATATGGTGTTTTAGTGTATGCAATGATTGGATTCGAGTGGACAGCAGTCAAGTTCTTTTGGTACCTGTTCTTCATGTACTTCACCCTAGCATACTACACATTTTATGGGATGATGACGGTGGGCCTGACTCCAAACTACAATGTCGCCTCTGTTGTTTCCACGGCACTCTATTCCATTTGGAACCTTTTCTCAGGATTTATAATACCAAGAACTGTAAGTATACAAACCTTACTCAAAGTCTACTTATTTTTTTTTCAACCTTTTGTTCTCCCCAGCCTACTTATCTAGCTTATCTACTTATCTTGTTTCTCTTCTAATTTTAAGAGCTTTATAGGTGGCTTCGAAAGCCAAATCCTCTGCATTTGACTTACTTTATAGAATTATTAGACTTTTAGATAGAAAAAACTGGATTTTAAAAACCATGAAAAACCAAGTTATTTGTATTTTAAACGAAGATAAGCAGATAGTAACATAAGTTAGATAAGTCAAATAAGTTGTAGGGCCCAAACCAACCTTGTCAGTGACATAAGCAATCAATCCTATATATTATTAATATGCGAATGACTTTTTTTTTCTATACAGAGGATTCCAATATGGTGGAGATGGTTCTATTGGATCTGCCCCATTGCATGGACGCTCAATGGTCTGGTCACTTCTCAGTTTGGAGATGTTACTGACAAGTTTGATAATGGTGTGCGTGTGACCGACTTTGTGGAGAGCTACTTTGGGTATCATCACGACTTCTTGTGGGTGGTCGCTCTGATGGTTGTCTCATTTGCCATCCTCTTTGCTTTCCTTTTCGGACTCTCCATGAAGATATTCAACTTCCAAAAGAGATAAGTAATCAAGGAAACTAAAAGCAAAGCTAGCTAGCAGAGGAATTACAGCAGTGTGATCGTGCTACGAGCATAGCATGTATTTATGAGAACACCATGTCCAAGTGCATTTGTACAGCAGGTTGTGCACTTGTGTGGGGCTGTTTCTGAGTGTGTGGAATAGCTGCTACCGCCTAGGACGCAGGATGGTAAGGGCCGTAGTCCATGTATTTATACATTACACATGATAGTATTGTTCCATGATGCACCGTCTTTCTTAGGCTTGCGAAGAGCCGAAGAATTAAGTAGCTTAACGTCAAAATGAATCCCAAGAACTAGAAGTTCATAATGAAAATGGGTTGTTTGTGAGACATCATGGACTTGCCCGCGCAGTCCACGTAATCTAAATTGGATAAACGGAGCAGTCCAATTAGTGAGCAGCTTACGCATGGAGCAAAAACAGTAAGGTGCGCAGTGGAGCACAGAGACTTGATCTCGCGACAAAGTAGGCAATAAGCTAAACAGCGAACGCTACAGAGAACTACTCTACCATTACTAATGAACGTTCTCTCAAAGGCAAAAACACCTTCATCAAAATTTTCTTCATATCGATGCACAAAATCTTGCCATTTTTAATCAAATGGAGCCAAAGGATCTCTTATCCTTTGGCTTTAGATTGGTGAAAACTGTATAGCGACAAACAGTAATTCCATGATTTTTCTCTGTTCTGAGCAGTTAAATCTAGATTGTACCGAATTTACAATTAAGTGCATAAGTACATTGGATGGAAAACTATTCTAGTTTTCGTCCAAAACAACCAGGGCATGCATTGGTGAAAACTGTATACCCATGGAACCTTCAAATATGTAGACATTTAAATTCTTGCTTACTCGTGTTTGCGGAAAAATTGGGTTAATAATATACATATAATTCAAATTTTGAAAAGTATGTCACACCTTCGGGAAAAAATTGGTTTAATAATACATATATAAATGAAAATTGCAAAAGTACGGTGCATCTTTTGGATATTGCGATTCTGAGCATGCTTCCGTCATATGGAATGGCTTAAGCCGTGCGGCACGATGGAAACGACCTATCCGCCACTGTGCACGGCGGAAGCGCTGAATTCTGCCCTACGACGTGGAGGAAACCAGCTGCTGCTGCCACACGTGCAGGCTTCCGTGCGCTGGCGTTGGCACTAGCTGCATCGATTCCCGCGTGCTGCTGCGTTGGACTGTGTGCCACTGCAGACTGTGCACCATTGAACCATGTGCCTGATTGCCCGGATTCCCGCTCGCTGCAAATCATTCGCGGACTGGCGTGAGCGGCAAAAGATGTAGCTAGTGCCCGGTCATTCATTGTCTGCCATGCACCTGTCTTTTCCTGTTTGCCACGAGTGTTCGGACCGCGTTTAATTGGTGAGTAATAAATGACATGTTTACAATAATTTAATGCACACTTCGGCTATAAAAGTAGGGCTTGTACTCAGTCTGTTGCACTCCATCCTCACTGCCCTGGGTGCTCACTGAGGCCTTAGCTGGTTTTGCTTTCTTACTCTCTCTTACTCTCCTCGTAGAGGTACTCTGGTGTTTTTTTGTTTTCCTCATTATTTCATGCGTTTGAATGTGCAGGTATTGCTACCTCGGGTGGAAGACGAAATAATCTAGTAAAGGAGTGTTCATTGTAGGAATTTTTGCAAGGTATGCATTTTATTAAACCGACATGAGCAGACGTGTAGATTTTGTAGAGATTAATGGCTAAGTATATAATAATTTATAGTAGTGGTAAGAAAATATTAAGGCCGAATCTGCATGTCATATTTGGAGTACACTAACTGAATAATAAAGGTGTTGTTGTTGCACTCGCATGCGCAAGAACAGGAATCAGTTAGTTAATTAGTTTGTTATGTTGCATGTATGAGCATGTAAGACAATAGTTGTCCACCGACAATGCTTAGCATTTTAGGTACGAACAAAGTTAAATGATAATATTGTCATGACCACACTACAGGAAATGAGAATAGTGTGGGCGGCCAGCAAAACTGTGTCGGCGGTATAAAAGCCGCCAACATAGAAATGTTGGCAGCCACAACAAAACCGCCACCACAGTCAGCGAGTGTCGGCGGCCTCCAATAAGCCACCGACACAACTGAACCCCCCTCACGGCCGTGATGCAAAATTCAAATTTGGAGCCCGCCAAACCACTCTATGTCGGCGGCATAACCAAAACCGACCACATAGATGCATTCCCCTCATGGCACACTAACGACCTAACGGAACCGCTCAGGCTGCCCCACATGGCAGACAGAGTACGTCTCTGCCATGTGGGGCCATCCTGTGCGGTGCAGCAAGGCGGCCAAGCAGCACTTGTGTCAGTGGCTTACGATATGCCACCGACATATATAAAATAATTAATTGCAGGGGGCCCAGGCAGGGCTTGAACCCACGACCTACGGGTGAGCCCGCGCCACGCCGTGCGCTGCTAGCCAGTTGGGAGGAAGTTTATTATCGACAGATGTGGCCGCATCTTGTTTTTGTAGAATATTCTCCACCATTGTCGGCGGCCAACTATAGGCCGCCGACATAGATTCCTCTGTGTCGGCGGCCGTTATCGATGCCACCGACATAGAACCCCTCCCCCCAAGCTTCGACTCTCTCCGCCCCTGTAACACCCCGGTTCCTCGAGAACCCATAATGCTACTAACTCTCCAAAACCTATAAAATTTCGACAGCATCTCCTTTATTTATATGGACATCCACGACAGGCAATTTATATCAGAAGAATAATTAAACATTTCCATCAACCAATAGCCAATTTAAAAACCTACAATAACTGCAACTCTCAATTATACACATGACTCAACTATTTAAATTGAACTCAAGTGAAAACTATATTCACTAATCTCAAAGTGAAAAGTAGTGAGTGCTCGGGTTAATTGTGCTACTCCCATGTCCTATGCATGATGTTGCCATCCATTACCTAAAAACCAAATAAAAGCAAGAGTGAGTATTCAACAATACTCAGCAAAGCATATGTATAAACAATATGAGTATCACAGTTTCAAAATAAATCCATGCTCATGAATCATCCATTATCTCAAAAGCTCCATATAACTCAATCGCTTCAACATATCCACATAAAACACTTTTCAACCATCGATTCAATGCAATGCACATGCATCTGTACTGTGAGCTCATACCGGTATAGCTAGGTGCGCACCTGTCGATGCCACACCTTGCCCGTCCTTTTCAGGCGGGGACCAATTACTCCACTCCCGTGGAGTACCTACCAAGTAGGACTTCAGAGCACTCCGGACTAGTCACTTTTGACTTTCTCACCGACCTCACCGGATTAGTCAAAAGTGACTTTCTCACCGACCTGGCTCATATGCACATAATGCAACAATGCTCTTTTGTCATACAGCTATCATAAACATTCATCATTTAACTATAAATAGCAAAATATTCAGATTTCATCGAAATACTACAAACCCATCTTCCAACCATGAAATAAGAGCAATCACAAAGCAATCAAACCACATAGTCATATAGCGTCAAACAAACATGTGTTTAACATATACTTGCCTCTTTTACCAACAAAGCGAAATAGTGCAACCTTAGCATCGACCTTGAAGCCACTCCACCTACAGAGAGTATGACAATAAATAAATCATAAAACCCACGTTGCTAAGCAATACATAACTCTACTACTTAAGCATCTATTTTCGGCATCGATTAGACCCCTATAGCCTAACCAATCCAATGCATCCACTCTCTAATCGACCAAACCAAAACAACCCCATAAGAATAATGAAGGAACTGGCATCATATTTGTAATCTGAAAATATATATCAAGGTCGAGAACCCTTGCTCCTAATATCCCTTGATTATAAGGGTACATTTCTCCATTCCTCCATCATTTGCCATCAATTCCGTCACGTCGAAACCGCATAATGATGCGAAAACAATCGCATCTCCTAAACCGTAAATCCAACTCATGCGTTCTTGGACTCGATGAAAAGCTGAGAACATAACCTAACTTTCATTCAAAATGAAGGATCTCTAATTCCTCCCAAGAATACACCTCAAATTTAAGCCGCAAACTGCTGCTGTCTCGTTAAGCTCTTAAAATTCAATCCAACCAACCGATTACTCACTGATCAAAAGCAAATACCACCTAAACATGAGCACCATCCATTAAACACATACATAAGCGAACCTATTAAACGAAAACTACAACCTTTCATCATCAAAAACTTATTAATCCCCTCCTGAACCTACATCCCGCCAAAACTCGGAACCTATCTGGACAATAGTACTGTTTTGGGCATAAATCCCAAACTGTTGGGCCAAAACTCGCGTTCTTGGATGCGTTGGAAAGCTAAGAACCTATGCCACAATTCTTACAACATGAGCCTCCTCTGAAACTCATCCTAAAATGCCCAAATCGAGGCCCCAAACTGCTGCAGTACTCGCAACCCTAGCAAAGCTCAATCTAGCCATCTAATCACCTCCAACACCAAGTAAATCTCATCTAAACAAGACAATCTTGGAGGGAGAAGAGATTAATTACCTTTAGGGCTTGATTCCCCAAACCCTAGCCCCAATTTTTCCTCTCTTTCTTCCCCTTTTTCCTGCATCTCTTCTTCTCCTTTGCCTCCTCCCGTCGGCCTCCACTAGAAGCAGCAGGACGGCGACATGGTGGCGGCTCGGCCACGGCACGGCGTCGGCGTGGCGTTAGCGGCAGGCGGCGGCGCGGCTGGCGGCGGCGGCGCGCTCCACCGACGGGGCAAGACGGCGGGGACGGCTGGGAGGACGGCGAGGACACGGGGATGGCGGCGCTGGTGCAGCCCGGAGGCTGGGCAACGGGGATGGGAGAGAGGAAGGACAGGGGTGGCGGCGGCGGTTTGCCTTGGAGTGAACCGGTTCACTCCCCCCTGCCTATTAGTCCCATTAGGTGGGCCGGCGTGGACCCTTGGCCCACGGGCTATCACAGCCCCACCAGCGGCGATGCCGACTTTGTGCTTTGCCCAATGTAAGGTTCTAAGGCATGCACTTGACATCAAATGTCACTATACGGGGTTGAATTGCCCTGCGTTACACTTCCGGTGGAAGTTTCGTCGAAACCTTTACGTCCGGTCATGTACGTAGCCGGCGACATTAAGGTTTTGAGGGAACTTATACCGAAAGTGTAACGCAGGGCAGAACCACCACGTATAAAGACATGTGATGTCAAGTGACTCCCCTAGAACCTTAAATTGGGCAAAGCACATTGTCAGCATCATCGTGGGTGGGCCGACGAGAGACCGGGTTCTAGGAGGGGGGGTGGTGGTCTGTGTTGGCGCCCCCTTTAATGGTCACCGACATAGTTGCTCTATGTCGTCGTCCTAGTTTATGCCACCGACACACATCTGTGGCACTGACATATGGGCTGCACACAACTGTGGTCGTTACCCTCTCAGTGTCGTCGGCATAGTAATGGCCGTCGAGACAGCTATGTGGCCCTGACATATGGGCTGCACACAAATGTTTGAACGTTACCCTCTATGTGTCGGTGGCATGGTCTAGGCCGCCGACATAGGTTACTCTACGTCGGCGGCCCTATTTGCGCCGCCGACACTGGTATGTGGCATTGACATGTGGGCCGCACACAAAAGTCTAACCGTTACGCTCGTTGTGTCAGCGAGAAGTTAGGCTATGTGGTCGGCCTCTAGCCGTCGACACTGGTCGTGGTCTTAAAAAATAAGTGGCCCGTGCGCTAAGTCCTTTCGACCTAGCGGACGGGAAAAAACTCCGCTGCCATCTCCTCCTTCACTTTCGCATGCTGCCGCCATCTTCTCCATCACCTACACGCGCCGCCCCCCGGCTGCTTCTCCTCCCTCGCGCCGCCGCCGCCGCCGCCACCGTCGCTTTGCCGTGCGCCGCGCCGGTGCCTCTGCCCGTGCCACCGTCGCCTCTGAAGCCGCCTCCGCCGCCGTCCGGTCTCCCCGCAGCCTCGTCTCATCGCCACCGTCCTTTCGCCGTCGCCTATTGTCCTCGGCCGTCTATTTGTAGTTGTAGGTAATTAAGACGTTGTAACCAGAACGGAGCCAGACTCAAACCCGTTCGGGGGCGCGACACATTTTCGTAAGGAACTCGGACGGTGATTCGTTGTGTTCCATTACAAAAGGTGTTGTGCTCCCAAGCTGTCCATGTTTTGTACAGCCCACGGATGTTCGTTTGAGTACGGTGGTCGTGGCCATGGGGGTGTATGGGTCGGAATTCCGATGGCATAACCCTGTCGTTCTCCTAGTGCAAAACATAAACGGTTCGCCGTACTCGTCGTTGCACTAGGGGGACTGCGGGGTTATGCTGCCGGAATTCGGACCCATGCGCCCCCGTGCCCATGACCACCATACTAAAACGAACATCCGTGGGTGGGTAAGCCCTCCTACTTAGCTATGCATAAACCGTAAATGTCATTCACTAGACCTATAAAATATATCTTTCTTTGCTGACATATCAGGGTGAGTTTTGATAATCTGTTTAATTTCTTTACTTGTTGAATAGGTTTATATATAAATGTGGCATAAACTGTGTAAATCCAACATTTAAATACATACATGGGCGTTATATAATAACTAAGCAATGGAAGATCGACGATGGATGTACGATGGATGGATGAATTCTGGGCAACACACGGATGAGTGGTTTGACAAGGCAGAAGCATTCGTGGAAGAAACGAAAAAAGTTATGATCTAGTTGTACGTGTACGACAACATGGATGAAATGACGGTATACATCGAGTAAGTGAATAAATGTCTCAATTAAGTCGTGAATACATAATTATTCAGTAAATAATCAAATGAAACACCTAATCTTGTAGTTAATTTATTCGAGAAGAGTGGAGAAAACCAGGTTAACCCTCGGGCGAACAAATTAATATGTTGAAACGACGAGAACATGGACAAAACCATCCAAACTTTCTTACATGGTTCGATTACCACGTAAGTTTCTTTCTCTTATACAACACATGCAATTCCATTACTAAGTAAGTTTTAATTAATCTTGTCGTGAATGCTTGTGCAGTGTCAAAGACATTGCAGCATGCACAACGATCTACGACAAATGTCATATGGATGCAGTCGTATAATAATGGTCCATGGATGCTATGATTGCCATCGATATCGATATTGGACCGAAGCGGCTGAGTCTGCTCACTCAAATGCAACCACGGTGAATAACGCCATCGTGAGTCATGTCACAGACGACCTTGGTGGTCCAGACATAGAGTATTATGGGATCATTGAGAAGATTATCAAAATATCTTATAAAGGCAACAATGATCTCTCGCTCGTGCTGTTTCGGTGCAGTTGGTTTGATCCTAAGAGCGGGGTGCGACGTACTCCCGAACTAGGACTAGTTGAAATCAATCATAAGAAGCTGTATCAAAAACCCGAAGTGTTCATTCTCCTCGAGCAAGTCGAGCTAGTGTTCTATCTGCCATATGCTCACCCGAATTACAAAAATTAGTGGATTGTCCATAAATGTCATCCAGTTGGTGGATTACCTGACCTCACGGAAGAAGACTACGATCCTTACCAAGACATGGAACCATTCCAAGAACGAGAGTTATCAGGATAGCTGCATGTTGATATTGGTGATATGCTAGTACAACCGGAAGAGGAGGTAGAAGAAAATGAAGTGAAAGAGCAAGCAGAAGAGTAAGAGTGAGCAGAAGAGGAAGAAGAAGAAGAAGAAATCGAAGAGGAGGAAGAAGAGGAAGTGGAAGATGAAGCCGAAGATTTTTAATTATTCAATTTTATAAGTTCTACAACTTGTACATTTATATCTTTGTCAATTACTTTTATATATTCATTTACTTTGTCATTTGATATATATTTGTTAACACATATATATAATTGTGCCATTAAATTTGATTTGCGCAGGATGACTGGACCATTGAGGAAGCTCGTGCAGAGGGGGCCGACTCTTTGGGAGGGGGTAGGAGGAGTCGAGAGCGTAGCGTGGCCACCGACCCCCAGTTGGAGGAGGATGCCGAGGTGGCGGCCACCGACCCACAGTTGGCGGAGTACGCCGAGGTGGCGGCCACCGACTCACAGCAGGTGGGCTTGCAACTCGGGTCGGTGTAGGAGGGTAGGCAGGATGAGGTTGGAGGACATAATAGAAGGCGGAGGAGGGTGGAGGAGGAGGGCCCAGATGCGGGTGTGCCAGAGGGCTATGAGGAGGAGACTGACTTGGACGGGAGCGGCGAGGAGGGGTCGGGAGAAAAGGCCGACAAGGAGGACTAGGCTACGTAGATGGGGGCCGAGGATGGTAGCGGCGTGGAGGATGAGGATGAGTGGGAGCCGGTGCCCTCATCCTTTGGAGCCGAGTCCTCGAGCTCCAAGAGATATCGGGGGGTAGAACAAATTGTCGAAAACCCCCGAAGATCCAGATAAGAGGACTATCGTACAGGTTGCCATCGGAAAGAGGTATGTGTGCTAACCACGCTAAGTTGGTTCGACTATGAGCTCATGGGGTACGAGGATGGAGGAACTGTCGCTGATACCGTCGTCGACGAGTTCTGTTTAACATGTCAAATTTTTTTTTCTTATTGATGTTTCCATGTTTATGTATTTACGCATGCATGTATTAATTTAATCATGTGTTTCTTTTGATTCATACGAGGTACCGGCTTCCCCCTTGCTCCGACTCCGCCGCCAACTGTGAGGCTTGTCGGTGTGTGATCGACAGGATGGCTGCCAAGAAGGTCAAGAACGCCATCAAGCTTGCCCGCATAGATGCGGTGATGAGGCACTACCGCAGGAAGGGCAAAAAAATGTCAAGGACAAGTGCAGCTCAGGAGTACCTCGACGTGGACCAATACCTTCCATGGCGTCCAAACTGGATGAACGAGTGTACACGCGCTTGGAGACCTATGCCGCATGTGGGAGTCGCTAGAATGGATCGAGGTGTCCTAGAGGAACAGGGCAATAAGGACGCCGGCGCTGAAATGTGCACCACCTACATGGGAGGCCTCGGCATGGGTCACGTCGTGCGAGACCTCGTAAGCACACTTATCTTTTACCGCTACAATTAACTACATTTCACAACTTTGACTGAATAAATCACTATTTAATTTCATGCAGGAGCATCGGACGGGAATTGAGCCCTCGGGAATTGTCGTGTGGAGGATTGCCCACACACCCCGTGCCCTGCCAGATGGCACACAACCACCAGTGTCGTCGGCTGCCTAGAAGAAGATTGTGAGTGACTAACTCTACTTTTTACACAATCATCGTTTTCGAAGTAATATGCATCATATCTCATTTGTTCGCAGGATACATATAATGTGGCCATGCGGGAGAAGCATGGTGCAGATTGTGACCCCGACAACATGCCGTTCGATCCTGTGATCCTCTACAACGAGTTCGGTGGGAGGGCTCACGGAAGGTACGGTGCCATGAACTCCGTCGTGCAGCCCTATGCGTACAAGCCCGAGGTCATGGCACGTCGAGGGCAGGCCTTCGCAACCACCCATGCCCGCGAGGAAGCATATAACAAGGTCATAGCTGATTTGCAGGAACTGCTGCGGGCGGATCGAGAGGAGCGAGAGGAGGCCCTGCGATGTGTGAAGGCCGTCCAGGAACAAATAAAGTACGTAATGCAGGCATGCAGCTATACCAACAGGCAATTAACTACATAGCTCGCTATGTTGTCCTTCCTAGTTAATTTCAGATGCTAACATTTCCTATCTATAGGCGTTTGAGTCAGCGGGGACCTCTAGCCAGCCACAGATGCTTGGCGTCTTCACGCAGACGTCGAGGCCCCGGCCACACGCTTTGCACACTCCCCCCGTTCGTGCCACCGCCCTGTTCCCGATGGCCCAGTTTGCACCTACACCGAGGCCTTCACCAGGGGTAATGCATTGCCTCTAATGTTTCACAACAAATTCATATCACTGCACAAATACATAATAGTTTTTCATATATGCGGTTTTCTCCACTATTGTAGGCGTCCGGCTCGGCAATGGCTGCCCCGGCGGTGATTGCTTCGCAGGGAGGTGAACCTGGGAGCCTGCCTTGGCAGATCTGTGTCGACGGTATTACCTCAGGCCGCCGAAATAAAAGTTGCCAGTGTCGGCCACTGGTTCCTTCTATGGGCCCACACGTCAGAACGTCGTCAACTGGGGCGGCCCGTTTGCCATGGCCTGTGTCGGCGGTTAAATTGGCCGCCGACACACACCTTGCCGAGGGGCCATTCCCGGGGTGCGGCTTTGTCGTCGGGGCCGTCGACAAAAATGGGCTATGTCGACGGAGCTGCGTCGGCGGAGCTGTGTTGGTGGCCAGCCACCGACACAAGTGTCTGTCGGCGGTATTTGGGCCTATGTCGGCGGCTACACTGATCGCGGTTTCTGTAGTGTCAGATATGTAGAATCTGCATAGATTAATGAGTAATTATAGAATAATTTGTAGTAGTGGTAAGAAACTATTAAAGCCAAATCTGCATGTGATATTAACTCATACCATAAATAGTTTGTTATGCTTTATTTTTAAGAAAGTCAGCTAGTTAATTAATTTGTTATGTTGCATGCATGCGCATGTAAAAAATAGTCGTCCAATGACAATGCATTATTTCATGCATGATGTTGCTACCTCGTGAGTAGACTGTTGTTGACGGACCTTATTTGTTAATATTTTGTATGCTTTTGACCGTCAACATATTTACAAAATAAAGGAATTCAAACTACATTGAGGCTAACGTTAATGAGTTCCACGAGTTTTGGTGTAGTCTCATGTTTCGCAGGCATACACAAGAAAAGATGATTTATCGGCCGTATGCAAATCGGACAAAAGATGGAGTTTGAATTAAACATATTTTGAAAAGTCATCAAATGGCAAAATGGACTGCACCATGATGAAGAGCTCGTCGAGACGATCGAAATGCATATATTATTTGCTATATTTAGAGTTCGGATGAGGGAGAAAGGAGTTTCGAAAGATGACGGGCCAGACTGGACCAAACCAGCAGGTCGGCCGACCCAAAACCTGGGCCGGCCGACCCAATCCAGGTCGGCCGGCCCCTTCTTTTGGCCAATTTGCCTCGGTTTCTTTCCCACACGCCAAGCAACACACCTAGAGGCCATCCCAACTATCCACGTAAGTCGGTTTTATCTAGAAACAGGGATTGCTTCACAAGAATGCATAGGATTCTAAAGAAACCCAATGCTACTGGTCTCCAACTGCCAAACCGACCTAGGGAGACGATCTACACCGCACAAGGAGCATCCCAGGCGATTTGGAGGGCCGGGATCAATTGAAGCTGGGCCGGCCGACCTACCCCCGGGCCCACCTTGGATTCTCCTTTGGGGGGGTTGAGTGACACTTGTCCCAACACGTGGCACTCGCTCACTCGCCCCGGCACACTATAAAAGGAGGTGTTCACCCTCATTTGTGATCATGGAGAGGTGGAGAAAAGAAGAAATCAGCTCTAGGCTGTCCATTTAGAAATGTAGAAGTAGGGAGAGAGGAGAGTTGAGTGTTGGGGAGACGTCGGAGGTGTTGGCTCTCTTCCACTTCGTGCTCCGGAGCCGACTCGGGTGCTAGTTCAGCTTCGCTCTTATGTTCAGTAATACTTAGCTCAATTCGTTATTGAATAAAGCAAAGTTCTTTCATATACTTGTTACTCTGTTGGTATTAGGCCCACACTATTCTTGAGTGCTAAGATCTTTGTGCTTAATTGTCCACCTGGAGATTAGTATAAAAGGTAATAGGGGTGCGTATCGAAGTAACGTTCTTGGTACGTATTACTACTAGGTACAAACGTGGTGTTTGGACTAGTTAGTAGCCGGTAGGCACCTGCTTCAACGAACGTGTGGTAGGTAATAGGTGGTGACAGCCCTATTATCCTGCTTAGACTTTGTCAAATCCGCCCCGTTAGTTGCAGACCAGTTGAGCCAGAATCGGAACGATCATAACCATTCGAGATTCCAATTCAGGATAGCGAGTGGTAGTGAGTGTCCGAGCTCCGATACAGAGTAGCAATTGTGTGTCAGTGATTTTGTATCTTTGGCTACGTAAGAAACCGTAGAGCCTTTCAACTCGAAATATCTTATCCCACTCCCATCATTACTGTCATTACTACCATTATCCATTCGGTCAAGTTAGATTCTAGACTAAAACACTTCTCGTTCCTCGTGGAAATCGATACCTTGGAATACTGCCGGGTGAAAGCTACAGTGATATCCGTGCGCTTGCGGATTAATTCCAAAAGGCATAAGAATCGCCAACAACTGTCCATTCGAGATGTTATCAGAAGGTATGCATTTTAATAAACCATCGCGAGCAGACTTATATAATGTAGTAGAAGCAAGTATGGATTAATGTAGTAGAATGTAGTATTATGTTATACATGCTATAACTAGGTATGAACTAATTTCCAGTAGCGGTAAGAAAATATTAAGGCCGACTGTGCACGTCATGTTTTGAGTAATTTAACTAAATATTTTATTTTAATGTAAAAAAAGAAATAAAGATATTGTGTATTAATGCGAGTGCGAACGTTTTATTAACTCATAGCATAGATATTAACGAAGTCGTTATATTAATAAAGACCGTTGTTTAGCATTAAAAAAAATTATGGTTGTTGTTGCACGGGCATGCATGCATAAGAACAATAGTTAGTTTGGTAATTAGTTTGTTATGCTGCAGGAATGCGCATGCCAAAAAAATAGATGTGCAGTGTCAGTGATTATCATTTTATGTAAGAAATAAGTGAAATGGTAATGTCGTCATGATCAAATATATATAATCTACTAGAATAATGACTAATTATATAATAATTTGTAGTAGTGGTAAGAAACTGTTAAGGTCAAAGCTGCACATGTGATATTAACTCGTAACATAAATAGTTTGTTATGTTGCATGCGTAATAAAGTCAGCTAGTTAATTAGTCTATTATGCTTAATAAAGTAAGTTAGTTAAATAGTTAGTTAATAAAGTAAGTTAGTTAATAAAAATGGTACTTAGGACATTTCAGGAATAAACATTGTTATAGTCTTTTAGGGGATTTTTTAGCACATAAATGCAAAAAAGTTATTGAATTAAAATTTTGAAATGATCACTAAAAAATCCTAAAATTATGGGGGTTATTTTAGCTTGTACTGAATATAGGGAAAATATAGAATATGACAAATGTGCATGTGCCGAGTTATTATATACCGGAGGAATAGAAAGAACAAGTATTGTTGAAGGTGTCTGCATGTGCCGGTTGCTGTGAAAATATTAAAATTTATAGTTATTCTGTAGTTCACATTTAATTAAGTCTAGTGTACGAAAGATAATGTTTTGCTCATGTTGTCATGTGATTGTATAGGAAGGTCGTCGGGACATCGTGTTAAAAACAAAATATATTTACACCAGATTGTTTATGAAAGATCTTGTTCTGAGGTATGCATGTTGTAATCATTTTGATTTTAATATTTTATATGTCGATGATTGCATAACTGAACAATGAAATAGAGGTCACTCATGTTGTAATTTTTATATTTGAATGTGACATATTTGAAATGGAAATAAGTAGGACTAAAGGACCATAAAAAATGAAATAGAGCATACAGGACTAACTGATCATGAAAATTAAATATAGTACTGAATGCGACCATGCATACCGAACACCCGAGCTAGGCGACTAGAGGGGGGTGAATAGACACCAATCAATTTTGACGCTTTCTTTTTGCAATACGCAACCCCTCTAAGCACTTCGCACAAACAGCTTCGTGTCGGTAGTTGAACTGCGACGTTATTCAAATTTCAATTGCCATACCATGTTCAAAGCAAATAGGTGTTGCCCATGCGGATAAAGTAGATGAGAATTATGTCCTTGTGACTACTTTCCACGTTCTCAACCAGCCAAGGTAACAAGCCAAAGCATTCAAACCACTTAAGTGGCTTTGTCAAAAGCAAAAAGCAGATTCTTAGAAACTCGCCATGCAAGGAGAGAGTTCTTCCTGCTGTTGGAAGAGTCTAGAAATTTTCAAACGTTTTCTACACCCATGTGGGTGAGTGGTGATGGTCTCCTCCAAATTTCAGAATCAAAATACAACTACAGAAAATAAGAAAAATAGTGCACCAAGAATTGTCAGGAACTCGAGACTGCAAGTTTGGGGCTCGATATTCACCTCATAGTTCCTAGATGTGGAAACCAGTGGACTTCATATTATTACCACAGATGGGTTTGTGAGTCACGCATCTTTTGCAGCTGGAATCATCCCAAAATAATTTTTTTAGATTGTTCTAAAAATATTTTACTAACTGCTGCGCGGATGAAAGTTTCTGTACAGATTTGCAAGAAATGAAGAACTTGATCTCTAGCCTCTCATATAGTTGCAGAGAGTGTGGAAAATCATATTAGCAACATCAAGGCATCATAGACCACCAAGAACCAGCAGGAAATCACCAATATTCATCTCCAAACAAGACCTCCAAAAAGGAAAACAAAAGCAAAAAGAACTAGGAGCAAATCAACACAAGATGTTCTTGGAGAAGAAGGATTTCGTTGAAAAGAAGTTGGGGGATTACAAGCCACACTCCTTATGACCACATGCACTCTAAATTCAAGACAAAACACACCCAACTCACCCTCTCTTTTTCTGTAATTTTCAAGTCTAAGGGGATGAGGGGAAGGGTTACCCCCTTCCCCTCCTTATATAGACCACGGGTGAAATGCCATAAATCCTACAACCCATTTTCACCCTTTGTTTGAGGATGAGTGGTGTGCAACTTACACACTCCCGAGAGGGAATATTCTCCACATATTCCTTCGAAAAATATCTTCGCAGTTTTATCGGTTGCCAGCCTATGCCTGGGCCCACCAGTCAAATAAACTTCGCCACCAAGTAACCAACGCGCCAGCCTATAGCTGTCCCGGACTCCTTGCCATGGTGAAGCTTCTCGAGTACACCATCTCATATGACCGCCAGATCATCGAACCCGGTCGCCTGCACGCCTCTGGACGCACCGGCCTTCAGCTGTCCTTGCAAAGCATCAGCGACGTACATGGATATTTTTCAATGGATGCTCCAACAGAAGTGCATTGTTATTTTCTTAGCATGCAGAGTTGCACACACACAGGCCGTAATAGATGTTCCCATAGGACCAAAAGACCTTATAGGAGTGGTAGCTCGATATTCAAAGTTCGCCTATAGGCAGTTCGGTCGCGTTACATCTCAGACATTTCGCATGTAGTGTGCAACCTGTCGGAGATTCAGAACAAAAGTTCTTGGGACTTGTATGTCGCAAAGTCCGTTGAGTAAGCAATTGAGATTGGTGTGTACGCTTTGGCGGTACCACATGAGGATGGAGGCACAAGTGTAATATCGTCAAAGGTTGTAAAGGCTGTTATGGATGTTACTAGTAACACGGTAGAGGTTGGTGGCTCATCGCGAGGCAAAACTGTAGAAGTAGAGGAGAACGTTGGAGCACATAGGTTGTCGTACCTGAGGAGATTGATGTGGCGGCCATGGAAGATGATGAGGTCGACGTGACGGGAGAAAGCGTAGATGATGGTGAGGATGATCCAGGGCCTGTGGTCGCGTACTTTCGCCAAGTATAAGCAGCGAACTACGTTATGGCTGATTTTTCTTAGATTTCTATATGTGATACCAGTATAACGATATACAAGTAGGACAAAGTTTCGGGGGTAAAAAGCAGGCGCAACACTTCGTTCGCAATTTCGGCATCATCACCCGTCATGAGCACAAAGTGCTACTGCCTAGGCTAGATGTTTATGTGGTTAGGTGCAAAAAAGAGGGGAGTGATCATACCGTGTACGGGCCCATAAACAGAAGCATGATCAATACTTTATTATCTAACAGTATGAACCGCAAACTTGTAACGCGGAGGGTGTCCTAAGCATGAAGAAGTCATGGATGTCAGTTACATAGGTCAGACACTACTTAGCATCGTCGAGTCAGACATCAAACTAGCACTAAACACCATAATTGCAGAGATGCAGAGCCAAAAAGGATGATAATCTCATACTAGCTTTCTTGGCGAGCAAAACAAAAGGCACTAACGATAATATTTGTGGGATTCGAAGACTCGTATAACTGGGTTCCCTGTCTATTGAGCTAGATAGCATTGACCAACCCAGGCACTGAATAGGGAATTGACCGGCGGCCCATACAGCTGGTAGATGGCTCAAATGCTGAAGGTCATATGTACTTGTTGAGACTATATTGGGCATTTGGTATGTTCATAGAACCATGTAGGCATTGCCGGCCAGTGCTTTGCGTGAACGGTACATTTTTAAAAGGGAGCTAGCGCGGGACGCTTTTGACCACGCTAGCTACCGATGGGAACAACCAAATAGCCCCTATTGCCTTTCACCATTATGGAGAGTGAGAACAACGACAGCTAGCTTTGGTTACTGTGGTTCGTGAAAACCAGGGTGGTCATGGATAGAACTGGTGTTTGTGTGGTACCAGACCGCGGGTTGAGAATATTGCATGCCCTGAATGTTTTGAACAGAGGGAATGACCCAACTTGTGCTTGCCCTAATGTTTAATCGTAGTATTGCATGCGACACCTTGATGCAAATTTGTACACTGTATTCAGAAGCCGCACAATAGTCAAAAAGCTTAAGATGATGTGCATGCGGAACCAATTATGTAAGTTTCAAGCAATATATAGGGAACCGAACGAATGCACATAAAGGCTTATGTCGAATTAGGAGCAGGAAGTCATGCAGATTGTTGGAGACGAAGTAGTGACTGTGCGTCGCAACACAACATTCACGTAGTGAATCGTGGGAAAACCGGCGGAGAGGTGACACTAGCTCATGATACTGGCTGTGCTCGGTAAGTAGTCCCACTTAATCACACAACCCTTGATATATGGATGTGGCACTAATGAAGTGTACATTTCATTTCTTAGGTACATGGTAATGACGACCAATATCGTGAAGTCGTATAACAACGTGTTTCGAGAAGTCCATGATCTCCCGATATTCTCCATCATAGAGCTTACTTTCCATCGGACCATGTAGTACTTTTGAGACCGTTGCTATGCAGCAAAGCATTTGGAGTGCATATTTGCTCCACACATCCAAGCGCTCATCAAGCAATGACGGTTGAAGGAGCAATTCCACCTGACCAAACTATATGATGGGACCACGAACGAATTCAAGGTTAGCTACCGAAAGAAGTACGTGTCGAGGTTTAACGCGTGTGACACCATCCAGACCCGCTACATTGAGAATTACAAAACAGTTTTGTCGGGGATTAAATCACGGCCCATTACCATGGCCCACTCCCTGACGGCCCATTCGAACAGCCTACCAGGGCCCAGCTCCCTGGAAGATTCTATCAGGCCCATGTGCGTCCTGCCGAACAGCTTCTTGGTCGGCACGGTGCGTAACGGCCTAGGATTCGTGTTTGAGTCCGACTCGAACAGAGTTCTGCACGGCTACGTGAAGACCCGGACGTCGTTTCCCGGATCGGAGTAGGAGTCGTGATCCCCAAGACTAGGAGTGTGCCTTATCTACCTCGGGACGTATTTGGCACGTACGAGTTCGTTACGATCTCGTGGTTAGCCCGGCCCGATATTCCCTTGGTAGGTCGGTTTGCTCCGCACTATATAAACAGAGCCCCTACGGCGTTAGGGGGCATCCAATATCGATCGACCCTGGCATTGAGTTTTACATCTCAGCATCTAGCTTAGATCCCTGGACTTTAGATTTTCGCATACTACTCGTCGAGACCTGCTGATCTCGCCGAGTTCCCCCTTTGTATTCTCTTTGATATAAAGAAAGGCTGGACGTAGGGCTATTATCTCTCCCGAGAGGCCTGAACCAGGATAAAATTCGCATCTCTGCTCGTTCTTTGTTAAGTGGTTGTTCGGCGTGTCTCCTGTCTCCTCTTTGAAGAACCTTGGTTGACTTGAGATCGATATCTCAACCGTCGACAAGTTTCCTCGTGCAAGAAGCCACGCTTAGAGCATATCCCATCCTCCCACGTGCTGCCTGACTGCCGTGATCTTAGCGGCAACAATGGCCTCCAATTTGTGTCCCTATACTACACAATGCAAGCAATGCGGAACACATGGAGGCCAAAATTCCGAAACTTCGGAGATCGAAGCTATAGGACTATGGAGGCACTCTGTAAATAGTTGACGTTTCTAGCTACGAAGCGAGACAAACATGAAAGGCCACCCTCCGCACGGTTAATGGGTGACATGGATGTATCCCAGTCCGAGGGTGGTTTAAGACTCTGCAAAATGCAGGCATCATGTACATGTCCGTCGAAGGTGCCTTAATTAGACATGCGATATAAAGTACATTATGCCCCCAACTAATAGTTATGTATCTGTACTGTCTCAGAGTAATGTATTTGTAACCCTTAAATTAATGTATTTGTACTCACATAATTTGACACGAGTCACAAGATGAAACTCTCGGAGTTGTTGTAAGAGATGATCGACTCTAAGCACAGGGGAGGAAAATGGCCACCGGTGACAAGGTGGTTCTACATTCTATTATTTGCATTTTGATGAACATGTATATCATTTTTATTAACATACACTTTTTTCGTATCTACGTCCTTTTCGGCTGAGGGGATCCAGGCTGCTGAAAAGGCTACATGGGAGATTTCGTACACAGTTAGCACACTGTGAATTGCTCCCCTTTGCATTGCTTATGTACAGGACAAACTTGCCAGGTGGAGCGAGGACCCCTCTGTCGCATTTGCGATCAAAACTATTAACCGCCCTTGCGGACAGATGGCGGCCACCCATACTTTTCACTTCCATGTGGGAGATGACTATCACCTTGTGAGACGTCGAAATGATTACTGGTCTTCCCTTGAAGGGTCGACCATTTCTTGTCAAGAAGCTAGATCGACTTGAATGACAGCACTACCTAGAGAACAGGTAACGAACAAACGATTATTTCAATCAATTGAACAATCAATTACTTCTATTAGAAGACTGACAAGATTTAAACAAACTGCAGGTTCGGGGTGGCATATGCTACGAAGAGTGACCAGGGGGTGTCATTCTCGTGGTTGAAAGCGTTGGTAAATTATGGGCTTGCCCAGAAGAGGCGGACTTTCAGACCATGAACATGCACTACGAAGTATACCTACTTCTGTTACTTCGAAGTGTTATTTTCACGCACACCAATGGAGACGCCATCGATGCGCATCTTGTGCGGGTTACTCGCCAGCTCGCGATTGATTCATTTCACGAGAATCAGCCAAAAGCTTTCAGCTGGAGCTCCGCTATTCTTGCGGACCAAATTGCGGACTATTTGGTTGTTCCCATCAGCAGCTAGCGCGGTCAGAAGCGTCCCGCGGTACATCCCTTTAAAAATGTACCGTCCACACAAAGCACTGACTGGCAATGGCTAAATGCTTCTATGCAGGCCCAAATGCCCAGCATAGTCTGAACAGGTGCGTATGACCTTCAGCATAGGATCCATCTGCCAGCTACGAGGACTGCTGGTCAATTCCCTATTCGGTGCCTGGGTTGGTCAATGCTATCTGAAATAACAGATGGGAAGCCTAGTTGTACAAGTCTTTGAATACCATAAATATCGTCATTAGTGCCTTTTGTTTTGCCCACCAAGACAGGTGGTATAGGATTACCATCCTTGTTCGGCTCTGCATCTTCGCAATTATGGTGTTTGGTGATTGTTTGATGTATGAATCGGCAATGTTAAGGAGTGTCTGGGCTATGTACATGACATATATCCATGACCTTGTTCATGCTTAGAACACCATCCGCGGTATAAGTGTGCGGTTCATATCATGAGATAATAAAGTATTGATCATGCTTCGGTGTATGGGCCCGTACATGGTACGAGTACTCTTTTTTGCACCGAGCCACATATATATCTTGCCCAGACAGAAGCACTTTGTGCTCACGACGGGTGATGATGCCGAAATTGCGAATGAAGTGTTGTGCCTCCTCCTTACTCTAGAAATTTTGTCCTATTTGTATATCGTTATGCTTGTATCATCAGCTAGAAATCTAGGAGAAATTAGCTATAACGCAGTTCGTTGCTTATACTTGGCGAAAGTACATGACCACATGCCCTCTATCGTCCTCGCCATCATCTACGCCTTCTACCGTCACATCGACCTCATCATCTTTCATGGCCGCCACATCAATTTCATTAGCTACGACAACCCTATTATGTGCTTGAACGCTCACCACTACTTCTGCGGTTTCGCCTCGCGATGAGCCACCAACCTCTATCGTGTTATGGGTAACATCCATATCAGCCTCTACAACCATTGATGATACTGCACTTATGCCTAGCTCCCCCCCCTCACGTGGTACCACTGGAGCGTACACATCAATCTCGAATGCTTCTCAACGGACTTTGCGACATACAAGTCTCTAGAACATCGGTTCTGAAGCTTCCACAGGTTGCACACTACATGCGTAATGTCCGAAACGTAACGGGGCCGAACTGCCTGTAGGCGCACTATGAAGCTTCGTCGATATATAACAAGTGTTCGAGCTAACACCCCTACGGGAAGATATATTGCGGCCTGTGTATGTGTGCAACTATGCATGCTAACAAAATGACCATGCACTTCTGTTGTATCGTCCCCATAAAAATATGTAACATTGTATTCATAAAGATTTGTTGATGTGTCATTTAAAAATAATATCACTCATCTATATATGCATGGTAATATTCAGTAATATATTTAATTTTCATGATCAGTTAATCATGTATGCTCTATTTCATTTTTGATGGTTCTTTAGTCCTATTTATTTCCATTTCAAATATGCCATATTTAAATATACAAATTACAACATGAGAGACCTCTATTTCATTGTTCAGCTATGCAATAATCAACATATAAAATATTGCTAATGTTGCAATGCTTATGGAGTTATTAAAATAAAAATGATTACAACATTCATACCTCAGAATAAGATCTTTCATGCACAATCTGGTGTAAATATATTTTGTATTTAACACGATGTCACGATGACCTTCCTATTCAATCACATGAAATAATGACAACATGAGCAAAGCATTATCTTCCGTACACTAGACCTAATTAAATGTGTACCGCATAATAAATATAAACTTTAATATTTCCATAGCAACCGACACATGCAGACACATCCAACAATATTTATTCTTTCTATATTCCTCCGGTATAGAATAACTCAGCGCATGCACATTTATCATATTACATTTTTTTCCCTATATTCGTTACAAGCTAAAATAAATCCCCTAATTTTTAGGATTTTTTAGTGATAATTTCAAAATTGTAATTAATAACATTTTTTGCATTTGTGCGCTAAAAAATCCGCTAAAAGATTATAATAATGTTTATTTCTTAAATGTCCTAAGTACCATTCTTTATTAACTAACTGACTTTATTAAATACTTAATTAACTAACTTACTTTATTAAGCATAAAAAACTAATTGACTATCTGACTTTATTACGCATGCATAGTAACAAACTATTTATGTTATTAGTTAATATCACATGTGCAGCTTCGACCTTAACAGTTTCTTACCATTACTACAAATTATTAAATAATTAGCCATTATTCTATGCAAATTCTATATGTCTAGTCATGACGACAATACATTTCACTTATTTCTTACATAAAATGATAATCACTGACACTACACATCTATTTTTTCGTAGGCGCATTTCTGCAGCATAACAAACTAATTACCTAAGTACCTAACTGATTCTTGTTCTTGTGCATGCATGCCCGTGCAACAACAACTATAATTTTTTTACATGCCAAACAACGGTAGTCTTTATTAATATAACAACTTCCTTAATATCTATGCTACGAGTTAATAAAACATTCGTGCTCGCATTAATACACTATATTTTAATTTCTTTTTTACATTAAAATAAAAATATTTTGTTAAATTACTCGAAACATAACTTGCATAGTCAACCTTAATATTTTCTTACCGCTAGCGAAAATTAGTCCATACTTAGTTATAACATGCATAACATAATGCTACATTCTAATACATTAATTCGTACTTGCTTCTACTACATTCTATAAGTCTACAAATTATTCTATAATTATTCATTAATCTAAGGGAGATTCTACATGTCTGGTCATGACGAGATTAATATTTAACTTAGTTCGTACCTAAAATGCTAAGCATTGTCCGTTGTTCTTGCGCATGTGAGTGCAACAACCACACCTTTATTATTCAGTTAGCTTACTTCAATTATGACATGCAGATTTGGTCTTAATATTTTCCTACCACTAATATAAATTGTTACTCCCTCTGTGCAACATTGATCTACGTATTTAGCTTAGGCATCAAGACCCAGGCTTCATTAAATCACAACTTAATCTAATTAATTCCACAACCGCTGCATATATCAAGCTAGCCGTAGCATCGCCTCGACTTCTGATGCCGTCCTGCGTTGCGCGCTCCCTGATTGGACTGGATTAGCATAAAATGCCATCCCACATCTCGGAAAAATTGGTTCAATAATATACAAATAAATGGAAATTGTAAAAATATGCGTCAGTGGACTGGAATGCCGGAAATGTATACAGATTCCGCCACCTGCGACGGCTAGAGGCAGCTTCCGCCACCCCAGGTGGCTTCCGCCGTGCCAGATGGCTTAAGCCGCTGGTTTCGGCCACTTGGGGTGGCGGAAGCCACCTCGTGCCGCCGTGTGGCCTCGGCCGCTAACTTCCGCGCGCGCCGGCGCTGTGCCATGTTGCCACACTCACTCCAAGGCGGAACGGCTTAATAAATTCCCCGCCCAAAACAAATGATCATTTAATTAAATAGCGTATTATAGTTGCTTAAGTTGACAATGCATCATTTTATGTAAATTATAAAGAGATAGCTGCACTAATATAGTTAGAAATATTATATTTACATTAATTATTAGCAAAAAAATATAATATTGGGAAAGAATTAGAGAAACTAGATTAAACGTGATTGATAAATTTTTTTTCTAAAATTTGAACAAGTTGCGGACCACTCTGGTGTTCAGTACGTGCTATTATCTAACTTATTTGTTCACTGTATTGAATTTAGTAGGAAAACTTAAAAAAGTAAACAATGGTAAAATTATACACGGTGATTAGTTCGTTGTGTCGGAGCAAGTAAACGGTTTATGGTTTTAAAGAACCGGAGAGTAAATAATAAAAATTGCAATTACATTAAATAAGCAATGGCACGCGTGATGCAGTAAACAATCTACTATAGTAGTGCATCATAACTAAATCTACATGCCTTAGGAGATTTAAAAACATAGTGGTCATACACGATAATCATACTACTGGGTGCAGCGAGGGTATTTCCCCTTCGCAAATATGCTAGGTCTTGCTTCCCTAGCTCTAGTAGCCCTCTCGCGCTTTCTGGCACGGTCTTCCTCACGGTCATTGAACTGCCGCTGTCTGTCAGCCTCGCGCTGTGCGTGATACTCTTCTCTCGCACGCTTGTTTCTTCTCCCTGAGGGCGTCTTGCCACCGTTCCTCGGCCCTAGCCCTACGTCCCGCCGCCTCCCAGTGCAACTGCCGCTCCATTTCGGGAGTTTGCTCCGCGTCCAAATATTGCACACACTCACATAATGGAGGCTAAAAAGATTGAGGTTAGCATCTGCGTGTATATGTTCGTTAGGGAAGAAATAAGTAACAAGTGACTTACAGAGTACTTTGCCTTCCTCTCCATCTCGTCTATTCGGTCGTACGCATAGTTTGCGCACTTCCAATACCTTCTCCTGTAAGTATAGGACATGTCTTGGGACTTTCTCAAAATGCAAAGACTGCCGCATAGACACATGGACGGCTGAACACCTTCTGGGACAATTTGTGGAGAGACTCCCTTGGTGGCGATGGGAATTCCATTTGGCTGCCTTGATGCTAAGAGGTTTGTGAAGTGAAGTGTTTAGAATACTCTTGTTGGTTGTGTTGTTCGGAGTGAGACTGCGTGGGTTTAAATAGGTGATATTGGACAACATACTCGAATTGAATAAGACATACGCAACGCATAGTTCGAGATGATTTAATGTGTCACTGCAGACCTTTGCAGTGATATATCACATCAACAAGGACAGCTGGACCACACAGCATGGCCTGTCGTGTACAGATGTATTAATGGCCGACATGTGAATGGCAGTGATGGGTCACGTCAGTGGCACTTTAGCTGAGTTATTATTGTTTACAGATTTGCCGTGGTAGTTGGCAAGCTAGTGGTAAATGCATTCGTATTACAGTAGACTAATACATTTTTTCCATATTATGTCGGATGCATTCTGCATTAGTTTAAGGCGTTTGGTTTGGATAATGACATACGCAAGGACACCATCGAGTGTTATACGAATAATTTGGTTCGAAGTCAATATCGTCGATATAGCTGTATTCCCTTTGATGTATCCTTCGTCGGCGACGCACTTCAGCATTAGGCGTGTCGGGGTAGTGGCACCCACATAAGCATTGAAAGTTTGTACACGGGGGTTCGCTTCATACTGTGGGTCGAGAACCAAATCTCTTCCCTGCGCTGCCATCTGATTGGACCTCTGAACAGTCGCTAGTCGATGCTCCAATTCATGTATCCTTGCGTGTAGGTGTTCTATGTATGTCGAAGCAACCATCGGGAATGGATCGTCCATCCATTTCGTGATGCCGCAATCCTGTACCTGCAAGGAATTAAATCCCACCACACTGGTGTTAAACATGTTAGCGCATGTCAAATAAATGCTATACGCACCTCAAACATGGCACATCGGTAAAATCTACGGCCTGTGAACCCATCTGCAACAAGGTCAAATGTCTGCACAATGGTGTATACATGGTGACACTTAGGCCAACCTCGATAGAACTCAGTATCACCTATCATGGTAGGGTTTGTGTTGTAGTGAGTCATATGCATGAACGGCAAATGATAAGAGGGTGCGTGTGCTTGAGGTCCGGGCCCGTAAGATTGCCACCATCTTTGTATTACAAACGGGCGTGTTGAAGAATGAACGCTATCCATATGTTGCCGCACTAGACTGCACTACTGGCTTTATATAGGCAGGTTCGCAGTGATGGGTCACGTCGCGCATATGGTAGGGCACTTTCGTAGTGATGGGTCACGTCGCGCACAGGGTAGGATACTTTGGCTGTCATGGGTCATGTCGCGCACAGAGTAGGATACTTTACCAGTGATGGGTCATGTCGCGCAGACATTATGACACTTTGGCATTGAAGGGTCAAGTCGCATAAACGGTAGGGCACTTTGGCAGACGTGTTACTGGCCACATATCACATGGGCACGTCGTACACAGACGTGTTAATGGCAACTGGTAAGTGGCAAGTAAGTAGTAAATACAATGTCCATAACTTTCATAGTGGTAAAACAAACCAGACGATAGCATGACATACATAAACAGTAGCATGCATGACACACGTGCCGTTTGTTATAGTCGTGTGTCGATCTTACTTCTACGATGCCTTAGGAGAATTGAAAAGTACGTAACATGTGGGTGCCAGCTAGCTAGCCGCGTTGCCTTCGGCATGCAGGGCACAACCGTTCCGTACGGACGTGCAACTCTTGTGTACGCCTTGTCATTTTTAGACGATGTTCGAGATTTGCAATCCTTGAGTGGAGAACCTTCATGTATGCATCTGCTGCCATTGAAAAAGGGTCATCCATCCACAATGTCATACGACAATCATTTATCTATTTTGCACAGGATAGAAAGATAGGTTAACATAAAATAAATTTATTCCATATGAAGGTAAGTAAACTCACTACGTATAGAGGACATCGGTAGAATCTTCGTCCGGCCCAACCAGAGACTGGACTATCGAAGGTCCGCACCACTGTATTAATTCGACATACACATTGGGCAAGTCCCGACGGATGTTATGGCCGGGCCACAGCCTGATTGACTCTGTGCGGTAGTTCTATTTCATTTTGATTGGAAGGTCCTTCGATGCGTAATGTGCGGTAATTGCAATGGCCATAATTCTCATAATGGTAAATGCAATGGTTGCATATTTTACATGTTTATAAATGTATATACAAAGCTACATGGACACAGATCAATACAAATTGTTAACAGAGTCAGCTTATAACATTTTATTATGGTCCCCTTCTTCTTGTGAAGTATTCGGGTGTCCAATAGAAAGGAGGTTGTGTTTGACGCATCCTGCAGCTTGTGACGATACAAACCGTGTAGGCAGATGCGGCATGTGTTGGTCTGCCACATGTGAAGTGGTGCCAAATTGGTACGGTTGTCCACTATATACATTCCAATTTACAAATGCATCCTCCTGCGGTGGCGGAGCTGGTGTCTTCATGTACCAACTCGACCCGCCTGGCTGATCTGTTTGCGGGACGGGTGGGTGGGGTGTACTAGTCGTATGTAATAATTCAGTGAATCCTACGCCCGACCCAAACAGTTGTTGCCATGCGTTGTTCACATCGTCCCAATCAGCCATGGTTTGCGTGGGTGCGTCGCCCTATACCCGAAAGATTGTTGCGTGCTGTACATGTCTTCTTCCCTCCCACCGATTCAGTTGGTTGACAATTGATATCCAGCCCATGGGGTGACCCGTACACTGGTGGGGATATCATGTGCCGATGTCGAAGCTCGTGTCAGATTGGGAGGGTCACCGAACGGAACATGTCGAGGTTGTCTCTCCATGGGCATTGTTCTCATTGGTGGGGCCGAATGTTGTGATATAGGCTCGTGCGTCTCGACGGACTCGGAACTGTCTCCGAACCTTCTATTTGTGTTCGATCGGCGGCCTCCGACTGCCCGTATTGCCGATCGCACACGGTCGCCCGTCCTTCGGAATAAACTACGAAGGGGATTCCCACTGCGCAATCCACCGGCCTGCTCCGTTTGGGTCATCAGGATGACCGCCTCGTCTTGCATGTACGCGCTCTCATGTGTCTATATTGAAAGATATTAAACCGTTAGGTATGTAAGATATAAAGTTCGAACATATGATTAGCCAAGTATACAGTCACACGTACCAGGCGGTGCAATCGTTCAGCTACAGTTGCTGCGTAAGGATGTTGATGGTGCTCCGCTGGTCGATCTAATAGATGGCATCTTGTCCTTACCCTATACCAATTATAGTAAGCATTGTAGTCTCGTGGATTGTAAGGCCCAACAGGAACGACGACATCCGCAGTGGTTGTCTCCATCCATCGAGCGATGTGTGATGCGTTCTGCACCGTCCAGTTAGGGTTGTGTCCCTGACCTGTTCTTCTGAAATAACAAATAGTCAGCGTGGTTAGTATAAAGGAAAATAAAATGTAACGAGTCAAAATAAATGTGGTTGATAGAAAGCATACCCATGCGAGCGACCGACGTCTCGCGGTGGAGGAACAGGGACTAATTGACGGTATCCAAACTGGCGCAAAACGCGCTCCTGTGAGTATATCTCGGCAGTGTTCATGCATACTAGATGGCATTTCGTCAACCAGTAGGCTTGACTATTTAAGTGAGCTGCCGAGAAGCGTCCTCCTTCTGCTATTTCATTTATAACGCTTAGAGAGAACGGGTCCCAACAAGCATCATTTTCAGTCAGAATTCAAGTCAGCAACGACATGCATATAGGACCCGTGATCAACCTCGGGCGCCTAACGAAGCGTGGCATGCATGTATTTATATCTAAGTGTGGGGCGTTCTAAATCGTGCAGATCATTGGGAACGTCCACCGGATAGTACGCGTGCTTAACGTAAGGTCGAAGCATGGGTAGGTAAAATCATGACCACAACTGTAGCAGCATGGGACAACCTGCCATGATCGAACTATCCGCTGTTCTCCGACATGCATCGCACAAAGTGCGGTATGTGTCGGCAAGAATAACGGAGCCCCAGCTGAAAGCTTCTGTTTAGTTCCCGTGAAGCGCATCAAACGCGAGCTGGCGAGCAACCCACACAAGATAAGCACCAACCGAGTCTCCATTTGTGTGCGTGAACATAACACTTCCAAGTAACAAAAGTAGGTATACTTCGTAGTGCCTATTCACGGTCTGAAAGTCCGCCTCTTCTGAGCAATCCCCATACTCTGCCAATGTTTTAAGCCACAAGAATGACACCCCCTGATCACTCTTCGCACCATATTCAGCGCCGAACCTGTAGTTTTGTTTTTCATGTTTAAGTGTAGAAATAGAAATGATTAATTGTCCAATAGATTGGAATAATAGATTGTTTCTTACCTGTTCTCTACGTAGTGCTGCCATTCAAGTCGCTCTGGCTTAATGACAACAAATGACCGACCCTCCAAGGGAAGACCCGTGATTATTACGACATCTCACAACGTGATAGTCATCTCCCTACACGGAAAGTGAAATGTATGTGTCTCAGACCGCCATCTGTTCGCAAGTGCAGTTAACAGTTCAGATCGCAGATGCGGCAGAGGCGTCCTCGCTCGACCTGCCATGTTTGCCCATCCACGAGGAATGCAAATGGGAGCAATCCACAGTGCGCCAGATGTACACAGAATCTCCCATCTAGTCTTTTGAGGAGCCTGGATCCCCTCAGACGAAAGGGACGTAGCTGCGAAAATAGCGTATTACCATAAAAATCTATATACATTCATAAAAAATAATAGAATGTAATGCCACCTGTACACCGGCGATCATTTTCCTTGCGCTGTGCTTACTGTCGATGACCTCTTTCAACAACTCCGGAAGTTCCATCTTATAACCTGTGTCAACTTAACGAAATACAAATACATCTTGTAACCAATGTGAACTTAATAGAACAAAAATATATTAACGGTAACCATATTACAAATACATTACTACAAGGGAGTACAGATACATAACTTTGAGTTGGGGAATACATGTAATTTGTATCGCACGTCTAGTTTGGGCATCTTCGATGGTCATGTCTAGGCTACATGGATTTAGCACACAGCCTTAAACCACCCCAGATTGTTTAAGGCTGCCTGGTTTAAGGTTGTGTGCTAAATGTAGGCCCATGTGCCCAAACTAGGTTCTATCTGGCCCATGTGCGTCCTGCCGAACAGCCCTTGGCTGGCACGATGCGTAACGGCCTAGGATTCGTGTTTGAGTCTTACTCGAACAAGAGTTCTGCACGGCTACGTGAAGACCCGGACGTTGGTTTCCCGGATTGGACTAGGAGTCGTGTTCCCCAAGACTAGGAGTATGCCTTATCTGCCTCGGGATATATTTGGCATGTATGAGTTCGTTACGATCTCGTAGTTAGTCCGGCCCGATATTCCCTCGGTAGGTCGGTTTGCTCTGTACTATATAAACCATGCCCCTACGACATGTAGAGGGAGGAGGATCAAGACTTAGCATATCATTGCATATTGCTTCCTTGTACACACATAATCTCGCCGAGACTTGTTCATCTCGTCGAGCCATCTCTTGTATTCATCTTTGATATATAAGAAAGGCTGGACGTAGGGCTATTATCTCTCCGAGAGGCTGAACCAGGATAAAAACTCATCTCCTGTTCGTTCTTTGTTACGTGGTTGTTCGGCGTGTCTCCTATCTCAATCTTAAAGAACCTTAGCGACTTGAGATCGATATCTCAACCGTCGACAGAACGAGGGTCGAAATGAGATGAGAGAGGGCAGAGATACTAATGGGGAGGCATGACATCTAATACACACACAAACAATCACACCAGACAATCATAGAAAAACATTTTCGAGAACACACTAGCGATAGCTGCATGACTTAGTCATTGCGCACTATCTCGAAAATTCCAAAAATCCAAATATCGTCTAACACGTTTAGCTTATATGGGGTGCTACGGTTTTAAGAATTTAATTCCTTCTATTCCTTTGCATCTACAAGCTGTGGGTTTCTAGTGAAAAGGGGAGTTCCTAATGCTTTTGATTCAGGAAAAGAATCCAGAAACACATTTTATTTTGAAAGGTGGGAGACGATACAAAACACATTTGGTTTAAAACATATTTTTGGGTTGAACAACGAAAGGGAAATTCGAGGAAATAGAATAAGATAAGAGAGGAGAAAGAATTTCACAAAGAATTAAATAGGTAAGAAGGTTTTTCAAAGATTCTTGAAAAATATAGTTCATAGCAAAGTAATTTCTAAAAAGTTTCCAGTTCTACCTAGGTTGCGTCCTACAGCCCTGGCTCTGATACCAACTCTGTCGGAACCCGCCTGAATGAGTCGAGTCCCTTCTGTGCCTTACTATACTAGTCCCTGGATCAGTAGCTAGTACACACAGATTTCCATAACTTGGATCATAACCATTCTTATTAAAACATTAAATATTACATCAGAGTGCGGCCATTAAGACTCAAAATACAAAAGACTGGCACGCAGGCCATACAACTGCGGAAGCATGGGTACAAGGTGAAATCTAAAAGTGAACTCCAACACAATCCCACAAGCAAGGCTGTAGTAGCGATCCTAGGCGTCGGAGAAATCCACGTCCTGAACACCATCGGTGAAGTCACCGTTTTTGGGCTCACCATTGTCCGGTTCGTAATACTGAGCCTTCGGACCTGCTCATTGGAATGAGCAGCCCCACGAGTGAACGCGAGGGTGAGTATATGTGCAAATACTCGCAAGCCAAATTGACATATGCAAATGAGGGCTTAGCAAAGAAGGGATTAGGGCTTCTTTTGCGGAAAGCCAACTTTATAAATTTTTCTATATCTTTGAAAATATGGAAAAACAGTTAAGAAGAGCTAAAACAAATATATTTCTTTTGAAACTCCGGCTACCTGCCGGTTTTATCCCACCAAGGTGAACTCATGCTACCTGCCATGTAGTAACAGGACTCAAGGCTGCCTACCGAGTCAAACAAAAGTCTCATGGCGTCCTACCATGTCAAGCTCATAAGCTCATGGCACCTGCCCTGTCAATCTGAATATCTCAGGGTCAACTGCCCTGTCAACTCATGGCCCCTGCCATGTCAATCGGAATATCTCAGGGCTAACTGCCCTATCAACTCATGGCCCCTGCCATGCAATAACAGTCACTCCACATCGTCCTGCTGCGAAGGCCCAAAACAAATCTCACGACGTCCTGCCGTGTTTTCACTTTAAAGCGTCATTTCAAAAACAAAAGGGTGAAAGTACTACCATGAGGCAGCGCTCCGTCGCCCGCCCTTGACCATGGGCACGGCTATCTAGACAGTTCTACACTCTGCAGAGGTTGCACGCTTTACCCACGAGAGGTATTTTACAAAGTAAACCACCACAAGGTCTTTAACCAACTCATTCCTAGCTTGGACATCTCCGCTAAGGATTCCACCTCTGGGCTGGTACTCAGTTGCTAGTGGCCCCCTCTTGCGCCAATAGGTCCATAGTTTGCGTGACATTGTGTGCTACGGATTCTACGCTCCCTATTCCACCAAGTGAGATGCCCAACTAAGAACTTGAAGGGTACTCGACCAAGGCCTGCCCATACAAGCACTCGTGGTCACACTGTTGAACTTAGTTTGACTACCTCAAGGACTCGGTCCTAAAGGATCTGGGTGGTTCCCACACTGGGCTCAAGTCTCGTGCGTACTGCACCAATCCATACAACCATCCACCCAAATCAGGGTTTTGCCAAAAAATATTTTCCCATTATAACAATAACTACTGTACCCCAATAGTCCCATTTTATCAAACATGACAGCATCAACTGCCTTTAAATCACGCATTTCAAACATTGCAGTTCACATGAAATAACAGTGACGACCACAAGCAACAAATAGCAGGGCTAAACATTTAACGATCAACTAATCAAGGAAATGGCAATAAACAAGGGTTGACAAGGATCATGTTTATACGATAATAATAAATTTTCTGGGCATTTAACTAATCAGCCTAATCAACTAGCATTTTTAAGTTTCAACATAATATGCACACTCACAATTCTAGTAAACCATTTATAAATCTAGGTGGCAATATAATCAACAAATATTTTAGGGAAAAGGCCAACAGTGACTTGCCGTGAATCCAATCCTCCGGGCGTCCGGATAAATCCTCAGCTCCAACGATGTCGACGTTCGAATCTATCGCAACAGATAAACACACAATAAATGCACATACAAAAATATACATGCAAGAATGAAAATGATATTTTTAAATTAAAGCCTGCATTTTTATGAATTTTTAGAAACTTGTTTCACTAAATTTGGAGTTGTATTGAAAAAATATAAAAATAACAAATATTTACTTAAACAAAAATAGCTTGGGCGGCTCTTCAGAGACAGCCCAAAGAAACACGTCTTGGGCGGGGACTGACTGGGCTGCTCGGCTTGCTTCTGGGCCGGCCTGCTCGCAGGATCGGGCCGGCTGGCCGCCTCATGAAGGCGCAGCCTGCTTGGCTCAGCGAGAGACAGAGAGAGGAGGCGGCGGGAGCGGCTCGGCGGCTGATTCCGGCGACGGCGGCGATGCTCCGGCGAGATAGAGCGAGGGGAAGTGAGAGGGAGCCCAGGGGAAGATAGGGGAGGGGTTGGCGGCACCGGAGATCGCCGGCGGGGAGCTCGCGACGGCTCGGGGCGGTGGGAGTCGACGGCGCACACGGGGAGGGTCGCCGGCGTCGAGGGGAGGGGTGTAGGTGCTCGGGCAAGCTCTAGGGAGGTTGGAGGAATGTGATGGCGATGCGGATTGGGGCCGGGGAGGACTGTGGTGGCGCGGAGCCGTGGAGGTGCATCGGCCGGAGGAGGAGCACGGTGCGGCGATCTTCGGGGACGGCGGCGGCAGAGGAGCTCAGGGCTGCGCCGGGGGCCAGAAGGGATGGGCTCACAGTGGGGCTTACTGTTGGCGGAGGCCACAGCGGCGGATGGACAGAGAGGGAGGAAGGAGAGCGACGGCGAGCCGTGGCTTTTATAGCCGGCGGCCGCGGAAGGCGTGGCTTTTATAGCCGGCGGCCGCGGAAGGCGACAGCGGCGGCAAGTGGATGGGAGGTGGGTCCCGCGGCGGTGGCAGGCGCAAGTGGGAGGTGGCGTGGTAGGCCCGCCGGTGATTGTGTGGCGCGGAGGAGCTCCGGGCACACGGAGAAGAAGACAAGGCCAGAAAAGAAAGAGAAGAAATAAAAAGAAAAAAGAGAGAAGAAAAAAGGGAAAAGGAAAGAAAAAGAAAAAGAGAAAAAGGAGGTGGGACCCACTGCCAGAAAAAAATTTAAAGATTTTTATTTGAAACGGAAATTCCAAATTAATATAATCATATTTTTTTAATTAATATGATTTCTTTGATTAAATTTTAAATCAACCTATTGTTTACAAAATATATTATTAAATCTTTGCAAATAATTATTTTAAAATTCAAAATATTGTTTTAGAAATTGAAACAATAATATTTTCATTCATACCAAAATTTAAAATATTAATTACCAAAATATCCTTTTGATTTTTGCCAAAATAGTAAAAGCATTTTACGAGTTAGATTTAAATGAAATATATTTTATTACACCTTAATCAAAATATTAATTATCAAACATAGATTTTTATCTTTACAAAAATATTTTGACATTCAACATTTTGAATGAAATTCTTAGAAGGTAACATGCACATTTTCAAATAAATTTTTCAAAATTCATGCACATGTTAAAATTTAAACATTTCAAGGAAGACTTTTTATTTTACATGAAATAATGATGCATACTTTTTAATGTTGTGAAAATAGGGATGTTACATAATCTATACAAAATCTACACGTCTCCTCATATCGGTTTAATAAAGTACATGCCTTGCTAAAATTCCTGCAATGAACACTTCTTTACTATATTATTTCGTCTTCCACCCGAGGTAACAATACCTGCACATTCAAACGCATGAAATAATGAGGAAAGCAAAAAACACTAGAGCACCTCGACGAGGAGAGTGAGAAAGGAAAACCAGCTGAGGCCTCAGTGAGCACTCTAGGCAGTGAGGATGGAGTGCAGCGGACTAAGTATGAGACCTGCTTTTATAGACGAAGTGTGCATTAAATTATTGTAAACATGTCATTTATTACTCATTAATTAAACACGATTTGAAACACTCGTGGCAGACAGAAAAAGACGAGTGCGCGATAGACAACAAATGACCGAGCACTAGCAGCGTCTTTTAAACATGGTCTGCACACTTGTGGCAGACAGAGAATGACAGGTGCGTGATAGACAACGAATGACCGAGCACCAGCTACGTCTTTTGCTGCTCACGCCAGCCCGTGAATGATTTGCAGCTAGCGGGAATTCGGACAATTAGGAACGCGGTTTAATGGTACACAGTCTGCAGTGGCACGCAGTCCAACAGGGCACGGAGCGGGAATCCAATGCAGCCTGTGCCGGCGTGCGCGAGCAGTAGCCGGTTTCCTCCACGCCGTATGGCGGAAGCCAGCTTCCAGATGGCGGAAGCAGGATTGATTTCTTTAATGCTTTCTTGGGTCGACCGTCCTCATCTTTCCTCTTCAAAATTTCTTTATTCTTTGTCTCAAAAAAAAATTTATTTATTCTCTCTCTTTGCCCGCTTCTTCTTCTTCTTCTTCTTCAGTGAATAGTCTTTGCCATCGAGATCCCCAATCATGGCTCTGGTGCCTGGGGAGGAGGTCGTGGCCAGGCCTGTGCGCGGGGAGACGACGGCCGTGGCCGGGGCGTCGCCCTAGGACGCCGGCGTGGCCGGACCGACGCTCTGGGAGGCGGCAGTCGTGGTCGGAGCTTGCGGCGCAGTGGAAGGTCACCGTGCCGGCGGCCGCACAAGTGGTACGCAGGGAGGAGACAGCCATGACGCGGGCGGCGCGCTAGGAGGAAGCCGTGCCGGCGCTCGGGGAGGCGGCGGCCGTGCCGGTGGCCACGCGCGGGGAGGAGACGACCATGGCGGCGGCGGCGCGGTGGGAGGTGTCAGCCCTCAACGTTATACTGATGTTTTAGGCGTTTGTTTGAGCTTAAGTTGTTAATTAAAAACTTTATACTGAAAAGGTCGTGATCCTTTGAAACATATTTTAAAGAGTTTAAAAATTATGAAAAAAATTATTTTACGTACTCTAGTAAAAACTATTTAAAACCCCATAAAAATAACTACAAAATATTATATCATTTGGATTGTAAAAAAATTCATTTACATTAAATAAATTTAATTTAAGCCTATTCCCCATCCCCTAATCTTGCAATGTACCGCCAGATACAATTTCATACATACAAAAATGTCAATCTTAATATTACATAACATAGTTTTAACATGTAGACACATAAGACGAGCAGTCATACACGTCAATACAAAAAAGAATCATTAGAGTTTGTATGGTAATTGAAACAAAAAAATATCGAAAAGAATTCTCCAATGGTTATGTATTCCTGCAAATGACTGAGGTGATCCTAAATGTCGTCATGACTGTCGTAGCCCTAATCCACATCTTCATGGCACATATGGATTCTTTGTATGGCCTTTCATCTAAAAGAGAGAGAATATGTGAGGCCTGTGTAACATCTCTTCTAATGCGCTTAGTTGTATAGGCCTCAAGATAACAAAAAGGGTTCTTTTATTTGCACAAACCAGTTTTTAAGATAAATTCAATCACCCATGTAACTCATTGGTTTAGTGTTTAACTTAATTAAGCACCAATTCAACGCACCCTTAACCTACATTCTTAGCATGCAGACTATCCAACCGACCATCCAATATCCAAACCTAAGCCAACCCCTCAGATCCTTCCAACACTCCAACCTTTCCTTTAACACTTCCAATTTTAACCTAATCATCTCCATCCAACCCCTCAACCTTTCCTTTAACCACTTCAAATTTTAACCTAATCATCTTCCATCCAACCCCTCCATCCTTCTGGTATTGAATTTTGAAATCAACAAAATTTAATTTTATGAACTTTAGAGAGAAATAAGTAACAAGGTCACATGGACGCTTAGATGGAGGGCCACGTAGGAATTTAACGTTCACATGGGCCGCCACCTCAGTGCTAAGCAGCCGCCTAACGGTTTTGGACCTCACGTGCAAGCGTTGAAATGTTTAGCAGGCCACAAAAGTAAAATATAAATTTGGGATACCATGTGCGAATCGGTGCAAGTTTGGAGGGCTACAGTGCAATTTTTTCAAAAAAGATCTACGCCGTCGAGTACAGTATTACCAAATTATAAAAGGATTTTATTGAAAGAAAAATTAATATCAACTAAATGATAGAAAAAACATATTAAAAGAAAGTTCATCTCATATTAAAAGAAAGTGTTCGCATCATCTACGGTAAAAAATAAAATAAAAACATAGAAATTTTGAATGAAAAATAGAAATAAAAGTCCATATCAGATTAAAAGAAAGAGTTTATATGAACCACAAGAAAAACATAAAATTTGAAATAAGAGTCGATGTATGATTTAAAAAGAGTTTGTATTAGATATCTTAGAAAAATAGAAGTTTGGATTAAAAATATAAATAAAAGTAATAATCGATAGCATGAAATAATATAATTAGAAATTTGTGGTAAAAAGATAGAAATTATAGCTTTGAGTTAGAATAAAATATATAGTTAGTGTTAGCTAAAATGAAAAATAAGAAACATGAATTTGGAATAATAATAATTGAAATAATTGCATGTCGTGTAAAAGAAATAGTTTGTAATAACTATAGTATAAACATAAAATCTGAAAGAAAAAAATTCAGGTCAAATTTAAAAGTTCTTATTGACTAGAAAAAATAATAAAAAGTTGGATAAAAAAAATATTGGTTCATATTGGACTCAAAAATGAGTTTTCATCGACTAAAAAATTTATAAATTCAAAATAAAGTAGGTTCCTGTCAAATTAGAAAAAGAGTTCGTATCAACTACAACAAAAGAATAAAAAAAATAGAAATAACGATCAATGTGAAATTAATATTGAGGCTAGATTATATGGATTTAATACGATTGTATATGGTTTGTATCAAAATTGTACCATAATTTATATGGAAGGAGTGGAATGCTCAGATTTTCCGCCAGGAAGAATGTCGGCCTGATGATGTCTTGAAAATGATTAGGGGAGGCTTGTGGGTTAGTGCTACCACTGGCTTAGGCCGAGTGTTGCGTTTGGGGTGCTATATGCCATTAATTGTATAAACCCTTTGCTGTATTAGTTTCTCATTTTGAATGAGAATTGGCAACTACTCCCTCCATTCCAAATTATAGTTCACTGTTGACTTTTGGATATTCTATTTGACCATTCGTTTTATTCAAAAAATATATGTAAATATTATTTATTTTGTTGTGATTAGTTTTATCATTGAACATACTTTAAGCATGATTTGTAGTTTTGCATGTTTGCACTAATTTTTTGAATAAGACGAATGGTCAAAAGGTGTGTACAAAAGTCAACAGTAAACTATAATTTGGAAGAGGGAGTAGCTTTTTTTTAAAAAAAAAAAAATCTTGCACAACGGACGCAAACAATCAGACCAACGCTGGGAACCAAAATCATGCGGTGACTTTAAAAAAAGTAATGCATGTATTTGATTCCGTATTAGAAAACTAATAAGCTAAGCTGACTGTGTACTAGAGACGCGCACTAAGAGCATCCCCAGCTCAACCCTGCAACCTACTGTGCGTAATGCACTGTTGTTTGCCTGACATTTGAATTTTCAGCGTGCACGGTAGTTTGCCGGCCGGTTGATACGGAGTGAGCTGGGGATGCTCTAAGAGCATTCCATAGCCCCTCCATCCTATCCTTTAAAATACTATTTATATGTGTATTAATAGTATTTTAAAGGGTGGGATAGAGTGACTGTTGGGATACTCTAATTAGAAAAGTAAATTCAAAATCAAAAGGTAAATTCAAAATCGAAGGAGTAGATAGCAGGAGCAGAATAGACATCGCACCGGGCACTCCCGCATAGAAAAGCTAAGACCGGCAGGCCGGCAGGCCGCACGTCCTTGACACCGCTGTCGCCCATTAGCTGGATGTCCTTTTCGAAACGGTCCAAACTCCAACACTAGTCCTTTTCGAAGCTGGATAGCCAGGAACGTGTTCGGGATTCTTCTCATATTGGCCTCGTACATTTGAGATTAACATAATGTAGCGTAGTGTTTCAACAAAATTTAAGAGTATTTAAAAGTGATTTAAATATTTTAAAAAATAATTTAAAAATAGTTTTAGGATCTTTATGAGAACTACTAAAAACCTGAGAAAAATCATTACAAATTATTACATAAATAGGCAATATAAAAAAAATAAATTTTGCTCAAATGCTACGCTACACTACACTAAGCTGAAATGTACAAGGCCCTTGTCATCTAATTTCTGTTTCAGCCTCTTATTTTTTCTTGAGGGATAGCATCTCGTACTTAATAGAAATACGTTTGTTTCAGATTAATGTTGAGTTGCGTTTTACTTTAGCAAATTTGTGATCCACTCGAAATAAGTTTTAAAAAATTCAAAAAGTTATGAAAAAATATTTTGCGAACTCTAAGAAGAACTATTTAAAACCCCACAAAAAATAACTACTCCCTCCGTTCCAAAATATAAGGCGTATTTTGACCGAACAAAAGTCAAACTTAGCAAATTTTGACTATAAATAAATCAAATAATATACATTGTTAGTATACCAAAGTTGTACCAAATTGTTCATATGTCAAAGTGCTTTTTGATACAATATTATATTGTAACAATTCATAATGTATAATAGAGGAATCTAACGGTCAAACTATACCTTTAAAGACTTTTGTAGAGTCAAAATACACCTTATATTTTGGAACGGAGGGAGTACAAAATATTACAACATTTGGCATATACAATAATAAAAAATTTAATTTAATTTAATTTAATGTGAAACAAACAAGGCCTTAGTGGCGGAGCTAGGCCCGATGAACCTAGCTAGGCTCTTGCTCAGGCTCCCATCCGCTGAGCTATTGAGTCCCGTGTAATTACATAGAAAAATTAGCTCATATTCTAAGCGCGGACGGTCTAAAATGGACAAACTGAGAGCGTCAATTAGACTTATACCTAGGCTCTCTAAAATTTCTGTTCGTGCTAATTGATGACATGAGAAGGAACAACACTGGGTAGGGTCTGGCTCGGGATAGTGGAGAAAGGACAAGGATATGATTGCTTGAAATCCAAAATCGAGGATTTTTTTAGAAAAATACCATGTGAAATGGGAGTTTGTCTAACAACGAAGCAGGTAGTCGATGAGGTGCCCCGAACCAGATGCACCTAAGGAATTTTATTTAGAGAAAATTGCACAGTTGCCTCTAGAACTTGCAGCGATTCTCACGTAGCCCCCTGAGCTTGATTTTTACTTTCTCGCCCTTCTAAACTTGTCTCTGTTTGCACGGTTGCCCCAAAACCGTTAGGGCAACCATTAAGTGCTGACGTGGCCGTTAACCGCTGATGTGGCAGCCCACGTAGCTAATTATTAGTTAAAAATAGGAAAAAATAATAACAATTAGGAAAAAATTAGGAAAAAATCATAAAAATTCAAAAAAGAAAATTCAGAAAAATCAAAAACAAAAATACAAATTCGAAAAAATTGTAAAAATTCATAAAATATTCATCAAAATGAGAATAAAGTAAATATAAATAAATTCAGAAAAAATCAAAAAAAATTCATAAAAATCATAAAAAGAAATATCAGCGCAAATTGAGGCCTTCAAGGGCCCACAAATAGATTCAAATGTTATGATGAGCTCCACAACCCTTGATGAAGGCGTCGATTTGCGCTGATATTTCGTAAAATAAATTTAAAAATTCAAACTATCATATTTTCTAATTTCCATGAAATTGTACAATTTTTTATGATTTGTTTCTAATTTTAATGATTTTTATTTTTTACATTTTCTTGATTTTTCTAATTTTAGTTTTTTAGAATTTTTTTAGATTTTTTCCCTATTTTATTTATGAATTTTTTTTCCTATTTTTTGTAATTTTTCCTGAATTTTTTTAATGATTTTTTTCTTTTTGCACTAATAATTAGCCACGTGGACTGCCACGCCACCTTCACCGCCATGTGGCGACCACGTCGTGATTAACAAGACGTCGGTATACGCAAAATTAACGGTTGCTCTAACGGTTTTGGGGCAACCGTGTAAACAGATACACGTTTAGGAGGGCGAGAAAGTAAAACTCAAGTTCAGGGGGCTACGTGAGAATCGCTGCAAGTTCAGAGGGCAACTGTGCAATTTTCTCTTTTATTTATCATTCTATTATTTGGTGCAGCATAAATTTAGTCCCAAATTATCATTCTATTATTTATCATTCTATTATTTGGATCACGGAAATCCACTCCCTCCACATATCGTTGAAGCCTCGGGCTTTCAGTTTATCTACGCCACGACACCGAATTAAAAGCCTTACTAATGTCAAGCTTTACCAGGAGCATGGGAGTGTAGGACCTATGGAAGGGCTTGACCCTACCGTTGACATGCTAAAATTAAAAGCTAACACTAGAAATTCATCATTCTTGTACAAGCTAAAAAAATTAGTATTTTGTAGTCATTTTTGCTAGGTTTTAAATGGTTCTTTTTGGATTTTTGAAAATATATTTTTATATAATTTTCGGACTCTCCAAGACCTTTCTTGAAGGATCATAACTTTTTCAGATTAAATTTTATTAGCAACTTTTAGCTCAAAGGAACAAGGCAAGATGTGTTGCATATGCCGCTTCTTAATGATGTACTTTGACAAGGAGAAATGAGGGCATCCATGAAACCCGCTAGATGAGAAGTCAGAATCTGGGTGAACAATAATTTACCTAGGCTGTGCATGAGGCTTATGGGCCAAAAATCTAAGGCGGCCTTGGGCGTAGATGTTTTAGGCAAAGCAGCGATATGTGCACAATTAAGAGACTGCAAACCTCTCCCGTTTAGTGGTACAGCTGGTGAATAGCATAAAGGAGGCCATCCTTAGTGATATCCCAACAAGATTTGAAGAATACCCAGGAGAAGCCATCAAAACCAGGGACTTTCTTGCTGAGCAAGGAAATAACAGTTTGGTGGAGCTCTTCGAGCGAAATAGGAACTTCAAGGTTGGTGAGGTCCACCGTGGGGAGATTGGTGTCATCGGCCTAACCCAGACAACAAATTTCTAAGGGGTTGACTCACGGAGCAACTAAGCGATGTTTGCAAAGCAGCTCGGGGAAGCTGAGCGATTACAAAGTAGCTAGCCTGTGAACTGTATCTTGTCCTTACTATTATGGGGACCCATATTTATAGTGGGAGGCCATTTTTACATTTTACAATACAACCCCTAATCTGGGTGTAAAGTGAGGGCAAAGAGGTCTTTGCTGAAAAAAGGCCTCCTAGCCCTTGACCTACTCTAATTGGCAGGGGCACCGAGGGAAATCACCCTTGGAGCCGGGGCTAAGACCTAAGTAACATTGCTTTTCTATTTAAAGTAGGGCTACAAGGGGATTACAGGGGGGCCTGGTTGTAGCTATCATATTCCTCTGCCACACGATGCTGTTTGTTACAACCAGCTAGCATATCCTCCTGACACGTGATATGATTCCTGCCGACTGTTGTAGACCGTACTTGCTGTCCCCCTTCCTTCTTGGTTCCCATGAAACTGCATTCGCTTGGCAGATTGGACTTAGGCACCTCTAGTTCCCGACGAGGTAGCTCCCGCTCACTGGTCCTTATCTACTTCGCTCCGCCTTTGCCTCGCATCAAGGGGACGAGGCTCCCTTCGAGTGTGCATCCCAATCAACACTTTGCGAAAATTCGTTAGACTCCTACGTATTTGTGTTCCCGAAGCAGAGGGATACCAGCGCGCGACGGTTTCCCTCCTAGGGGGTTTGTAACGACGGGACGCCAATTATAAAATGGGCGCCTTTAATGCGGAGCTACTTTCTGCGGGCATGCCTGTGCACCCGCCACCTCTATCTCCGCGTCTCTCAAGGCGTTCTAACATCCATCATTATGCGTCGTCGCGTTGGATTGTCACGTGCGCCGCGTGTCCCTATGGACGCGACGGTTCCCCGCCCTAGGGCAATCCGGCGCGGCGCCTGAGGATGAACAGGGCGACAGTTCCTTTTTTCTCACCACGCTTCTTGATCCAACGGCCTAGGTTTCTCCTTTTGCCCTATAAGAGGTGCTCAACGCCCGCCGCCTAATTTTTACGCCTTAATGCCACCACCGCTGGCCAACATTTCCATGCGCCCAAGACTTGCGCCGAGCGTCAAGCATCCACCTCCTTCCTTCTCCTTTGACTCCTTCGGCCCTGCTAGCGTCCTCTTTTCTCTGTTGAAGATGGCTCGCGGACAAGTTGTCGCCATGCTCCTTCTCAATGAAGCCTCCCTCGCTGCCGCAGGGGAGAAGGAGGTCCCGTGTCCTGGAGCCAACGAGGCGGTGGTCTTCGAAGCTTATCTTGCCGCTGGGCTCCGCTTCCCCTGCGACCTTGTGATTGGAGAGATCTTGTCTCTCTTCCGCGCGGAGCTCTCACAGCTGACTCCCAACATGATCACTCGTATCAACATTCTAGCGTGGGCTATGCGCAATGAAGAGACGCAGCTTCACCCGAGGGTGTTCCCCGCACTAAACCAAGCTTTTTGGCACAAGAAGCACATCGGGGACGTGTTTAGAGAGGATGCTAAGTTCGAGGAGCACTGGTCCAAAGAAAAATCTTCAAGGCTCCCATTCACCCCCCTCTAGTCACCGTAGTGGGTTTTCAACTGGTATCAGAGCAAAGTTGTGTTTCTTTTGCAATATTTTCATCGATTTTTTGAAATCTTTCCTATTGCTTGGAGGTATGGCAGTTAAGTTTTCCAGCGAACCCCCTATATTCTGAAAAGTTGATTTTCCTTATTGGAAGACGAGGATGGATAAGTATATTATGACTCAGGCATACAACATTTGGCTAAAAGTAAAGAATCCTTATGTGGTGCCCAAGGTGGTTACGGTCGTCAATCAATCTGATGTCAAGCTCAATTCGAAAGCTTGAAACTATATCATTCAAGGCCTTAGCCGAGGGGAGTTTGAGTGTGTTGATCATATCACATCAGCTCATACCATCTGGTCTACCTTCCAAGCTTATCATGAGGGGATAGACCAGATCAGGGTGGTGAGGTAGGACCAACAGTAGAGGGAGTACAACTGATTTGCACAAAAGATTGGTGAAACGCCGGATGCTTGTTTCAACCGGTTAACAAAGATTCTTAGTGAACTTCGTTCAATGGGCATGACCTGTACTGATTTGGAAAATGCTAGAAACTTTCTTTCTGCATTGGATCTAAAGGTCTTGGACATGAAGGTGATTGCCATCCGGCAGGAAGCTGAACTCTCAAAGCTGACCTTGGATGGGCTCTAGTCGAATCTCAAGACTCATGAACTGGAGCATATTGCGAGAGAATTGGGTGCTTCTTCCACAGCCTTGATCGCTGACCCTTCTGATTCTTCTTCGGTTGGTGTGGGTTTCTCTTTGTCTACTCTCTGCGAGCTGTCCAATGATCAGATGGACAATATTATAGAGGAGCATCTCATGTTGTTATCAAGAAAAATCTTTCATGCTTACAGACGGGGACCGAGCGCAGACGGGGCATCCTGAGGTGCTTTGGGTGTGGTGGCCTCAACCACATCAATCGTGACTGCCCCAAGCTTGGAGTAGGAGACAAGAACGACTACACTGCGCCAGCACAGAACAACTTCATCAATTAGAACCGCAACTTTAACGATGGCAAGGATGAGGAGAAAAAGAATCTCAAGCTGGCCAAGGGATGTCGTTTGATCGAGAAAGTTATGGCTGCTCTGTATGAGGCCAACCTCTCTAACAAGAATGACGAGCGATCAGATGATGGAGATGACGGGCAACCGGAGAACGACGACATAGACTACATCGGCATGTGTGTACACTGACTCGATGATGAGGTAAGTCCCACCTACGACCAGCTCACTGAGGCCTTCCTCAAGCTGGATGATAAACTTTCTAATAGTAGGTCTAGTTGTATGGGACTTGAGATGGAAGTAGCTTGTCTAAACTCTAAGCTTGCTAATGTGAAATCCTAGATTTGCTCTTGCCCTCCTCCAGTCGACTCGGATGGCTGGAAGGAGTGCGATAAGCTGACCGAAGAATTGATTGCGCTTGAAACTTTGCATAGAAGTGTAGTTGCATATTTTGATTTGCTTAGGGGGAGTCATGCTAGTGTGCTTTCAGAACTAGATGAAACTAGAGAAGCTTTGCTTGTTAATACATGCTTGCATGATTGATCCCTCTATTATTTGTCCCGATCCTGCTGCATACACTACAACTAAAGACTCTGTCAGCCCAGATGAGGGTTGTGAAGATCATGTTTCACCTAAGGACCCAATCAACTCAGATGAGACCTGTAGCTTCTACTCTGTTGATGCTACATTCCTAGATTGCACTTCCTGTAGGTTAGAAAACATGAACTTGTGATTTAAAATCTCTGAGTTGGACAATGCCTTGCTTGTTGCATCTTCCTGTGAACGTTGTGAAGAGCTTCATGGGGAGTTGGATAGTGTCTATCAGGATATGGGAGCTAGATTTCAGGTTAGACTAGCTGAGGTTCAGAACACTGAGTGTGTTTCTGATCATGCTCTCAAGAGCGAAGTAAAGATGCTTAACGACAGGTGTCGTAAGGCTTTGGGCAAGGGGAACATAGATGAACATGACCCTTCTGACTCATCCTTTTATTGTCAGTTTTTGTTCGCAGCTTCATCAGGAGTGTGAGTACCTTATGGGTACTCTTAAGAAATTTGTTGTAGATGAGGAAACTGAACTTGATTCTTGACAAAAGCAATATATTAACTGGTAAAGGTCTTGGGTATGATTGGCTTGAACACATCAGGAAAACACCCTCCAAGAGTCCTTGGTCTAGATACAGATGGGTAAAGAGTGTTTCTTAGAGAAAGGTTTCCTGAGACCACTGTCTTCAGGTCTGCTAGGGTTATCAAGGAGAGTCCTCGTGCAAGGCCAGTATAGGCTGCTATGTCTGAGAGTCCACCTAAGAAGGATAGCTCCACTGTTGCTCCCCTTGGGAGAGATAAACGAGTCATTTGCACTTTCTGTGATAGGATAGGACACACTCAAAAGGACTGCTTCTGTTGTCTACGAAGGCAAGTGAGAAGCGTACAAAAGCAGTCAAGATCCAAGGCCTCCTAAGGCACCCGCACCTAGGGTAGATTCTTCTCAGTTTAGAACAGTGGGTAGATGGCCAGGACTTGGAGCCTAGCCTTCTGGTGCTTATGTTGTTGTCGGTCTAGTGCGTGAGCAGCATTGTCCTCGGGGTGTGCCTCCTGTTGGCAACAGAGGTGCTCGTTTGGGACACGAGATGCTAACTACATGGTGGAGTACTAGCAATAGGAACGAGGGCAGGAAACATGGACATGATGCATCTGCCTCGGCTCAGTGGCAGAATGCTCCACGTCTAGCGCAGGGACGTGCTCCTACTAGAGGAGTTGACCTAGTTCGGGTAGAGACCACTTGTTTCGGTTGCGTGACTCAGTATTGGGTTCCAAAGAAGCTCTTTTGTTTCCCATTGCTGATCCACTTTTCTTTACTCATTTTCTTAGATATGTCGGGCTTGGAAGGGGGACCTGTGAATCATCAATTCCGGTTGTTATCGTCAAATGATCGAAAACTCTCGTTTGTTCTCCTCCCTAGTCCGTGTGTCCCAGGGTAAGAAAATCACATTTGGGGATGCTTCTTCAGTTTGTGTGCTCGCCCGAGGCTCTATCCAGGTTAGTGATCAGGTTGTACTTAAGGATTTGGCCCTTATCAACAATCTTCGCTATAACTTGCTTTCGATTTCTTAGCTGACTAACGAGGGTTTTGAGGTTCGCTTTAAGCAGAATGAAAGTTGCATTCTTGATTCTTTTGAGAATTTTGCTTGCGACATTTTTAGATTTGGGATAGTTTTTCGTGTTGATTTCCAATCTTCAATTGGCTCTTCTCATTGCTTGATTGCTTCAGAGTCGCGTGACATCTCCTTCTGGATTGGAGAATGGGTCACATTGGTTTTGATCACTTTACCAGAATTAGCAGCCATAATTTGATTCGTGTTTCGCCCAAACTCAAGATGGTCAATAACACAGTTTTTGCTCTTTGTCGGCATGGGAAGATGGTTGGTGCTGCTCACCCACCAGCCACCAAGGTGATGACTGATGCACCAGGGCAATTGCTCCATATGGACACTATTGGTCCTTCCCGAGTGCAGTCTGTTGGTGGCAAGTGGTATGTGCTGTTTATGGTCGATGATATTTCGCGGTACTCTTGGGTTTACTTCATGGTGACCAAGGACAAAACATTTGGTCTTTTTCGATCCTGGGTCCGCAGATTGTTAATTGAGTTCACAGGAGCGCTTCGCGCAATCCGTTCAGACAACGTCACAGAATTCAAGAATGCACATTTCAAAACTTTTTTGTTCTGATTCTGGTGTTGAGCATTAATTCTCTTCTCTGCACGTCACCCAACAAAATGGCGTTGTGGAGAGAAAGAATCGCACTTTGATAGAGATAGTTATGACTATGTTTGATGAATATTCTACTCCTAGACATTTCGGGGATGAGACTGTTTTTACAGCTTGCTATGTTTTAAATAGGGTGTTTCTAAGATCCAAGTTGCATCGCACATCCTACGAGCTTTGATATGGGCGCAGTCCTAGTGTTTCACATTTTAGAATGTTTGGATGCAAATGCTTTATTCTGAAGTCTGTAAATTTGGACAAATTTGAATCTCGATCTTCAGATGACATTTTCCTTGTTTATACAAGTTATGCGGTTAATTACCGTGTCTGGGATAGTACGGGGCATAGGGCAGTAGAGACTTGTGAGGTTACCTTTGATGAGGCTATGGCAGGGGCAAGGCCAGATATCTCAGGATCCGACTTGTCCTTTAAGCCTATCTTTGTTGAGGAGGGACTCGTTGAAGGTGACGGCTCTACGGAGGCTGATCTCAATTTGATTCCACCGGTGGTGCCACTGACTTACAGTGTTGTTTCTCATGATCATCCCTTATGTCCTGCTTCTACTCAGCTCTCACCTTGTGCTTCTAGGCTCTCACCTATATAATTTTCGCCCGGTGGCTCTGAGCCTACCTCCTATTCTTGAGGTAGAGGTCACTTATAGGGCTCCTCGACACATCCAAAAAGGCCATCCCCCTGAGCAGATGATCAATGATTTGACCAAGAGGGTAACCCGATCAAAGTCAGGGCTCACTTAACTTTGCTTGTCTGCTGCTTTCGTAACTTCCTTGGTGCTGAATGATGTCACCCATGCTCTTTCTAATCCCTCCTGGGTGAATGCATTGCATAAAGAGTTGGAAAATTTTGAGAGAAACAAAGTCTAGAAGCTTGTTGAACGCCCTAAAGTACATAATATAATAGTACTAAATAGGTGTTCTAGAACAAGTAGACTGAGGATGGGGTATTGGTTAGGAATTAGGCTGGTTGGTTGATTAAAGTTTCACTCAAATCGATGGGATAGATTTTGATGAGACCTATTGTCGGGGATTAGATCACGGCCCATCGCCATGGCCCACTCCCTGACGGCCCAATCGAACAGCCTACCAGGGCCCAGCTCCTTGGAAGGTTCTATCTGGCCCATATGCATCCTGCCGAACAGCTTCCTGGCTGGCGTGGTGCGTAGTGGCCAAAGAATCGTGTTTGAGTCCTACTCGAACAAGAGTTCTGCATGGCTACGTGAAGACCCGGACGTTGGTTTTCCGGATTGGAATAGAAGTCGTGATCCCCAAGAATTGGAGTATACCTTATCTACCTCGGGATGTATTTGGCATGTATGAGTTCGTTACAAACTCGTAGTTAGCCCGGCCCGATTATCCCTTGATAGGTCGGTTTACTCAGCACTATATAAACAGAGCCCCTACGGCGTGTTAAGGGGGCCTAGTCATCATCTTATAGCTTATCGCGCACTTGTACACCCATAATCTCGCCGAGACTTGTTCGTCTCGCCGAGCCACCTCTTGTATTCATCTACGATATATAAGAAAGGCCGGGCGTGGGGCTATTATCTCTCCGAGAGGCTGAACCGGATAAAACCCACATCTCCTGTTCGTTCTTTGTTAAGTGGTTGTTCGGCGTGTCTCCTATCTCAATCTTAAAGAACCTTAGCGACTTGAGATCGATAGCTCAACCGTCGGCAATGGCGCCGTCCGTGGGGATCTGCAGATCGAGCATGTCGAACTCTATCGGCGATCGGAGATTCTCCACGAGGACTACGACTCGGAAGGCGGGATGTCTCTTCCCTGCCAGATCGGATCGATCCTTCGATCTTGATCGCCTTCGAGATCTGGTTCGCGCGGGCAGCTCTTCGCCCGGGCGCTCTGATCCCATGCGACGAGCTCCGTGCTCGGGCCGGATCTCCTCGCGCCGGGCAGCTCTTCGCCCTTGGCCTTGATCTGATCCCGCGACGAGCACCGTGCTCGAAGCTGGATCTCTTCGCACCGGCAGCTCTTCGCCGGGTCGCGTCTGGTCCCAGGCGAGCTCCGTGCTCGAGGCCAATCTCTTCGCGCGGGCAGCTCTTCGCCGAGCACGCAGCGTCTGTCCCGGGGCGAGCTCAGTGCTCGGGGCCTGGATCTCCTCGCGCCGGGCAGCTCTTCGCCGGGCGCGTCTGTCTGATCCCGACGAGCTCCGTGCTCGAGATTGGACCAACCTCGCGCCGGCGGCTCTTCGCCCGGGCAGCGTCTGGTCCCGTGGCGAGCTCCGTGCTCGAGATTGGACCAACCTCGCGCGGGCAGCTCTTCGCCCGGGGCGCGCGTCTGGTCCCCGCGACGAGCTCCGTGCTCGAGGATTGGACCAACCGTGCGGGCGGCTCTTCGCTCAAGGCTGGATCAACCGGCACGGGCAGCTCTTCGCCCGGGGCGCGCGTCTGGTCCCCGCGACGAGCTCCGTGCTCGGGGACTGGATCAAAATTCCTTCCGGATCCCGGGGCTGTTCGCCTGGCTGTGGATGACGGGAGAGAGCTGACCAGCGCTTGGAACATCGACCAGCTTCGTAAGTTCCTCGTGTAGGTCTTTCGTTTCCTAGCTTCGCGCTTTTTCTCAAATTTCGCGCCTTAGTTCGTCCAAGTCTCTCGGGCTGCCATGTAAAGTTCAACCCATTGAGCGGTGAATGTTCGCGGCCCCCTGCGGCCCTTCTCACCACTCGTCTTCTCAGACTCTCTTTCTCTCTGGTAACACTTGATGGCTGTCCGGTCTTGCGAACTCTTGGCTCCGCAATCTTAAGGGTTTTCCCTGCCCGTATCTAGCTTCAACAAGTTCCTAAACTCAGAGTTGCGTAACACGGCATCCAGCCTCACGGCTAAGCTCGCTCTCGTAAGCCCTCATGGCGAGAGGCACTTACCGCTCACGGCACGACCACTTGGCAAAGCTCGCTCTCGTAAGCCCTCCGCGGCGAGCACTTTCCTTGTTCGGTTACCTTCGAATCACCTAACTTACGTTAACGGCGGTTTAAAGCGAGTCGATCAGGATACGGGTGTCGCTCTAACTCTCTACGCACGTGCTTGAAGTCGCAAGTTCAGGTCTTCATGCATCGTCCGTACCGGGGCTAGGGCATCGCTCTTTCTCTTGTGCACCTGTTCAAGTTCGCAAACTCAGGTCCTCGGCGGTACTGCACAACGGGGGGAGTTAGGCCAGCGTTCTACGGTTTTCTTAAAACTTTCTAGCGCTGTTCGCCTTGCTCTTGGTTTCTGTTCGTCCTTGTCTTTTCTGCTCTTTTTGCAGGAAAAGCGCTCGAAGCTCGCTCGATCAGACTCTCGCTCGATTCAACCGCTTTCAGCGGTCTTGAGTCGCTCGGCCAGCTCTTGAGGATCCTCCCCCTCGGTCGATTGGGACTTGAGCTGAATTTCGCAACCCCAGATGCGTTTTCAGTTTTCAGTTCCTTTCCTTAGCGTTGGTTTCCAAAACCTCGTTGGTCTTCGCTCCGTGGCGCTCCCAGCGTCTGAGCATGTCTTTTATCTGGCGACAACTCAGACGGCTCGGTTAACAAGCGGTGCACCACCGAGGAGTTTACGCCACCGTAAGCCGATTCTCATCGCATAGCGGGCACTCTGGCGCTGGTTCCGCACCGCCGAGGCGACACCAACGCTGCATGGGTCCATGCCGGATAAGATTTCGCCTCGCCGTCTTGCTGCGGCTAAGGTCGATCGCCTTCCACGGTTAGCGGTCTTAGCCACGCGGGCTGCACTTGCCCGCACACGTCTTTTTATCCATGCTCGTCCCTCACAGCACGGTAATCCGGAGCAATGCACCACCAACGGAGTCCTGCCCATCGTAAGCGATTCTCGCCGCAGCGGGCACTCTAGCGTCGGTTCCGCATTCGCGAGGTGACACTAACGTTATCGGGGGCGTGCGGGAGAAAATTATGTCTTGTGCGGGTAGGTCGTCTTTAGCGTGTTTTCCAAAACTCGCTTTGCTCTTCTTAGAGCCTGTTCTTGCTCTCTTTTTTCCCTTGCTGGCTGGTTTCTTGTTTGTCTTCTGCAGGAAATACAGGAACGGGGAACGTCATACTCCGGTGATGGTCGCGGCGAGGTTTCAGGCTTCCCCACCAAAACCGATGTCTGCATTCCTCTTTTTCCGGGTTTGCTCCGCGCATGCCCAGGGACTGATTCACTCCACCCGCGTATGATTTCTTGCCTTTGCCCGGCACTGACCTTCACAGTTCGGCTAAGTCAAGGTATTGCGCCCCAACGAACTCGCCCGCGTAAGCGATTCTCGCCATAGCGGGCATGCCCACCGTAAGCCGATTCTCATCGCAGCGGCACTCAGCGTCGGTTCTGCACTTGCCAAGACAACGCTAACACCGCCGCAAGGAATACGTCATGGGTAAGCGTTGATTTCACACGTTCTCTTGCAGCTCCGATGCATCGGGTTGTGATTCACCTCGCCTCGGCGAGTTCTTCGCCGGGCGCGCATCTTCGTCTCCGCGACGAGCTCCGTGCTCGGGCCGGATCACCTCGCCGAAGCGGCTCTTCGCCGGCGCAAGCTCCTACCGGGTACGTCTTCGCCTGGTCGTACTTTCTGGTTCCTTTAATGAGCTCCGTGCTCTGGGACTGGATCTCTTTACCTGGTTCCTTCGACGAGCTCTACGCTCTGGGACTGGGTCACCTTTCCCATTCGTATGCATTGTCTGCTCCTAGCACACGATCTACGTTTGGAGGCGCATCACCTTCGCTCCTGAGCATAACGTTTGCTCGAGAGCGCAATCTCTGTTTCCTCGGGCAAGCTCTAGCCCGAGAGGTGGTTTCTCTATTTCCCCTATCTTTTCCTAGGCATCTGAATGCCTGGATGCAGAACACGAGTCCGTCTCGCGACTTGCTATGTTCACTCTCCCGGAAGATCTGATCTTACCGGATGCGGTGGTACGCTCTTCACTACCAAGAAGTCAATCCCTCCTTGGTGACGTTCAGCCTCAAGGAGATGATTCACCTCACTTCTTTCGATTTCTATATCGAGGGCTGGGTACTCTGCTCGGACAGATGTCGTTCCCTGTTCGACGCAACAGAGTTGCTCGGCGCCGGACGAGTTTGTTCGGTCCCGAACGGGTCTTGCTCGGTTGAACCATAACCTGTTCGGTCGTTTGTTACATGCCTTTGTAGCAGAAAAAATACCCTCTTCGTGACTTTGAGTCTCAAGAGGACGACCCCACTCTAGTGAGTCCTTCCACTTGAGTCTCGGGGCTAGCTGTCAGGATTAGATCACGGCCCATTGCTATGGCCCACTCACGACGGCCCAATCGAATAACCTACGGGGCCCAGCTCCTTGGAAGGTTCTATCGGCCCATATGCATCTGCCGAACGCCTTCTGGTGGCGTGGTGCGTAGTAGCCAAGGAATCGTGTTTGAGTCCTACTCGAACAAGAGTTCTGCATGGCTACGTGAAGACCCGGACGTTGGTTTCCCAGATTGGAATAGAAGTCGTGATCCCCAAGAATTGGAGTATACCTTATCTACCTCGGGATGTATTTGGCATGTATGAGTTCGTTACAAACTCGTAGTTAGCCCGGCCCAATTATCCCTTGATAGGTCGGTTTACTCAGCACTATATAAACAGAGCCCCTACGGCGTGTTAAGGGGGCCTAGTAATCATCTTATAGCTTATCGCGCACTTGTACACCCATAATCTCGCCGAGACTTGTTCGTCTCGCCGAGCCACCTCTTGTATTCATCTCTGATATATAAGAAAGGCTGGACGTAGGGCTATTATCTCTCCCGAGAGGCCTGAACCAGGATAAAAACCCATGTCTCCTGTTCGTTGCTGTTCGTGGTTGTTCGGCGTGTCTCCTATCTCAATCTTAAAGAACCTTAGCGACTTGAGATCGATATCTCAACCGTCGACACCTATGCTCCTGTTAATAGACATGACTCCATGAAAATTCTTGTTGCATTCAAGCTGTTTCAAATGGATGTCAGAAGTGCTTTCCTGAATGGATATATTTAGAAGGAAGTATATGTTAAGCAACCTCATATGTATGATGATTCAAGGTATACTAATCATGTAAATAAGCTTGATAAGGCTCCATATGGGCTCAAACAAGCACCTAGGGTCTGGTATGAGAGACTGAAAACTTACCTGGTGAGCAATGGGTTAGGTAGATCAGACCTTGTTTACCCGAAGGATTGGTGCGAGTCTATGTGGATGACATAATCTTTGGTGGTTCCTCTTCTGCTCTTGTTTCTGAGTTCTCAGATGTGACGAGCTCGAAATTTGAGATGAGCATGATGAGGGAACTCAATTTCTTCTTGGGTTTTCAATTTAGACAAACACCGGAGGGCACTTTCCTTCATCAAAGTAAATACACCAAATACCTGCTGAGTCGGTTTGCGATGGCTGATTGCAAGCCAGTCTCAACTTCGATGGCGACCACCACAGCCTTAGTGACTAATGAGAATGATGAACCAGTCGACCAGATGGAGTATCATAGCATGATTGGCTCCTTACTCTACCCCACCTCTTCCTGGCCGGACATATATTGCTATGTGTTTTTGTGCCCGCTTTCAGGCTTCACCTAGAGTGTCCCACCTTCAGACGATGAAACGGATCTTCCACTATCTCCATGCGACAGCAGACTTTGGCCTTTGGTTCTATGTTGCCTCTTGCCTATCTGTTAAAGTCTTCTCAGATGCGGACGTTGCTGGCTACAGGATAGACAGGAAAAACACTTTTGGCACTTGCCAATTTCTTGGCACTTCTCTTGTTTCTTGATCCTCTAGGAAGCAGTCGAGTGTACCACAGTCTGCTGCTAAGGCTGAGTACATTGCCGCTGCTAGCTGTTGCAGTCAGGTGATCTGGTTGTGCTTTACCTTGAAGGAGTTCGGGTTGGTTTAAGAAAGTGTGACACTCCTTTGTGGCAACACTTTAGGAAAAATCACATTCACGTGAGATATCACTTTCTTAGAGCATCTCCAAGAGTTTTAGTAAAAATGGAACCCTATATTGCATTATAGGTACTCCGTAAAATATTTTAGGACCTCAAAAAATATATCAACTCCAAAAATCAACCCTAAAACATATATGTATCCACTTAATTATTGTCCATTTATTGCTCCTAAAACATAGTAAAACCAAATATATGGCTTGACATTTGAGTTGCCATGTTTAGCAACTTCTCTTAGAGCCCCAAGCTTTTTATGGCTTTTTGTTGAGATAGGATTCATTGTTGGAGTTTATTTTTTTGAAAAGTCCCAAAATATAGAGATAGCAACCCATAAAGGGCTTCTCTTAGAGATGCTCTTAGAGACCATGTGGGAAAGGGTGATATTGTACCGCAATTTGTGGACACTGATCACCAGTTGTCTGATATCTTCCCCAAGCCACTGGATAAGGCTTGGTTTGAGGATCTTCGGGGAGAGATTGGGCTGGTGAGCTTAGTAAGCCTATCTTGACGGGGAGCTGTCTATTATACTATATGTAATATATTTTTACTGCTTTCCCTGCATTGCATCTAGGGTGCATTTGGGCTTGGTTAGTCTGTCTTAGGCTGTCAGCACACTCTTCACTTAGAGTTCTGGCGTGCTTTGGCACGGATCTATCATCTCGTGTTTAGGTTGCTATCATGCGTAATAGTCAGTTTTCTCTCATCTAGCTAGATAGAGTTCTCACAGTCTTATAGCTCTATCAGATGCACTCTGGGTATATAGGGTCTGTGTCAAAGTCTCTAGTATCCAAGATGTAGTGCTATCTTCCCTTGTAAGACGCGTGGGGTAGATGAAATCGAGTCTGAGATTGAGTGTTTTTTCTTATTCCTACCTTAATCTTTGTAAAAGGCCCGGTGCATTTTTTGGTTTTCTGACTCCTTATTCATTGTTGTTGTTTTCATGCACATTCTTTTGGTATGAAACTATTGACTCACTTGTTGAGGGAGAGTTTTCGGGTAACTTTGCATTAGCATATAAACTTATTTTTGTTTTTTTCGAGCTTTGTCTTTTTATGCTTTTAAATTTAGCCTTGGTAAAATGTCTTTGCTATTATCATCATAGTTTGTGCTAGCTGGTTAAATGGATAGCGAAGTTAAAAAATGCAAATGTTTTGATTTTTCCAAAATAGTTGTGGCTTGAGATCTTCACTTGGCAAGCGTTGTTGCTTAGTGAGCTTATTGCGGTTTTCGTTTAGTCATTCTTGCAACTTGATGAAATATTTTGTTATCCAAAATATTTTTCTCATGTAAATGGAAAAAATGCAATTTATTGTTTTTGATAATTTCACCAATTATTATTCATGAAACGGCTTGCCATTGCACAAAAGAGACATGAATTTGGAAGGAAATTGAATAGCCATTAGTTTGAAAGCCTTGAATTTCTCTTTTAAAATCAAGCAAACAAAACATTTGCAAAATTTGATGAATACAAAAAAAGAAAAATGCTAATTAGTTGAGTTATCGTGTTGTGCTAATTAGATTTCAAAAGGTTGCTTGTGGTGTGCTATTGGTGCCGTATTGGTGTCTCCTTGGGTCTTGGAACTTGCTTTGTGTATCTCACCCACGGTTGACAAAACCGCGGGTTAACCTTGGTTAACCGCGGCTAACCGTGCCTCCGCGGGGGCTCGGTTCGGTAAACCGGTGGTTTAGGGTTTAGGGGTTTGGGCAAAATTCGTTTAAATAAATTTTGAATGTAAAATATACATAAAATTTTTAAAAATACTATTATTCATTATAAGCATTTTGGCTTAAACAAAATTTTAAAAATCAAATTTCTAATGTATATTTTAAAGAATTTTACCAATTTTCATCGATTTTCACCTATTTTGACATTTTTCACGAAACATGACTAATCATGAAAAACCGCCAGTTAATCGCTAAAAACCATGACTAACATGAAAGAAAACCAGTGACCCTAATTTTGCATTTAGGGTAAAAATCATCTGAAAACCGTATAATCATGTTAACAAACTCCATGTGATGAGCGGTTTGGAGCTTCTCCGCGGTTTTGTAAACCCTTCTCACCACGTATTACAAAAATGAAAATCGATTTACTAGCATCTATTGAACTTGATAGCACCAACCTTCCATTTGAATAGTTCCAAGCATCTTTCGCTTGTGCTTCATGTTTAATTGGATAATTGTCAAAACTCTTTGGGGTTGCATGTGCATTGCATATTGCATTTTGTTCTTCTCACTAATTATTGATGCCTATATTACCAAAAGGGGGAGATTCGTTCAAAAATGGCATCAAATAATTCCAATATGAAAATGGTAAGATTTTACCATTGGGAGAATTTGATTCTCCTGTCCTGGATATGGCAAACAATTGCTTCAATTTTTTGATCCAAGCATAACCTGGCATTTCCAAATGCTTTTTGTTTTTCATTTTGAAAACTCCAAAATCCTTTATGAAAAGGTTTGTTAATATATTCCTCGAGGGGGAGTGTTGAGATCCAAGTGGAGGATACCCCGATGTTGTGATGAATATTTGTGACGTTGTATTACTTTGGTGAGATTTTGAAGTACTTTGGTATAGCATTGGTCGAAACGGGCGCGAAATTTGAAACGGTGTCCGGTGATCACCAGACCGTGTCCGATGGTTTTGTGTCAAGGCAGTTGTTGTAACTAAGGTGTCCGGTGATCACCAGACCGTGTCTGATGGTTTTGTGTCAAGGCAGTTATTGTGACTAATTGATTTCCGATGATTGTGATGAACATGATTTTCGATGTTGATGATGTTTGTGAAGCTAAACTTGCTAGGAAGGTAAGCGTTTTGGTTTGGACTCATCTACGTGATGCAAAAGCGGTGGAGTGCGTGGTTGTATTTGTTAGTGGAAGCGAATCGAGCTTCGGCATCGAGCGTCAGACGACGGATGAAGCTTTGCCGCGGAAAGGATCAGAGACAGCTGGAGGCTGGTAGTCGGTCATTTGATAGCGAAGCGGGATTGACTGGTGGGCCTAGGCGTGAACTGGCGACTATGATGCTTCGAGGATGCTCCCAGAGGAATATGGCGCAAATATTTCTTGTCGGGAGAGAGTTACAAGGTGTGTGTATCACCCCTGAGGCTATAAATATAGGGGGATGGGAGCACCTCCTTCTCACTGTTTGAGTTAGAAATTGGGAGAGAGTGGGTGGTACCTATGAGTGCTTGTTGTCGTGAGAGTGGCTTGTAATCTTTCAACTATATATGCAATTAAACCTCCGTTCATCAAGTTCCTGGCTTGTTCTTGGTAGTTCATATGTTTTGATCTTGTTGTTTTGGTGGTTTTTGTTGCAACTAGTTTATTTTCCTCCTCTTCTTCTTTATGCTTCTGATACACGATGTATTGAGAGTGTTCATATGGTTTTACATCTCTTTGACACCCTAAGATTGACTAGAGATCAAGTTTTTCATCAGTTTGCAAATCTGTCTAAAATTTGTTCTTCGCACCGCAATTAGCATTTGAATTTTAGAAAAATCATTTTTGAGTGTTTATTGTTGGAGTATGTGCGTGACTCACTTATCTATCTACTGTAAAAATTTGGAGTCATGTTCTTACACCGTTTGGGAGTAATGCGGTGAACATCGAGCTCAAAACTTTCTGCTCAATGATCCTGACAGCTTTTGGTGTTTGAGTTTTCTTGATTTTTCTGCAAGGAGTTTTGAGGATATTTTTGGTAGAGTGCTTCACGACTCATTTGTGCATAGGGAGGAAACTTCCCACAAATTTTTATGTACCCGAAACTCACCTTTTCTCTGTTCCAAGTGAGAACAAATTCTGAAGAATCTGCTTTTGCTTTTTTGAAAGTGGCTTTTGTGATTTGGCTTGATGTGTTTTAATAAAGCAAGATTTGAATTGATACCTTTTCTTTTTTAACACTTGCAAAAAGGATTGTGATTGAAAAAAAATCCCCACATATTCCATGGCTCTCACGCTAGGGGTACACATAGTTGTCGAAGCTGTTCGTGTTTAGAGAGGATGGTGAGTTCGAGGAGCACCGTTCCGAAGAAAAATTTGCAAGGCTCCCATTCACCCCATTTCGTCGCCGTAGCAAGTTTTCAGGGACGACGAAGTGTCGTGATATGGGTTTCTCAACTTCCAGGCGAAGCGAAGCGGCCCTTAGGGGTGGTGAAGCGGTGCTCCCTGACTAGCGCCTCCATGAGGATGAAGCAGTGCTCCAAAGCACCGTTGGCTCCATTCGCACACTGGATCAGCTAGAAGTGGCTCTTCATGGTGAGGATGAGGCCCATATCCTGTTGATACGCCGGATTCGGGAGAAGCTTAGCTTGAGTGACTTGGCCGTGGAATTTTGTTACTTCCGCATCGCCCCCCTCGCGCGCCATTGGGGAGCTCTGGTCAGTTATGAGGCGGGAGAGGATGGCGTCCTCCAGCTGGCCGTGCACCGGGAAGACAACCTAACTTCCATGGGGAGGGGTGACGTGGAGAAGGCCGCTTGCCGCCTTTTGGGAGACTAGAACGCTGCCGACGGTTGGGATATTGACCCAAGTCAACTAAGGTTCTTCAAGAGTGAGATAGGAGACACGCCGAACAACAACAAACAACAACGAACAGGAGACAGGGGTTTTTATCCTGGTTCAGGCCTCTCAGGAGAGATAATAGCCCTACGTCTAGCCTTTCTTATATATCAAAGATGAATACAAGAGGTGGCTTGGCGAGATGAACAAATCTCGGCAAGATTATGGGTGTACAGGAAGTATTATGCGACAATGCAAAGACCAGGTGCCCTCTACACGGCGTAGGGGCTCTGTTTATATAGTGCTGAGCAAACCGACCTACCGAGGGAATATCGGGCCGGGCTAACTGCGAGATCGTAACGAACTCATACATGCCAAATATATCCTGAGGTAGATAAGGTAGACTCCTAGTCTTGGGGATCACGACATCTATTCCAAATCCGGAAAACCACGTCCGGGTCTTCACGTAGCCGTGCAGAACTCTGTTCGAGTCGGACTCAAACACGAATTCTAGGCCGTTACGCACCATGCCGACCAAGAAGCTGTTCGGCAGGATGCATATGGGCCTGATAGAACCTTCTAGGGGACTGGGCCCTGGTAGGCTGTTCGATTGAGCCGTCAGGGAGTGGGCCATGGCAATGGGCCATAATTTTATCCCCGACAGCTAGCCCCCGAGACTCAAGTGGAAGGACTTACTAGAGTGGGGTCTTCCTCTTGAGACTCCAAGTCACGAAGAGGGAAATTATGCTGCTACAAGGACGAACAACAAATGACCGAACAGGTTTTGGCTCCACCGAACAGGACTTGTCCGGGATCTAATAAACCCGATCATTGCCGAGCAACTCTGTTGCGCCGAATAGGAAAACGCATCCATCCGAAAGCGAGCAGCACTCCACCCTCGGTATGACGCTGGAAAAAGTAGCCGTTGGCAGATCTCAACGGTAACTTCCGTTGCGCAGTGAAAACAACCGACCGTTTTTACCTAGCCGTTGCAGTAAAAACTAGCCGTTTTGTGGCAAAAAACCGTTGCAAGGCTGCTGATACGGGCCTATAAAAGCTCTAAAGCCGCCTGCGGCTAGCCACTTCTGCTCTCACGCCTTTCCTTCCCAAGCCCTAATTCCAACCGCGCCCAGCATCAAAGAGCCAAACTCCACCTCAACCACCTCGCTCGTCCGATACAGGAACCGCTATGGCCAAGTTCGCAGGCACTAGCATGACCGAGGAGAACCTGAAGGTCTGGGAAGAGGAGGGCCACATCGACGCTGGCAGCTGGAGGCTGCCCGGGGAGGAGGAAACTCCGGAGCCGCTTAAGGGAGAGTTTGTCAACTTCGAACAATTCGCACTGTTCGGGTTGAGATCTCCCGAGAGCGACTTCGTCGAGGCTTTCTTCAACATCAGCGGATTGGAGGTGGCGAACCTCAATCCAAATTCGATCCTCCAGATGGCCGTCTTCGCACACCTGTGCGAGGGCTATCTAGGGGTTGATCCATCCGTGGGGCTGTTCCTCCACTATTACACAGTGACGAGGAGCAGCTCCGCCGCTTCGGCGCTCGGGTGCTATTACCTCAAGCTCCGGGCCACCATCGACGACGCGCCATACCCCCGTCCACCGCTGCTCGACTCAATGGGCGCGTGGTGGATGAGGTGGTTCTACACCAAGCGGAGCGACGACAGTAAGCTCGTCTTCACCGGGCAAGCTCCGGCGAAGGGGACACCAATGCCTCGGCCGGAGCTGTCCAACGAGGACTGCTACCTGACGCGGAAGATAGCCTCGCTCGTGGGCCTCGGGCTCACGGGCAGGGAGATCATCCGCGACTTCACGGCGAACAGAATCCGTCCGCTGCGGAGGCGATCCTACCCCTTCTACAAGATAGAAGGATGGGAAGACATCACAAGGGAGAGCACGGGTAAGTGCCTTTAAGACTCAACCTCTATTCGATGGTTTCATCCGAACAGGTACTGAGCGTTTTCTTCTGTTCGGGCAGAGCAACCAACTGACGCATGGGTCACCGAGCAGGTGGACTCCATGCTCAAGGCCGCGAAGAAGGACAGCGAGGTCACCGGCAAGGTGGCCTATACATGTCCTCGCAACGTGCTCGTCCGCACACCAGAGGTAACAAACCTTTACCCGCCCGGTTTCGCAAGACTTGCACGGCTAATTATGCTAACGTTCGCTTCTCAAACGAACAAGAGGACCAGCTGATCCTTAGAGGGAGCGTGGAGGAACTCTCCGGATCCGAAAAGGAGAAAGCGAGAAAGGGCAAGGCCAAGGCGGCCACGAAGCCCAGGGTGGCGGCTGAGCCGACGCGGAGCTCGCCGCGCCACGGCGGCCGCTAGCCATCAAAGAAGCCCCCCTGCGGTAGCGAAGCTCACCGAGCAGGCCAAGCAAGTGCGCGGCCAGCCGAGCGGGAAGCGACCAAGCCCCTCCCTCCTCAGCGAGCAAAGCGACGAAGAGGTAAGGACCATGACACTCTGGCTTAAATGCTATGCGCAGACTCACCCGGGCCATATGGCACGGCTGCAACAGGTCGCCGAACAGAGGAGGCTTGAAGAGGATGTTGCGCGTAAGGAAAGGCTTCTTGCGTTGCGCGAGAAGAGCGCTCAGCTCAGCAGGGAGCTGAGCTCGTCGCCACGAGCATCCGGAGGCCAAGGCGAACAAGAAGCTAAGGAGCCCCTGAGGAAAAGGCGGAAAGTTTTGGCGAAAAAGAGGAAGATCATACTCTCCGCGGCAGGTATGTACAAACGAATCTTACGACCTTATAACTTACCCGGCCGCGTAGGACTTAACACATTCCTTTTTACATCAGCCATCCAGGAGGAGATCGCCACGGACAACGTGGACGAGGCGATCGAGCAGTCCCTGCTGCCCGAGCACCTGCACGGTGCGTCATTGGCGATCTTGCGTTAGCCGATCTCAAGGACAAGCCGGCAACAGGAGCTTGTTCCGCCGCTCTGGCGAGCAACTCGACGCTACCGAAAGGCGCGATGGAGCGGCCGAGGAGGAGGAGGCGGCGCACGGCGCCACGGATAGCGGGGCCAAGGTGTTGGCTCCGCCAACTGCCCGAGGTGGGACCGAGCAGGCGGTCCTACCGGGCACTTCGTCGCAGGAGCAGCCCATTCCTGTGGCGACGGAGGTCATTGGCGAGCAAGGTGAAGGACCCGCAGCCAAGGAAGAAGAGAAAAGCCACGAGCAGGGAGTACAAGCTCCCCCGCCAGTGGAGGCACCGGCGTCGCCCAGAGGAGCGGCACCGATTTCACCCAAAGACGAGCGGGCGGAAGAAGAAAAGGAGAGGCAAGAGCGCGGGGCCGACAGCTCGCCTGCCGCGACTGCCCCAAGGCGAGCGCGTGCCCGCACGAGAAGGGCGAAGCGGAGAGATCGTCGCGCTGGCCTTATCCCGCACGGGCGAGGCTTCGTGACCCATGGTCTCGAAGATTGCCTGCGCCGGAGTCTGAAGCGTCGGCTCGGAAAGGTAATCTTCGAAACCGAAACTTTCTTCTGCTCGGGCTAAAACTGCCCAAGGCTTAATTTGGTCTTCTCTCTTTCAGTTCGTCGAGGGCACCATGGAGGACCTCGTGGAGGGCGTCACCGCGGAGCGCGCCGCCGTTATAGCGGGCTTCCAGGAGCATCTCCGGACGAGGGGACTCGAGGGAGAGCCCTCTGCACCACCAAGCCGGGCCTACCAAGGCAAAGGTGAGAAAGCTCAAGGCCCAGCTGACCGAGGAGAGGCAATCCTCCGGGGCTCTCCGTGAAGAGGCCGAGGAGCTTCGCGCGCAGGTCGCGGGGGCAGACGTCGCGGAGGGCAAGCAGGGCCGCACAAAGTGGCTCGAGGAACAACTCCACGACGTGTCCCAATGGCGGAGCCTGCTCGCGGCGGAGGTGAAGGACCTCAAGGCCCAGCTCACCGTAGAGAGGCTGACCGCCACGGAGCAGCTCAAGGCCGCCGAGCAGCGGATCAGTCAGAGCGAGGCTCTGTCCGACGAACTGCATGCTAAGACCGAAGAGGTCGAGGCTCTCCGTGCAGAGGCAGCAGAGCGGGCTCGGCTCAGCAAGGAGGAAACCGATCGTCTCCGAGCTAAGGCCAGGGAAGGATTCAAGGCGCAAGGAGAAGTCCTGCGCCTGAAGATAAAGATCGAGGCACTGAAGGAGCAGCTCGCTTCGAAGTAGAAGTAGGGTTGTACTCCTTGTGCCTGTAAATTTTTGGAAATGCAATAAAGATATGACTTTTGCACAACAAGACTCACCTTTTCCCTACAAAAAGAGCAGCAAAAAGACAAGAACGAATAGAAAACTAAGAGCAAAGGCACAACCAGCGCTAGAAAGTTTTAAGGAAAACTGGTAGAACGCTGAGCCTAACTCCCAGCCCCCGTTGTGCAGCTGCTCGAAAACCTGAGTTTGCAAACTCGAACAGGTGCACAAGAGAAAGAGCGACACCCTAGCCCCCGGTACGGATTGTGCTCGAAAACCTGAGTTTGCGAATTCGAGCACGTGTGTAGAGAGTTAGAGCGACACCCGTATCCTGATCGACTTGTTCCAAGAACTGCTCGGCGACGTAAGTTAGGCGATTCATAGGTTAACCGAACAAGGAAAGTGCCTCTGCCGCGGGGGGCTTACAAGAGCAGGCTTTGCCAAGTGGTTGTGCCATGAGCGGTAAGTGCCTCTGCCGCGGAGGGCTTACGAGAGCAGACTTAGCCGCGAGGCGAGAAAGCCTTTTTATGCAATCTTGAGTTTAGGAACTTGTTTAAACTAGATACGAGCAGGAAAAAAAACCTTAAGCATGCGGAGCCAAGTGTTCGCAAGGCCGGGCAGCCATCAAGTGTTACCAGAAAGAGGGTGGTCTAAGAAGACAGAGATGTGGAAAGGGCCGCAGGGGGCCACGAAAATTCACTGTTTATTGGATTGAACTTTACATGGCGGCCCAAGAGACTTGGACGAACAAAGGCGCGAAGTTTGACAAAAAGCGCGAAGCTAAGCAAACACACGAAAGACCTACACAAAGAACTTACGAAGCTGGTCGATGTTCCAAGTGCTGGTCAGCTCTCTCCCGTCCTCCATTGCCAGGCGAACAGCCCCCGGGTGAGCAGTAGAAACGACCGTGAACGGGCCCTCCCAACTGGGAGTTAGCTTGTTGGCATTGGACAAGTTCTGGATACGGCGCAGAACGAGGTCGCCCGCCTGCAAAGCCCTTGGTCGAACTGATTGGGCAGCGTGCCGGCGAAGAGCCTGCTGGTAGCGCGCCATTCTGACTTGTGCCCGGTCGCGTGTGCCTTCGAGGAGGTCGAGATCAAGTAGGCGCTCTTGCTCGTAGTCAACGAAGTTGACCGAGCTTGCACGAGGCGAGCCGAGTACTATTTCGGCGGGCAGGATGGCTTCCGCACCGTAGACCAATTGGAAAGGAGTTTCCCCGGTTGCCCGACTGGCCGCGGTGCGGACTGCCCAGAGGACGGAAGGAACTTCATCAACCCAGGCCTTGTTGTGCTTGCGGAGTGCCGTGAACACGCGCCGTTTGATACCCTGGACGATCTGTCCGTTAGCTCGCTCGACTGCTCCATTGCTCTGTGGATGTGCCACAGAGGCAAAACAGACCTTGGTGCCTAGCTGTTTGCAGTATTCCTGGAATAGCTCGCTTCGGAACTGGGTACCGCTATCGGTGATCAGCTTATGGGGATCCCAAAGCGCGTGACCACGTTGCTTTTGAAGAAGCGTACAGCCATTTTGGCATGAAGAGACGACACAGGCTCTGCCTCAATCCACTTTGTAAAAGTTTCGATGGCGACGAGCAAGTGTGTGTAGCACTTGTACCCCTTGGGGAACGGGCCGAGCAGATCCAGGCCCCATGTGGAGAAAGGCCATGACGGGGGGATCGTTTGGAGCTCTTGGGCGGGCTTATGTGCCTTCCGGGCATGAAATTGACAAGCTTTGCACTTAATCACTATGTTCCGGGCATCTTGTAACGCTGTAGGCCAGTAATAGCCCATGCGAAACGCTTTGCCGACCAAAGTTCTGAAGGAGGCGTGGTTGCCACAGGCGCCCTCATGTATGTCCCTAAGAAGGAACAAACCCTCCTGTTGAGAGATGCACTTGGAGAGGACTCCTAGAGTACCTTGACGGTAAAGGATGCCGTCCACAAGCTTGTATGGACTAGCACGCCTTATAAGCCGAGAACACTCGGCTTCGTCTTCGGGCAGGGTCCCATCTGCTAGGTACCGGACAAATGGCGTTGTCCAGCTCGCAGCCTGCTCGATGACGGAGACAGCACCACCTGTCTCAGTTGCCTTGTCCGGAGACGTGATTGAGGGCTTGTGAAGGTGCTCGACGAGCACCCCTGCCGGAGCAGGATCACGTGAGGATCCAAACTTGGACAGCTGGTCGGCCAAAAATTTGTCCTTCCTGGGCACGAAGAGCACCTCGAAGAATCAAAAGTGCCGCTCCAACTTCCTCACTTCAACCAGGTATCGCGCCATTGAGTCATCGCAGCACTGATACTCCTTGTTGACCTGGTTGATGACCAGCTGTTAATCTCCCTTCACAGTCAGCCGTTGGACCCCGAGCGACTTGCACGCTCTTAGTCCCGCGAGGAGGGCCTCGTACTCTGCAGCGTTGTTAGTCGCCGCAAAGTGTAGTTGAATAGTATACTGGAGTTGCTCTCCTTGAGGGGAGATGAGAACAAAACCAGCCCCCGAGTTTTCAGTGCGCGAGCCATCAAAAAACATGGTCCATAAGGGTTCATCAGGTTGCTTGGGAGCTTCACGGATTTGGGGCGGGTCCATTCAATGACAAAGTCGCCAAGACACAGGACTTAATAGCGATTCGGGCGACAAATGTAATATCGAATTCTGCTAATTCCATTGCCCACTTAGCTATACGTCCGCCAGCTTCCTTGTTCCTTAGGATTTCTCCAAGAGGGAATTTGGTTGGGACCAGTATTTGATGCGCCTGGAAATAGTGCTGAAGCTTCCTAGAGGAAATGAGCAAGGCGTAGAGCAACTTCTGGACCTCAGGGTAACGCTCCTTTGATCCGTGAAGCACCTAGCTCACGTAATAGATTGGTAGCTGGATGCTTTCCCTTTCAACCGTCAAGACCGCGCACACCGCTTGCGGCGTATAGCCAAGATAGAGCAAGAGCTGTTCGCCGTGTCGCGGGGTAGTTAAGACAGGTGGGTTGGACAGGTGTTGCTTAAGATCTTGGAAAGATCGATCAGCGTCCTCTGTTCACTCGAAGCCATTGTGCTTGCGCAGGGCCTTAAAGAAGGGCAGCCCGCGTTCGCCCTTACGGGAAATAAACCTGCTCAGAACAGCCATCCGTCCGGTGAGGCTCTGAACTTCCTTAACGGTAGTCGGAGCCTGCATATTTTCAATGGCCTCGATTTTTTCGGGGTTGGCAGAGATCCCTTGCGAACCAATTACATAACTGAGCAACATTCCAGATCGAACGCCAAAGGTACACTTCTCTAGATTTAATTTTATTCGATGCCTGGTGAGGTTACGAAACGTCTCGGCCAGGTCTTTTACATGATCTAGAGCATACTTGCTCTTTACAACTATGTCGTCGACATAGACCTCCAAGTTTCTTCCACGCTGTTCTGGGAAAGTCTTTTCCATTAAGCGCTGGAACGTGGCACCAGCATTGCGCAGACCGAAAGACATGGTCGTAGCGTAAAGTGCGAAGGGGTGATGAAGGCGCTTCTCTTCATCTCGGGAGATGCTTATTTGGTGATAACCGAAGTAAGCATCCAAAAAACTCAGGAGCTGGACATCCGTAGTCGCATCGACCAGCTGATCTATGCGAGGCAACGGGAAATTGTCCTTGGGACAAGCAGCGTTCAAATCTGTGTGATCAACACACATCCTCCACTTGCCGCCTTTCTTCTTTACAATGACAGGGTTGGCCAGCCAATCGGTGTGATCAACCTCGCTGATGAAACCAGCAGCGAGCAGCTTGCCAAGCTGATCTTTGATGCTCCCCTGCTTGAATTCTGAAAAGCAACGAAGCTTCTGGCGAACAGGCTTTTTGTCCTGCCGGATGGCCAGTTTGTGCTCGATAACCTCCCTTGGGACTCCGGGCATATCAGACGGTTCCTAGGCAAACACGTCTGCATTAGCTCGGAGGAAGGCTATGAGCTCGCTTTCCTATTTGGGGTCCAGATTGGCCCCCAGATGAACTGTCTTGGAGGAGTCATCCAGAGACAGCGGAACTTCCTTGGTCTATCCTCCTGGCTGAAGGGAAACCCTAGGGCGGCAGACTTGGTCTGCGGAACATCGGGGCCACGCGGCGGGAGCTGGTCGACCAGGGCAAGGGACTGCTCATCGCAATCGAGAGTGGCCTTATAGTTGCCCTTGACCGTTATCACACCGTTGGGACGCGGTATCTTCACGCAATGGTAAGCGTGGTGGGACACGGCCATGAACTTACCAAGTGATGGACGGCCCAAGATTGCGTTGTACGCAGATGGAAAGTCAACCACGTCAAACGTGATCAACTCTGTCCGGAAGTTGCTTGGACTGCCGAAGGTAACATGCAGAACAATCTGCCCCAACGGCCGGACAGCTTCTCCCGGGACAATGCCGTAGAAAGGCATCGCGACCTCTTTAAGTTTGGAGCGAGGAATCTGCATCTCGTCCAAGACCTTAGCAGAAAGCAAGTCCAGAGCGCTCCCGCCGTCAATCAAGACACGGCCAACTCTGGCGTTGCTGATGGTCGGAGCGACCACCAGTGGGAGCCGCTGGGGCTTGGTCATCCCAGTGGGGCAATCCTCCTGAGAGAAGGAGATGGGAACCTTGGTCCACTTCATTGATTCGGGCTGAGGTTTGCCCTTCTCAACGTTGTGGACCTCCCGAGCAGCTTCCTTGAGGCTGCACCGAGAGGTATAAGCCGAGGAGCCGCCGAAGATGACTGCGATATGGTTCACGGGTTCCTGATATTGATCATCGTCGTCCCGATCGCCACCATCGGCTTGGCGCTTGTCCTTGCCGGCATCACCTTTTTCGGGCAGGGTGGGCATTGGGCCCTTGCCATTATAGAAATCCTCGAGTTTTGCAGCCCAGGTCCTACAGTGGCGTGTATCATGCCCGTAGTGCTGGTGGAACTTGCAATATTGGTCACTTGGACCTTTCTTGCCTTGGTTGCCTCCCTGGGCGGGCTTCTTGCCCTTATAGTTATTGTAGGGCTTTTTCTGCCCATCCTTGAGAGGAGGCGTGCGATCTATACCAGCGACGGTATTGTTCGCATCACCCTTCTTTTTCTTCTGGGACTTCTTGTCACCAGGATTGTTACTGCTCTTCTTCTTCTCCTCCACACCAGTCAAGGGCGGCTTCGCCTTGTCGAACGCCTTCTTATACTGAACGCGCTCTGCCGCATTGGCATAGCGATCAGCCGCCTTGAACAGGTCGTTGGCGGTCCAGGTCTCATTGATCTCGAGATCCTAGGTGAGTCGCTCGTCGCGGACTCCGTTTTTAAAGGCGCAGACAACAGATTCATCCGAGATGTTCGGGATCGTGTTGCGAATCTTAATGAAACACTTCACGAAGTTGCGGAGGGTCTCCCCGTTCATCTGGATCATCTGGTGCAGATCGTCCTCCTTGCCTAGACGCACGTAACAGCTCTGGAAGTTAGCGATCAGAGCGTCACAAAGCTGGTTCCAAGAGCTAATGGAACCCTCTTGCTGATTAAACAGCCACGTCCGAACAGCGCCCTCAAGGACAGTCGGTAGGTAATTACCCATAACAAGCTCGTCACCCCCGGCCGCCATGATGGCCGTAGCGTAGATGGAAAGGAACTCCTCTGGGTTCTGGGCCCCATTGTACCACTCCATGTGTCCGGGCTTGAACTTTGAGGGCCATCGGACAGAGCGAAGCTCGTCAGAAAAGGCCCTGCAGCCCAAGGCATAAGACCGGCCACCTTCCCCGGCAGAACCTAGCCTTGAAAAGACGTTGGTCCTGTTGGTCGGCGGAATTCTAGCCGAGCGGGAGCTTTCTGCCTGGAGGAACTCTTTCCGAGATAAGCCTCCACGCTCCTTCCTCGTGGTCGCGACAACGTGTTCCTCGCGAGGGGATCGTCCATGATCGTCGCGTGCACGCTTGCCCTTGTGGTCGCGATGACTACGGGGACTTGGCGAGCGGCGGCGACCACGGGCAGCTTGCTCGTGGACAGTGATCCTCCGACGGTGACGGCGGTCACGCGGTCGATCGGATCGCTCGCTGTCCGAATCCATCCGGACAGGCTCGCCGCGCTGCCCGGATGAAGCTTCACCTATGGATTTAAGGCCTTCGGCCAGTTTCTCAAGGTGAGTAGCCACAGTATCGTCCACAAGGACGAGATTGTCCTGGTGAGCGGATCTGATTACGGTCGTCAGGGCCTGGAGCCGCTCCTGCTCGCCGATTAGTCTGATCTCGAGGCATCCGCGTCTTGCCCGATTGGAGTCTGGGCACGCGGGGATTCCGCCCGGGTAGGCTGAACTTATGCCGGGGGTCTTGGCGCAGGTGCGCGAGGCTGATCGCGTCACTGACGCTTGCGCTGATCGCCGATCTGCGCCAAGGTTTGATCGATGGATTCGTCCAAAGTGCGGCGAACAATATCTTGCTCGCGAGCAAATTGTGCGGCTCCATCTTGGTGTCGAGCGGAATTGACCCGCTCGATCTCTTCGGCCGCCGTGACCAGTGCAGGATCCCCTGAGGTCCCTGCACCAGCCATGTTGATGATGCGGTGGCCGTGCGTGTATGCGCTAGACGGCGTCATCACCGTGGTCGCCATAGGAAGAATCAACCGACATGGCCACGAATCCGATAGATCTAAACCAACAGAAAGATCGTCGGTTCAGATTCATCGTCGATGACGGAGCTCGACCGAGACCATCTCCGGCGATCCGAGACCTCTGTCTCGAATCTGAGACATCGATCTAGGCCAATAAGATCGATTCGAGCTGGCAGGGGAAGAAACATCCTGCCCTTCTGAGTCGTAGTTCTCAGGGAGAATCTCCGTATCGCTGATGGAGTTCGACATGCTCGATCTGCGGTCCCCACGGACGGCACCATCTGTCGACGGTTGGGATATTGACCCAAGTCAACTAAGGTTCTTCAAGAGTGAGATAGGAGACACGCCGAATAACAACGAACAACAACGAACAGGAGACAGGGGTTTTTATCCTGGTTCAGGCCTCTCAAGAGAGATAATAGCCCTACGTCCAGCCTTTCTTATATATCAAAAATAAATACAAGAGGTGGCTTGGCGAGATGAACAAATCTCGGCAAGATTATGGGTGTACAGGAAGTATTATGCGACAATGCAAAGACCAGGTGCCCTCTACACGCGCGTAGGGGCTCTGTTTATATAGTCTTGAGCAAACCGACCTCTGGGGAATATCGGCCGCTAATCATGAGATCGTGAATGAACTCATACATGCCAAATATATCCCGAGGTAGATAAGGTAGACTCTAGTCTTGGGGATCACGAGATCTATTCCAATCTGGGAACCACGTCCGGTCTTCACGTGGCCGTCTGAGTAACTCGCTCGAGTCGACTCAAACATTTAATCTCAGCTATTGACGCACCGTCTTAAGCCAAGAAGCTGCTTCGCGGGATGATATGGCTGATAAACCTTCCGCGGACGGGCCCAGAAAGCTGTTCGATCGTCTTGCGTCGTGGAGTGGGCCAAGAATGGGCCATAATTTTATCCCCGACAAACGCGAAGGAGCACGAGCGGCGTGTCAAAGCGGTGCGAGGGTCCTGATGCGAGAGGGTCGCCAACTGGGCAATGCGCTCCATCGGAGGACCAAATAGGACAGCTGGTCCTTTCGCCGCTCCCAAAGAAAAAAAGGGTGAGGGTCACTGCTGCGTTGCCTATCCGTGCCGTGGCACCTTCGTCCAGCAGCGACAGTAGCGGCAGCGGGGGGATGACAAGGAAAGGGTCGTCGGCGAAGGCGAGGAGGCAGATGAGAGCCGCGAGGTAAGCAACAACAGCCCTTCAGACCCACGGGGATCCTCTCCCTCGCACGAGGAGTCCAGTCGCAGGTGCACTTCTTCCCCAAGCCCGCGCAGGGGAGATGCTTTACCAGGCTCTTCCGCCCTTCGGGAGGAGTGGGTTGACACCCCTCCAACGGAGGTTGTTGAGGGAGAGGTCCCCACGCCTCACGGCGCCTCCCTCCGGGCGTCTTGCATCCAGTTTGCCGCCTCGGTCTTGGTGGATTTGGAGTCTGACGATGAGACGGAGGATCAAGCCCCCGTCCTACGAACGGTGTAGCTCCGTCTCCTTCTCCCCCTGAGACTTTGGCCGCAAGAGATGCGGATGCGGCGAAGGGGAGCGACGAGCACGCCCTTGCTAAGGAGGGCGGAGGCGACCCCGAAGCTCTTGACATCGGCGCCTTCGGAGGATCCCCCGCTGGAGCCCTGGGGGTTCCTAAAGAACTAACCTTGACCCCTCCAGTTTCTAGGACCGAGGGGGCTCCCGTCGCTCCAGCTATGTCCACGGTGGTGGTGACCACCCTAGACGTTCCGTTGGAACCTAGAGCTAGCTCTAGTTGTGGCTAAGTGACCCTGCACAGAACGATGGTTGACGCGCAAGCGTCTCGTTGACACCTCAGCCTTCAGACAAGGTACCTGCATGCCCGTCTCGGGGCTATTCATGCGCTTCAAGCACTAAGGAGGCAAGGAAGGTGATGGCGGAGGACAACTCCCGACTCCTCAAGGAGTGCGACCTCGCCTGCGTGCGGTCGCGGAGCTGAAGGAGGAGGTGGCCGGCGCTGTCCTTGTTCAGCGCGAACGTGATGAGGTGCTGCGCGAACTGGATGTGGGCCGTCTCGAGTGCGAGCTAAAGAAAGCTCAGGACCGCGTGGAGAAACAAAAGGTACTGCTGTAGGTGAAGGAAAGGGCTGGCGCTTCCATGAAGGAGAAGGTCCTGGCGGCATAGGAATCCGAGAGGAAGGCCGTTACCTCCACCAAAATTGACAGAGCGAGGTGCGCGATGGCGGAGGAGCGTTGCAAGGAGCTTCTTCTAAAGATGGAGGATCTAAATAGGGCCGTAGGTGAAGCACGCGAGGCTTTCCTCCGGGAGCTTCCCAAGCCTAGGATCGAGATCCCCGAGGCTCTTGCTTCGGCCGACTTGGAGGCGACAACGTTCATGAAGGAGGCTGCCCAATACACCTTATTAGCTGGGCGATCCTTCACGGCACACGCGGCGCTGGTGAGCGCACGAAGTGTTCTTCGTCTCTTGGATACCAACGGTTGCCCCATGTGGATGGGCTGGGGGCCCTTCCCATCCCTTCGGAGAAGTGCCCGGTCTCCCTCCTGCTCCGGCGCACCTGCGTCGCTCAGCAGCCAAGTTTTTCAAAGATTACTAGGGAGCCATGGTGAAGAAGCAGCACGGGACTCTGGCTACGTCCCTTTGTTTGTAAACACTTTACTAATCACAATGAAACCGGTTGCCCCCTCTTGTTTCTTCGCCCTACAATAACTGTGATTTTGGCAACTTAGCCTTCACTGGTATTTTAGAACGGTACACCCCTTCTCTGCGTACATCCCAAGGAAATTGTTTCCTTAGGAGTAAGAAGTACCTTCGGCACACACCAGATCCTCTAGCACCAAGGCGCTAGTCGCGGGCTTCGCTTCGAAAGGGGGTCGTGGGTGAGAACTTAGCACCGAAGAGGAGTGGCTAGGTGTCGGCCTCCTAGGTTGGGCTTAGCTTCGAGGGGCTAGGACTTAGCACCGGAGCGTGAGCCGTAGCGTGCCTTGAGCCCTGGGCCCCTGGGGCGCGAAGCGGCTAAGCGCCAGCCGCCTGGGGCGGGCTTTTCTTCGGGGGCCGAAGACTTAGCCCCTGAGTGAGCCCCGAGCCCCTGGGCACCTAGAGCGCGGAGCGGCTAGGTGCCGGCAACATGGGGCGGGCTTTTCTTCGGGGGGAGCACTTAGCACCGGAATGTGCCTCGAGCCCCTCTGCACCTGGGGCGCGGAGCGGCTAGGTGCCGGCCTCCTTGGGCAGGCTTTTCTTTGGGGCGCAAGGACTTAGTGCCGAAGCATGCCTTGAGCCCCTAGGCGCTTGGGGTGCGGAGCGGCTACGTGTCGGTCGCCTGCGGCGGGCTTTTCTTTGGGGGACGAGGACTTAGTGCCGGAGTGTGCCTCGAGCCCCTGGGCGCCTGGGGCGCAGAGCGGCTAGGTGCCGGTAGCTTTGGGCGGGCTTTTTTTGGGGGGCAATGAATTAGTGTCGTAGCGTGCATCGAGCCCTTGGGCGCCTGGGGCGCAGAGCGGCTAGGTGCCGACCGCCTAGGGCGGGCTTTTCTTCAGGGGGCGAGGACTTAGCGCTGTAGCGGCCCTCGAGCCCCTGGGTGCCTAGGGCATAGAGCATCTAGTTGCCGACCGCCTGGGGTGGGCTTTTCTTCGGGGGGAGAGGACTTAGCACCGAAGTGTGCTTCAAGCCCCTAGGTTCCTGGGGCGCGGAGCGGCTAGGTGCCGGCCGCTTGGGGCGGGCTTTTCTTCGTGGGTGAGGACTTAGCGCCGAAGCGTGCCTCAAGCCCTAGGGCGCCTGGGCGCAGAGCGGTTAGGGGCCGGATGCCTGGGGCGGGCCTTTTTCTAGGGGCGAGGACGTAGCGCCGAAGCGTGCCTCGAGCCCATGGGCGCCTGGGGCGGGCTTTTATTCGGGGGTCAAGGACTTAGCGCCGCAGCGTGTCTTGAGCCCCTGGGTGACTAGGGCGCGGAGCGGTGAGGTGCCGTCCGCCTGGGGCGAGCTTTTGTTAGCGGGGCGAGGACGTTTCTCCGAAGCATGCCTCAAGCCCCTAGGCGCCTAGGGTGCTAAGCGGCTAGGTGTCGGTCACCTGAGGCGGGCTTTTCTTCGGGGGCGAGGACTTACCGCCGGAGCGCCCGCTCGTCACTCCTTTGTGGCCTGGAACCCTCGAAGGGATGCCTTGGACTGTCAGGTCTTCGTCTTGGAGGTTTCTCGCGAGGAGCAGGCCTTCCGCTCTTTGAGTGGCCGTGGTGATCTTGCTCCGCCATCTAATTCACTCGCTTCCCCTTATCCCGAGGTCCTTCCTCCTTTCGTGTGGCCCTACCGGACCGTGAGGTCCCCTGTTGCTGCTCTTCTCCTCTCTTCTAGAGTGATGGGGACATTCTTTGGACTTCACCCGGTGGCTTCTCGTCAATGTGTCCTCCTCCACCCGGGCATACTCCATGTTGGAGAATAGCTCTTCCACCGTCTTCACCCCTTGCGAGCCAAGCGCTCTACAACTGGTCCCCCTCGAAGACCACAATTCATAGCATTGATGACAAGGTATCGCTGATTCCACTGATTTCGCACTTCATTTTGTTGAAGCGTTGGAAGAAGCTCTTCAAGGTCTCCCCCTCATGTTGCCGCACAGCATACAAGTTGCTCTCATCCTTCCCTTCGAAGTTCCCTTGGAAGTTGTTCTCCAGCTTTGCGCCGAGCTAGGACCAACAATAGATGGATGCCGGCTCGAGGGAGGAGTATCATGATAGCGCAATACCCTTGAGCGCCAATAGGACCCCTTCGCCTTGATATCTTCATCTCCTCTGACCGCCTCCATGGCGGTGTCGTAGACCCGGATAAACTCCCTCGGATCGGTCTTGCCTCCATATGGCTTGACAATGGGCATCTTGAAGATCCCAGGGGTGGGCCACTTCTTGGCTCGGAGCCATTGGCACAGAGGGTTGGGATCATTGTCTTGGGCCCGAGTCCCCCGGGACCACACTTCATCCTCTGTTCCCACGTCCTCACAGGGGCGAGGGTAGGATTGGAGCGCTCCTGGTGCACTTCATCCTTGAGAAGCTGCAGCTCCTCCGCCAGACGGGCATTGGCGTCGATGAGCGCCTGGATGGCTGGATCCAGGCCCCCCGTGGGCTAGGGCTGCCCTGGAGCGGCCTGGATGGGGGCTTGGGGAACTCCCCCCAACGGCCGATGTAGGGACCATCGGCTCCGCAGGGGCGAGGACCGCTAGTGCAGTTGGAGCGAGGGCTACTGGTGCGATGGGAGCGAGGTTTACCGACGACACAGGGACAGTAGGAGTCACAACAGCGGCAGTGTGCGGATTCACCACATTATTCCTTCGTGCACAAGGCTGAGACGCTGCTGGTGCTGCGCCCCCACCTCGGTGGCGGCTCCTGGGACATCTTCCTGCGGGGTGGAGCTTGGCACGGTGGAGTTGCCACCGGCGTTGGATCGAGAACCTCCGGCGGCGAAGGTTGAAGCCTTCTTGGTGTTTTCGGTGGGTTTTCTAGATTCACTCAGGTTCGCTCATGATGGTTTTTCGCTCAAATCCCCACGGATGGCGCTAGTGTCGTTGGCCTTGGCCAGACAACAAATTTCTAAGGGGCTTCCTCACAGAGCAACTAAGCGAGGCTCGCGAAGCAACTCGGGGAAGCTAAGCGATCATGGCGTAGCTAGCCTGTGAACTGTAGCTTGTCCTTTATTATTACGAGGGCCATCCTATTTGTAGTGGGGTCATTTTTACATTTCACGATACAACACCTAATCTGGGGGTAAAGCGAGGGAAAAGAGGTCTTTGCTAAAAAAAGGCCCCCTAACCCTTGACTCGCTCCCTTTAGCAGGGGCACCGAGGGAAAATCACCCTCGAAGCTGGGGCTAAGATCTAAGTACCCTTACGTTTCTATATTAAGTAGGGCTACAAGGGGGATTACAGGGGGACCCGGTTGTTACGCCCAGCTATCATATCCCTCTGCCACACGATGCTGGTTGTTACGGTCAGCTTTCATATCCCCCTGACACGAGATATGATTCCTACAGACTGTTGCAAACCGTACTTGTTGTCCCCTAGCCTTCTTGGTTCCCATGAAACTGCCTTCGCCTCATAGATTGGACTTAAGAGCCTTTGGTTCCAGGCGAGTTCTCCCCCCGGCAGCTCCCGCTCGCTGGTACTTGTCTCCTTCGCTCCGTCTTTGCCTCGCATCAAGGGGGCGAGGCTGCCTCTGGGCGTGCATCTCCTTCGCTCCGCCTTTGCTTCGCACCAGGGGGCGGGGCTTCCTCCGAGTGGGCACCTCATGTGCTCCTCTGGCTCGAGGTTGGTTCACCTCTCTCTTCAATTGAGATAGCTCCAATTGAAGGAGGGCCCTGCTCACTAGCCCTAGGGCCGAATATGCTAGAGAAATGCTAGCGGAGAATAAGCTTGGCGTGGATACCAAGAGGGCTAGTTAAGATGATAATGTAAGTTTTTGCAATGGCTAACATTAGCTTCAAGGTGGAAAACATGGTGTTAGCATCACCCAGCTTAAGCCAAGTAATTCTGGAGTGCTGTCTCCATTTAATATTTTAAATCACCACTAGCCTGAGGATCTTGGTTTTGATGCCCTCATAGAGAACACACTCAAGAGGGGAGGGTAAATGGGATTCCATAGCATAATCAAGATGGATGACCTCCTTAGCAACCAGGAACTGCAACTTGGTGTCCCCATTGTGTGAGTGGTCTAGGAGCACAGAGCGGCTATAGATTGACGCAGCTATAAAATGAGGATTTGTAGGGGATCGACCGAAGGACAGGGTAATAGGTCCTTCCAGGATTGTTGAATGATGTCAAGGAAACTACGGACGCAGATCTAGTAGGCTTCAAAATGAAAGCTTCCATGGTGGCGACTGAGGGGCTCAACAGTAAGCAAAAAAGGGCAGTGGTTAGAGGAGCTCAACGAGAGAGAAGAAAGCCGGGAATCTGGAAAATGGAGATCCCAATCAACCATGCAAAACATCATATCCAGCTTAACTAAGGTCGGAAGGGCTTGCTCATTGCTCTTGGTGAAACGACGGCCTGAGATCTCTATCTATCGCAAGTGACAATTCTCGATGGTTGAACGGTAAAGGCCCATTAGACGTCTATTGATATTGAAATTGCTCGTCTGAAGCATGATAAAAGAGATTAAAATCACCCATTATGAGCCATGACTGCTAAAAGTGATTGTAGATACCCTAAATCTCATAGAGAAAGGCTTCCTTTTTTGAGTCATGATAGGCCCATAAACATTGGAAATAACCTAGGAGCGCTGGTCGACTAGGGAAGTGACCCTGGTGAAGATGGAAGAATCCAAAAGGAGGACCAACAAGATGATGACACTGCAGTGCTAGAAGAAAAGAATGCCACCACACGCCCCCATCGCAAACAATTGGAGGACCCCACTCAATCTGTGCGTGCAGATCTCCATAAGCAGATAAGGGGGCAAGTCATCAAGCTTGGACTCTTGTATCCCGAGAATGGTGGGGCTGTAGGTGTGCACGAGGACGGTGACAACATCGTGTTTGGCTGTCAAGTTAAGATCATGAACATTCAAACCGACGCTCTTCATAAGAAAACAAACTGAGCTTCAAGACCTCCTCCTGCAGGGGCAAGAGTGAGTCAAAATGAGAAACACTCGCGGGGAGAAGACTAAGCCTAAGCAGATGAACTATGAGGGAGGGATCCCCACGAAGAAGGCAGACCCCCGCTCTCGACAATACAAAGGCAAATATGACACAAGGCACACGCATAGTCATGAACCACACCACAAAACAACAAAGAATATATTGATCATAAGAAGGTAAAAAACACAAGCCCACACAGAAGTAGCAGGGGCTACACACTAGCACCTCCTCAGTCATGGCAGGGCCGAGGGACTGAAGCACCTCTAGGTTGGCCTTTAACAAGGTGACACATCTCAAAGACGACCATGATGGCCGAGGCATCCAACCGTGGATAGAAGGAGCACGACACGACTGCTAGGGCGTCCAACCCCAGCCTACGAGGAGTCATAGCCGGGCCGCCCAGTGAGGCAGAGCCAGGGTGCCGACCCAGGCTAAGGGAATCTGAACAGCGGTGGTCGTAGGGAGAGCGGTGACATGCAAATTGAGTCCGGGCACACCGCGACAGGGATCCCAATGTAGCGATGAAGGTGCTACCTTGTTGGCCAAAATGACCGAGGCGATGGCAGGGGGAGGGGAGTCGACCAGCAACACCTGACGACCAAGAGCTCAAGAAAGCTCCATGCCGAGGGCCAGAGCTTGGCTGCCTTGGTGAGGCAGAGCTAGGGGCAGCTAGCGACAAGGGCATCCACCTCTCAATCTTGGCACCTTTTCCTAACTGTACAATTTTGGTTTCTGAATTCTAGTTTTTGTTTTGGATTTGTCCTTCCCAAGCATACAGAAGTCGAAAGCAGCAGAAATTATGGCATTCCAACAAGTTAAGTTCCTTATACATGTACCCCGAATTTTGTTAACATTTACACTAAATTCTTGATTCAATAAGTGTTTTCATGTGCTTATTAACCTAGAATGATGGGAAGCCAAGGAAGGGGTAGGGAGTGAAGGCCCCTGAGCAGGCTACCCAACCACCACAGATTGTAGAAATAGCGCCGCAGTCATTGAAGACACTACTCGGGGATGGGAATGGCCACGACGGAAGAGGAAGAGGAAAGATCGTTGTTAGACCTCCGCTGAGCTCCATCAAGAATGGGTGGAAAGGGGGCTCACGGAGGGGAGATTTGGTGAGAAGTAATGGCGACACGGTGTGGAGCCACAACAGGGGGAGAGGAAGGAACGCTGGCCGACAAAGGCATGTCATCCTAGACAATGGGGCTCCAGAGCACCCAGTGGGGAGCAGGGGAGTTAGTTGGCGAGCAGGCCGAGTCGGGCACCGACCTCAATGAGGGCGTGGACATAGATGTCGGCATGGCAGGCCACAGTGGGAGGGTTGATGTGAACGCCGGCATGGCAGGCCACAAGGGAATAGTGAACATGGACACCGGAGAAGTCTGCGTGAAGGAGGAGGTCGGTGCTACCGAGGCGGTTGGAAATGAGGGCAGCCCCCTCTCATTCTTGGCACCTTTTCCTAACTGTACAATTTTGGTACCTGAATTCTAGTTTTTTTGTTTTGGATTTGTACCTTCCAGCCATGCAAAAGCCGAAAGCTGCGGAAATTATGTCATTCCAACAATTTAAGTTCCTTGTATATGTAGTGTATTTTTGTTAATGTTTACACTAAAATCCTCATTCGATAAGTGTTTTCATATGCTTATTATCTAGCAAGATGGAGCATATATAATCATACCCAATAGTAAAAAAGCATGCAATCATCAGGATAATTTAATAATGAAAATTTTGTCTAGAAGAATTTTTTCAATGCAAAGAAGATACTAGCATGTACCAAGTGAAATTTTTGAGAGGGGTTTGCAAAAGGCCAAGTGAGAAAGGTGTGAAGCTACGCACAGATCTCAATGTAACCAATGGTGAGAGATAAGCGAGAAATTCCATATATGAGATTTTTCATTATTGTCATGCAGGGAGACAAAATGTAATCATCAATGAGATCAAGTGGTGGTGCTCTAACAGTTGAGCTTTGATTGAGAGCTAGAGAACATGTTTTTAAGAGCTTCAAAAAATGGATCCAACTTTCAAGTTCTACCTCCATGGCAGCACAAGGGGATCAATTCCATCATCCTAGGGGTGTTATGGAATATCTGGCTTGAGAGGAACTCTAGAAACTTTTGTCAGATTTAGCATCCTGTAGTGGTTTTCACTGATGCTGTCAAACACGACCTCTACGTACCTGTGGGGATCAGCTGGAGTGGATATTAGAGGTGTAATGTAGGCAAGTTTTGCTAACCCAGACCTATTGGCTACAGGGTTGTAAATCCACCCCTCCCCTCGCCTCTCTCTCCTTTTTCCTTTCCTTCCTTTTATATTAGCATGTGTACCTCTCCTTTTAAATAGAAGACAATTCTCCTATTGATGTGAACACACAAAGGGCGGCACGATCTTCACGACAGCAGATACACGAATGAAGGATAACTAGCTTTATACTTGCCAAGGTTGGATGCGACCAAGTGACGGGGAGAGACGAACCGAAGCCTACTGAACTCCAACTCGATCTCTTGTTATGTCCACATCATTCTCCCTCTCTTGAAATGGAGTCATCCTCGACTCTGATGGTCCAAAGTAGGGGGATAGGTCGGATACGTTGAATGTTGAGCTGACCCCATATTCTTCAGGAAGATCAATCTGGTATGTGTTGTCATTAATCTTTTTGAGTACTTTGAAAGGGCCATCTGCTCTTGGCTGCAACTTGCTTTTGTGTTGTTCTAGAAAGCGTTCATTCCGAAGATGTACCCATACCATGTCACCTGGTTCAAATAGCATCTCTTTTCTCCCTTTGTTTGCTCGTTTCTCATACTGCCTTGTCATCTTCTCAATATTGTCCTTGGTCTTCAAGTGCAGTTTCTTTACGAGTTCAGCTCGCTCGCTTGCATCAAAATTGGTTTCTCCTGCAAAGGCAAAGCCAAAAGATCTATGGGAGCAGTTCATTTGAAACCATATACAATTTCAAAAGGACAAAAGTTTGTGGTCGAATGTGTTGCCCTATTATATACAAATTCTATGTGACGTAAACAATACTCTTACATTTTCAAGTTATTCTTTAAAATGGATCTCAACATCATAGATAGTGCTCGATTTACAACTTCGGTTTCACCGTCTGTTTGGGGGTGGCAAGTTGCAGAAAATAAAAATTTTGTTCCCAATTTCCTCCACAAAGTTTTCCAAAAACAACTTAAGAATTTCGTCTCTCTGTCTGAAACTATGGTTCGTGGTATACGATGCAACCTCAATACATCTCGAAAGAACAAGTCAGCGATGTGTGAAGCATCATTGCTTTTGTTACATGGAATGAAGTGTGCCATCTTGCTAAATCTATCGACCACGACAACAACAGAATCACTCCCTCTCTTTGTCCGTGGCAACCCAAGAACAAAATCCATTGATATGCTCTCCCATGGTGCATTAGGAATTGGTAAAGACGAGTATAAACTGTCGGGGATAAAATCACGGCCCATTGCCATGGCCCACTCCTTGATGGCCCAACCGAACAGCCCACTAGGGTCCAGCTCCCTAGAAGGTTCTATCAAGCCCGTGTGCATCCGGCCGAACAGCCTCCTGGCTGGCACGGTGTGTAACGGCCTAGGAATCGTGTTTGAGTCCGACTCGAACAAAGTTCTGCACGGCTACGTGAAGACCCGGACGTAGGTTTCCCGGATTGGAGCAGATGTCGTGATCCCCAAGAATTGGAGTATGCCTTATCTACCTCGAAATGTATTTGGCATGATCGAATTCGTTACGATCTCGTAGTTAGCCCTGTCCGATTATCCCTCGGTAGGTGGGTTATCCAACACTATATAAACAGGATCCCTGCAGCGTGTTGAGGGGTCAATCCAGCACCTGATCTTACGCCAGGAGATCAACACTTAGCGTATTGTTATTTCCTGTACACCCATAATCTCGCCGAGACCTGTTTGTCTCGTCGAGCTTCCACCTTGTAATCCTCTTTGATATAAAGAAAGGCTGGACGTAGGGCTATTATCTCCATGAGAGGCCTGAACCAGGATAAAAACCCTGTGTCTCCCTGTTCGCCGTTGATCGTTGTTTGCCTTGCTCGGCAAGTCTTCTATCTCCCTTCTCAAGAACCTTAGTTGACTTGGGTCCGATATCCCAATCGTCGACATAAACCATGAGGGTTTGAGCGTGACTTAGCTTTGTGACATATCTCGCACCACAACACGTAGCATTCCACATCTCGTCGCAGCTTTGGCCAAAAGAAATGATCAGTGAGTACGTTCTTAGTTTTCTTGGTGGTGCTGAAATGTCCCATAAGACCACCTGCATGGGCTTCCTGCACAAGCATCAAACGAACAGAACAATATGGAATGCAAAGCTTGTTAGAGCAAAACAAAAACCCATCATCCCTGCCCTTGCCATCTCAACATTTGGAGTAAGGTTTAGCAAAATATCAATCATTAGCATACAAGTCCTGGATACGTTCTGGCCCAAGAATTTTAGCATCAAGCTGATAAAGTAAAGCATGGCATCTAGACAATGCATCGACTACGACATTGTCCTTCCCTTTCTTATACATGACAACATAGGGAAAAGACTCTAAATTCACTCCATTTAGCATGTCTTTGGTTCAGTTTTAGTTTCCATTTAAGATGTTTCAAAGATTCATGTTCCGAATGTATGACAGTTTTTTAGGCAAGAGATAATGTTGCCAAGTTTCGAAACTCCTAACAAGAGCATATAATTCTTTATCATAAATAGAAGAGTTGAGAGTTGGACCACTTAGCTTCTCACTTAAGTATGCAATAGGTCGTCGCTCTTGCATGAGAACTCCACCAATCCCCACACCACTTGGATCACATTCAATCTTGAAAATCTTTCCGAAATCAGGAAGTGCAAGGAGTGGTGCTGTTGTTAATTTTGATTTGAGATCTTCAAAGGCCTTTTGTTGTGCTTCGTTCCAATGGAAAGGTGCTCCATTCTTGGTCAATTCATTGTTGGGGCAGCAATGGTGCTAAAGTCTTGCACAAACCGACGATAAAAGCTAGCATGTCCAAGAAAGCTCCACACCTGGCTCACGTTTTGCGGAGGCAGTCACTCACGAATAGCTTTGATCTTTTCTTCATCCACCTCCACTCCTTGACCTGAAACAACAAAATCAAGAAAAACTACCTTGTCGGTGGAGAAAGTGCACTTGGCAAGGTTAACATACAAGCATTCTTTTCACAAAACAGCAAGCACACATTTTATATATCCGATACGCTCTTCTAAAGACTTGCTGTAAATCAGGATATCATCAAAGTAAACAACAACAAATTTTCCAATAAAATCTCTAAGCACATGATTCATCAATCTCATAAAAGTGCTAGGTGCATTTGTCAATCCAAAAGGCATAACAAGCCATTCATACAAGCCAAGTTTTGTTTTGAAAGCAGTTTTCCGTTCATCACCCTCTTTCATTCGGATTTGGTGATATCTACTGCGCAAGCCAATTTTTGTGAAAATAGTAGCACCACTAAGTTTATCAAGCATGTCATCAAGTCTAGGAATTGGATGCCTATAGCAAACAGTTATTTTCTTGATGGCTCGACAATCAACACACATTCGCCACAATCCATCTTTCTTTGGAACTAAAAGTACAGTAACAGCACAGGGTGAAAGGCTTTCTCTTACGTAGCCTTTGGTGAGTAAATCTTGTACTTGGCACTAGATCTCCTTTATTTCTTCTGGGTTGGTGTGGTACGGTGGTCAGTTTGGAAGTGGAGTACTAGGAACATGATCTATTTGATGCTCAATGCCTCTCTTTGGTGGCAGCCCTGGTGGCACTTCAGCGGGAAAGACATCTGCGTAGTCCGGCAAAACATCAAAAACAACTCTAGCAAAACATCAAAAACAACACTAGGCAAGGTAGGAGGTAAGTCGTTAGTCGAAAGACAGTTGTTCTTGCACAAGAGTACAAAGAACTTAGCATTAGGTTCACTCAATTCTTTTAAATCCCCCTTCCTAGCCAACATCACTAATCCCTCTTTTCCCTTTGGCTTGGTTCTCTATGGCTATGGAGTTTCATTTGGCTTTGGGTTCACTTGCTCACTATGTTTGTGGCTCTCACTCAAGTGTTTCTCACTCTCGCTGTTTTCTTTTATGATCATCCTTCACTATTTTTTCTGGTATTAAAGGAAGCAAAGTGATGCGCTCTCCTTTGTACGTGAGAACGACCTTATTGGCTTGGCCATAAATCTGAAAACTTCATGATCATATAACCAAGGTCTTCCCAATAGTAACTAGCATGTTTGCATCGGTACCCCATCACAAACCACCTTGACCCTGGTACTTTCCAACAGAGAAAGGAACGGTTACAATGTTGTTTACTCGCAACACTCCACAATTATTAAGCCACTGCATCTTATATGGGGTAGGGTGACGTCGCTGTTTTAACCCCAATCTCTCAACCAATTCTTGGCTAGCAATGTTATTGCCGCTACCATTATCAACAATAATGCTGCACAGCTTGTGTTTAATCATGCCTCGGGTGTGAAAAAAATTATGCCGTTGCCCACTCTCCTCCTTTGCAACATTCACACTGAGAACTCGGTGAGAAATTAAACAATTGTTGTCATCCATATCAGCTTGGATCTCATTCTTACCACTACTCAATGCCTCCTCTTATGGAGCATCTTCCTCTAGATCACTTTTAGATTCCCAATCACCATGCTCATTAAAAAAACATGGTCCTTCGAGTAGGACATTCATCAGCAATGTGACCATGACCTTTGCACTTATGACACACAATTGCTCGGCTATGCGATGAGGATGCAGCAACCGATGCTACAGAGGGTGCTGCTGTACTTGCAGCTGGACAATGATTATCTTGGTGAGGCATGGGTGATGAAACCGAAGAAATAACTGACTTTGAAGATTGATAAGATGGGGAGAGCTTTGAAGTAGCACCCCTCTCTACTGGACCCGCTTGTTGACACCTCCAAGGAGCTGAAATAGATCGATTCCCATACGATCGACCACATCCTTCTTACTGAATTTTTCTCTCAGCGCACATAGCTTGGTCAAGAAGTGTTTGTAAGCAGTTGTATGGAAACATTTCAACAAACCCAGAAATTTCATCATTGAGACCATGTAAAACTCTTGCCATTTTTTATTCAACGTCTTCTCTAATTCCCGCTTGAACCAAAAGTAATTCCATCTCCTTATAGTACTCATCCACCAAAAGAGACCCTTGTTGCAAAGGTCACGCCGATAACTTGACGGTACAAAGCGTCTTCTCATTACTTGTTTAATCTCAGGCCATGTGCTGATATGATCACACCCCAATACAAGTTAATTCTCTTGTATTTGATTCCACCAAGTGAGAGCATATCCAGAAAATTCAACGGAAGCAAGATTGACTCGCCTCTGATCGGAAAGGTTGTGTACTCCAAAAATCCGATCGCATTGTTCCTCCCACTCAAGATATGCATCCAGGGTCTCCTTTCCAGTAAACTTTGGCACGCTCAACTTGATTCGAGCAATGCCATCCGGGTCATCTCTGTTGCGATAGTCTCGAGCGTATCCTCTACCAACATGAGCAGCACCTCGTCGGTGAGCTTGCTGCTGTCCAAACCGTCTACGTTCTGCAATGGGACTCTCATTATCATCATACTCTTCTTCGTGGTCATGATCTTCTTGGATTTCTTCGTCATCAAAGCGCACACGGGGGTCAAAGCCTCCCCTGCGATCTCCTCCTCGCTGCCCAACATGAGCAACCATGTTGTGGTCATGCCTCGCAGCACAACCACCACCTCTGTGATCATCTCCAAGTTGGTCTTCAAACTCGTCTTCAACGCCTCCCACTGAATTTTCATCACCAATTTCATCATGGGCACTGGCACGGCCATGATTCCTACCACCTCCTGCTGGTAGACGATCATTGAACGTTCTTTCCATAGCCTCCAGCAGCGTGTTCTCTAACTGTTGGAACTCAGCACGTGCAACCGGGGGTTCTTGTTCTCCATGGTTACTACCATGAACACTCGATTCAGACCCTGCCATGTTAGTTCAAGCAAAAACAAGAGGGATGGCGGAGTAGGTAAAAAATTTGTGGAATCTCACAATCCGTCAATCCCACCTCTTACTTGCCAAAGTTCTTACACGTTCTAATGAACCGTGAGTGTGCAATAGTAGCAGTACCACAGTTGTGATTCCATGATCGAAAGGATTAGAAGTCGAGATTTCCGGCTACGGGTTTTGGTGGAACTTGGAGGGCTGATCAAGGAGGGGAAAAAAAATACTATAATCAAGTGTCGTATCCCACAAAGAGAATGTGTAAATAAAAAAGTTGCTGCCCGATGCACCAAAGGTCCAAGAATATAAAATCTGAAACCTGCAATTGTGCAAACCGCAACACAAACCCCTTTTCAGTTACTTTTTCTCTCTCTTTTTTTCTTCTGATTAGTCACTCCTTATTTCTCTTCTTTTCAGTTCTTTTTTTTACTCACTATTTTTTAAGCACTAAACAACAAACACATGATTACAATTGGGGAGTGCGGACAACAAAATAGGATGAACATGGTGCAAGATAAAGATGGTGACCAACAACTAGATGCAGAAACACGACACATGATTGATGGTATTTGATTAAAGGCTCAGTATTTTTTTTTTGATCTGGACTCTAGGGTTGGAAAAAAATGATGAACACAAGAGCAAGTGATAAACTGGATGCTGATATGAGGAAGATGGTGATACCTACCGTGACAACGAAAGCTCTGATACCAATTGATGCGAACACACAAAGGGCGGCCCGATCTTCACGACAGTAGATACACGAATGAAGGATAGCTAGTTGCGAACAGCTGGGATAACTAGCTTTATACCCACCAAGGTTGGATGCAACCAAGTGACGGGGAGAGATGAACCGAAGCCTGCTGAACTCCAACCCGGTCTCCGAACGATCACAGAACCACAAGCCGAAACTTGTCGGGGATTAAATCACGGCCCATTGCCATGGCCCACTCCCTGACGGCCCAATCGAACAGCCTACCAGGGCCCAGCTCCCTGGAAGGTTCTATCAGGCCCATGTGCATCCTGCCGAACAGCTTCCTGGCTGGCACGGTGCGTAACGACCTAGAATTCGTGTTTGAGTCCAACTCGAACAAGAGTTCTACACGGCTACGTGAAGACCCGGACGTGGTTTCCCGGATTGGAATAGAAGTCGTGATCCCCAAGAATTGGAGTATACCTTATCTACCTCGGGATATATTTGGCATGTCGAGTTCGTTACGATCTCGTGGTTAGCCCGGTCCGATATTCCCTCGGTAGGTCGGTTTGCACCGCACTATATAAACTAAGCCCCTACGGTGTTTAGGGGGGCATCTGACACGAGTTTACGCATCTGGCGTCTCATAGGCACCTGATCTTCGCATCGTCGCACTTGTACACCCATAATCTCGCCGAGACTTGTTCGTCTCGCCGAGCCACCTCTTGTAATCATCTCTGATATATAAGAAAGGCTGGACGTAGGGCTATTATCTCTCCCGAGAGGCCTGAACCAGGATAAAAACCCTTGTCTCCCTGTTCTTCGTTGATTGCTGTTCGTTCTATTCGGCGTGTCTCCTATCTCCCCTTCTCAAGAACCTTTAAGCGACTTGAGATCGATATCTCAACCGTCGACAAAACTATTCCACACAAAATGGCCGGAACCGTAGAGCACAAAGTCGGGGATCCTAGAGGGATCTCTTGCAAGTCCAAAGAACTCACAAGAACAAAGGAGTAAGGCAGTCAAGCAGCTTGACTGCAATATGAAAATTCATTTTATCAAAATGATGAAAAGTCCCTAGAATGGATGGAGTACTTAGGTATTTATACTAGGAACAACCCTCCTAATTTAGGTATGAAAGTAAAGCATTTGTTTAAGAGGTTTTTCTTGAAAATCCATATTACTCCCTCCATCTCAATATATAGGGCGCATAAGTTTTTTTGAGTTGTTCCATAATATAAGGCGTCTTCCCATTATTTCCTTGGGAAAGACGAGCAATTAACTCATATATAGTTAAGCTATTCATACTATAAAGGGCATGCTTTTGCATGTTTCGAGTAACGAGATAATTAAAGATGATTTACTCTCTTAAACACCATTTTTGATGAAAATTTTTATATGCCCTATATTTTGGGGCGGAGGGAGTAGTTTCTTTGGGTAATTGTGGAGTCCTTTGAATTCTCGCGCGGTTGTGAACAGGATGTACAGCATCCACTAAAATGGCCATTACTCCTAGCTCAGAAGTCAAAATGAGGCTCGGTTTGAAATGCTGGAAACTAGACTTTAATATATTTTCATCCATATACCATATGACCATATATTCCATCGTGACAGGAAGCATCAACATTCGCAAGATGATGGTCAGTGCATGACGCAAACTTTCTTCACGTATGTGACCCTTCTCCATCTCCCCTTCGAATATGCACCTAAGTTCAACAACAGAAGAAGATTTTGGAAGTACTACCAAATTATTAAAATATGTAATAATACTTAACTTAGCATTCACCTGATCTTGTATTTGTTTAGCTCGAGCTCGAGTGATCAGTCCTTGAAACTTGATTGATGCCTGTTGTTTGTGACCATCTTGGTCATCGGAGTGATCATCTTGGTCGATCACTCTTGGGTTTATTTCACTTTGGTCGGTGTGCCTTGTTATGTCCACATCACCTATATATCCTTTACTAAAAAAAACTGGCTCCGCAAGTGTTATTACCCCTTCCAACCATGCAGAAGCCCGAATCAGCGCAAATTATGGCATTCAAGCAGCGGAAATCATGGCATTCCAATGAGTTCCCACTATAGGAATCCGATCTATTAATGTCGACCAACTTTATTTACGTCGGTCGAAAGAAAGCTGACATAAATAAAAAGAATATTTACATCGGCTCAAGCAGACCAACGTAAATAAACCTATTTACGTCGACCTAGCCGACGTAAAAATAGGTGGTCTCGGCTTATATAGGGCCAGAAAGGAGCAGTGCTCACTTTGTTTACGTTGGCCTGACCGACGTAAATAGAGTAGCCCATATTTGGACCTGGGCCAGACGTAAACCCACACGATGGGCTACCAGTCGCGGTTTGAACTCAACCCTAGTATCGTGACTATCGTCTAGCTAGCCAACCTGACGTCCAGTATTTACTCAACCGTGAGACCAACGTAAAAATGATCTATTTACGCCGGCTACCGACGTAAATAGGTCTATTTGTGTCGCTGGGTTTACGTCGGTCTTATCTTGGATTCCTGTAATTTTGTTAACGTTTACACTAAATCTTGATTCGATAAGTGTTCTCACGTGCTTATTATTAACCTGGCTAAGATCGAGCATAACTAAGTAACACAACGTTGAAAAAAAAACCTTGCAATCATCAGGAGAATCCAATAACGAAAGTTTTCTGTAGAACAACGTTTTCAATGCAAAGGATGTAGTATATATGTACCAAGCTTTTTTCAGAAAATCCAGAGAACAGAGACATGCACCGCGAAATGAGCAACCGTGGGACCAGATTATTGAATTCAGCAGCTGATGCATTTCGACTGCCTTAATACCTAGATTTTGACGTACCAACAAACCGATCGAATGGATCCAAGCTAGCCAGAAGCCTCACGAACATGTCCATCACAGGTAGCCCAAAGACGAGGGAAAATCGCCTTGATTTTGGATCCAAATCTCAATTTCCGCGGAAGGAAAAACAGATTAATTAGGCGCAAATTAAATTGCACAGAACTCAGCAGTACTCAGCGTGAAATACTGTAGCCAAAATTGTGTTGTAGCAATTCTGTCATATATATAGCGATTGATCGGGGGGTTCCCCACCCGGAAGCGAAACGGCTGAAATGCTAGCTTATTAATTCAGTGATCGATCCTCGATTTTATTCTAATAATTATATATACGTCTTTCAAACAATGGATTCACGATTAACGCTGTCAAATTACTTGAAATTCTAAACACGTACTTACAAGTAACAATTCTTATGATCAATTTTGGGAAATAAAGTGTTACGGATAAGGATAAGGAAGAGTTTAAAACTCTTAAGAACTTTAGCTTAAACCCATGTAATATATTGATCACAACAAATGTAATCATTTCTAGATTCTCACATGTGCAAGAACACGAAAGAAACAATTAATTTATCACAAAGAAGCAGTTCTACATAAAACACCTTAATTAATTAATGCACGAGCTCTTGTACCGACAAATAAGTGCCTAGATCTACAAGACATGGAGAAGAGTCACCAAACACAGGGGGAGCAGAAAGGCAGCCATGCACGTCGACCTCCGGCGCATGGCCGGCGCCGACTCCGACGTCGTCGACCCCGTGATCGGGTTGTTGTGCTGGTAGTACCACGGGAACCACGGCAGGATCGGGTTCGGCGGCGGCGGAGCAGGCCCCGCCGGGACGGCGCTGTACGGCGGCGCGAGGTACCCCGGCATGACCCCCGGCGGTGTCAGCTGGTAGCTCCCCGGCGGCGGAGGCGGGTAGCTGCCGCCGAAGCCACCGGGGCCTCCTGTTGCCGGCGGCGGCGGAGGGTAGCTGTTGATCATCCCTCCTGAGGTTGGTGGCGGGAGGCACGGGTACGGGCAGTCCGGCGTGTCCGCCACCGTCGTGGCGGTGAGCACGGTGGCCACGCCGAGGAGGGCGGCGACCAATAATGGTCTAGACATGGCTGTGTGCAGTGCGGTGCCTGTGTACGCGTGCTGTCCAGGCGTGTGTGTCGTGTATGAGAGAGCGCTTGAAGTTTTGATAGTAGCCGAGTAGGTGTGCTGTGCGCGCGCGGTGGTTGCATCCATGGCTTTTGGTTATTGGGACATTTGGTGCTAAATGAGATGGCGTGTTCGACAAGGTCGCAAGGAGAAATCATTCACTTCAAATGAAAGTGACCCAAGCAACAAAATGAAAAAAAAAAGTGCACGATGATATACGTGTAATATAGATGTGCATGGATATGCTTGATACAACAATTTAATTTTTAGTTAATATTAGATACGTGCCACTGCTCGGTTCCCCAATTTAAGAACTGACACTACTCAAGAGAAAATTGTGATTGTTGTCGACGATTGGGATATCGGACCCAAGTCAAGTAAGGTTCTTGAGAGAGGGAGATAGAAAACTTACCGAGCAAGGCAAACAGCAATCAACGAGCAACAGGAAGACATGGGGTTTTATCTTGGTTCAGACCTTTCGGGAGAGATAATAGCCCTACGTCCAGCCTTTCTTTATATCAAAGAGGATTACAAGGAGGAGGCTCGACGAGACGAACAGGTCTCGGCAAGATTATGTGTGTACAGGAAAACAAATATGCGATCTTCTCATGCCCTCTACACGCCGTAGGTGCCTTATTTATATAGTGTTGAGCAAACCAACCTACCGAGGGATAATCGGGCCGGGCTAACTACAAGATCGTAACGAACTCATACATACCAAATATATTCCGAGGTAGATAAGGCATACTCCAATTCTTAAAGATCACGACGTCTACTCTAATCCGGGAAACCAACGTCCGGGTCTTCACAATTCCTACGCCATTACGCACCGTGCCGGCTAGGAGGCTGTTCGGCAGGATGCACATGGGCCTGATAGAACCTTCTAGGGAGCTGAGCCCTAGTAGGCTGTTCGATTGGGCCGTCATGGAGTGGGCCATGGTAATGGGCCGTGATTTTATCCCCGACAGCTAGCCCCCGAGACCCAAGTGCAAGGAATCACTAGAGTGGGATCTTCCTCTTGAGACTCTACATCACGAAGAAGGAAATTCGCTGCTACAAGGACGTGCAACAAACGACCGAGCAGGTTATGGTTCTCCCGAACAGGACTTGTCCGGAACCGAGCAAATCCGATCAGTACCGAGCAACTCTGTCGCATCGAACAGAGAACAACATCTGTCCGAGCAGAGCGCCCAATCTTTAGTGCGGACACTGGAAAAAGTAGCCGTTGGCAGATCTCAACGGTAACTTACGCTGCGCAGTAAAAACAGGCGACCGTTTTTTACATAGCCGTTGCAGTAAAAAACTAGCCGTTTTATGGTAAAAATCCGTTGCAGAGCTGCTTGTCTAGGACTATAAAAGCACCCAAGCCGCCCGCGGCTTGCCACTTCCGCTCTCACGCACCTGTCCTTCTCGAGCCCTTTTTTCAATCGCGCAAGCATCAACAGCCACAACCCACCTCCAAAGCTGCTCGTCCAAACCTAGGGATTGCTATGGCCAAGGTCTCAGGCTCTAGCATGACCGAGGAGGATTTGAGGACTTCAGAGGAGAAGGGACACATCGACGCCGACAGCTGGAGGCTGCCCGGGGAGGAGGAATCACCGGAGCCGCTCGAGGACGAGTTCGTCAGCTTCGAGCAGTTCGCGATGTTTGGGCTTAGGTCTCCCGAAATCAATTTCGTGGAGGCCTTTCTGAACATCAGCGGGCTAGAGGTTGCGAACCTCAACCCTAACTCTTTCCTGTAGATGGCCATCTTCGCACACCTGTGCGAGGGCTACCTAGGAGTAGATCCACCGGTGGGGCTGTTCCTCCACTACTACACCGTGACGAGGAGCCGCTCCGCCGCTTCGGCGCTTGGGTGCTACTACCTCAAACTCCGGGCCATCGCCGATGACGTGCCCTATCCTCGTCCACCATTGCTCGACTCGATGGGGCCGTGGTGGATGAGGTGGTTCTATGCCAGGAGGAGCGGCGACAGCAAGCTCGTCTTCATCGGAAAGGCGCCGGCGTAGGGAACTCCAATGCCGCGGCCGGAGCCGAGCGGCGAGGAGTGGTATCTCACCCGGAAGATCGCGTCTCTCGTGGGCCTCGGGCTCACAGGAAGGGAGATAATCCGGGACTTCATGGCGAACAAGATATGTCCGCTACGGAAGAGGTCCTAACCTTCTACAAGATAGAAGGATGGGAGGATATCACCAGGGAGAGCATGGGTAAGTTCCTCAAACACTTAGCTGTTCTTTGGTGATTCATCCGAACAGGAACTAACGACTTCTTCCGCTCGGGTAGTGAAGCCAACCGACGCATGGGTGACCGAGCAGGTCGACGCCATGCTGAAGGCTGCCAGGAAAGACAGTGAGGTCACCGGCGAGGTGGCCTATACGTGTCCGAGAAACGTGCTTGTCCACACACCCGAGGTAAGTTACTTAGAACCCCATTCGGTTGATGGACTGCACGACAACTGCATACTTACATTCGCTTCGCAATGTGCAGGAGGATCAGCTCATCACCAGCGGGATCGTCGAAGAGCTCTCTGGGTCAGAGAAGGAGGAAGCGAGGAAGGGCAAGGCCAAGGTGGCCGCGAAGCCCAAGGTGGCCGCCGAGCCGACGCGGAGCTCGCCGCGCCATGGCGGACGCCAGCCCTCAAAGAAGCCCTCTGCGGCAACGAAGCGCGCCGAGCAAACCAAGCGCGCACGGCCAGCCAAGTGGGAGGCGCCCAAGCCCCATCCTCCTCACCGAGCAAAGCGACGAGGAGGTACGGAACTGACCTTATGGCTTACGCGCTATACGCAGGCTCACCCGGGCCATATGGAACGGCTGCAACAGGTCGCCGAGCAAAGGAGGCTCGAAGAGGAAGTCGCGCGTAAGGAAAAACTTCTTGCGTTACGCAAAAAGAGCGCTCAGCTCACCAAAGAGCTGAGTTTGTCGCCGCAAGCGTCCGGAGGCCAAGGCGAAGAAGCTAAGGAGCCCTCGAGCAAGAGGCGCAAGCTCCGTCAAGGAGCAAAGAAGAAGGTTCAGTTCCCTGCGGCAGGTACGTAGTAGCAAAGCTGTTCCCTTTACAACATACCGAAACGCGCAGGCTTTAATCCCTTCTTTTTCATCAGTTGCCCAGGAAGAGACCGCCACAGACGATGTGGACGTGGCGATCGAGCAGTCTTTGCTGCCCAAGCACCTGCAAGGTGCTTCACGAGCAACGAGACTGCTCGCACTTAAAGACAAGCTGGCAGCGTGGTCAGCGCTTCCGCCGAGCTCCAGCGACCAAGTCGACGCCTTGAACGGCGCGATCAAACGGCTGGAAGCAGAAGAAGCGGGGCGCGTCGCCACGGAAAGCGGAGCCAAGGTATTGGCTCTGCCAGGTGCCCAAGGCGGGACCGAGCAGGTGGTCCTGCCAAGCACTTCGTCGCAGGGGCAAATCGTCCCTGTAGCGACGGTAACCTTCGGAGAGCAGGGAGAAACCCCTGCTCCTGGGGAGCAAGAAGAAGGTAGCGAACAGGGGGATCAAGCTGCCCTGTCCGTAACCCTACCGACGTCTCCGGCCAGAGAGACGACAGTCTTGCCCGAGGTTGCTCGGGCGGAGGAAGAGGAGGAGCAGGAGCTCCCGGACGACAAAGATGCCGCCGCTAGCTCTCCGAGGGCCGAAGTCGCCAGGGAGACGAGGCGAGCCCGCGGGCGGGCGCCCCGACAAGTGGAAGGCACGTCACAGAGAGCATCGTGCCGCTGTCGTTCCGAGCAGCCGGGGCTTCGCCACCCACGGCCTTAGTGAGCGCCTTAGCCGAAACTTGAAGACTCGGCTTCAAGAGGTAAAGCGCAAACCGAAACTTGTCCGCTTTAAGTCATGAACGAGTAAATGTGATGGATTTATTCTTCTCTTACTTAGGTCCTGTGGGGCACCATGGAAGACTTCGACGAGGGCGTTGGCGTCGAGCGCAGCGCCATTCTGGAAGCATTCCGAGAGTACCGGGCAAGGGAGCTCGAAGGTGAGCGTCTCGCACCGGCCAAAAGCCGAAGCCGATTGAAGGCCAAGGTTAAAAAGCTTAAGGTCCGGCTGGCTGAGGAGAGGCAGACTTCCGCAGCGCTCCAGGAGAAGATATCCACCTTGTGGGTATCACAGGAGGAGGCCGAGGAGATGCGCGGGTTGGCCGTGAGGGCGAGCACCGCGGAAAGAAGGGTCAAGGAGCTGGCTGAGCAGCTCAAGACCGCCGAGCAGCGCGCCAGTCAGAGCGAGGATCTTACCGAGCAGCTGTGCGCCAAGACCGAAGAGGTCAAGGCCCTTCATGCGGAGGCCGAGGAGCAAGCCAAGCACAAGTCAATCAGCAAGGAGGAAGCCGAACGTCTCCGAGCTGAAGTTAGAGAAGGAATCAAAGCCCAGGGTGAAGTTGCGCGTCTCAAGTTAGAAATTGAGGAGCTAAAGGAGCAGCTTGTTTCTAAGTAGCAATAGGGCTGTACCTTGAAAGGGCCTTGTACCTGAAACTTTTGTCAATATAAATAAAGGCTTACCTTTTCCATGCAAAACAGAGCAGCAAAAAGACAAGAACGAACAGAAAACTAGGGGCAAGGCGAAACAACGCTAGAAAGTTTAGGAAAAACGGTAGCACGCCAGCCTAACTCCCAGCCCCCGTTGTGCATCTGCTCGAAAATTTTGAGTTTGCGAACTCGAACAGGTGCACAAGAGAAAGAGCGACGCCCTAACCCCCGGTACGGACGATGCTTGAAGACCTAAGTTTGCGAAGTCAAGCACGTGCGTAGAGAGTTAGAGCGACACCCGCATCCTGATCGGCTCATTCCATGAACTGCTCGTCGACGTAAGTTAGGCGATTCAGAGGGTAACCGAATAAGGAAAGTGCCGTTGCCGCGGGAGGCTTATGAGAGCAGGCTTTGCCAAGTGGTTGTGCCAAGAGCAGTAAGGGCCTCTGCCGCGGAGGGCTTACGAGAGAAGACTTAGCCGCAAGACGAAAAGCCGTGTTACGCAACCCTGAGTTTAGGAACTTGCTGAAACTAGATACGGGCAGGGAAACCCCAAAGATTGCGGAGCCAAAAGTCTGCAAGACCGGGCAGCCATCAAGTGTTACCAGAGAGAAGATAGTCTGAGAAGATAAGAAGTGAAAAAGGGCCGCAGGGGGCTGCGAACATTCACTATTAACTGGATTGAACTTTACATGGCAGCCCGAGAGACTTGGACGAACTAAGACGCGAAGTTTGACAAAAAGCGCGGAGCTAAGGAAACACACGAAAGACCTACACAAAGAACTTACGAAGCTAGCCGATGTTCCAAGTGCTTGGTCGCTCTCTCCGCCCTCCATTACTGGCGAACAGCCGGGCGAGCGAAGAGAAACGACCGTGAATGTGCCCTCCCAACGGGAGTTAACTTGTTGGCATTGGACGTGTTACGGGCGCGCGCGCGAACGAGGTTGCCCACCTTCAAAGCCCTTGGTCGAACAGATTTGGCAGCGTGCCGGGGAAGATCTTGCTGGTAGCGCGCCATTCTAACGTGTGCCCGTTCGCGTGTGCCTTCGAGGAGATCAAGTTCGAGCAAGCGCTCTTGGTCTGAGTCAACCAAGTTGACCGAGCTCGTGTGAGGCGAGCCGAGTACTATTTCGGCGGGCAAGATGGCTTCGCACCGTAGACCAATTGGAAAGGAGTTTCCCCGGTTGCTCAGCAGGCTGTGGTGCGAACGGCCCAGAGGATGGAAGGAACTTCGTCAACCTAGGCTTTGTTGTGCTCGCAGAGTGCCGCAAACACGCGCCATTTGATACCCTGGACAATCTGTCCGTTAGCTCGCTCGACTGCTCCATTGCTCTGTGGATGTGCCACAGAGGCAAAGCAAACCTTGGTTCCCAAATTGCTCGCAGATTTTACGATATAGCTCGCTCAATCGGGGGACCGTTATCGGTGATCAGCTTATGGGGAATCCCGAAGCGCGTGATCACATTGCTTTTGAAAAAAAGCACAGCCGATTTGGCGTGAAGAGATGACACAGGCTCTGCCTCAATCCACTTTGTAAAAGTGTCGATGGCGACGAGCAAGTGCGTGTAGCCCTTATGACCCTGGGGGAACGGGCCGAGCAGATCCAGACCCCATGTGGAGAAAGACCAAGATGGGGGATCGTTTGGAGCTCTTGGGCGGGCTTATGGGTCTTCCGGGCGTGAAATTGGCATGCCTTGCACTTAGTTACCACGTCCCGGACATCCTGTAACGCAGTGGGCCAATAATAACACATGCGAAACGCTTTGCCGACTAGAGTCCTGAAGGAGGCGTGGTTGCCACAGGCACCCTCGTGTATGTCCCTAAGAAGGAACACACCCTCCTATTGAGAGATGCACTTGGAGAGGACTACTAGCGCACCTTGGCAGTAAACGATGCTGTCCACAAGCTTGTATGGACTAGCACGCTTTATAAGCCAGGAACGCTCGGCTTCGTCATCGGGCAGGGTCCCATCTACAAGGTACCGGACAAATGGAATTGTCCATAGTCCGCAGCCTGCTCGATAACGGAGACAGCACCACCTGTCTCTATTGCCTCGTCCGGAGACGTGATAGAGGGCTTGTAAAGGTGCTCAACGAGCACCCCTACCGGAGCAGGTTCGCGTGAGGATCCATACTTGGATAGCTGGTCGGCCAAGAAGTTGTCTTTCCTGGGTACGAAGAGCACCTCGAAAAATCGAAAGTGCCGCTCCAACTTCCTCACTTCAACTAGGTATCGCACCATTGAGTCATCGTAGCACTGATACTCCTTGTTTACCTGATTGATGACCAGCTGTGAATCTCCCTTCATAGTTAGCCGTTGGACGCCGAGCGATTTGCACGCTCTTAGTCCCGCGAGGAGGACCTCGTACTCCGCGGCGTTGTTAGTTGCCGCAAAGTGTAGTTGGATAGAATACTGGAGTTGCTCTCCTTGAGGGGAGATGAGAACAAAACCAACCCCCGAGTTTCCAGTGCGCGAGCCATCAAAGAACATGGTCCAGGGGGTTTCTTCAGGTTGCTCGGGAGCTTCCTAGGATTTGGGCGGGCAAGTCCATTCAGCGACAAAGTCAGCTAGGAGCTGAGATTTAATAGCAGTTCGGGCAGCAAACAGAATATCAAATTCTTCTAGTTCCATTGCCCACTTAGCTATACGTCCGTCGGATTCCTTGTTCCGTAGGATTTCTCCTAGAGGGAACTTGGTAGGGACCAGTATTTGATTCGCCTGGAAGTAATGTCGAAGCTTCCTGGAGGACATAAGCAAGGCGTAGAGCAACTTTTGGACCTCAGGGTAACGCTCCTTTGATCCATGAAGCATCTCGCTCACGTAATAGATTGGCCACTGGATGCCTTCCCTTTCCACCGTTAAGACCGCGCTCACCGCTTGTGGCGTGCAGCCAAGATACAACAAAAGCTGTTCGCCATGCCGCGGGATAGTCAAGACGGGTGGGTTGGACAGGTATTGCTTTAGATCTTGAAAAGATCTATCAGCCTCCTCTGTCCACTCGAAACCATTGTGCTTGCGCAGGGCCTTAAAGAAGGGCAGCCCGCATTCGCCTTGACTGAAAATAAACCTGCTTAGAGTAGCCATCCGTCCTATTAGGCTCTGAACTTTCTTGACCCTGCATGTTTTCAATGGCCTCGATTTTTTCAGGGTTAGCAGAAATTCCTTGCGAACCTATGACATAGCCAAGCAACATTTCAGATCGAACATCAAAGGTACACTTCTCTGGATTTAATTTAATTCGATGTCTGGTGAGATTACGAAAAGTCTCGGCCAGGACTTTTACATGATCCGAAGCACACTTGCTCTTTACAACTATGTCGTCGACATAGACCTCCAGGTTCCTTCCGCGCTGTTCTGGGAAAGTCTTCTCTATTAAGTGTTGGAAGATGGCACCAGCATTGCGCAGACCGAAAGACATGGTCGTATAGCAGAAAGTGCCGAAGGGGGTGATGAAGGCATTCTTCTCTTCATCCTCGGGGGAGATGCTTATTTGGTGATAACCGAGTAAGCATCCAAAAACTCACGAGTCAAGATCCGCATCGCGTCGACCACCGGTCTATGCGAGGCAATGGAAATTGTCCTTAGGACAAGCGGCGCTCAAATCAGATGATCGACACACATCCTCCACATGTCGCCTTTCTTCTTTACAATGACAGGTTGGCGACCACTCGGTGTGATCAACCTCGCGGATGAAACCAACAATGAGCGACTTGCCAAGTCGATCCTTGATGATCCTCCGCTGAAATCGGCGTCGAAGCTTCTGGCGAACCGGCTTTTTGTCCGGTCGGACTGCCAGTTTGTGCTCGATAACCTCCCTTGGGACCCCGGGCATGTCAGACGGCTCCTAGGCAAACACGTCTGCATTAGCTCGGAGGAAGGCAATGAGCTCACTTTTCTATTTGGGGTCTAGATTGGCCCCCAAATGCACTGTCTTGGAAGAATCATCAAGAGACAGCGGAACTTCCTTGGTCTCTCTCCCTGGCTGGACAGAAACCTTGGGACGGGCAGACTTGGTCTGCGGAACCTCGGAACCACGCGGTGGAAGCTGGTCGACCAGGGCAAAGGACTGCTCGTCGCAATCTAGAGCAGCCTTGTAGTAGCCCTTGACCGTGATCACACCGTTAGGGCACGGTATCTTCACGCAATGGTATGCATAGTAGGACACGGCCATGAACTTGCCAAGAGATGGCTGGCCTAAGATCGCGTTGTAGGCCGATGGGAAGTCAACCACGTCAAACGTGATCAACTCTGTCCGGAAGTTGCTAGGGCAGCCGAAGGTAACGGGCAGAATAATCTGCCCCAACGGCTTAGCATCTTCTCCCGGCACAATCCCATAGAAGGGCATCGCGACCTCTTTGAGCTTGGAGCGAGGGATCTGCATCTCGTCCAAGACTTTGGCAGAAAGCAAGTCTAGCGCATTCCCGCCGTCGATCAAGACACGGCCAACTCTGGCATTGCTGATGGTCGGAGCGACCACCAGCGGGAGCCGCTGAGGCTTGGTCATCCCAGTGGGGCAATCGTCCTTAGAGAAGGAGATAGAAACCTCGGTCCACTTCATCGATTCGGGCTGTGGTTTGCCCTTCTCAACGTTGTGGACCTTCCGAGCAGCTTCCTTGAGGCTGTGCTGAGAGGGATAAGCCGAGGAGCCGCCAAAGATAACGGCTATGTGGTTCACGGGCTCAGGATAGTCATCCTCATCGTCCCGATCACCACCGTCGCCTTGGCGCTTGTCCTTGCCAGCATCACCTTTTTCGGGCAGGGTGGGCATAGGGCCCTTGCCGTTGTAGAAATCCTCGAGCTTTGCAGCCCAGGTCCTGCAATGGCGGATATCATGCCCGTAGTGCTGGTGGAACTGGCAGTATCTGTCACTCGGACCTTTCTTGCCTTGGTTGCCTCCCTGGGCGGGCTTCTTGCCCTTGTAGTTATTGTTGGGCTTCTTCTGCCCGTCCTTGGGAGGAGGTGCGCGATCTATACCGGCGACGGTGTTGTTCGCATCACCTTTATTCTTCTTCTTCTGGGACTTCTTGTTTTCAGGATTGTTGCTGCTCTTCTTCTTCTCATCCACACCAGGTTGGGTGGGCAGCTCGCCCTTGTTGAACGTCTTCTTATACTGAACGCGTTCTGCCGCATTGGCATAGCGATCAGCCGTCTTGAACAGGTCGTTGGCGGTCCAGGTCTCGTTGATCTCGAGATCCTAGGTGAGCCGCTCGTCGCGGACTCCGTTTTTGAAAGCGCGGACAACAGATTTATCCGAGATGTTCGGGATCGTGTTGCGAATCTTAATGAAACGCTTCATGAAGTTGCGGAGGGTCTCCCCGTTCATCTGGATCATCTGGTGCAGATCATCCTCCTTGCCCAGACGCACGTAACAGCTCTGAAAATTGATGATCAGACCGTCACAAACCTAGTCCCAAGAGCTGATGGAATCTTCTTGCAGATTGAACAGCCACGTCCGAGCAGCGCCCTCAAGGACAGTCGGGAGGTAATTTGCCATTACTAGCTCGTCACCCCCGGCTGCCATGATGGCGGTAGCGTAGATGGAAAGGAACTCCTCTGGCTTCTGGGTCCCATTGTACCTCTCCACGTGGCCAGGCTTGAACTTGGAAGGCCACCTGACAGCGCGGAGCTCATCAGAGAAGGCCTTGCAGCTCAAGCTGTATGACCGACCACCTTCTCCCGCAGAACCTTGTCTTGAAAAGACATTGGTCGTGTTGCGCGGAGGAAATCTTGTTGAACGGAAGGATTCGGCCTGGAGAAATTCTCTCCGTGACAGCCCTCTGCGCTCCTTCCTCGTGGTCGCTACGATGCGCTACTCCTGAGGGGATCGTCCGTGATCGTCGCGCGCCCGCTTGCCCCTGTGATCGCGGCGATCACGAGGACTTGGCGAACGTTGGCGACCACGGGTAGCTTGCTCGTGGACAGTGATCCTTTGACGGTGACGGGGGCCACACGATCGATCGGAGCTGTCCGAGCTATTCCTGGCAAGTTGACTGCGCTGCCTGGAGGAATTGTTGACTTCGCCTACGGACTTGAGGCCTTCAGCCAGTCGCTCTAGGTGAGAAGCAACAGCGTCGCCCATACGGGCGAGGTCGGCCTAATTGGTGGATCTGAGCACCGTTGCCATGGCCTGGAGTCGTTCCCAACTCTGATCTAGGGGTCCTGGGATCCCTGAAGCTTCCGCGTTTTGTCCGACCGGAGTCTGATCACGCGGGGATTCAACCCGAACAGGCGAAACTTCTGCCGGGGGACTTGGTGTAGGCGCGCGAGGCGGGTCGCGACGCTGTCACTTGCGCTGGTCGCGGATCTGCGCCAAGGTGTGATTGATGGAAGCATCAAGACTGCGGCGAACAACATTTTGCTCGCGAGAAGCTAGCGCGGCCCCATCTTTATGCCGGGCAGGATTGGACTGCCTGAGCTCGTCGGCTGCCGCGACCTGCGCAGGATTCTCTGAAGTTCCTGCGCCGGCCATGTTGATGCTGCGGCGGGCATGCGTTGGCACGCTAGACGGCGTCATTACTATGTCTCCACAGGAAGAATCGACCGACATAGCCTTGGAATCCGATAGTTCTAAACCAGCGTAAAGATCGTCGGTTCCGTAGTCATCGTCAATGACAGGAGCCTGATCTAAGACCATCTGTGGAGCGTAGCCAGAGACCTCTGTCCCAGATCTGGAGGGTGATAGAGATCGATATGATCCATCCGATCTGACAGAGGAATTGACATCCTGTCCTTCTGAGTCGTACCCTTCAGGAAGATTTTCCTGGTCGCTGAACGAATTGGACATGCTCGAACAAGCTTGATCTGCGATCCCCACGGTCGGCGCCAACTGTCGACGATTGGAATATCGGACCCAAGTCAACTAAGGTTCTTGAGAGAGGGAGATAGAAGACTTGCCGAGCAAGGCAAACAGCAATCAACGAGCAACAGGGAGACACAGGGTTTTTATCCTGGTTCAGGCCTCTCGGGAGAGATAATAGCCCTACGTCCAGCCTTTCTTTATATCAAAGAGGATTACAAGGAGGAGGCTCGACGAGACGAACAAGTCTTGGCAAGATTATGTGTGTACAGGAAAGCAAATATGCGATCTTCTCATGCCCTCTACACGCCGTAGGGGCCTTATTTATATAGTGTTGAGCAAACCGATCTACCGAGGGATAATCGGGCCGGGCTAACTACGAGATCGTAACGAACTCATACATGCCAAATATATCCCGAGGTAGATAAGTGTAAGGATCCTAGGCCGAGAGGGGGGGTGAATCGGCTCTTCTCTAATTTTACTTCTCTCGATTCACTTGTTTACTTTGTCAAATTAGGAACCCAAGCTATTGATTGACCTAGAGTCTAGTTGCAGAAGTGATCACAATAATGCACAAGTGACTACTAGGAGGCTCGATGGCACTCACAAGCCAGCGGTCAATTCAATATGCGGAAGTAAATATGTGTGGGGCGAGGAGATGCAAACCGAGTTGTTTACCGAAGTTCGGTGCTCAACACATGAACACCTACGTCTCCGTTGAGGAAACTTCTCACACAGAGAAGTCGAGACTCTCTCGTCCCTAGCCCTCAATCCACTCGTGGTAGCTCTTCACCAACACATGGTAGGCGAGCTCCAAACCTTCACACGGAGGCGAGTTCTCTCACACGCGAGAGCTCCTCACACCCACGGCACCGACACACGGCACCGACCACCGACACACGGTGGATTTCACCTCAACACATGAGGTACCCCCAACACATGGAGGATTTGGATCCGACACACGGATACCTTGGCACCCCCGACACACGGAGATGGCCGCCGACACACGGCGGACTTGAGGGCTCCAACGGATGGAGAGGATACACCCCTACACAAGGCGGTGACCACCAACGAATGGTGGGTTTGCGGCACGGTCGATGTAGCTCGTGGCGTGACGACGATCTCTCCGGCGATGGAATCCCAAGAGCACTAGATTGGAGAACGTCTCTCACCACTTCCCTTTCTCTCCCACCATGAAACTAGGGCAAGAACACCATGGGAGTTGGGGAAAACCTTGGAGATAGATGAGATGAGCTAGGGTCACCTTCTTCTTCTTCTTCCTCTCTTCTACTCCCTCTCAATCTCTCAAGCACATGGAACCCTAGGTGGAGATGGGAACCATGGGAGGAGCTCTCTTGGTGGCTAAGACAAGAGGCGGCTGCTTAATGGTGGCTCTCTCGTGTTTCTCCCGCACCTAGCCCCTATTTATAGGCCCAAGGCGAAACCCTAGAAATGGACGGCTCGGATTAAATCGCGAGATTCACATTGCCCGATCGGACGCCGTCCGGTTCCGTCGATCGCCGTCCGGCTGCAGGATTTGGCCAAAATTTAGTGCCGTCGGACGCCGTCCGGTGGCTTACCGGACGCGTCCGGCTGTGGCGCTGTGCACACGAACGGGCTGCCCGCCAGTGTTTGGTCGTTGTCGAACGCCGTCGGACGCCGTCCGATGGGCTTTCGACGCCGTCCGACAGGACGAGTGTCGTCGGGACTTAGTCGATTTTGAGCGTGCTCACTGAAATTCCACTGCCGGACCCGTCCGACGAGCGTCGGACGCCGTCCGACAGTGCGCTTGATTTCGGCGACCTCTCCACAAGCTCGGGCGACCTCTCCCCGTCACGGGCGACCACTCGGCGAGTACCGGCGACCCCTCGGCGAGCACGGGCGACCCCTCGGCGAGCCGGGCGACCTAACCCCAAGCACGGGCGACCTCTCGGCGAGCCGGGCGACCTAAGCCCAAGCACGGGCGACCTCTCGGCGAGCCGGGCGACCTAACCCCAAGCACGGGCGACCTCTCGGAGAGTACCGGCGACCTCTCGGAACCCCATGGGACCCACAGCTGATGTTTCTGGACCTGTGCTCAGTGGGACCCTACAACCAGAGAGATGTAGTCTAGCCAAAGACGCACACAAGGAAAATAGAAGAACTATAAAAACAGAGGTCCTTATCCTTAGCGTTCCGGCTGTACGGCCTATTTGCCATCAATTACCAAAATCAATTAGCCCATGGGAGGCTTGATCTTACAATAAGGCATACTCTAATTCTTGGGGATCACGACGTCTACTCCAATCTGGAAAACCAACGTCCGGGTCTTCACGTAGCCGTGCAAAACTCTGTTCGAGTCGGACTCAAACACAATTCCTAGGCCATTACGCACCGTGCCGGACAGGAGGCTGTTCGACAAGATGCACATGGGCCTGGTAGAACCTTCTAGGGAGCTGAGCCCTAGTAGGCTGTTCGATTGGGCCGTCAGGGAGTGGGCCATGGCAATGGGCCGTGATTTTATCCCCGACAATTGTCAGTGCTTGTTCACTTAAATTACTAAAACATGAATTTTGCCATTTTGCTAATCTCAAAGCACCTCTTGTGTGTTGTGACAGTTCTTCGCCCGCCTCTCATCTCACCCCTTCTTCTTGGTTTGTCCTCTTTCGCCCCAACCTCTATCTCATCTCACTTGACAAAAAAAAAATGTGGAAACCCTCGGTCTCCCTCCTCCCCTAGCCTCCTTATCCCCTTCGCCTCAATTTCTCTGCTGTATCCCACATCATGGATCAAATCCGATGTCCGCCTATGTCCTCGTGGACATCCTCCACTACTCCTGTTCGATGGAAAAAAGCCGGACTCACACAATAGTCTCTATAAAGACGCTTCCTCCTATGTCATTGCCACCATAGCCTTACTCTACCCAATGCGAGGCCACTTCAAACTTCCCATCCTCTCCTAACTCCCCGTCTATTCATTGCCACTCGATGCATCACCAATCGACGCCACTAACTTTTTTTACTAGCATGCCGTACACTCTCCATCACCGTGTGCGTCGTCGTCGTCCCACCATTAAGTCTTTCTTTACTGGTGTGTAATACCACAAAAATAGAGAGCTTGGGCCAAACTGGCCCAACCCCCTTCCTATAATATCTGGGAGTGAAGGATGCTAGTCAATCCCCATTCTCCCTGGTCGTTTCCAGTCATAGCTGCTTAACTTGCCTCTACTTTTCTCGACGCCATCGTTCCTGGCTACGCCAACCACAGGAATGGGTCACCATCATCACATCATTTCAGCCGTTAGTTGCTCTCCATTCCATACACCACCTCCTTTCTGTAACGTCGTCATCATTCTTGCCCTTGCACTGCACTGCCCAACCACTTCTGTGTCATCAGCCACGCACCCCCAAGCACGAGCCACCCCACCCCGTGAGCTGTTGGGATTATGCCCAATGGCAATCATGGGCCATACACGATTTGGGCTCATGGATGGCACATATCATATATGATGTAGGTATTCTGGATAACGTATGACGTGGGCCTTAAATGTCTTATTGGGCTTTTAACATAAAAGCCCACTATGGTGTGTTATATAAAGGGAGACAGTGGAGACTCTCACAGCATTAGACGCGTGAGTGCCCTCTCCTCCAAACTCTAGCCGTCATCTTCCTCGTCGTCATGCCGGTGCTAGCACACCACGTGCGGCATTCCACCCCTGGACGCGCGGATACCATGGAGACATCGCTGCTACTATTTCAACAATGATCGACCTGCACGACTACCGCCCTTCGTCCTTGTTGAGTACGACTACTAACAGTGATTTGGATAACGATTTGTGATCCCCTACCCGCATATTTCATGGGTGATTGTGTAGAAAGTTTTATTTTCGCCTAGTGTAGCCTGCATGTTCTCTTTCAGTGGTATCTGTGCAAGATATGTGTTGTTTCGAATTGTTGACGTCAGAAAATGACCCATCAGGTTACTAATTGAAGATGAAAAACTAATGACGCCTAAAGTCGATCCAAGCTGAAAAGTCGATATGGGCTGAAATCGAGATTGACAAGCTAGGACTTGTTAGGATTCAAAATTTGTAGCTCATTAGAAATCAGCTAAAGGCGTGTTGAGCAAGGAATTTAGCCGATATCGGCTTTTTGTACATATTCCTTAGTTTTTGTTTCCTTAGTTTTCTGTACATCAATTTTGTATTGATTTAGGACTTAGTAGTATAAAAAGGCCACTTTAAGGTGTGTAAAAGAACCGAACATCAACACATACAATATAACTTACTTTTTCGTCTAGTTTTATCATAATACTTTGAATCCGCTTGGTTCCGCTAAAAAGATTCAACCTGTGGGTGGAGCTATCTCGACGTAAGCCGATCCTTCACTTGTGTTTATCTCGCAAGATATACTGTCTCGATTTAGTTCGATTTATAGTTTACACTTACCCTCTCACAAGTATCACTGTGTTGAGTGGTTTTGATGATGAAACGATTTGTCAAATTAGGGATTAATTTGATGGAGAAAAGAAAGAAAAAAGGAGGTGTATGTGTGCGTGCATGCAGTGCAGTGCAGCTGTGCAGCATGCCACCTGTGCATGTGCGTGCGTCAGCATGCTGGTGGGCTGTGTGCATGCTTCATGCATGCAGCATGCAGTAGGTGTGCCGCAGGTGCAGGTGCGTGTGGAGCAGGCCGGCAGTGGGCCGTACGGGTGGCAGCGAGCAGGCTATGCGACCAGAGGCCCAACATCTGTGAGCTGAAGCCCAAAGACGGCTCAGACCTCAGAGCAGTTTTTCTATATATAGACCCGAGAGGTCTCGGGAATAGACGAGTTCTAGGGTTTCTCAATATTAACGATGGCTACGAAATTTAAAAAATTTCCAGAGACAATTAGAGGTGATTAGATAGAGATTTGACGTGATTTTGTTGGATTTTTTACTTCAATGTAAAGGAATCATATACATTCTTTATGCAATAGTACGTTATGATTACAGTATGCGATCTTTCTCGTTATTGGCTTAATTTTCATATTGGTTTGCTTTTGATCTTAATTGATTACTGTTTTTACTTAATTACTTCCGCTGATTGAGTATATTAGATATCATATTAGGGGGTATTTAGCGCTTACGATTCTACAATTGGTATCAGAGTAAGGTTGATCTAGGTTTAATCTAAAGATTAGGAGCTATGTCGCAGCCGATTTTTTCTCTATGACTAAGCCCACTTTTTTTAATGTAGATGATTATCCTTATTGGAAAATCCGCATGCAATCTTGTTTACTATCTCAGTGATATGAATTGTGGTAAGTGGTAGAAGTTAAGTATGTGTAACCTGCTAATATTACCACTAAGGAACAAAAGAATCTATTCACCTTAAATTAAAAAGCGATGAGTTATTTCTGTGGTGCTTTGTCTAAGGATGAGTTTAATAAAATTTCTATTTTGAAAACTTCTAATGAAATTCTTAGAGTTTTACAAAATGCTAAGTTTGAGTTGTTCACCTGTGAGTATGAATTTTTTGCTATGAACTCCAAGAAAACCATTGATAATTTTGCTACTCGCTTTAATAAACTTGTAAATAAGTTTACTTCTCTAGGAAAAGAGATCTCCCAGAAGGATAAATGGAAGAAATTGCTAAGATCATTGGACCAAAAGGCGTGGCATGTTAAAATAACTACAATTACTGAATTAAAAAACTTGAGTGATTTAAAATTGAATCTTAATAAAATTGATCATAATGTTCATGATGTTCCTATTACTCTTACTTCAATCGATAAAAATAAACAAATAGTTGCTGAAAAAGAAAAACTAAAGGATGTTGACATTGAAGATATGGATTTTTATGCGCTTGCTAGTCTTTCTAAAAAGGTTTCTAATGCTTTGGAAACCAAGTTTGGCAAAAGTAAAAGTGATCTTGTAAAATGCTTTAGTTGTAACGAATTTGGCAATTATAAGAGTGATTGTCCCAAGCTTAATAAAAGTTTTAGTTCTTTTAGAAAAAAGTTTACATGTTCTAAGATGAAAAAGTCACTTGAAAAAGTGTTTTTCAACTTGGTGGAGGGGCTTGATCTTTTTGACGATGAGAATGATGGGATCTCTTGCCCGCACTTGGAATGGATGACGACATTGCCAATATTTGCCTCGTTTGAGCATTGCATCATTGGAATGAAGAAAACACCAATGACGAGGATGAGGTAAATGATTCTAATACTATGGAAACTTCTATGTTACAAGAAAAGATTTGTGATGGCTTGATAAATAATGTAAAAATTGAAACTAGAAAATTAAAACTTAAGATTTTGGCTAATAAAAGTGGTGAAAGTTGTGATTCTTGTGCCAAATTAAAAAGAAAAATGGATAATCTAGAGAGTGCTACTTATGATGCTAATGAGTTTTATAAAAGTGAGAATGTCATTCTGAAATTTTGTTCTTCTTCATGTGATAAGTCCACAATGTTAGAGAAAGAGATAATTTTTTAAATTATTCAACTGATTTATCGAATTTGGAGAAACAAGTGCTTGTTTTAGTAAAAGGATTTGCATGTGAAAGTTTTGTTGAACTTAGAAATAAATAAATTAAACTTAAAAAAACGTCCTCATGGTCTTTTATGTAATCGACGTCTTGATCTTACTCAACAAAACACTTGATTGAAAGTAACTTTAGAAAAGATGACAAATTGTGAGAAAATTTAGACATGATCGATCTTACATACTTCTAAATGCTCATTTTGAAGGAAGGTTTAGGATATAAAAGGGTAACAATGTTCATAATTCTATCATTAAAGAAAACCCTAATCTTTTGTATGCATGTGATAATATGATTATTGAAAGATTAAATGGAAAGAAACATGTGATATGCTTTGGTTGTTGGAAAATTTAGACATCTAAAAGTGAATTTGCAATAATTTTCACAATTTTGTTTGTTACAATTGTGGGAAGTATGGTCATTATGGAAGGAACTTTTTTTTTGAAAACCATGGATTTGAGGGTAATAAAATAAAAGTTCAGCAGCATAAAGTGCATATTTTGATATGAAAAGACCTAAAAATCAAAGGCATATGATTTCTTTTAACTCTACATATGGTAGCAACAAATAATAAAAATTTTCTCATGAAAATAGTGATAATATAGTTTGGGTTCCAAAAAATCATTAAAAACAGCAAAAACACTTCTCATTGTTGGGTGCCAAAACATATTATTTCATCGTAAATTAAAGGCAAAGGGCTTGAAAACAAGTGGTTAATTGATTCTGGATGTTCAAGACGTATGACTGGCAATAAGAAATTGTTTTTAAGTCTAAAAAAAGTAAAAATGGTGCTAATGTGTTATCTGGAGTTTGCTCGGTTGAGGGGGGAGTTAAAGTCTCATGTATTCTAACAACATCATGTAAAATAGTCCTTGCATCATGTAGTATGAGCATTGTTCATTATCCATGTTGAAAAGTTTTGCACAATTATGCTTATACTCATGACTAGATAGTGTGACAAAGTAACTTAGTCGAGTTTTTATTGCTATTGAAGAGTACGTTTACTATCGGCTATTGATGTCTTATGAATTTGTTAAATCTGTCATATGGAGCCCTTTTGTGAAAATTTAAAGCTGGCTAGTGTGATCTTGTGTACTACTTTTGAGGCTTATATTAATGAGCCAGATGATCATGGCGACTTCTTGGTGTGACCTGGAATGTAGCTTATAAATACAGGGCAACAAACATGAGCTTGATTGTGTAATGTTGTTTTCCAAATTAGTTAAAGAAGCAAGGTCAACCTTGCCATACCTGCGAAATATTAGATGCAAGCGAAAAATACTTACCACATAGGAAAAAGGAGGCAAAATTAAACTTGCCAGACACAAAAAGATAAAAAATAATAAGATTAATGATTTAAAACAATATGCATCCTTGGACAGATAATTGTGAGCCTGTTATGCTCTCTGTGCTCAAATTTGGTATCTTTCTCACACTGGCATATTTTCTAAATATTATCGTTTTAACTCTATGTGTGCTTATTTACTTGACCGTGAGTTTCTAGTAAGCTTATAGTTTTTGTACTACAAGGTACTCCCTCCATTCCAAATTATAGGTCGTTTGACTTTTTTGACACATACTTTGACCACTCGTCTTATTCAAATAATTAGTGAAAATATGAAAAAACTCAATTCATTATTAAAGTACCTTTCATGATAGACTAAATCATAACAAAAATAAATTATAATTATAAATTTTTTTGAATAAGACGAATGGTCAAAGTACGTGTCAAAAAAGTCAAACGACCTATAATTTGGAACGGAGGGAGTAGTAATTTTAACTTGCTATGGGGCGGTTCACGGATTTCGGAGTGTGTACGAGCTATGTTGCGTCTTTATTTTTCAATTGGATAATTCTTAATGCTTTATAGGTTTGCATCTCATGGCATATTTGTAGTCCTTGATGTGTGCTTTGCCAAAGGGGAGAGTGATAGTTGCATTTGAGAGAGAGAGTTGCATGTGTTTAGGGGGAGAGCTTTTGTCAAAGGGGAGATAAAACTGTTCAAGGGGGAATTTACAAAAATCAAGAGAGAGCATATTTGATGGGGGAGAAATTTTTAAAAGAAAATGGTTAAAAAGAAGAAAGCTTGAATTGAGGGGGAGTTAAATTGATTTTTTTGACTGATACGTTCGAAAGAACGAGATGTGATTTTGTTTTGTTTTCTTGTTTGTCTTTTTTTTTCGTAGGGTTTGGTGTCCGGGTTTGTAGCGCAGAGAAGGCTTATGATGACATGGACCTAGGTGGGGTCGGACATGTCGAACTAGCGCGAGTGTCAGAGGAACCAAGAGTTGCAAGAGGCAGACAATGAGGATCATGAAGTGGTTCTGAGTGCAGTTGGCACCGAAGGAACCATGGGGTAAAAGATATGTACAAGTCCAGTTGATTTCATGTAAGAAGGACCACAGAGCTAAGGGCAGAAGTGCGTGGAGGCAGGTGCTCAGGATGGCATATAGACCTAGGCAAGATTGGATACTTGTCAAGCCGGTGAAGAAGATGGTGTTTTGTTGAATCACTCATAAAGAGGAGATTGTTGATTGGTTTTGGTGGTGAATCGATTTGCTAAATTAGGGATTAATGTGATGGAGAAAAGAAAGGAAAAAAAGGAATTGTGTGCGTGCGCGCATGCAGCGCAGAATGCAATCTGTGCATGGGCGTGCGTCAGCATGCAGGTGGGCTGTGTGCATGCTTCATGCATGCAGCATGCAGTAGGTGTGCAGCAGGTGCAGGAGCGTGTGGAGCAGACCGCGCGAGCGCATGCAGGCCGGCAGTGGCCCGTGCGGGGGGTAGCGAGCAGGCTACGCGAGCAGCGGCCTAACGGGAGTGATCGGAAGCCCAAGAACGGCCCAGAATAGCTTTTCTGTACATATAGATCCGAGAGGTTTCGGGAATAGACGGGTTTAAGGGTTCCTCAAGGTTTACTACGGCTATGAAATTAGCGAAAATTCCAGAGGTGACGAGAGATATTACAGATGATTTTGAGAGAATTTGTGCTTCAATATAAAGTAACCATATACGCTCGATCTTGATGCAATAATAAGTTATGATTTTGGTATGTGATCTTTCTCGTTCTTGATCTTTATTGATTACTGTTTTTACTTAATTACTTCTGCTCATCGAGTATATTAGATATCAGATTAGGGGGTGATTAGCACCTATGATCCTACACATTGCCTCGATTTAGTTTGATATGGTACTTGTGTTTATCTTGCAAGTCAGCAATCATCGGATTTTTGCTCAGTTGATGCTTGTGTTTACTGATACGATGTTTATTGAGTAGTTTGTACTATTTAGTAGGTTCTAGATCATTATTTTGCTATATCGACTTTCCTTATAGCCAATAGATTTGTTCACCGATGACATGCTTCGACAGGCGTTGGTGTTGTGTATCGGCATATAAGTCGATAGCAAAACTAATATGGAAATAAGCGGAATTTTACTGTTTCCTTGTCAATTTTCTGGTCAAATTGTCTGGCACGCCTAGAACCTAATTTTTTATGCCGTCCAAAAGCCAGATCCTTGACCCACGTGTGTGTTTTTCGTATCAACACACTTTTTGACACGCCTGTTTCGGACACTAACCGACATGTCTAACCTTAGACGTGGTTAACTTAGGCAGCGAGCAAAGCAGCCCCAAAATCTTTTGAAGTGTGGAACAATCCATCGTAAAAAATTTGCCCATGTCAACAAAACATAATGATTTTTCTGTGAGGTGGATTGGTAGAATCTTTTAAAGTGCCGATCGAATATCGGCCCAGCACGAGGCTTTGTCTGCACGAAAGATATAATTAAGAAACATGTGCTCATGTGCTCATTGTTTTATTGTGTGTCACGCTTGTCCCTTGTATAAATATATGAGAAATTAGCCAACTACAAATGTGGAGCTGGCGCACCCAACATGACCAGGCCGATTGTAGCTAGCTGGTACAACACCTAGGAATTTTACTATGGATTGACTTTACGGCACGCTTTGGTTTTGGGGGGGGGGGGGGGGAGCGCAGGTGATTTTTGTGACTGCTGGATCAGCATCCAACGGCCACCGCGCCCCACTCTCTCTCTCTCTCACACTTCCTTCCCTCCCGGTCCCCCTCACCGCCCCCAACCCGACCCAACCCTCTGCTCCGTGCTCCTCCTCCCCCCCTCCGCTCCGCCGCCTGAACCTCCTGCCGCCGCCGCCCGCCCATCCTAACCCGGCGGTGCCTTTTCACCCCGCCACCGCCGCCTAACCGCCTTCCCCTGCCCGACTTGGCGCCCACCACCGCCTCCGCCGCCGCCTCACTCCATCCCTACTAACCGCCAGACCGCCTCCTCCTGCCATCCTCTAAGCCCGGCGGCACTCGATGTACCCCCACCTAAACCCTAACCGGGGGCGCGCGACGGGAGAGGTCGACGGAGAGGAGGAAGACGGCGGCGCCGAGAGGAGGAAGGCGGCGGGCAGCGAGGTGCTCTTCCCCACTCTCTCCTCCGCCGCTACCCCTCCCCCTCTTCCCCAGATCCGCTCGTTGAGAGTCGCCGGCGGCCGAAGCTGCCGCCAGCGATCGCCAGAGAGCAGATCCGTTTTACTATCCATCTAGTAGTAATTCTAGTACGATGGCATCGACCAATGCACAACAAGCTGGTAATGAGCCACCCACAAGGCCACATAAACCCATGAATCCTGAGATGCTCATGGCTGCTCGCCATGGAACATCGAGCTGCTCAAGGGTGTTCTGGACGGAGAGGAGTACGCAGCAGCCACCATGGCGCAAGAGATCGTCGTGCAAGTGGAGCGGCCTACTCCACCATCGTCTAGAGCCGAGCTGCTCCTAGAGGGGTACTCACCAGCGAGGGCGAGTCCGCGCTCCATGTCGTGGCGGCGTGCGGGGAGAGCGAAGGGTTCCTGGACTGCGCCGATATGATCCATGGAAGAGCAGGGCACCTCCTGCACATCGGCAGCGGCATCGGCGGCGACACGCCCCTGCATTGCGCCGCCAGGGCTGGGCACAGTACAATGGCCTGCCGCCTCAACGACATGGCGAGAGGTGACGGCACCGGAACAAGCAACCAGAGGAAGAAGAGGGTGCAGGATTTGCTGAGATCGCAGAACACGCGTGGCGAGACGGCCTTGCACGCGGCCATCCGCTCTGGCACGGAGGAGCTTGTGGACACGCTCTTGTCCGAGGACGCAGAGTTGGCCCGCGTCCCAAGCGACGGCACCTCGCCGTTGTATCTGGCTATCTCACTGGGAAGCTACAGCATCGCGCAGAAGCAACACGAGAAAGACGAAGGCCTATCCTACTCAGGACCTCAAGGCCGAAACGCTTTGCATGTCTCGGTTCTATCAGGCAAAGGTGCGTAACTAAGTGCACACATCACCATGACCTCCATATATATCATTATTTCTTCGTAGTTTTGCTAGCGAGTTTGATTCAACTTCCGAGTTGCAGTTCCAGCCGAAATGGTGCTGGGATCGATGGAGAAAGGATCTTGCCAAACAAGCGGACAGAAATGGGAGGACGCCACTCCATTTCGCCGCATCCATGAGACGTCCACAGCAGGAAACAGTCATGCAGCTGCTACTGAAGGCCGAAAAATCTTGTGCGTATCAGCCTGACAAGAAGGGATTGTACCCCATACACGTGGCAACGTTGAGCTGCTCATTTCTTTCATAATTCCCATGGATGTACAGTTGCCCGCACGTCAAATTGTTGATCATCGAGTGCCCGGATTGCCCCACATTGCGTGACAGCAAGGGCAGGACATTCCTTCATGTTGCCGTCAGCAACAGGTGTGTGTCAGTGGTCCGTTTTGCTTGTCGAGAACCTAGGCTACTACCGGTTTTGAACATGCAGGACAACGACGGGAACACTCCGCTTCATCGAGCAATCGGGGTTTGTGACATATGGATCTTTTTTGCTCTGCTGCAGCACCGGCGGGTGCTCATATATAGATGTAAAAAATAACAAGGGCCAAACTCCGTTGGATCTATCACGTCTTCAAACCCACCTCATGGCGTTCATATATCCAATGGTAATACTAATTAACACCATGTCTATCCCAATGTCTAGTTATCTTCTTGACTTGCTGGCCCCGTGAAACCAATGAAATTAAACATTACTTGTATTGATATTAGCGGAGCATGAGTTTCTTAAAGACAAGATGATATTGTTGCTGCAGAATCCACAGTACTTGATGCTGAGGCCATTGTTTTACGCCGGAGCTCGATGCGGTGACAGCCCAGCGGATGGCTCCAACGTATTACATATGCGCAAGAGAGACAGGGAGAAGCTATCCGTGATATACAAAGAATCGGCTCAAAGTTCAGCATCGGTGCGGTCCTCATTGTAACGGTGACATTCGCGGCAATGTTCACCAGCCTGGTGTTACATGCCTGCATCTTGATGATCAGTCTGACCACACCAAGGGCGGGACACCAACCTTCTCTGGCACATATATACTTCAACGCATTCGTCGTTGCCAACACGGTGGCGTTCATCTTCACTACAGGAACCGGGATCAGTATCGGCGGCTAAAGCCGCCGACACAGGCCCAAATACCGCCTACATATACCTGTGTCGGTGGCTGGCCACCGACACTACTCCGCCGACGCAGCTCCGTCGACATAGCCCTTTTCTGTCGGCGGCCCCGACGACAACGCCGCAACTAGGGAACGACCCCTCGGCAAGGTTTGTGTTGGCAGCCAATTCAACCGCTGACATAGGCCATGGTAGACGGGTCACCCCCGTTGATGGCGCTCTGACGAGTGGGACCCATAGAAGGAACCAGTGGCCGACACGTGGCAACCTCGATCTATGTCGGCCGCTCTCGGTAAAGCCGCCGACACAGATCTGCCCAGGCGGGCTCCCAGGTGCGCCCACGCATACCTGTGTCAGCGGTCGTTAGATAATACCGCAGACGTAGCCAAACTCTATGTCGGCGGCCTTGCTATAGGCCGCCGACATAGGCCTTGGCAGGGGTCTGCCCTGGGTGCACCTGGAGCTGGTCTGTGTCGGCGGCCATGGTAAGGCCGCCGACAGAAGTAGTGTTCCAGCAATAAAAATTGCTAGATATTTTTAAAAAGCTCAACTTCAACCTGCAAAAATACCCAATTCACAGCATATATACATTTTCCAATTCACCCAACCACATCCACACATAATTAGGTGCTTGCCACCACATTTTCGAGCACATATACGTCCACATCATTGCTAAATAGAAAATCATGATAAATATGACCAAAATATCTCAAAACATCACAAATAGCCACACGACAACACAATAGTTCACAAAATCAAATACGAAGTTTAGAAGACAACACAATAGTTCACATAGTCGAATACGAATCCACAAGACAACACTACTGCTGGTTTTGCGAACCGCTACCGCTTTCACCGAGGTCGAGGTCGGGATTAGGATTGAACAAGCCCGTGACGAATTGCTCGAGCGGAGACGACCTTGTGCCACCGCTGCCACCTCCCTGAAGCAATCATCACGAGGCAGCCCGTTTTGTTGCGGACGCCTGCAATAGTGGAGGAAACCGCATATTTGAAAAACTTTATGTATTTGTGTAGTGATATGAATTTGTTGTGGAAAATTAGAGGCAATGCATTACCCCTGGTGAAGGCCTCGGTGTAGGTGGAAACTGGGCCATCGGGAACTGGGGCGGTGGCACGAAGTGGGTTGAGTGCCAAACTGTGTGGCCGGGGCCCCCAGCGTCTACGTGAAGACGCCAGGCAACTGTGGCTGGCTAGAGGTCCCCGTCGACTAGAACGCCTGTGGATAGGATATGTTAGCTTCTTAAATTACCAGAAAGGACAACCTAGCAAGCTATGTAGTTAATTACCTGTTGGTAGAGCTGCATCAGGTACTTGTTCAGTTCCTGGGCGGCCTTCACACATCGCATGGCCTCCTCTCGCTCCTCTCGATCTGCCCGCAGCTGTTCTTGCAAATCAGCGATGACCTTGTTCTGTGCTTCCTCGCGGGCACGGGCGGCTGCGGAGGCCTGCTCTCGACGTGCCCTGACCTCGGGCTTGTACGCGTCGGGCCACACGACAGAGTTCATGGCATCGTACCTGCCGTGAGCCCTCCCACCGAACTCGTCATAGAGGATCATAGGGTCTGCTGGCATGTTGTCAGGGTCACAGTCTGCGCCGTGCTTCTCCCACATGGCCACGTTATATGTATCCTGCGAACAAATGAGATATGATGCGGATTAGTTCTGTCGATGTATTTTACACCAGGGTGTACCCCCGCGACGCTACCGCGTGGGACCAGTGGCCCGTCAGGGAGCGCCCCATAGTCAGCAACGGCGAGCCCAAGGCGATCAGGGTCTGGTTCCAAGCTGTATAAGTTAAAGATGTTTATTTTGGCCACGCGGCGGCCCGACAAGCAGGCGGGCGGCCAGCCCTAGGTATCGGGCGACCCGCACGCGGTGGTCTTGGCGAGCAAGCGGGCGATCAGCCCTGTGAGCCGGCGATCAGATAAGCGGCGTTCTTGCGTGCGGCGGGCGACTGTGCCCGTGCACCGGACCATTGACAGGGATTCAGGACGAAGGTGCAAGGAAGTTTCCTTGCCAAGGATTTCTCCGGGATACGCCGAATCCAGGACATTTAATGCGACGGAACCAGTCTGACGGAGTGGGTGGGGGTCTGATGGAATGATTGCCCCGCCACTCTAAGGCGTCAGCTACATAGTAGTCTCCATAGGGGTGCAGAATGAGGTGCAGTAACAGAGAAGCGGGGGTAGGCGCCTGCCCTGTCACTTCCTCTGTGTCCCCCTGACACTGCGGGAGTGCTGCAGGGTGGCGACTTCGACATGATACCAGTGATGGGACAGCTACAGTGATCAGGATCATTTAATATATAATGTTCAGTACTCTGTAACCCAGGCCAGCCTACGCATATAAGGGCTGGGGGTGCGTCTATAAGGGGATCGGTTCTCTTCTGAGGGGGAAAAAAGATTGTTTCGTGGAGGAACCCCTGAGAATAGCCAGTACTCATATCGCAAGGAGCTTGAGTAGGATTAGGGTTGTTACCTGATCAGGGGACCCGAACCTGGTTAAAATCGGCGCCTATTCTTGCGTCCTTGCACCGAGAAAGAAGAGAGGAGAGTGCTAACTGCGCACACCCCCACTACCGAACAACCGGATTAGTCCCCGGAAAATCTGTCTGCTGAAATACGCCGACAGTGGCATGCCAGGTAGGGGGTAGCAGTTGGTTCTCCCCTAGGTTTCTCCTCCTTCTACCTCTTTTCCAGATCGTCTTCGGACCTTTGGAGAGCGACGATGTCGGGGCACGACTCAGAGGGTGGAGTTCGTGACCCCGGCCGAAAGCCGCTCAGTCGACAGCGAGATGAAGAGTCTTAGTCGCGTCCCCAGGAGATTACCCCGCCCGCGGCGGCTGCGCCTCCGGATCGACGGAGGTTGGTTACTCCTCCCGCGGCAGCTGCGTCTCCAGTTCGCATGCTATACGCATGCTGTTGGAGCACCCCCGGTGGAGCTGGCGGGGGATTCTCCCGCCAAACCATGGTTGCGGGACATCGCATGTCTCATGGACGTGGCCCATCACCGGGTCGAGGTCTCCGGACGGACGGGCGCTTCCGGCGGAGCGCCCCGCGCAAGGTCGCGCGCGGAGCACACGCAGCCTTCGAGCCTCCAAGCCAGGCTCGCTCCGGTCCTGGTGGCTGGGGCAAGGGAAAGGCTGCGCAGGGTGCAGACTCCACTCGCGTGGAGGTCCGTGCATCGACCCGAGTACCGTCACGAGCACCTCCCAGGGAGGGGGCGCCAAGAAGACCTTAGAACTCATCTGGAGGAGCGTCGTCGGCACCGGGGTGGTGACCTGCGCGACGAGTTGCAGCGTCGCCGCACCCGGACGCGGATCAGGCGGAGCCGGCGAGCCCCGGCGGTGAAAGCCATTCTAGTTGTGACGAAGGGGGCTCTGTGTCCTTCGAGTCCCGTCAGGACTTCGGTGAGCGGCGCCAGCCGCCCTATGGTGTCGGTTGCAGGGCGTTCACTGCCTGGCTGCGCTGCGTGACGTGGCCGGAGAAGTTCCGTCCGACATCCGTCGAGAAGTACGATGGCGCGACCAACCCGGAGGAGTTTCTGCAGATCTACACCACGGTGATGCAGGCTGCGGGCGGCACCGAGAAGGTCATGGCCAATTATTTTCCTATAGTCCTGACGGGTTCTTCCCGTTCTTGGCTGTTGAACCTCCCGCGAGCGTCGATAGGCTCGTGGGAGAAACTGTGTGACCAGTTTGTCATAAATTTTCAGGGCTCTTACGTTCAACCGGGGGTGGAGGATGATCTCCACACCCTGGAGCAGAAGAAGGGAGAGTCGCTGCAGGAGTTCATCCGGCGTTTCAGCCACTGCCGCAACACCATCCCCAAGATCTCCAGCCAAGCGGTCATCATCGCCTTCCAGAGGGGCGTCAAGGATCACAAGATGCTGGAGAAGATGGCCACCCGCAGCATCACCTCCATCTTCGAGCTATTCGCCGTGGCACACAAGTGTGCCCGGGCAGCGGAGGCCCGCGAGCGCGCTGCCAGTAAGACGGTAGGCGGTGGTGGAGGAGGAGAGGCCGGGAGTTCTAAGGGTTCCGGCTCCAAGGACCAGAAGAAGAAGAAGATGCGCAATGCGTATGAGGCCGGCCAGGTCTTAGCCGCCGAGCGCGACCAGAAGGAGGCAAGGCCGCAGCAAAATGATCGCCGCGAGTGGCGGGGCGACCGCCGTGACCAGCGTGATGATGGCCGCGGTCGGTGGAATGACCGCCGAGAAGACGGAGGGGGCAGGGTCTACTGTCCCATCCACAAGTCCAATGCACACGACTTGGCTGATTGCTAGGTCGTATCAAAGTTGGTGGAGAAGAAGCTCAAGGAGCGTCGCCCTCCTAACGACGATGAAGACGAAGGCCTGGCTCCGTTGGGTTTTCAACGGACAGAGCACGTGGTGGCATACATCCAAGGTGGCTCCGCCACCTACGCCTTGAACCGTCAGTACAAGTTGTTGCTGTGGGAGGTGTGCGCTTCCGTGCCAAGCCCGGGGGCGAGCAAGTAGCTGAAGTGGTCGGAGAAGCCAATCACCTTCAGTCAGGCTGACCACCTCGAGAGCACTGCAGGCCTGGGGCGCCTTCCGATCGTGGTTTCACCCACGGTTCAGAACGTGAAGCTCAGGTGAGTGCTGGTGGATGGGGGGAGTGCCATCAATATCCTGTCCGCCAAGGCGTTCCGTACCCTCCAGATCCCGAAGAGTGAGCTGGACCCAGCTCTCCCTATTATGGGATAAGCCCCGGGGGTGGAGACCCTGCCCTTGGGGAGAATCCGCCTTCCCGTGACGTTTAGGGAGGAGGACAACTACCGTACGGAGGTGGTCGACTTTGAGGTCACCGCCTTTGACCTCCCGTACAACGCCCTGCTTGGTCGACCGGCGTTGGCCAAGTTCATGGTGGCTACCCACTATGCCTATATGGTGCTAAAGATGCCGGGGCCGCAAGGTCTCATCGTCGTCAAGGTGGACAGGCCAGAGTCCTTGCGATGCGACAAGATGGCCCTGGACTTGGCTGGGGCCATTTGCGCGCAGCCGTCCTGATGAGGACATCACCATCATCGATACAACCAGTGTGATCGCTACCCATCCTTCCTCTCCGACTGCTTCAACGACTACTGACGCCGCTCCATCTTCGTCGCCTACAATTGACGCTGCGACATCTTCTTCACTGAGGGGCCTTAATCCTAAAGCCCAGCCTTACAAGCCTTCTCCAAAGACGAAACACCACAAGTCCAAGACCCGCAAGGCCTCGACGTATCAAGGATAGCCCACATGGAGGCCCAAGATGCCAAACAGCCCGGTCTGGCCATCCAGCAGCACGCCAACTTCAAATGGACATAAATCGGGCTCCCAAACTCTGATTTCGGCGTGTGACCACTGTGGACTATATGGGCCCCGGGTATCCTCTAGAAGGCCCATAAGGGAGCAGATAGGGGGCGATCCAAGTCGGCCGGTCAAGGATAGAGACCACTCGAGCTACGCGTGGCTTGAGCCGCAAGGAAGTTCCCGAGGATATAATCTATCTCCATGTAATTAGCAGATCAACACATGCATTCCATGTAACTGCATACCAGAATTAGTTATCAGGGATCCCGAGATATCCTGTAACTCTATCTCCCCCTACACTATATAAAGGGAGGGGGTAGAGGCCATCGGCATGTAAGTCTAAGAGGCAGTAGAATCATCTACAGCGCATAGCATCATCTTGCACCTCGCATCTTGATCCACCATATAATCCCAGAACACAGGAAGTAGGATGTTACCTCCTTCGTTGAGGGCCTGAACCTGTCTAACCCTGCCTTGTGTTACCATTTAACTTAGTTCTTGATTAGCGTCCCCTAGTACAAATTCATTGCCGGTGGTGACCCCCAGTTAGTCACCTGCTGACAGTTGGCGCGCCTGGTAGGGGGCAGCGTCAAGATCATCCCTCAAGTTAGATGGCTTTTCCAAGATCGCCGTACGTCGCCATGAGGCTAGGAGAGTCTCTTCGCTTCGGCAGCCTGGACTTCATCGCCGACGGCATCGGCAATCTTCACCTCTCTCCCCTGGAGAGATTCCTTCGCAAGGAGGCGCGCGCAATCAATGTGACCCATTGCCTTTTGGCTTGGAGAATTTAGCAAGCGCATTCCACGGATTGACCCCCTCGCTGTTCGCCTTCGCACCTCCTCCCGAGGCAGACGAAAAAGAACTCAGCGGGCTCGACCGCTTGGGCGTGGATTGTATTCCGCCCAACAACTCTTCGGCCTCGGCTGGATTTCCCTCCGAACTCGAGAATTCCGTTGCGACTCTCGCACTAGATTCCTCGGTTATTCGGATAAGGGATAACCAGTCGGCGAGCGCATTGGATCCACTCGGATCAGATCTATCTATGTTCGTGGGTGTCATCAACGGTGGCCAACCCATTGGACAAAGCGAACAAGTCAGCCTCTCCGCTTCTGACTCAGAGTCCGACGGGAGCGCTGAAATTTGAAACTACCGAGAGGTTTTCGTTCTAGGCGCGGATGATCACCACTCCACTTCTCCACTCGTCGCGTATGAAGCAACCGACGCTGGCGCGAACCCAGATCCTCGCCAGGCGAAGAAACAAGATCGCGTATAGCAACTTCGCGTCCGCGGCCGCGACGTCCAGAATGAGCTTCGTGCGGTGAAGCTGAGGGACCAGGAGGTCTACAATACTCCCCAGGCTAACGTCATCGCGTCGAAGACTCTTCTCGAGACTATCGCGCCGCAACTTCCGGAAGCGCCCCTCGCCCGCACCCTTGCTCGAGCGACGCCATGCCGAGATGGTCGCCATCAGCGAACGAGGCAATGCCCGCCCGACCGCTTCGGCACGCAGTCGATCTACGCGTAATCGGAACCGGGCCCGCGCCTCAGCGGCTGGCGACTCCCACCAGTCGCCTGCCCACGATCTTCACCAGGATATTGAAGCCAAGCGGCGGGAGCGCAGTCACGGCGAGCGGAACTCTCGTGTCCATCAAAGTCGCCGCGACGATGACAAATCCGAGAGCACCGCCAGTCGGTGCGACCACCGCCAGGAGCAATGCCAAGGCCTGCGCCGGGAGCGTCGTAGTAGATCCCGCCGGGCGGCGCCACGACCATTGAGGGGATTCGCCTTCACCCCGAATCTTCGCCGAGTGGTTTGGCCGGATGGTTTCAACCTCAAAGGCATCGACAAGTTCGATGGCGAGAGGGACCCAAAGAACTGGCTGCAGGTTTACGCCTTAGCAGTCGGCGCGGCAGGAGGTGATCAGAACGTCATGGCAAATTATTTGCCGGTTGCTTTGACCCCAACCGCCCAGACCTAGCTAACGAGACTCCCGGAGAACTCTATCGAGTCTTGGGACAACCTCCAGGAGCAGTTCATCGCCAATTTCCAAGGGACCTATGAAAGGCTCGAAGGGAGATGGGAGATCGGACAGCTACACCGGCGCAAGAACGAGACTCTTCGCGAGTTCATCAAGCGCTTTACCAAGAAGAAGAACGAGATCCGGGACGTTTCGGAGCAAACAGTCATCAACGCCTTCTTCGCCGGATGCCAATCCGAGGAGTTGATTAGGCAGATGACCCGGGACCCCCCGCGTAATCTCAAGACCATGTTCACGATGGCGGACCAGGAGGCCGAAGCCGAGGAAGCCATCGCGAATCATCGCGGAGGCAATGACGGAGGCCCCAAGAGGAAGCCTAACGACGAGCAAGGCAAGCCCAAGGATAAGAAGCGGAAGAGGGACGAGATGGTTGCCAACATGGAGCGCAACCGACCTAAGCCCCCCAACGACAACGACTACAAGAAAGTGATGGATTCGGTATGTCCCTTCCATCCTCGAGGAAAGCACTCTGCCAAAGATTGCCTTATTCTGCAGATTTTCGTCGACAGCGCGAACCAGTCGGCTAAGGACGGTCAAGGCAAGAAACCTGATGGAGATTACCAGGACGCCGAGCGCAAGATCAACTACATCTTCGGGGGCTCTGATGCGTACGAGTCCAAGCGGAAGCAAAAGCTTACCACTCGGGAGATCAACGCTATCATGCCTGCGACGCCTAAGTACTTACGCTGGTCCGAGGTGCCCATCACCTTCGACCGGTCGGACCACTCGGATCGGATCGCCTTCCCTGGGAGGTATCCTCTGGTGCTGGATCCAGTCATGCGAGGAAGTAAACTAAAAAGGGTTCTGGTCGATGGCGGGAGCGGGATTAATGTCCTTTTCATCAAGACCCTGGACCAGATGAATATTCCTCGTTCCGAACTACGGCAGGGATAATCTCCTTTCCACGGGGTAATCCCCGGGACGTCCGCAGTACCACTCGGACAGATCTCTCTGCCGGTCACGTTTGGGACTAAGGATAATTATCGGACCGAGAGTCTGAGCTTCGAAGTGGCTGATTTTGAGACGGCATGTCATGCCATCTTGGGAAGGCCGGGGATTGCCAAATTCATGGCTGTTCCCAACTATACCTATCTCGTCTTAAAGATGCCAGGTCCCAATGGTGTAATCACCCTCCCTAGTGACGTTAAACAGACCCTGCTCTGCGACAGCGAAAGCTGCGAGATGGCGCAGGCACTGGACTCATCTGCCGAGATGGAAAAGATCCGACTGGAGGTTGCGAATCTTCAGGAGGAAGGGGATGTCCCCGCCAAGAAGCAGGCCAAAACATCCATCCAAGCAGCCGAAGAGACCAAGAAGATCCTGTTGGACCCGTCTGATCCGGCCAAGACGGCCGTGATTGGGACAGGGCTCGACAGCAAATAGGAAGACACGCTCGTCACTTTCCTCCGGGCCAACCGGGATGTGTTCGCTTGGAAGCCTTCGGACATGCCCGGTGTTCCGAGGGAGGTGATCGAGCACTCTCTCCACGTCGACGAAAAGGCGAAGCCAGTCAAGCAATGCCTACGAAGATTTGCCCTAGATCGGAAAGACGCCATAAGTAGTGAGATCATCAAATTGTTGGCCGCTCGGTTCATCAAAGAGGTGTATCATCCCGAGTGGCTTGCCAATCCGGTCCTGGTACAGAAGAAAAACAATACATGGCGCATGTGTGTCGATTACACCGACCTCAACAAGGCGTGTCCCAAGGATCCTTTCGGGCTCCCCCGCATTGACCAAGTGGTGGATTCCACGCGGATCTGACTCTTGAATTTTCTCGGCGCCTACTCAAAGCTATCATCGATCGATCAAGGAGGAGGATTGCATCAAAACGTCGTTTATTACGCCCTTTGGTGCTTTCTGCTATATCACAATGCCATTCGGGTTGAAAAACGCTAGCGCGACTTATCAGCGCACCATACAGCGGTGTTTTCACACTCAGCTCGGACGCAACGTGGAGGCATATGTCGACGATGTCGTCATAAAAACCAAATCCAGATGGGATCTCATAACAGATCTGACCGAGACATTCGAGAGCCTAAGGGCATTTCGGATGAAGCTAAATCCCGAGAAGTGCGTTTTTGGGGCTCCGTCTGGTAAACTACTCGGATTCATCATCTCCAATCGAGGGATCGAAGCAAATCCAGAGAAGGTCGGCGCCATCCTCAAGATGAAGCCTTCGACCAACTAGAAGGATGTGCAGAAGCTCACTGGATGCATCGTGGCACTCAGCCGATTCGTTTCCCGACTCGGGGAGCGAGGCATGCCTTTCTTTAGGCTCTTACGCTGACACGACGATTTTCAGTGGACAGCGGAAGTACACCAAGCCTTTGAAGATTTAAAGAGGTTCCTCACCACGCCTCCGGTGTTGGTCCCTCCCATGCCCCAGGAGCCCCTTTTACTCTACATCGGCGCAACGACTCACGTCATCTGCAGCGCCTTGGTTGTGGAGCGAGATGAAGAGGGCTCCCTCCAAAAGGTATCAAGCGTCCGATCTACTTCAGAAGCGAGGTATTGGGCTTAATCAAAACAAGGTACCCACAAGTGCAAAAGCTTCAGATGTCTTTGTGTTACTCACATCGCGGAAGCTCAAGCATTATTTTCAAGAGCATGAAATTTCGGTGGTCACTTCTTTCACACTTGGAGACATACTTCATAATCGGGAAGCCACTAGGAGGATTGCCAAGTGGGCAGTTGAGCTTGGAGCCTTTGAAATAAAGTTCAGCCTCGAATAGCCATTAAATCTCAGCGTTGGCCAACCGTCGCCGAGTGGATGAAGCCCAAACCCAAAGAAGAAAGGAAAATCTCGAGTCTCGGACAATATACTTTGATGGTTCCTCATGCTCGCCGCGCGGGGCCGATTTTGCTCATATCGCTAATCGAACGAAGCTACGCTTCGCCCTCCGTGATATTGTTTCCGTCGGCAATAACGCCGCCGAGTACGAGGCACTCATCCACGGGCTACGCGTCGCCATATCGCTCGGCGTCAAGCGGTTAATGGTGCACGGAGATTCTCAACTCGTGGTCAACCAAGTCCAAAAGGAGTGGTCTTGTATCGACGACAGCATGGCGGCTTATTGTCAGAAGGTACGCAAGTTAGAAGACAAGTTCGACGGACTGGAGCTTACTCACGTGCTCCGCCGTGACAACGAAGCAGCAGACGAGCTAGCGCGGATGGGATCCACTCGGGCCCAGGTCTCGAGTGGTGTTTTCGTCCAAGAGCTACGCGCACCGTCTATCAAACTACCATCTACATCAGCGGAAGATCAAGAGAAGCAGCCGGAACCCGATGCAGAGGTACTATCAATTACTCCCGGGTGGACTTAGCCTTACTTAGATTATCTTCTTCGTGATGAGCTGCCTGAAGATCGAAGCCTAGCCGAGTGCATCACACGCCGAAGCAAAAAACTACAAGGTAGTCAGGGACGAGCTTTTCAGACAAAGCAGTTCCGGGGTACTAAGGCGTTGCATATCTGAGCAAGAAGGCAAAGATCTACTCAACGAAATCCACTCGGGGGAGTGTGGGCATCACGCAGCAGCAAGCACCCTGGTGGGAAAAGCCTCTCGGCAGGGATTCTTCTGGCCAACCGCGGTCACAGATGCGGAAGACATAGTACGCAAATGTGACGGGTGTCAGTTCTTTGCACGGCAAATCCACATGCCAGCCCAAGATCTACAGACGATTCCGATCTCTTGGCCCTTCGTCGTCTGGAATCTGGACATGGTGGGCCCCTTAAGCAAGCGCAAGTCGAATTCACTCATTTCTTCGTCGCCATCGACAAGTTTACCAAATGGATTGAAGCCAAGCCGGCTGCTGTCATCACGGCGGCTAGGGCACGCGAGTTCTTCCAGGGCATCGTTGTGCGTTTCGGCGTGGCCAATCGCATCATCACCGACAATGGCGTTTAGTTCAAGAGCAGCGAATTTCAAGACTAGGGCGAGGAGCTTGGCATCAAGATCTGTTACGCCTCGGTGGCCCACCCAAGGAGCAACGGATAGGTTGAACGGGCCAACGGATTGGTGCTACAAAGACTCAAAGGCCGAATCTTTGATCGCCTGAAGCCATACGCAACGCGCTGGGTTAAGGAGTTGCCTTTGGTGCTCTGGGGGCTCAGAACTACCCCAAGTCGAGCAACCGGGCAGACACCCTTTTCCTAGTTTATGGCTCGGAAGCGGTCCTCCTGATTGAATTAAAGTTCCGGTCCCCTCGGGTCGCCGGCTACGACGATAATCAGTTGGATGAAGCAAGATATGAAGATCTTGATCGGCTCGAGGAAGCCAGGGAAGCAGCAATGATCCAGTCGGCAAAGTACCAACAGGGCCTGCGTCGCTACCATCAGCGCAACATACGGGGTTGTGCATTCTCCAAGGGAGGTCTGGTCCTCCGAAGGAATCAGAAGCACGAGCATAAACTCTCCCCACTCTAGGAAGGCCCCTACGTGATTGCTGAGGTGACCCGCCCGGGGGCTTACCGGCTACAACGTGAAGATGGATCTGAAGTGCCCAATACCTGGAACATCGAGAAGCTACGTCGTTTTTACTCTTAAAGTCTTGTATTCAAGCAGCATGTAATTGGTTTCCCTTCTTTTGACTTGCTACTTGGCCGTAAACGGCCAAGCAGTAAGTCGGGGGCTACACTAAATAGTGTGCAGAGTCAACCGCACCCTATCTCATCAACAAAGTTGTTTTCTCTTTACATGTGTTGATCAAATTCGGGTATTATGAAAATTCTTGAGTAATGGCGCCTTTATATCCCTGCAACAATGTTTAGCTACTCTATAGTTGCATAGGGAGAAAGCCAAGCGCTACTTCCTGGCACTTGGGGGCTGGACCAGTCGGCGGATGCGTTTCATGAAAAAGGATAAAACATAATATTCGGATAAATCGGATCACCAGTACTGAGGATCAACCAAGCGTTTCCATTACAGACATAATTACAAGTCCAATTGTTTGGCTATCTGGACGGCAGTCGGATGAACTTCTTCCAGTAAAGCGGCGGCCTCTTCTTCCGAGCAAGCAAACCCGTCCTTCACAGCTTCGCAGTCTAGACGGGGGAAGTTTGACTTCGCGATGGCGAGGCCTTGGCCGGTACATGTTATCACGGCCTCCCGAGTGAAGACCTTGATCCGCTTAGGAATAGCATCGAGACGGGCCACCAGGAGGTCGGGATCGTTCGGCGGCTCCTCATCCGGATAAAGACATTGAAGTATCGGGGCTATTCCCGTCGAAGTTCGGCGGCGAAGCGCTGTGTAATCAGTCGGGTGTGGCGTGTCAGTCGAATTTCGGTGAGGTTGAGCCAGGGAGAGCCAGTCGGGGAAAGTTACCTTCCAACTCTTTAGCCGACCCCTCGGCTTGAGCGTTGGCTTGGCGGACTTCATCCTCTAAGGCCTTCTGTCTTGCCTCTAGAGCTACATTCGATGGAAAATATCGGAGGTCATTATCTATGGAGCATCATTTCTAGAGTTTTAGCATGGACTGGGGTCTATACCTCGGTTAGTGTTGGACTCTTCCACGTGGCGGAATCGGAGCTCGGTGACTTCGCGGTGGAGTTTCTCGATCCGGCCACGATATTGTCACTTGGCGGCGTACAACGCGTTGTCAAACTCATCGCGTGTTTTCAGCTCGCCTACCGTTCTCTCCATGCATCGGGTCTTCTGCTTCGATCTCTCCTTCATGCGCTGCGTGGAGAAGGGAGGGAGATTAGTGGGATTCCCCCGTGCAGGATGAAGATTCGTAGCAAGAAAGAGTTTTACCTTGTATATCTCAGCTCGAATTGCAGTCACTTGGTCCAGCACCTCCCACTCTTCGGCTTCCTGCCCGTCGTCGACCTCGTAGCCCTCCATTTCCTTCCGCCATTTCAATCGGAAGGGTGGGACATGAGCTTTGGGGGAGGGGCGAGGAATATCCTCGATTTCTGGCTCTGAGCTCTCTGGAGCCGGAGCTAGGATTTTCCCCTTCGCCGACGAGGATTGGCGACTGGTGGCAGACGGCCAGAGTCTTGGTGAGGCACGGTCGGCCGAGCCGAGTCCCTAGAAGGTTGGGGCTTGGCTTGGTAATCGGATTTTGAAGCCGTTGGAGCAGGCGTCCCTTGAACATGCGAACTTGGCGGCTCGTCATCGTCCACTAGTTTTCTGAAAGCATTTGAAGACCTTTCAAGATACACATTTTTACAAATTATGAGGTTACGGCATCGCAAAGAAATACCTATGTGATGAGACGTATTTCATCTTGAATCACATGCTCGAACCACTCGGGCCTGAGCCAAGAGGTTTCTTCGCCCTTGACGCGGCCTTTGGGTCAGTGGACTGGCGAGGCGGAGGGCTTTGTGGCTGCGCAGCCTGGGCCGGTGGCGATCTCCTTGCTGGGCGGCGGCGGCGCAGAAGCGGGACAATATCTTCGTCTTCGTCATCCTCTTCCGAGTCCTCAGGAGCAGCCCCCTTGCCTTTCTTGGCCGGAGGAGCACTCGTCGAGCTCTCAGCAGGCCGTTTGAGTGGTGCTTCTTTGTGGTGTGGAGCTTCTGGAACCGGGGGAGTAGAGAAGGAGGCTTCGCGTCCCTGCGGCATATCAGATTACATAAATTCTGGCTCTACATGGATAAACCGCGGTTGAGTTGAGGAGGATTCTTCTCCTTACCGGTGGTGGCAAATGTCCCAGATTGTACGGAGCCGGGTACTCTGCAGGAGTTATTTCCGAGCCCAAAGCGAAGTGCTCAACCACTCGGCTGATGATTTCCTTCTGCGTGAGGCTCTCATTGGTTTTTCGAGTGGCGTCTTGGGTCCCCGAGTACTCAAAGGCGAGATGAACCCTCTCCTTGATGGGCTGGATACGGCGCTGGGTATAGTTCCAAACTATCCCAATGCCGGTCAACCCAGCGGACTTTGCTCTGCGGAGAAGAACAAGGAGTTCCTTTACTTGGCCTCCCTCGTCATTGGCGAGGAGAGAAGACCAGGAGGGACAGACTGTGGGGCACTCACCGGAGAAGGAAGGGAGGGCCGGAGGAGAGTTGGCACAATAGAACCTCTCTGAGTGCCAGCCTTTGTTGGAGGTTCTCAAAGGAAGATCGAAATAAAACTTTTTGACCCCTTCCCGCAATTGAAATCCCGCGCCGCCTGCGGCCTTGGGAGAGTTCTTGCTGGGGTAGGGCTTGAGAAGAAAAAGGAATCTGAAAAGGTCGAAATGAGGAGCGATTCCCAAATAGGCCTCACAGACGTAAACAAAAATCGCAATCTGAAAGACGGAATTGGGGTTCAAATGCGAAACGTCAATCCCATAGAAGTGGAGCAATCCCCGGAAGAAAGAAGAGCAAGGAAGGCCGAAGCCACGGAGGAAAAAGGATTCGAAGACCACTACCTCGTCAGGGCGAGGGGTGGGGCAGGATTCGTCGGCGGCAGCGCGCCAAGACACGAACCCTTCCGCGGGAAGCACGCCGAGGGAGACCAGCTTTTGTAGCCTCCGTTCGGTCGTGATGGACTTCATCCGCATCTTCCCGTTCTTAGCTGCCTCAGGGGTGGTCGGGGATGGTGGAGGCATCGCGATCGGAGACGGGTGACGGCGGAGGTGACGGCGGAGAAGAACCCTAGCGGCGGAGTCTGCTGGGAGAAGCTAACTGACTGGCGCAAAAAATGAGCGAGGTGAACTAATTTTGTTCTCCTGTTCCTAACTTATCGCAACGGGCAAAGCTTCACATTCTGGGCCGGGCCTTAGTCTAGCGCTGGATGCGGCCTTTCCGTGAGGGGCCCGATAATCACTCGGCCGGCAGAGTGGTTCCCTTCGAGAGGTCTGCGTTAAGTGCCGACTGCCGGACTAGGAGCAGACGAGTCTAACTACTCAGACAGAGCGATGTTGCGGATTCGAGATCAAATCAAGAAAAAGCGACATTGCGGATTCAGAACTGAAGCAAAGACAAAGGCATACGGATGTCCAAAAGATTTTCATTGAAAGGGCTCTTTGGCCCGATTACATATGCTCCGCGGCGCAGCACACCGAGCTAGGGCTCGTCGCTGGCTTGCGGAGGAGCAAAAGAAGAAGCCCCCCGACGGGAGGACCTCAGTACCCCCCGTGCGCGAGGAGGGCTACGACCAGTGCGTCCTTCAGGGGGAAACGCACTTTGTGGAGTTGCGGGAACCCGCGGATCAGAACCCTAATGGATTCTTCCACGTCGATTTCCACCCTCACCTGAGCGAAATCCCGCATGGGCCTCGGCGATCCACATCTCGATCATCTCCAAGATGTTCGCCATTGCTCTCGAAGCGAGACGAGGTTGGAGATTTTTGGGTGTCGCCAGGGAGAAGAAAACTAAAAAACTTGAAGGCTGGTGGTGAAGTAGTATTCTGCCCCTGGGATTTCTTTTATACATAGAGGAAGTTCAAGGGTCGCGCCTTGTAATCCGTTTCAAACACAGTAAAACCATCATGACGGCGGGACGGAAGTGGATGCGAATACGGTTTCCGACCGAAACACGTGTCCCTCCGGCTGTGTGAGAAAAAAGGGCGCGAAAACACTTCGCCTCCCCTAATTGGGCTTGGGCAAAAACTACAAAGGGCAACCCCCTTAACAGGCTTTCTTAACACGCCGCTAACGGTGGCAATGTGTTAAAATCGAGCCTGATTCGGCCTCGGTACACCCTGGAGGGCATATGACCGGCAGCGCCAGAATTAAAAATATTTCACGGCATACCCCATGTTGGGTCACTAGCCAACTTCGCATGCTCGAGGTTGGGTGTTGGTGAAATTTGGGTCCAATTTCTTGAGGTATGCCTTTTATAAGGTCGCCAGTTGTACACCGCTACCCGGGTACAAGTGCCTCTCGGCAAAATTGCATCCAATCGGTATGCCCCTAGGGGCCTATGCTGATCCCTTCTCCGGTTGGGACAGGTACCACCCGGCTGAAAGGTGCGCCCCATGCTGGGCCGAGTGCTAGCTCTTACAAGTTAAGGCTTGGCGCCTGACGTCAATATCCCTTGCAACGTTAAACTACAACATGCTGCAAGACAGAAGTTGTGGAGACGTGGCTTAAGGCACGCCCCATGATGGTCCAATCGCTGCTTTTGCATTGCAAGAGTGGGTGTCAAGTAGCCGAATTCTTCTGTTGAGGCGATGTGCCCAATGGGCCGAGCAAGCTGGAGTTCGGTATTACTGATCCAGGCGTTGCTTCAACACAAAAACTTAAGATTTCTTGAGTTCTTTACAATCTCTTTTCAGATTACAGGAGGTATTGGTGAAACCAGTCGGTCGGATATCTGACTCGATCGTAAAGCACTCGGGGGGACTGTTGGGACTATATGGGCCCCGGGTATCCTCTAGAAGGCCCATAAGGAAGCAGATAGGGGCGATCCAAGTCGGCCGGTCAAGGATAGAGACCACTCCGGCTCTTGCGTGGCTTGAGCCGCAAGGAAGTTCCCGAGGATATAATCTATCTCCATGTAATTAGCAGATCAACACATGCATTCCATGTAATCGCATACGTAATTAGTTATCGTGATCCCGAGATATCTCAGAACTCTATCTCCCCACACTATATAAAGGGAGGGGGTAGAGGCCATCGGCATGTAAGTCTAAGAGGCAGTAGAATCATCTACAGCGCATAGCATCATCTTGCACCTCGCATCTTGATCCACCATATAATCCCAGAACACAGGAAGTAGGGTGTTACCTCCTCCGTTGAGGGCCTGAACCTGTCTAACCCTACCTTGTGGTACCATTTAACTTAGTTCTTGATTAGCGTCCCCTCGAACAAATTCATTGCCGGTGGTGACCCCCCAGTTAGTCACCTACCGACAACCACTCATTGGAAAGCTTATCCAGCCCCACCTCCAGATTCACTCCAGAGCATCAGGAAATGGAGAAGAATTTCATAGGCCATAATTTCAGGGTGCTACGTCACCGTATTTTTGGGCCTATGACCCATGTAACTTAGGGTTTTGGTGGGTGCCCCTGTTTTGGCCGCCCTACACCTCCTGGCCGCCGCTATATATGTGGCCGGTGCCTCTCTTTTTACACTTAGGTTTTGTTGTGTTTTGGTTGACCCCGTGTGTGTCCCTCCTCGTGTTCGCGTGTGTCGACTAGACCATCCGTGACGAGAAACAGAACCTCACCCTTTTTGTGAGATTTATCAGTTATCATCTTGTTCTTGCTTGTCTCGATTGCTAGCAGGTTAGGATCGATCGTGCCTGGCTCGATTGATAGCCACGTGTGGTGACTTTGCGATTGCGCGGTTGTTGATCCCGTGGATTGGTAGCGTCGCACTACACCAAATCGACGTATCGTTCTCATCAGAAGATCGGGCCGAAGACCCGTGCCACGTCCGGCACCACCGATCCAGGGCTCTTTGGGCGAAGACCCGTGCCACGCTCGGCTCTTCCGGCGAGGTTAAGGTGGTCTCCCTGAGCGAGGTCCAGCCCGCCAAGACTATGAGATGGGTGCTTGCCTCGACCCCAAATAGGAAGACGCGCTCCTCACCTTTCTTCGGGAAAGCTCGGATGTGTTTGCATGGCAACCATCCGACATAATCGGGGTCCCAGGGAGGTGATCGAGCATCGGTTGGCGGTGCTCCCGGGAGTGCACCCAGTCCGGTAGAAGGTCTGGAGGCAGGCACCAGAGTGCCAAGAAGCTATCCGAGAAGAAATATAGAAGCTGTTGGCTGCGGGAATTGTGAGGGAGGTCATTCATCCCGAGTGGCTTGACAACCCCGTCCTCGTGAAGAAGTCCAACGGGGGATGGCGGATGTGCGTCGATTTCACCGACCTCAACAAGGCCTGTCCAAAGGATCTCTACCCTCTGCGACGCATAGACCAAACTGTAGACTCCACTGTCGGGTGTGAGTTGTTGTGTTTTCTGGACGCGAACTCTTGGTACCACCAGATTAGAATGGCAGAGGAGGATGAGGAGAAAACTGCTTTTGTAACACCCATTGTCGTGTACTGTTAAAGTAGAATGGCCTTTGGGTTGAAAAACGCAGGTCCAACTTACCAGCGGGCTTTGCATATCTCATTCCGGCCCCAGATTAGGAGGAATCTGCAGGTGTACATCGATGATTTGGTGTTGAAATCCAAGGAGAACGAAGGGCTGCTCGGCGACCTGGAAGACACCTTCGCCAACCTTCGCAAATTCAGCCTCAAGCACAATCCCGAAAAGTGTGTGTTCGGTGTGCCCTCAGGGAAGCTGTTGAGGTTTCTTGTGTCCAGCTGGGGCATAGAGGCTAACCCCGATAATATTTCGGCCATCGAGCGCATGCAGTCGCCCACTCGCCTGAAGCATGTGCAGTGCGTCGCTGGCTGTCTGGCGTCCCTTAGGCGGCTCATAGCCTGCCTGGGGGAGAAGAGCCTTCCGTTGTTCAAGCTGCTGAAGAAGGCCAACGACTTCAAGTGGACCCAGGAAGCGCTGCAGGCCTTCGATGAGTTGAATAAGTACCTGTCTTCGCCCCCAGTGCTGGTCGTTCCCGAGCCGAGCGAGCCACTTCTCCTTTATGTGGCGGCCACTCCGGTGGTGGTGAGTGCAGTATTGGTGGCAGAGAGGGAAGGCGTCCAGCGTCCGGTCTACAACGTCAACAAGGTGTTGTAGGATGCGGCGACCTGATATCCTCAAGCCCAGAAGATGTTGTACGCTGTGCTGGTGGCGTCCCGAAAGCTGCGGCATTATTTTCAAGGCAGGGAGATCACGGTGGTCACGGCGTTTCCCCTCCGGGAGATCCTTCATAATCGGGAGGTGCAAGGCCGGGTAGCCAACTGGGCTGTGGAGCGGGGTGAGTTTGGTCTGCAGTTTGTTCCTCACACCACCATCAAGAGTCAGGCACTGGCGGACTTCAACGTGGAGTGGTCGCCGGCGGCTTCGGAGACAGAAATGGAGCCCGAGCCTCCCGCCTGGACGCTTTTCTTCGACGGCTCTTTTCGGCTGAAGGGCGCGGGCTGGGGCGGTCCTGGTCTCGCCGACCGGGGACGCTCTACAGTACATGGTCATGCTAAATTTCAAGGCCACCAACAACATCGCTGAGTACGAAGGACTGCTCGTCGGGCTGCGCGCCGCGGCCTCACTAGGCATCCAACGACTGCACGTCACGGGCGACTCGTTGTTGGTGATCAATCAGGTGCGGAAGGAATTTCAATGCGTTAACCCTAGTATGGCGGCAAATTTGGCTGAGGTCAGGAAGATGGAGAGTCGCTTCGATGAACTAGAGTACACTCATGTCCCACGGTGTGACAACCACTTGGCGGACGGGCTCTCGCAGCTTGCCTCGTCCAGGACTTCTGCTCCGGTTGGGGTCTTTGAAGAAAGGCTTACTCAACCGTCTGTCACAACCCTGGGTTCCGGCAGGGACGACAGTGCGCCGACTTTAGCTCCCATGTCAGGGGAGGGACCCGGTGCTGCTCTTTCCAGAGCACCAGAGGAAACGCCTGGCCAGGCGAAGTACTCGACCGATCACTCGGTGGTCGCCACACTTGGCCAGGAAGGTCGGTGGATGGATCCAATCCTAACTTTCCTGTGGGACCGAATGGTCCTCGACAATGATGCGTCAGCTGAGAAGATTGCGCGTAAGGCCAAGCGCTACACACTGGTAGGTGGGGATCTGTATCGCCGGGGTGGAAACGGAATTCTTCTGAAGTGCATCACTCGGGAAGAGGGGAGCAGCTTGCTCTCTGATATCTATGGAGACGAGTGCGGGAGCCACATGTCCAGTTGCACCCTGGTCGGTAAGGCGTTCCGTCAGGGGTTCTATTGGCCTACTGCCCTCCACGATGCTTGCGAGCTAGTGAGGAGATGCCAGGCATGTCAGTTTTTTGCCAAGCAGATCCATCGACCAGCCCAGGCGCTGCAAACCATTTCACTCTTTTGGCCGTTCGCTGTCTGGTGGCTGGATATCCTGGGTTCGTTCCCGCGGGCTACAGGAGGCTACACACATCTGTTTGTGGCTATTGACAAGTTCTCCAAGTGGGTCGAAGCGGAAGCAGTGTGCACGATCACGGCGTCCGTGGCCATCAGGTTTATACGTGGGATTTTTGTGTGGTTCGGAGTCGCCAACCGCATCATCACCGACAACAGCACCCAGTTCGCCAGCGCCACCTTCCAGGGCTTTTGCGACGACATGGGTACCAAGGTATGTTTCGCCTCAGTAGCCCACCCATGAAGCAACGGTCAGACAGAGCGGGCCAATGCGCTGGTGTTGAAGGGGCTCAAGACGAGGGCGTTTGACCGACTCCATAAGTGCGAGAAGCGCTGGGCGGAGGAGGTTTCGGCAGTCCTCTGGTCGCTTCGCACCTCACCGAGTCACACGACCGACGAAACGTGTGACATCCTCTATTTTATCGTATGTCATTTGTGTTTTAAAAACCCTAAAACTAATTAAAAGGGAATTGTTATATACAAAACTCTATTTTAAATTAGTTTGATTTAGGTTTAAACCCAAAACCCTAGGAAAACATTTTGGAAAATTCTAGGAAAATTTTAGTAAATATTAGAAGCCTACACTTAGCCACCACCCAAATTTCAGGCCCAGATTCCAAGGCTAGCTCATGATTCCATGAAGTGCTGCCATTTTGCCGAGAGCTCATAAAACTCATGAAATAATGAGAAAACGAGAGTAGATGGTGCCATCGTGTATAGTTCGCCGAGACAGTCCAGATGGATATATGGAAATCCGGTTTTGGCCAAGAAACGAGGGAGAAAAAGCTCACCGAAGTTTCGGGCGCCGCAGCCGGCCTGCGCCATCTGCCGCAGCCGCCGCCGCCCTGCTTTCCATGCCACCCAGCCTCATGCTGCCACGTGTCCACCCGCAGCCACCATCTCCCGCGATCGTGCGCGCCTCCACCCGCGTCGCCAAGCGTCGCCTCCCTGTTCGCGAAGTCGCCGCGGCCGACCTAAGCGCCGCCACGTGTCCCCGCTTTCGCCTTTGCACGCGCAGCGTGCGCACCCCGAGCACCGCCCGCCATGCGGCGCCGCCCGTCTCGCGCCCAGGCCAAGCGTCGATCCCGCCCGCCACTCGTCGGCCGCATGTCGTCGCTGCGTCGCGCCGCCTACCAGCGTCTGCCGCGTGTCGCCCGGCCGCCGCCCAGCTGCTGGTTGCCTAGTTGAAAGAGGATCCTAAGGCCTAGAGGGGGGTGAATAGGCAATTTAAATTTTTCTTTGATTAATTGTTGATTAAGCATCAAATTAATAGTGACCCAATCCTAGTGTCAATTGATACGCATGGCCAAGCGATAAACAAGTTAACAAGCAACTAAGTCATGGCATCACAATCAACACATTCAATGCAATAGTAGTAAGTGCGGAAAGTAAATAAGAGGCGACACGGTGTTTGTTTGACCAAGTTCGAGCCGCAACTCCTACTCTCCGTTGAGGCTACCCCTTGCGCAAGGACCGGCTCGCCTCGAGCCTCACGCCTCACTTACTCCCGGTAGTCGTTCCGCCACTCCGCGAGGTGGACTCACACCCGTACACCGACTCAAGAGTAGCCACACGCCAAGGCCTACTCTCAAGCCCACGCCCACGAAGGATATCTTCAAAAGTAACAAGCCAAACGCCTGATCATGCCGATCAAGGACTTCCATGAAGCTCGGTATTGGGGTTTGATGGATTGTGGCTTTGGATGATCTTGTGGGTGGAGGAATGGCTCTAGAACACCTAATTGATGAGCTATGAATGTGGTAGGTGAAGTGGAGCAGCAAACCTCAAAATAGCCACCACTAGATAGGTATTTATAGCCCCTAGAGCAAAACTAGCCGCTGCCCCTCTGAAGAGGACAAAAGACTAGCCGTTACACTCTACGGACGCCGTCAAGACGGCACCGGACGCCGTCCGGCTGAGGCAATCGCCACGAAAAAAGGTTTATCGGACGCTGTCCGTCCCCACCGGACGCCGTCCGACAAAGGCGGTGCATGTGTGTGCGGCTAACGGGACGCTACCAACCGCGCCAGACGCCGTCCGATGGGAGAAACTCGAATTTTGAGCTTCGCCGACGCCGTCCGTAACTACGGACGCCGTCCGGCGATGGCGAGAAAGGACCGGACGGCCACCCGAGACGCCGTCCGACCGAAAGTGCCTCGGATTATAACTGACGGACGCCGTCCGATAACAACCGACGCCGTCCGGCGAGAATACTGTTTTGGTGTTTGGTGGTGGACGCCGTCGAACTTTCCAGACGCCGTCCGACAGAGAGGAATTTTTCGAGCTAAAATTTGTGGGGAATTTAGGTGGGTTTCTCTCTCTAGAAATCTCACAAGGATATATATGGGTATTTTTAGAAGTGGTGGACTACGGAAACCGAAGTTTTCGAGAATTTGCAAAGATCCGCATAGTCCGAGATATTCGAACCCCTTTTGAAATCCGACGAAAAACAAGAAATAAACCTACTACTCTAATTTATCGTGACCTCTTCTCTCGCCTGGGTCACGCACTTTGAAATCTTGGAGCGCTTCAGAAATTTACGCCGCTCAATTAGGGTTTGCAAAAGCGCCGAGTCTTCGCTAGGGTTCCAGAAGTCCAAAACCCCTAGCCCTTTATATTAATTAATTTTATCATCAATGCCACTAATAAAAATTAGGGCTCAACGATGCTCACAATCTCCCCTTTGTGGCACTTGATGACAACCCAAAAGAGAATAAAATTTTGAGTCAGTAAAAAGGGTTAGTGCAATACAAATATGCGAGCAATTTTAATAATTAAGAAACCACAACTCGACCACAAAGGGCATGCAAATAAAGGAAGCTCCCCCTAAATTCATGCATAAATTAAATTCAGAAGCCAACAAGGTTCAAATGTCATAAAACCAACCAAGGTATCAACCACAAATTTCAACGAGTATCGAGGCATCAAATAATATTACAGGTAAACACAAGGTAAACACAACCTCGATCTCACTACCCCCTCCCCAAATAATATTACAGGTAAACACAAGGTAAACACAACCTCGATCTCACTACCCCCTCCCCTCTACTACTCTCTAACTTCTCCCCCTTTGTCACCAAGTGACACAAACGGAAAAAGGTCCTAATCTTGCTGATCTTGATCCATGTCGTCGCCTCCAAGTCATCTCCCCGGCACCGGTAGAGGAGCCACGACCTCTGGGGCGCTTGAACAAGGGCATATGAGCTGCAGAGGGTACCGATCGAGGTGAGGATGGATCATCATAAAGCTGGGTCGGTTGAGGGTTTGGCAAAGAAAAGTTGAGATGACGAGCGACTTCTCCACCCGTGAAATGAATCTTACCCGGAGAAGGATATGACCGTGGTGGAGGCACAAAAGGAGGAGCAGGCCTGAAGGAGGGTACACCCAAGGATGAACCGGTGGTGGGTAGGCGGTGGGCGAGGAAAACTCGAGTCTGCTGGAAATCTCGATAATCTGTTGTGGGCATGTGAATACCAACCATATGGATTTGCCCTTCGCACTGCATAAACATCGCCCCATGTCTTGCATGGTGACTTAAATTCTGCGAACTCATCTCGCCAAGTACGTCTGCACGCTCGCCAAGTCTGTCTCTCTCTACGGTGGTCGCCACTCTTCTTTCACCTCGGTGTGAAAATTTCTCATATCTGTCGCAAATTTCATCTCACCAATCAAAGCATCATACCACGGAGGAGGGATCATGAAGAGGAGCTCGCACTGTCTTGGCACAAATGGCTGCATTGGGGCGGCAGGAGCAAAGACAGAGTCGGTGGAGGAGCATCATCACTGAGTCTAGCTAACTTGGGCTTGCTCCCAAGAGAATTCAAGAAGTTCTTCATCGATGCTTTTTGATTACATTGTTCCAACTCCTTACTTCATCATTTGTTACACGCCTCGTCACCGAGAGCAATAGACCAATATAGGGAGCTAGAGGTAGTGCCCTATTAACTTCTCTCAAGATGGCGTCATCAAATTCTCCCAAGAGGGTAGCTCCAACATTTATGGTCTTGCTGTCGGAAGAAATAACATGAACCACCAAATGGGAAGAATTACATCATGATTGCCACCTCGAACAAACAATGTGCTTCGAGTATAAGATTAATAAGGGCGGACTCACAGAATGGACGATTTGCCTTATCAATACTAATTTCTTCATCATCAAGATCCAGGTACATAAATCTGACTTCAGCCAAAGGAGGATATTTGCCCATCCAGAAACCATCTTCATAGCATACCTCATTCAAATCAGTGCCAGAATCTGGAGTACCCAAGGCGTGATTCATCTCGCCATCGTGATCCTTTGAACCCGTCCATCAACCTGAATGATAATAGTTTGACTCTGTCTCGTCTTGACAATCAAGAAAGTAGCAAAGAACTCACAGTTCCTTTCTTAACTCGTGTCAATTTCTTGTTGGAGATCAATTCTGCTAGGCCTGGTGTGGTGCTAAATATGGTGTGAACCTCAGGCCCTGCCACTGCTGTGATCTCAGTCCAGTCTACACAGTGAGGGTCCCTAGGACCAGTCGAGGGAGCAGAGAAGCACATGTACAATTGTTTCTGAAACTTGGTGTAGAACACAAGTCCTGGTATCCTCTCGCCTCTGAGGGAACCACTTCGCATAAGAGACGGACCTTCTCTTTCTCAGAGTCTCCATAGATAGTTTCAGAACCTGATCATCCACGGGGTCGTCCTCAGCGACCACTGTCTCAGTGACATCCTCATCAATCGGGTCCTCAGCATATGTCTCGTCAGCATCCTCTGCGGTGGCGAAAGAAGAACCCGCCATCCGAGTCCAATGGAACCCTTGATCAGACTGCTGTTGTAAATCTGCTCTAGACACTCTACTTGGGCGAGGAGGAGCGGCACTGCTAGCCGTCTCATCGATGTAATCCGGATCGCCCTTACGGCCGCTGTCGCGCCGACCACTGAGGGTCCTGCCCAGAGCCTTCCCGAATTTCTTCAAAGATTTCGACATGTTCAATCACTTCCTCTGACAATGAAACCACTGACCAGAACAACCTCGCTGCCAACTGCCACTGACCAACGATCCACTGACACGGTGCCAACCCACCACGGTCCAACCCTGAATACTGAACGCTGAAAAACCTATTCAAAACCTAGAACTTCGTAAACAACGAAATTTGACGGAAGAAAGGCGGGAAGCCGTTACCGAGCCCTAGAAGCGAAGAAGGAAGACGCCGTGCGCGAGGAGATCGCCCCCAAGGCCCTTCCCGGTAGGGGAAAGGAGGAGAACGCGACGGAGAAGAGGTGCACGAACGGGGCCGTCCAGTTCCAATCCACGCGAAGGGGATTGAAGAGGATGACGAGGGAGGCCGCCGGTGGTGGTGGAGGTCGCGGAAGTCGCCGGAGGGTCTTCCCAGTGAGGAGAAGCAGCAGGGCGGCGCGGTTTGGGAGGAGAGAGAGATCAAATGGGGAAAGAGGGAGCGGAGAGGTAAGTTATAAGCGATTCCAGCGATTAGGTCTGTCGGACGGCGTCCGACGGTTACGGACGGCGTCCGAGCAACAAGGGTGCAGCGCAGACAGGAACCTCGTCGGACGGGTCGCGGAGAGGCGAGACAGCGTCCGACAGTGAGTTGCAGCGCGATAACGCCTCTGTCGGACGGCGTCCGATGGCAACAGAGACAGCGTCAAGACAGAGAGAGTATCTGGCGCATGCAACACGCGATCGGACGGCGTCTGAGAGTGGCCGGACGGCGTCCGAAGAAGGCTGAAAACGCAGCTGCTTGCACTTCTGACCAGTGGGCCCCACCAATGCGAGAAATATTATAAAAATTATATTTTGAAGTGATGATCTCCATTTTGCTCAAAATTCAAAGGAAGATTCAAATGTGAGCAATTTGAAGTTATTTTAAAATTTTAATTTTGAAGAGATAAGATACTAAGTTGACAAATAAAACCAAATTAAATTCAAAAACCCAAATTTTGATCTTCGAGATGAAGAAAATGTGTGAACCCAAATTTTGCCTTGATTTCTCATATAGGCATGAAAATCGCGCATAGGGGTTCACTTTAGAGCTTAAGCACATGTTTTTGAATTTTGGTTCCTTTTCAAATACTTTCAACAATTTTGATGCCAAATGATTTTCAAGAGAACAAATATGCATATGGAGCAAAATTTTTTAGGGGGTAAGATTTTCAAAACTAGAAGTTTGAAAAGGTATGAAGATAAGGATAGTCTATTAAGCTCAAATTTGTTTTTGTTTGAAATATAGGACAAGAATGTGCTCACCCAAAATTAAATTTATCTTTTCACCACTAGAGGGAGTTTTGAGATCATGAGTTGAAACTAAACTCCCCCTAAATGTGACAAGGGTCATAAGCAAATGGAAAAATTCAAATAAGACCCAAAAGTCACAAAAACCAATCAACACGCATTTGATCTATCTAGTATGTTGAGTTCATTTCTTAATTTGCAAAACCGTGCCTCATCCAAGGGTTTGGTGAAAATATCCGCCAATTGGTCTTCCGTTCGCACGTAGGCAAGCACAACGTCACCCTTTGCAACATGGTCACGAATAAAGTGATGTCGAATGTCGATGTGCTTTGTACGGGAATGTTGGACCGGATTGTTGGCTATTTTCACCGCACTTTCATTATCACATAGAAGTGGCACTTTTTCAAATTTTAGCCCAAAGTCACTAAGCATCCGAGTCATGTACAAGAGTTGAGCACAGCAACTCCCCGCCGCTACATATTTCGCTTCCGCGGTAGATAGCGCCACGGAGTTTTTCTTCCTCGAAGTCCATGACACGAGTGAGCTTCCTAGCAAGTGACAACCCCCCGAGGTGCTTTTGCGATCAATTTTGTAACCGGCATAATCCGAGTCGGAATAGCCAAGAAGCTCAACACGCGCTCCCTTGGGGTACCAAAGACCTAGGCTAGTAGTGATTTTTAGATATCTCAAAATGCGTTTTACGGCAACAAGATGCACTTCCTTAGGGGATGCTTGAAAGCGAGCACACATGCACACACTAAACATAATATCGGGTCGAGAAGCGGTAAGATAGAGAAGCGAACCGATCATGGAGCGAAAAAGCTTTTGGTCCACGGGCTTTCCATCTTCATTTAAGTCAAGATGCCCATTAGTGGCCATTGGTGTTTTGATCGACGGTAATCGTCCATTCAAAACCGCTGAGAAGGTCCTTTGTGTATTTCTCTTGACAAATAAAAGTCCTTCCGGTTGCTTGATTTGAAATCCAAGGAAGAAAGTAAGTTCTCCAATCATCGACATTTCAATTCCTTGGACATCATTTCTCCAAAGTCCTTGCATTTAGATTTGTTAGTGCATCCAAAATAATATCATCCACATATATTTGACAAATAAATAGGTCATTTTCAATTGGCTTTAGAAACAATGTGGAATCAATCGCACCGGTTTTAAATCCCTTTTCTAAGAGGAAGTCCCTAAGACGCTCATACCATGCTCTAGGAGCTTGCTTGAGACCGTATAAGCGCCTTAGTGAGCTTATAGACATGGTTTGGGTGTTTGAGGTTTTCAAAACCGGGCGGTTGCTCGACATAGACAAGTTCATCAATAAAACCATTTAGAAAAGCACTCTTAACATCCATTTGAAAGAGAGTTATGTTATAGAGAGAGCGAATGCCAAGAGTAACCAGATAGCTTCAAGTCGAGCGACGGGGTGAGGTTTCTCCATAGTCAAGTCCTTCGATTTGTGTGAAACCTTGCGCCACCAATCTTGCTTTGTTTTGCACCACTTCACCGTTCTCATCTTGTTTGTTGCGAAAGACCCATTTGGTTCCAATGACATTGTGATCCTTCGGTCTTTCCACAAGCTCCCAAACTTTATTGCGGGTGAAGTTGTTCAATTCTTCATGCATGGCGTTCACCCAATCCGCATCCGCCAATGCCTCATCAATGGTCCTAGGCTCAACAATAGACACAAAGGCGTGATGCTCACAATAATTAGCAAGATGAGAACGGGTTCTTACGCCTTGATTGAGATTGCCAATGACTTGATCTAGGGATGATCCTTGGAGAGAGTCGGTGTTGTTGGACGGGTACTTGTAGATCAACGCCTCCCCTTGAGCTTGATAACTTCAAAGTTCGCATCTCCGCCCACCGCTTGATCTTGAGTTGTTGGAGAAGTGTCTTGAACTTGATCATCGATGGAGGTGGTGGGGTGATTACTTCATCTTTTGGTGCCTCCGTGAGGGTCTAATTTCCCCAACTCCATAGCATCATGCGGTGGCTCATCACCTACATTTCTTGTCAAATCTTGCTCATTTAGCGAGCCATTAGTTTCATCAAACTTGACATCATAGGCTTCCTCAACTAGCCCGGTAGAATTGTTAAAAACTCGAAAAGCTTTTGACCGAGAGGAGTACCCTAACATAATACCAACGTCACACCTCTTTTGGAACTTACCCAAATGAGTTCTTTTCTTATAGATGTATACCTTGCACCCGAAGACTCGAAAATACGAAATGTTGGGCCTTCGTCCTACTAGTAATTCATATGAGGTCTTGTGAAGGAGTCGGTGAAGGTAGAGGCGGTTGATGGCATGGCACGCCGTGTTGATGGCTTCCGCCCAAAAAGCATGCGGCGTGTTGTACTCGTCAAGCATTGATCTTGCCATCTCTATCAAAGTACGGTTCTTCCTCTCCACCACTCCATTTTGTTGGGGAGTGTATGCCGCCGAGAATTCGTGCTTCACGCCTAACTCATCACAAAATTCTTCAACATTTGTATTAGCAAACTCGGTGCCATTATCACTCCTCACCTTTTTAATAAAAGAGTCAAATTCCTTTTGAGCTTTCAAAACAAATCTTTTAAACACGTCACCGGCAAGGGATTTATTTGCAAGGAAAAACACCCAAGTGAAGCGAGAGAAATCATCGACAATCACATGACAGTAAGAATTACCGCCTATGCTCGCATAGGTGGTTGGGCCAAATAAGTCCATATACAAAAGTTCAAGTGGTCGGGATGTAGACATAAAGGTCTTAGTCGGATGAGAATTAGCCACTTGCTTGCCGGCTTGGCATGAGCTACATAAACGATTTTTCTCGAATTTGACATCCTTCACTCCAACAACCAAGTTGTCTTTAAAAACCTTTTTCAAACCTTTTTCAAAGTGCCGGTCTCACAAGCGACCCACACATCATAGCTAAATGCCTCTAAGTAACATTGCATCCTAATTCTCCAATAGTTGTAGTTTGTTCCATCGAAAATAGGAGCTTTTCCAATTTCTATCCTAGGCCCCTCTTGAGCCATCTCCTAGCGGTTAAGCTAATACCGGAGAACCTAGATGCTCTGATACCACTTGAAAGAGGATCCTAAGGCCTAGAGGGGGGGTGAATAGGCAATTTTAATTTTTCTTTGATTAATTGTTGATTAAGCATCAAATTAATAGTGACCCAATCCTAGTGTCAATTGATACGCATGGCGAAGCGATAAACAAGTTAACAAGCAACTAAGTCATGGCATCACAATCAACACATTCAATGCAATGGTAGTAAGTGCGGAAAGTAAATAAGAGGCGACACGGTGTTTGTTTGACCGAAGTTCGAGCCGCAACTCCTACTCTCGCTGAGGCTACCTCTTGCGACAAGGACCGGCTCGCCTCGAGCCTCACGCCTCACTTACTCCCGGTAGTCGCTCGCCACTCCGCGAGGTGGACTCACACCCGTGACACCGACTCAAGAGTAGCCACACGCCAAGGCCTACTCTCAAGCCCACGCCCACGAAGGATATCTTCAAAAGTAACAAGCCCGAAACGCCCCGATCATGCCGGATCGAAGGACTTCCATGAAGCTCGGTATTGGGGTTTGATGGATTGTGGCTTTGGATGATCTTGTGGGTGGAGGAATGGCTCTAGAAAGCCTAATTGATGAGCTATGAATGTGGTAGGTGAAGTGGAGCAGCAAACCTCAAAATAGCCAGCCACTAGATAGGTATTTATAGCCCCTAGAGCAAAACTAGCCGTTGCCCCTCAGAAGAGGACAAAAAGACTAGCCGTTACACTCTACCGGACGCCGTCCGACGGGCACCGGACGCCGTCCGACAGAGGCAACTGCTCACGAAGAAAAGGTTTATCGGACGCTGTTCGGTCCCCACCGGACGCCGTCCGACAGTGCGGTGTGCACAGGTGTGCGGCTAACCGGACGCTACCCAGCTGCGCCCAGACGCCGTCCGATGGGAGAAACTCAGAATTTTGAGCTTCATCGGACGCCGTCCGGTAACTACCGGACGCCGTCCGACAGTGAGCGAGAAAAGGACCGGACGGCCACCCGACGCCGCCGTCCGACCAGAAAGTGCCTCGGATTATAACTCGACGGACGCCGTCTGATAACAACCGGACGTCCGTCCGACAGAGAGTACTGCTTTGGTGTTTGGTGGTCGGACGACACAGCTTTTCGAACGCCGTCCGACAGAGAGGAATGTTTCGAGCTAAAATTTGTGGGGAATTTAGGTGGGTTTCTCTCTCTAGAAATCTCACAAGGATATATATGGGTATTTTTAGAAGTGGTGGACTACGAAACCGAAGTTTTGAGAATTCGCAAAGATCCGATAGTCCGAGATATTCAACCCTTTGAAATCGGACGAAAAACAAGAAATAAACCTACTACTCCTAATTTATACGTGACCTCTTCTCTCGCCTGGTCACGACTTTGAAATCTTGGAGCAACAGAAATTTACGCCGCTCAATTAGGGTTTGCAAAAGCGCCAGTCTTCGCTAGGGTTCCGAGAAGTCCAAAAACCCCCTAGCCCTTTATATTAATTAATTTTATCAACAATGCCACTAATAAAAATTAGGGCTCAACGATGCTCACACTAGTTCGCCGATTTGGTCGGTTAAACCGGTTTTTCTTTGGTTAATCGGTTTATTTATTTCTAGGATTTCTGTTTTTCCTAAATCTTTCAGGAATTGTTTAGGGAGCATCCGAGCTCCAAATTAGTTGATTTTAGAGCAATTATTTCCCATAAATAGCCTATAATTTTATATATTTTATTGAGTTATACGTTTTGTTGATTATTTTACTGTTCTTATGCATTTGCATATACGTGTAGATCGTCCGTGCTCGCACTGCTCGGGATGTTGCCAGGAGCCGTTCGAAGGAGGTTCCCAAGACCAGTACTACTACCAAGGCAAGATAGTTTGCATCTTGCTTCTTATTTGGCAAACTCACCTTGTTTATTATTTTGTTTTATTTTCTCATGCATAAAATGATGAGTCAGGGTAAAACCTAATTATATTCACACTGCGTCATTGACCCTGCGAATTGTAGCCATTTATTGCTGCCTTAGATAATTCCTAGCATATCCTTTGTGCATATTTTGCTAGCGCTCGTGGGTTGGTAGTTGTTTAGGTTCACTTTATTCAATTACTTTGGTAACTTTGTGTGACTGGAGATGCTGAGTAGCTGTTTAATAACCTAATCAACTAAAACCTACGTGGCGTGCGTTGACTCAAGGTGGCTAGTCGGGTGGTATTGTTGGCTTGTGGTTTGTGGTGGAGGTAGTTGTCGGTGTAATAAATACCGGGGTACAAAGAGTCCTGAGAAGGCCAAGAGGGCCCCACGCGTCAAAGTGGCGAGCAAGGCCCAATGGCGATGAGCCCCTCGGGAGGCCAAGAGAGCCCCACGCCTCAGGTAGGCGAGCAAGGCCCCAGCGCGTGCGCGAGCCCCTCGGGAGGCCAAGAGGGCCCCATGCGTCAGGCGGACGAGCAAGGCCCCAGCGCGTGGGCGAGCCCCTCGGGAGGCTAAGAGGGCCCCACGCGTCAAGTGGGCGATCAGCCCCAGCCGCTGGCGAAGCTCCTCAAGACGCAGGCGAGGGCCCCACGCGCCAAAGGCGGTGCGTGGGCGAGCCCCTCTCAAGACGAGGCGAGGGCCCCACGCGCTAAGCGGGCGCGCGAGCCCCTCTCGAGACGAGGCGAGGCCCCACGCCCAGCGGGTGCGTGGCGAGCCCTCTCGAAGACCAGGCGAGGGTCCCACACGCCGTGGGGCCCACGCTGCAGGAACACAATGTATGAGTCTTCGGACGAAGTCTCCCCGCCGCGGAAGGACGGCGATTTAATGAGACATCACGCGGATAGACAAATGAAGAAATGATTACCGCCATGCTGACCCTTGCGTGTCCGAGCGGTACACCGTGGCGCAGAAGAATTGACCGCAGAGAGAAGGTTTGCTTGAGGAGGCCGCCTGCCGTCGGGAGGAGCAGGCGGCCCCACCCGCAGACTCACCGGTGTGATCAGGTCGTCGAGGCCACTTGGCGGCATCGCGAGGCGAGCGCCGCGACGCGGGCAGCGCACGCTGCCTCTTCTGTCAGGTCTTGTTAGTGTATCGAGAGTATCAGACGCTTACCCCCTCGGCTCTCTCCGCCAGTTCAAAGCTTGTATAAAAGGGGAGGAGAGAGAGGGGAGGAGGCACGTAAGGTGCAGACGTTGCACAAGCATAGGTTCCGAACACACGCAGTTCACAAGCACCCTGTAAACACATTCCCATTCAACCACAATCAGAAAAGAGCTAAGGCTCAGCAGGAGTAGGACTATTACCCGCGAGGGGTCCAACTCGGGTAAATCTGCGAGTCGCCCTTGTTGTGCCCGACGCCAAATCGAACCGAGCTTGATCGAGTTGGCTAGCGCCTAAAAATCTGACCAGGTGTGATCCGCGGTGGTTGAGCGGAGAACACGCCGCGATGGCGCGCTGTAGGGGAGCGCTAGCATCGGTTCAAACTCTTCGACCCTTCTTCAGGCGGCGATGGCGGAGCAGCAGTCCGCGATGGAGCAGGAAGCGGCCGCTAGAGCCGCGGCCACGGAGTCGGCCGCGGCGATGGCGGTGGATCACCCGGGCGGTAGTCGCCCGCCTAGGGTCGGAACCCTGGCGGAAAGCAGCCGCCCCGGCCAAGCTAGGCGGCGCTTGGCCTTGGAGGAGTGCACTCCAGCACAAAACCTCCATGCGCCAGGCCTTGCCGAGAACTCACCGTTCCGGTGACTCGACTTCGGGGCACCGTGGTTGGCCAGCTTGGCCCTACGTCGATGCCGCGCCAAGGCGGTGGTGCAAGTTTCGGGGCGGGGAACCGTGTTTCCGCTTCCTCCCGTCTTTGTTGCCCTCGCACTCCTCTCGCACATCTCCCGTGGGGGGGGCGGGGCTAAGACGACAAGAGCCAGCGACCCCTATGGGGGGCTCGGCGGGCAGCGCAGCGGCAGTGGTCGTGATCTCCGGTCCCATCCGGAGGACCGCCACTTGTCAGATGGAGAAGACTCTGCGGACAAGCTCCGCAGGGCCGCGACCGAAGGCCAGCGATCACATTGCTGCCGCCGCCGCACGCTGGGACCAGAAGAGGGCTCCCGCAGAGCTGCCCCGCCAAAGAGGGTGGCGCTTTCGGGCGCCGCCTAGGCGACGGGGCGGCGGGCGAGGACCGCGCCCAGAGCAGAGGCTCTCGACGCCGGTGCCGCACCTTTTCTAAGGAGCTGCGCGCGTTCAAAGGGCCGGAACGGTTTCGTCCGCCCCCATCGAAAAGTATGACGGCTCCACCAACCCCGGCGAATTTTTGCAGATCTACACGACGGTGATGCAGCCGACAGAGGGTCGGGAAGGTTCTCGCGAACTACTTCCCGCTGTCCTCACCGGCGAGCCCGCCAGGCTCATGAACCCGCCCCGAGTCCGTGGGGTCATGGAAGGAGCTTCGAGCTCTTCGTCACCAACTTCCGTGGCACCTTCGAGCAGCCCGGTAGAAGACGACCTCCACAACGTGGAGCGAAGAAAAGGAGAGTCGCCGCGCGACTATATTCGGCGCTCGGTCAGTCCGCAACACCATCCCCGACATCTCCATCGACGCCGTGGTCACGCATTCGTGAGAGGCGCCGAGACCCCAAGGTCAAAGAGAAGATGGCCACCCGCAAGATCAAACGACGGAGGAGTTTTTCACCTTGGCGCGACAAGTGCGCCTTCAAAGTGAGGCTCAGATTCACCGGCCGCGCTGGCGGGACAGCTGCGGGGCGAGGCCGGACCTCGAGGAACCCCGCGCAAGGACAAGAAGAAGCGCAAGGCGGACAAGACCGGCAGGTCTTGGCCGCCGAAAGCGCGACGACGACGACGACGACGACGATCGCCACCACCAAGAATGGGCGCGGGCGGGCGTAAAAGAGGAGGAGGTCGCGCGCCGGGCGGGTACGGTCCTCGTAGGGCGGCCGGGCGGCGCGCTGTGGCGATCGCTGCGGCCGCGACGCCCCGCGCCGCGACGAGGGCGAGACCGCCGCCTCGTGAGTGGGACGGAAGGCCTTATCGCCCCATTCACCGCAACAACTCCCACGACTTGGCGATTGCCATGTCGCCGATAAGATGGTGGACAAGCGAGTCCACGAAAGCAGCAGCAGCAGCGTCCGGCAAAGGGCAAGGGCAAGGAGACGGCCGCTTGGTTTTCAGCAGCGAGCGCCGGTTGCCGCCATCCACGGCGGTTCGCCACCTATCCGCCCCACGCTAGCTTTAAGCGCGCGATGAGGAAAGTGTGCGCCGCCGTTCGGCTTTGGGTCGCAAGGCACCGGGCGTGGTCGAGCACCGATCGCGTTCAACAAAGCCGATCACCCACCCAAGATCGCTGCCTCGACATCTCCCGATCGTGGTTGCGCCCACGGTCCGGAATGTAAAGCTAGGGCGGTGCCGTAGACGGGGAGTTCTCAACCTCCCGTCCGCCTGGTCGCCACGGCGCCCAGATCCAAAGAGCTGAGCTTCGCCCAACACTCCTTCTTCGCATCGCGCGGGCCGAGTCCGCCCCGGGGCGCGCTGCCTCCCGGTGACGCTTGAGGCTCGACAACTTCCGCACCGAGATGCTCGAGTTCGAGGTGGCGGACTTCGACCTTCCCTAACGCCATACTAGGTCGGCCGACGCTGACCAAGTTCATGGCGCTTGCCACTATGCGCACATGGTGGTGAAGATCCCGGCCACCGCCCCATCGTTTTCAAAGTGGACCGCCGGAGGCGCCCGCTGCGACAAGGATGCTTCGCTTTGGCGGGGCGACGGTGCCTCAAGGCCGAGACTTCGACTGGGAGCTCTTCCGGCGAAGACCCGTGCCTCCCGCTCGTCTGCGGAGGTTAAGGCGGTCTCCCCGAAGCGAAGTCGACCCGCGAAGACCGTTCGGGCGGGCGCCTTCTCGCGCCAAATAGGAAGGCGCGCTGCCTCTTCCTCCTCCTAACGCAGACATGTTTGCGTGGCAACCGTCCGACATGGTCTGGGGTCCCTGTGAGGTGATTGAGCACAATTGGCGACGTTCTCGCGCGCGACCGACCGGTCATGCAGAAGATCCGGAAGCAATGGTGGAGCGCCAGAAGTTATCCGCCAGAGGTGGACAAGTTTGGCGGCGGGTCGTCCGCAGTGTCGCCCATCCTGTGGCTCGCGAACCCCGCCTCGCTAAGAAATCCAACGGCGCCGGAGGATGTGCGTGACTTCACCGACCTCAACAAGGCGTGCTCGGCGATCCATACCCGCTGCCTCGCATCGATCTCATCGCCGACTCAACAAATGGGTGCGAGCAACAGTGCTCGGATGCGCATCGGTACCACCAGATTAGCATGGTCAAGAAGATGAAGACAAGATCGACTTCGTGGACGCCCATGGACGCTTCATCGCTATACAAGGATGGCGCTCGATTGAAGAATGCAGCCCAACCTATCGGCGGGCCATGCATATCGCTTCCGCCCCAAATAGGGCGAAACCCGGAGGTGTACGTTGATGATCCGTGGTGAAGTCCAAGAAGGCGAGGAGTTGATCGGCGACCGAAAGAAACCTTGACCAACCCGAGGAAGTATCGCATCAAGCTTAATCCAAAGATATGCGTGTTCGCCGTCTGGTCCGGGCAACCGCCGATTCCTCGCTCCCGTAGGGGGATTGAGGCGAACCCCGACAAGATCGCAGCGATCGAGAACATGAAGCCCCGACGCGATTTCGCAGATGCAAGGGCTGCTTGACCTCCCCGGGCCGCTTTATAGCTCGCCTGGGATAAAAGTCTCCCACCGCCAAGCTCCTAAAGAAGACCAACCAGCCGAGTGGACGGTGGAGGCGCAGGAGGCGCTCGACGGTCCAAGAAGTATCTTACCTCCCGCCTGCATCGGTCTCCCCAAACCCGGCGAGCCACGATCCTCTACGCTATGCAAACCCCAGCGGTCAACATGTGCTGGTGGCGGAAAGAGAAGGCGCTCAGCGCCCTATTTACTACGCCGCCAAAGGTCCTCCACGACGCCAAACAAGGTATTCACAAGACCAGAAGATGTTTCTACGCCGGCCGACGGCGGCCCCAAAGCTGCGCCATTACTTCCAAGGGCGAGAAGTCACGGTGTTGACTAAGTATCCCTTGCGGAGATCCTTTCAACAGCGAGGCGACGGGTCGACGCTGCGGGGCCATGGAGCCGGCAGAATTCGATCTCAAGTTCGCCCCCGAACGGCCATCAAAGGGCAAGCTCGCGGAGTTCGCAACGAATGGACTCCGGCGACACAGAAGTCAAGACACCCCAAAGACCCTTGCCGTGGACTCTCTTCGACGGCTCATTCCGGCCGAGGGGTCAATGGCGTGGCCGCCCCGGTGTCTCCCACCGGCGATGTCGTCCGCATCCGGTGGTCTGGACTTCCGCGCCACCAACAACGCCGCGAATATGAAGGATCGCCGCCGGCTCGTGGTGGCTTCACCCTTGGCATCCGGCGCTACAAGTAAAGGCGATTTCTCCGGTCATCAACCAGCGAGGAAGGATTTCTCCCGCCGATCCCGCTATGGCGGCTTACTCGGCGGAGGTGCGCCGTTGGAGCGGCACTTCGAGGGTTTGGGCTTGCGCACGCCCTCGCCGCGACAACTACATGGCGGATGAATCGCCCCAGATTGCCTCGCCGAGGGCACTGCTCGGCCGGGTCTTTGAAGAAAGACTTACGCTGCCGTCTGCCGCAGCCCCCACCTCGGCGGGACGACGCTTCGACGCAGCCCCACATCTCGAGGAGACGCTATCAATCTCGCCATAGCCCCCGCTTGGAGGGAGGAGGCGAAGAACCGCCGAGGCGGTTGAGGCGAAATGCTGTGCCGTGCGTAGTACGCCGGCGACAATGTATGTAACGCCGCCACACTCGTCCGGAAGGTCGCGGATGGATCCGATCCTAGCCTACCAAGGGATGGAGTGATCCCCACGATGACGCTGGCGGGCCGAGAAGATAGCGCAAGGCCAAGCGCCACGCCTCGTAGGTGGGGACCAGACGCTGTGGCGCAAACGGAGTTCTACCGGCGCGCCACCGGGAAGCGGGAGTGCAATTTCTCGAGATCCATGGAGGCATGTGCGGAGCCATTCGGGAGCCGCGTTGGTTGGGAAAGCTTCGCCACGGCTTTATTGGCCTACCGCCTCCGTGATGCCTTCGAGCCGTGAGGAGATGAAGCGTACAATTTCATGCTAAGCAGATCCACCGACCGCCCAGCGCCGCAAACCATTCCGCCTCTCGCCGCTCGCGTCCGGGGCCGATATCCGGCCTGCTCGCGGGCGACCGGAGGTTACACTCATCTGTTCGCCGCCATCGGCAAGTTCACTAAGGGGTTGAAGCCTCGCCACCCCGGTGATCACATCCGCAGCGCTATCAAGTTTATGAAGAGCATCTTCGTCCGTTCGTGTCGCCAATGTAATCATCATCGATAACGGCGCCGCCTAAAAGCGCTGATTTCAAGATCGGTGCGAAGAGTTGGGTACTGTCCGTGCTTCGCCGCTGGCGCATCCAAGAGCAATGGGCAAGTGGAGCGGCGAACGCGAAGTACTCAAAGGGCTCAAGACAAGGGCGCTCGATCGCTCGAGAAGCGTGGCAAGCATCGGGTCAAGAAGTCCCCATCGTGTTGTGGGCATCGCGACAACTCCTAACAGAGCCACCGCGAGACCCCTTCTTCCCGTGTATGGCTCGAGGCGGTGTTCCCATCGAGCTCGCCGCTCCCCAAGGGTGGCGGCGTTCAGCGAAGACAAAGACTCGACCGGCGCCAGATTTAAGTGAATCTCCGGAGGAGATCCGAGACAGGCGGCGATCCGGCCGCCAAGTACCAGAAAAGGCGCGCCCGTTATCAAGCAAGGCGGGTGTGTGAGAACATCGGCAAGATGCGACTGCTCACAAGAAAATCCAAGCGCAGCGGGCGCAACAAACTGCCTCCCCGTGGAGGCCCTTCAAGGTGGTCTCGCCTCCGCCCAGCTCGGCCAGCTCGTGATTCGAGGATGGTCGCGAATTGGCAAACACTTGGAACGCCGAGTACCGAGGAAGTTCTACCAGAGGTAGCAGCCCGAAGCTTTTTTTGGTTTTCTTTGGAGCCGAGCGCGGTCTTCTTCCTTCACCGCCGCCTCGGGCAGATTGTACAAAGCCATCTTCAATAAGAGATAAGTTCTGCCTCCTTGTGGGCATCTGCTTTTTTCGCCTCAAGTCCGTTAGAAAGCATTCTGCTGAAAGTCGGTAGCTTAAAAGTACTTAAGGCGATGGCCCCTTAGTTGTAAGGACTAACGCCACGACTTGGCGGTGGGCGAGGCGGGCGGACGGAAGGCGGGTTCTAGCCCGGTGTGTCGGCTTGGTCTAGGCAATGCGCCAACAATGCACCGCGACTAGACCACTTCCGAAACTAAGCGCCGCCACGCCGACGCCTAGGGTCGGTTCAAAAGAGGCCATAAGGGTTGAAGTAACCAGATGCTCGAGGAAAGCGCCACTTTCAACAGTAAAGCTCGCTCTAAAGCTTTTTACGATCGCTGGCTTAGCCTTAAAAGGTCTCATAGAAAGCATTCGCCGAAAGTCGGTAGCGAAAGTACTTATGGCTAATGGCCCTTAGTTGCAAAGGCAAACGCTTATAACTTACGCCGGTGCGAGGCGGTTTAACGGAAGGCGGTTCTAGCCCGGTGTGTCGGCTCGGTTCAGGCAATGCGCCAACAATGCACCGACGACCAGATCACTTCCGAAGCTAAGCGCCGCCACGTAATGTTTAAGTCGGGTTGCGAGAGGCCATAAGGGTTGAAGTAACCAGATGCCTAAGGAAACAAATACCACTTGCGGCGTAATCGCTCATCCTAAAGCCTTTGGCGGTCGTGCCCCTACTCATTCCACAAGTTAAAATTGTGCGAAGTTCAAGTGAGACTCACAACAAAAGAGCAAAAGTTTGTTTGCATTGATAGGCAACGCTATAAGGCAAAATAGACAGGGAGTCTCGCTACTCCTCCTCGCTCTTCGCCTTCCGCCGAGCGGTGCCGCCCATCATGGATACGCGGTCGGGCGGCGGTGTCGACCGCGCTACCGCCGATCCGGTCCAGCTAGCGCCAAGGCTCCCGCCGGCGGCGTTAAGATCAAACGCGCGCCTCGAGCAAGACAGCTTGCTCAAGATGAACCGCGCCGCTTCAAGAGCGCTTTGGCGACCATCTTCAATCGCCAAGCGTCCGCAGCGCCACCGGAAGACCGCGCAGGGCTTCGGCGGCTCGTCCCACGGCGCCAGCGTACTGCGCAGCCGTCTCCTCCAGCGGGGAATACAAGGTAACACCCAGTGGATGCAGGGCGTCCCGGAAGCCGTGGTAGGCGGTGCGCAGCATGTCGGCGAGGGTTCGGAGGCGCCGAAGTGTTCCAGGCGGAGGTCTTCGACCTGCTTGGCGGCGAGGCGGGCGGCTTACGCCGCAGCTCGCTGGTCATCGCCTTCGCGGCGTTTTTGCCAAGGGCCCGCCAGCAGCTCGCCGGCGGATCGCTTCCGCCAGCAAGGGCTTCCTCCCGCGTGCCCAGTGCGGAGAGGGTGCTGGCGCCAAGAAGCGCCTACGCCGGGCGGTCACGGCCGAGATGGCGGCGGCGCCAGCGGACGCGGTGGCCAGAGGGTTCTCCGCCGCGGCGCCGGTGAACTCTCCGCCGCCGCGGAAGCAGCCTCCGTCGAAGGAGCGGCGGCGGCTGGGGCCGGGCGAAGTCGCGGAGTGGAGCTCGATGCCCCAGCCGTCCGCCTGCTCCAAGAAGTACAAACAGGTTCGTATGCAAAGCGCAGCATACTAACCCCACGCGAATGTGCGTAAGCGCAGGAAAGCCAACCTGGCGTGGCGTGCCTCAAAGCGAAAGCGAAGGGGAGCTCTGTGTCGCTGATTGCGGAGGCGGTGGTGGCGCTGTTGCGCCACCGCCGCCGGGCCGCCGGCGCGAGTGGTGCCGGTGAGAAGCGCCAACAAGGCAGCAGAGGCCGCTTGTCGGCAAGCGCCGCGCAGAAGCGCCGGCGAGAAGGAGCGGAAGAAACTGCGCAGCGGCGCCAGCTTCTGAAGAGTCGCCGCGCTCGCCCGGTGGCGGAGCGGCGGCGGCGGTAATGCAGGCCCCGCTAGAGGGGCCGGCGGTGGCGGCGAAGCTCGTGGTTGGAGGAGAGCCCTCTTTGACTCGCCGCCCTCTCTTCGCCGCCGCCCACGGCGAGGATGAGGCGGCGCTTCCCGGAAGCGCGGTCGGAGTCGGCCGCCACGGCAAAGGTAGTGGCGGCCGTGGAGGCTTGGGCGGTCGCCGGAGGCGGATCGCGGATCTGTAGTGGCCCCCGTGCCACTTGGACCGCAGGACCAGAGACCTCCATGGGGGGCAGCGCACGCAAGTGTTGGTTGCGATCCCGTGGATCCCAGTCGCAGAGGGGGAGGATGCCTGCAGGCAGCGAAGTGTCGCTGATTGGTGGGGCCAGTAGTCCCGCCAGCCAGTCCCGGAGCACGTCGTCCGGCATGTTCCCTGCGGCTGGGCGAGCAAGAAAGGAAGCCGTAAGGACGGCAAGCAAAAAGATTCCAAGAAAATCAGGAGACCCAAAAGACTAAAAGAGCACTCACCGCCGAGGGCGACGCGGACTCCATCGTTGTCGCCATAGTACATCCAGCGGGCGAAGTCCTCATCGCGGAGCGGCGAGTCGGCGCCGCAAAAAAATCCGCCGCGACGAGGGTTCCGTGAGCCAGCGGCGGCGAAGATCGACGACGCGCGCCAAGATCAACCCCAGCTCCGCTGAATCGTCGGCGAAGCCCCTGGGTTGGCGGTGGACTCAAGCGGACCCTCAGAAGAGAAAGATCGTCGCAGCCGCTGGAGTCCTCCACGTACAGCCATTGTCGGTGCCAGTCCTTCCAGTTGGATTTGGACGCGACAGGGATGAAGGCGGCGGTTTCACGGAGCGTTAAGTAGCAGCTCCTGAAGGCCCAAGACGGCGCGCGCCTCGCGTGCAAAGACGTAAGAGCCGGCGCTAGAGTGGGAGGCTTGGCATCGTCCCCACGAACATCTCGCAGAGGTGGACGAAGATGGCCAGCACAATGATGGAGTTGGGGGGAAGGTGCACCGCCTGGATCTCGTAGAAGGCGAGCACCCCCAAGAAAAATTCAGAGTACGGCGGGATGAGCCCCGCCAGCGCCGCCCAAACGAAGGTGATAATCTCCCCGTCGCGAGGGCTCGGCGCCATGGTGCCGGGGTGGAACCTGGCGGCGGTTGGCGGCACGAACACTTGAAGCCGCCTCACTGAGTCTTCGTCGGCGGCGGAGGTGGGAAAACCTGGCCCAGGCGACGGCGCGCCCCCACGGCGATCCTTGCTGCGTTTGGGCGCCATTGGAAAGCAGTGGAGAAGTTGGCGAAGAGAAAAAAGGCTCTGTGTTGGCAGCGAAGGAGGCAATTGGCAGTTTGTGAAGACTTAGCGTGCGGAAGGATTAGCCGCAGCGCTGAGAGAAGTATTTATAGGCGTGGGGCGCGAAAGCACGACGGTTTGATTCCGCCTTCACGCTGCTGGGCGCCATCATTGCCCCGCTCGTTTTGGTTTCCCACGAAAAGCAGCGTAGTTCCCCAAGGAAGATCGTGTGCAGATGGAAAATCAGCGTCTGACGGTTGCCAGGGGTGGGTCCCCACGATTCGCCTCCCGCCGACAAGAAACGGAAAAGTGTCTGCGTGACGGTTCACAGATCATGGTGGACCCGGCTACTGCTTGTAATAAATACCGGGTATAAAAAGTCCCGAGAAGGCCAAGAGGGCCCCACGCGTCAAAGCGGGCGAGCAAGGCCCCAAAGACGCGGGCGAGCCCCTCGAGGCCAAGAGGACCCCACGCCAAAGCGGGCGAGCAAGGCCCCCATGCAAGCGAGCCCTCGGGAGGCCAAGAGGCCCCACGCGCTCTGGCGGGCGAGCAAGGCCCCAACGCGGGCGAGCCCTCGGGAGGCTAAGAGGGCCCCACGCGGGTAGGCGATCGTGCCCAGCCATGCTGGCGAGCCCCTCTGAGACGCAGGCGAGGTCCCACGCCCCAGCGGGGCGTGGTGAGCCCCTCTCGAGACGCAGGCGAGGGCCCCACGCGCCAAAGTGGCGCGGGCGAGCCCCTCTCGAAGACCAGCGAGGGTCCCACACGCCGTGGGGCCCGCCAGGGAACGCAGCAGGAAGAGTCTTGGACGAAGGCCCCCGCCGCTGGCGACTAAGAGCATTTAATGAGACATCACGCCATGATAGACAACAAGAAATGATTACCGCTGATGACCCTTGCGTCCGAGCGGCGCATCACCGCGGGCGCAGAAGAATTGACCGCAGAGAGAAGGTTTGCTTGAGGAGGCCGCCCGCGCAGAGGAGCGGCGGGGCCCCACCGTGGCGGGTCGAGGCCACTTGCGGCATCGCGAGGGCGGCGCCGCGACGCAAGCAGCTGCACGTTTTTGTCTCTTCGTCGTGTCTTGTCAAGTATCGAGAGTATCAGATCGCCTACCCCCTCGCCTCTCTCGCCAGCCCAAAGCTTGTATAAAAGGGAGGAGAGAGAGGGAGGAGGCACGTAAGGTGCGACGTTGCACAAGCATAGGTTCCAACACACGCAGCTCACAAGCACCTCAGAAACACATTCCCATTCAACCACAATCGAAAAAGAGCTAAGGCTCAGCAGAGTAGGACTATTACCCGCGAGGGGTCCGAACTCAGGTAAATCTGCGAGTCGCTCCTTATTGTGCCCGACGCCAAATCGAACCGAGCTTGATCGAGTTGGCTAGCGCCTAAAATCTGACCAGGTGTGATCCGCGGTGGTTGAGCGGAGAACACGCCGTCGGGCCGTCACCTTGTCTAAGGACTTTTGTGTTGGGCTTTTGCCCTTATATGGGCCGTGGGTCTTGGCCCACCGCGAGAGAGAAAAGGGAAAGGGGGGATTGCTGCCCCCTAAACTAGTCGCCATAAGGGTTTCTCAAACCAGGCATTTTGGTGGCGGCGGCGGTCGTTCCTCGACCTCCGCCTTCTTGCTGGGCGCTGGTGGCGTGGAGAGCTGGCCGAGACTTCGTGGAGGTGGTTCACCCGAATATATGGGGAAGTCCCATGCTCCTCTCAATCTGTACTCTCTAGACTCTCTCGGTTTTTCCTCTCACTTTTGGCTGCAAGATCGCTTTGTTTCACCGGTGCCTCGGCGCCATCGCCGCCGGTGCCACCGTCATTGTGTTGGTCCTCTCGACTCTAGTTCCCGAGGCTATGGGGTGGTCGCCGTGATCTTGCTGCTGCGTTCTCTCTGCATCTCGGCTCCTTTCCGTGGTCGCTTGCCGTGGGGAGTGACGGCCGATTCCAACCTTTTCGCCGGTGGTGCTTGATAGCACGGCGAATTGTTTTCGGGATGTGCTTGTGCACGCTTTGCTCGCCTCGGCTTTGTTGGTTCGATCCCAACGCCGTAAGTATTTGCTTATCCTTCTCATGCAAAGGGACCGATTTGGTTGCTTCGGGGACTAGCCTTCGAGCTAGAGGCCGGTTTACCAAATCTGGATGCACTGTTCTCGTGGGCTTCAAGTGCTGCTCGATGATGATTGCTTATTTTTGAGGCCAACTTAATCGTTTCTAGGACCAATTAACCTTGTTTAGCACTTCGCTAGTCATCACTGTGGGTTAATTCATATGCATTGATATATTTGCACATGCTCGACTGGTTATTGGTGATTATCTAGCTGTTTGTGAGGTTAATCTGTGGTACAACTCTGCTTATCACTTAGTTAACTGCTGTCCTTGTTATTTCGTAACTGTTTAGGTGCTGTGCTAATTGGTGAATTATGTTCTGCTTGGTTCCCACGCTGAGCATTGCTATACTTAGGCAATTAGGTCTTGATTTCAGATTAACAAACCTTTGATATATTGTCCAAACTGTTGTTGGACGGCTAAATTATTTAGCAACCCCAGTTTGCAATCTGAGAGCACTACTAAAGTATAAACCTTGAGCTTAGTTGCTGGATTTATCTTTTGTGGCAGCAATGATATTTGAGTTGATCATGTGTTTATATGTCTTTTTAGTCATATTTGAAGAATACATGACCTATGGTATCATTGGCTTGCTCTTATTTAAAGCTGTACTCATTTTGGAATATTGTTTTATATTGCTCATTATGCCAATTTTGCAACATTTTGGCGTGTGCTTATCTGGCCAAACCAACCAAGCGCAACCATAAGTGCTAGCAACAGCATGTGCTAGTCTTGGCTTAGTAGTTAGGGAAAACTGGTTAACACACGGTACTTTGAAAAGATCGGGCTGCGGTCCGTTGGCTCAAGAGGGGGACCCGTAGTGTCGAAATCTTAGAGGGAGTATAGGTGTTAACAGAAGGAACTAATGAATCGCCTTGTATCGTTACTTGGTCTAGGCTCATAAGGAAGAGCTAAGACATAAAAGTACCACTAGGCTTATGGGTAAAGTGTGCTATACTCTGCAGATTTAAAACTATCATGATAACCGCTCCCACAGTCATAGGAGGGGAGGAAGGTAGTACATGGTAGTCTCATGTGTTAATAATTAAAACTAATGCGTGGGTGTTGTTCGAGGCAAGCTTTGGTCTGCAGAGGGGCTTGAGAAGCCGAGCTTTGTTAAGTTTCTCTTGGGAATCCTTATCATTAGTAATTGCTCTACAAAACTGTTTTACAGCACTTTAAATAATTTGACTAGAGTAGGCGTTTATGCAAAATAGCCACCTGTCCTTGATATTATCCTTGCATCATTATAAGGATTCTTGCTGGGTAGCCGTGTACTCACTATACAAACCACGGATATATTTGTATTCAGGAGAAAATGTAGGTCCGGTCTACCTATAGGATCCTGAGGATTCTATACCGAATTTTGATCAAGATTAGCTAACGCTCAAGGGTCGGATTGGAGCATTGTCATACATTTATTTTCGCTGCATATTTGAATTTCCGCACTCTGATTTATTATGGACAATATTATGTCATTTAGAATCAAACTATTGTAATAAGTGGTTGTGCAACAATTACTTTTGCATATTATGTTATCTTCTTAGCTATTGTGACTATGTGATGATGTTCAACAAGCTGTCGCTCAGAAGTTGCTAGCATTGATCTCTGAGACTAGCAATCGATTGTGGGTGGATCCGGGTGAAGCCAGGGTCTCGACAGAAGTTGGTATCAGAGCCAGTCTGACCCTAGGAAGCATAGCTAGTAAACTTTGCAACTTAAGGATTTATTTTTAATAAAAAAATTTAAGCTCCTTTGTTACTATCTAATCTTTCGATCTATTTTCATAGTCTGGTATCTCTCTACAAGAAATTCTTTGCTTTCACTCTTTTCTACTTACCATCTAAATTTCTTTTTGTCCTTGCCTATTCTTCTATCTTACAAAGTTTTATTCATAATTCAAAGTTTAGTCTTTAAACCAAATTTGTTCAAGAAGAAGTTATGTAGCTACCAACACCAACGTCGAAGAAGAAGAGAAGAAATAGAAAACTACTTGATGAAGATGAAGAACCATCACTTTTGAAAGATTTAGTGTTAGAAGTTATATAAAAAAACTTAATATTTTTGTGTGGAGTATACCGTATCAACTTTTGGTTTTCTCAATGAGATACGGATATTCATTAACTAGGTTAGTAGTGATCTCTAGTTATTTAGTCGAAAATGGTTTGGTGTATTGCTTTGCTTTAAATTGCGCAACTACAAGAAGATCGATGGAAGATGGTGCAAGACCTGCCATTACAACAAAGACTGAAGGAGGACAATGTACGAGGACCGAGGTAAGTTGAAAAATGTTTTTGCAAAAACAAAGAGAAAGAAAAGAAGAAAGAATTTGATAAAAAAAATTTTAAAAAATCGTACGGTACAGTACATGTGTTCTTACAGTCCGTACACTTTCAAAAAAAATCAATCAATTGCTTTTCTTTGCTTTAAAAAGTTTATGGTCTCACTAAATGAACTTTAATACTCCCTATGTATGGAGAATAAATAGCTGCTAATGACAGCAATAGTATAAACAACTAATTTGTTGCTTGTGTATGTAAACCATGTTTGAGTTGGGTTTATTTGGTACGTGCCAACTGCCAACTTCATGTTAGCATGTGGAGTGTTGCTATATTTTTTGGATCTTTGTAATGTGTGTTAAAATCATTTCTAAAATATAATATATCTAAAGGATGTCACTTACCGTCTTAGTTCTAAATGCTACCCAACCCTTTCTTAGCAAATGGCAAGAGGTAGAGGTCATGGAAGAGGTAGAGGCCGTGGACGTAGAGTTCAGCCTATACCTATGAACCTGCAAGAGGACATGGATCCCTAGATTGATCAGAGGAACATTGCTAACCAAGGCGCTCAAGTCAACAATGAAGGACAGAACAATCAAGCTGCTCAGGATGGAGCTAATCAAGGAGGACAAGCCAATGTTGCTTTCAGAGCCTCGGCCAAAGAATAAAGAATAAAGAATAAAGAACCGCCACCACCCCCACCGCCGGCTGGACCAGCGCATGATGCTTTAATACTTCAAGCTTTGCATCTGATTGTGGACCGCTTGAACCAACCACCACCGTAGCCGATGCCACCACCAGTGGCACCTCAATCAAAGTTTAGGGAGTTCATGGGAACCCGACCACCAGAGTTTTCTAGCCGTGGAGATCCTATTGAAGCTGAAGATTGGCTAAAGAGTGTGGAGAACAAGCTCTACTTGGTCAACTGTGATGACTATGAGAGTGTGCAGTACGCTGCCCACATGCAGAAGGGTAATGCTGCTTGTTGGTGGGAGAATTATTGCGCCACTAATCCCAATCACGTAAACATGGTTTGGGATGACTTTGTTGAATTTTTCAAGAACCACCATGTTCCAATGAGTGTGCAAGATGAGAAGAAGCGCGAGTTTGAAGGACTGCGCCAGAATAACAAGACTATTGATCAGTACATCAGTATGTTTGTTGAGCTTTCTCGTTATGCACCAGACATGTTTGCTACAGAAAAAGCCAAGGTCTGGTGGTTCACTAAATGATTGGATACTTGGTATGGAGTACAGCTGAAGCCGCTTAGATGTCAGATTTTTGAGGACGTCACTGAGAGGGCTCGCATCTTGGAAGGAGCTTAGCGCAAGCATAATGATGAGAAGAAGAGGAAGTTCAACTCTCAACAGATTGGCAGCACTGTACTTCCACGTACCAACCAGCACCAGAATGTTTGTCAGGCTCAGAATCAGCAAAGGCAGTACCACAACCCGGGTTTCAAGCAGACTATCACCAATCAGCAAGGGTGTAACTCTCAGCAAGTTCGTCAGATCCTGCAGAATGGAGGACAAGTGCAGAATCAGAATAAGGCCTCTAATGCTGGTGTGACTTGCTATAGGTGCCATCAGCCGGGACATATGTCTTATGACTGTCCGCTCAACAAGGGAGGTCAAACTCCACAGAATAATGGAGGCACACCTGCCCGTCAGCCACAGCAAGGGCAGAATCGTGGAGGAGGAAGCGCTACCAAGACACCTCAAGGAAGTGGACGTGTGAATCACGTGACCGCTGAAAGCTCAGAATGCCCAGGACATCGTTCTCGGTAAGTTCCTAGCAAACTCAGTCCATGTTACTGTATTATTTGATTCGGGGGCTTCGCATTCTTTTATTTCGAAAGAAGTAGTAGTGGAGAATGGTTGGAGGATTGTACCCCTTAGGCAATCTCTACTTATTCAATCACCTGGAGGGACTACGAATGTAAATGTGGGATGCCCGGATGTAGAACTAGACATCGGAGGGTATAAATTTCCAACTAGATTGATTATGATCGACTCTAAAGGTATTCAAGTGATATTGAGAATGGATTGGTTGACCAAGTATAGGAGAAGAATTGACTGTGCCGATAGATCGGTGACACTCACTACTTTGAATGGAGAGACCATTAAGTATGACTCTATGCAGAAGGAAAGCTCTGTTGTTGTGCTTCACCATCTGAGGATGATGCGAGGGGAAGGAGAAGAGCGACTGCCATTAGAGGAAACTCCGATAGTGAATGAGTACATGGATGTTTTTCCGGAAGATTTGCCTAGAATACCACCGGATCGTGAAGTAGAATTCTGTATCGACTTGTCTCCGGGTACGGAACCAATTTCTTAGTGGCCGTATCGTATGAATCCTAAGGAGCTTGCGGAGATGGAGAAGCAGCTTGAGGATTTGAAGGGCAAAGGTTTTATCAGACCCAGCGTTTCTCCATGGGGATCGCCAGTGATATTCGTGAAGAAGAAGCGTGAGAAGACTCTAAGGATGTGCGTGGACTATCGGAAGCTCAACGATCTGACCATCAAGAATAAGTACCCGTTACCATGAGTGGATGACCTGTTCGATCAATTGAAAGGAGCCAAAGTGTTTTCAAAGATTGATTTGAGGTCGGGTTATCATCAAATCAAGTTACGAGTAGAAGATATACCAAAGATAGCGTTCACTACACGCTATGGATTATATGAGTATACGGTGATGTCATTCAGACTCACTAATGCCCCATCACACTTTATGATGGTAATGAACAAAGTTTTGATGGAGTATTTGGACAAGTTTGTAGTGGTGTTCATAGATGATATACTCATTTACTCTAAGAATGAAGAGGCGCATGCTGAACACTTGAGGGTTGTACGTGTAGGAGAAGCTGAGAGAGCATCAGCTATATGCTAAGTACTCGAAGTGCGACTTCTGGGTCAAAGAAGTAGCGTTTCTTGGTCATATCATCTCTGAGGATGAAGTTTTTGTGGATCCATCGAAGGTCAGTGAAATTTTGGATTGGAAGGTACCGAAAACGGTTACCAAGGTCAGAGGATTTCTCGAAATTGCGGGATATTACCGTCGCTTCATCGAGGGGTTCTCAAAGATCGCAAGACCACTTACTCAATTGTTGAAGAAGGACGCTAAGTTCAGATGGACAGCTCAGTGTCAACACAGTTTCGACCTGTTGAAGAAGATGCTAATATCACCGCCAGTGTTGATACTACCGGATATCCACAAGGACTTTGAGGTATATTGTGATGCTTCGAATTTGGGTATCGGATGTGTGCTGATGCAAAAGGGAAGAGTTGTTGCATATGCTTCGCGATAGCTACGTCCCCACAAGTTGAATTATGCTACTCATGATTTAGAGTTAGCTGCCATAATGAATGCGTGAAGTTATGAAGGCATTACTTAATCGGTAATCGCACGAAGATATATACGATCACAAGAGTTTCAAGTATATATTCACTCAACCAGATTTGATAATGAGGCAGAGGAGATGGTTAGAACAACTTGCAGACTACGATGTTGGTATCCATTATCATGAAGGCAAAGCCAATGTGGTCACCGACGCATTAAGCCGAAAGGCAAAGACTGAGTGCCTTAGAGAAGAAGTTGAGAAGTTAAATTTAATGATCGTTCCAAAAGGATATGTGCAAAGCCAATTGAATGTAATGGATGTGAAACCAGATCTTCAAGAGCAAATCAAGCAAGCACAAGACGAGGATGAGGGCATTCTCGAAATCATTGTCAGGATGATTCTAGAGAAGGCACCAGGTTTCGACATGGATAAAGAAGGAATTATCTGGTTCGGTAAAAGGATTGCCGTACCAGCGAAGAAGGATCTTAGAGAGCTGATCATGAAAGAAGCTCACGATTCTGCGTATTCTATTCACTCGGGGAGTACCAAGATGTATCTGGATTTGAAAGAGAGATACTGGTGGTCGGAAATGAAAAAGGATATAGCAGAGTATTTTGCATTGTGTGATGTATGCCAAAGAGTCAAGGCCGAGCATCAGAGATTGGTAGGATTGCTACAGCCTTTGCGGGTGCGAAAATGGAAGTGGGAAGAAGTCGGCATGGACTTTATTGTGGGTCTACCAAGGACGCAAAAAGGTTACAATTCGGTATGGGTAATTATTGATCGTTTAACCAAGGTAGCTCACTTTATGCCAGTAAAGACAAGGTATGATAGTGCCAAGCTGGCAGAGGGCTATATGTCAAGGATAGTCTGTTTGCATGGAGTACCAAAGAGAATCGTGTCAGACAGAGGAAGCCAGTTTACATCAAACTTTTGGAATAGGATTCATTCTCTGCTGGGCACGTATCTAACTTTCAGTAGTGTTTATCATCCCCAAACTGATGGGCAAACTGAAAGGACAAATCAAATACTAGAGGATATGCTTCGGGCAGTAGCTTTGACAGATTCGAAAAGCTGGGATAATGCATTGCCATATGCCGAGTTCTCGTACAATAATAGTTATCAAACAAGTATTCAGATGTCGCCGTTTGAAGCTTTGTATGGGAGAAAGTGTCGTACACCGTTTGTATTGGAATGAGACTGGAGAAAGGAAGTTATTCAGTCATGAGATTCTGAAAGAGGCTGAAGATTAAGTTAAGTTGATCCAACAAGGATGAAGACAGCACAATCAAGGCAGAAGAGCTATGCGGACAGGCGTAGACGAGAATTGCAGTTTGAGGTTGGTGATCACGTGTATTTAAAGGTCTTACCATTGAAGGGCCTACGTCGTTTCCATGTGACCGAAAAGTTGTCTCCGAGATATATTGGACCGTTTCCAATTATAGGAAGAAGGGGGAAGTTGCATACCAGTTGGAGTTGCCAGAAAGACAGTAAGGAGTTCATAATGTGTTCCATGGGTCGCAACTCAGGAAGTGTTTGAGGGCGCCCGCGGAACAGATGCCCGTAGAAACTATGGATTTACAAGAGGATCTGTCTTATAAAGAAAGACCGGTTAAGATTTTGGGCGTGTCAGAAAGGTGTACTCGGAGTCGGACTATCAGATTTTGCAAAGTGCAGTGGACTAACCATACCGAGGCAGAAGCTACATGGGAAAAGGAGGATGATTTGAAAGCCGGATTTTCAGAGTTGTTTGAGCAAGCCTTCTCTGAACTCGGGGTCGAGATTCACCTTAAGGGGGAGGTTTGTGACATCCTCTATTTTATCATATGTCATTTGTATTTTAAAAACCTTAAAACTAATTAAAAGGGAATTGTTATATACAAAACCCTATTTTAAATTAGTTTGATTTAGGTTTAAACCCAAAACCCTAGGAAAACTTTTGAGAAAATTCTAGGAAAATTTCTGTAAATATTAGAAGATTACACTTAGGCACCACCCAAATTTCAAGCCCAGATTCCAAGGCTAGCTCATGATTCCATGAAGTGCTGCCATTTTGCCGAGAGCTCGTAAAACTCATGAAATAATGAGCAAACGAGAGAATCTCGTGCCCAACTGCGGAGGGAGGTTCTAGAAGCCTAATCTCGTGTTAGGGTAGAAGTCCAAGCCAAGAATCCCTAATTTGTTCAAATTCCTAATTTGGGAGAGTCCTAATCCTACCCAAAGTAGAATTCGAGCCGTAATCCAACTCACCCCCACCTAGGCCCGACCCAAGTCCTCCACCACTATAAATACCCCAAGACCCCTCCCCCAACACCACAATTCGAGAAGCCCCAGATCGCAAACCCTAGCAACCAAAACCCTAGCCGCCGAAGATCTTTTAAGGTATATCTCTCTGTGTCATGCCCAAACCCGAGAGTAGATGGTGCCATCGTGTACAGCTCGCCGAGACGGTCCAGATGGATATAGGATTGCCGGTTTTGGCCAAGAAACAAGGGAGAAAAAGCTCGCCAAAGTTTCGGGCGCTGCCATTGCCGCCATGCCGTCGACATCACCGCTGCCCACGCCATCCGCCGCAGCATGCAGCAGCCGCCGCCCGCTTTCCGTGCCGCCAACCGCATGCCGCCAAGATGTCCTCGCCTTCCGCCCACTCACGCTGGCGTGCGTGACGCCCAGCACCAAGACTCGCACGCGGCGCCGCCACCTCACGCGCGCGCTGCGTCGGTCCCGCCCGCCACGCTGCGTCGACCACCGCCTCCTCCACGCGCGCCGCCTACCCAAGATTCGCATGATGTTGCTCGCCGCCACCTTCCGCCCGGTTACTGGTTCGTCGGTTTGGCCGGTTAAACCGGTTTTTCTTTGGTTAATCGATTTATTTATTTATAGTATTTCTGTTTTTCCCAAATCTTCTAGGAATTATTTAGGGAGCATCCGAGCTCCAAATTAGCTGATTCCAGAGCCATTATTTTTAATAAATAGCCTAAAATTTTATATATTTTATTGAGCTATATGTTTTGTTGATTGTTTTACGGTTCTTATGCATTTGCATATACGTGTAGATCGTCCATGTTTGCACTGCTCGTGAGGTTGCCAGGAGCCGTTCGAAGGAGGTTCCCAAGACCAATACTACTACCAAGGCAAGATACTTTGCATCTTGCTTCTTATTTGGCAAAACTCACCTTGTTTATTATTTTGTTTTATTCTCTCATGCATAAAATGATGAGTCGGGGTAGAACCTAATTATATTCACACCGCGTCATTGACCCTGTGAATTGTAGCCATTTATTGCTGCCTTAGATAATTCCTAGCCTATCCTTTGTGCATAGTTTGCTAGCGCTCGTGGGTTGGTAGTTGTTTAGGTTCACTTTATTCAATTACTTTGGTAACTTTGTGTGACTGGAGATGCTGAGTTGCTGTTTAATAACCTAATCAACTAAAACCTACGTGGCGTGCGTTGACTCAAGGTGGCTAGTCGGATGGTATTGTTGGCATGTGGTTTGTGGTGGAGGTAGTCACCTTTGTCCAAGGACTGTTGGCGTGTGTTCATCCGGTCAAACCAAACAAGCGCAACCATAAGTGCTAGCAACAACATGTTGCGCAGCATGTGCTAGTCCTGGCTTAGTAGTTAGGGAAAACTGGTTAGCACACGGTACTTTGAAAAGATCGGGCTGCGGTCCGTTGGCTCAAGAGGGGGAACCGTAGTGTGGAAACCTTAGAGGGGGTATCGGTGTTAACAGAAGGAACTAATGAATCGCCTTGTATCGTTACTTCGTCTAGGCTCATAAGGAAGAGTTAATTAGACATAAAAGTACCACTAGGCTGGGTAAAGTGTGCCACACTCTACAGAGTTAAAACTATCATGATAGCTGTTGCCACGGTCATGGGAGGAGAGGAAGGTCGTACATGGTAGTCTCATGTGTTAATAATTAAACCTGATGGGTGGGTGTTGTTCGAGGCAAGCTTTGGTCAGCAGAGGGGCTTGAGTAGCCGAGCTTTGTTTAGTTTCTCTTGGGAATCCTTATCATTAATAATTGCTCTACAAAACTATTTTACAACACTTTGAATAATTTGACTAGAGTAGGTGTTTATGCAAAATAGCCACCCTGTCCTCGATATTATCCTTGCATCATTATAAGGATTCTTGCTGGGTAGCCGTGTACTCACTATACAAACCACGGATATATTTGTATTCAGGAGAAGACGTAGGTCCGGTCTACCTACAGGATCAGGAGGATTCTGTGCCGGATTTTGATCAAGATTAGCTGACGCTCAAGGGTTGGATTGGAGCATCGTCATACCGTTATTTCCGCTGCATATTTGAATTTCCGCACTCTGATTTATTATGGATAATATTATGTCACTAGAAGCAAACTATTGTAATAAGTGGTTGTGCAACAATTACTTTTGCATATTATGCTATTTTCTTAGTTATTGTGACTGTGTGATGATGTTCAACAAGCTGTCGCTCACAAGTTGCTAGCATTGATCTCTGGGACTACCAATCGATTGTGGGTGGATCCGGGTGAAGCCGGGGTCACGACAAAACGCCTTTCTTTCTGGTGTATGGCGCGGAGACGGTCTTACCGTCCGAGCTAGCACTGGGGTCTCCATGCGTCGTTGTGTTCGACGAAGAAGATCAAGAAGTCCGGAGGCAAGAAGAAGTTAACTTCCTGGAGGAAGTCCGTGATCAGGTAGCTCTGCGTGCTGCCCGTTACCAGCAAAGCCTCAGAAGATACCATGCCACCAGAATCCAAGAGAGGACACTGGCAGTGGGCGACCTCGTCTTGCGAAGGGTTCAGACGCAAGCAGGTCGCGACAAGCTATCTCCCCAGTGGGACGGCCCTTTCAAAGTGGTCTCAGTCTCTCGTCCGGTATCATTAAAATTGGCTATGGAGGATGGGCGCGAGCTGGTCAATTCATGGAACATAGAGAGACTTCGTAAGTTTTACCCTTAAAAACTGTAAGTCCTCTGTGTTTTTTGTAGACCAGCTGGCGGGTAGCATTTCCTGTCCGCTAGCAGGCCAAGGGCTATACTGGTGTGTGGTCTTTGTGAGTTCTTTGCCTCTGGAGAGGGTCTTTCTGTCTGTACCTCTGGAGAGGTTTCCCCAGTGACTATTTCGTGTATTCACCCTAAGTACTTATGTCTCTAATGGTGCCTTGCTGGTAAGTGTGGGCTTCCAGTCTCCGCGTCGGGCAAGGAGGTGGCAGTTAGGGGGGCGTGGTCTAGCACGACGCTTGTACGGTCTGGGCATCTTGTGCCAACATAGGCGCCGCTGGCTTATCACAACTTCTGACCACCTACTGCCACAGCCGCGCGGTACTATGATCTAACCTAAAGAGACCGCAAGTGTTCAACCAGAAAACTCATTGGGAAAACGGTGACTAGGCACGGTCACTGTTAGTTCGACTGCAAGTTTTCAGTTTAAATTTGCACGAATTGCTAATTCAGAAATCTAACTCTTTCTTTGGTTACTGTCCGCTGTCGAGTGGAACGAGACTGGAGTGTAGGGCAGGTCGCAGAAGGCCAAGAAGCGCTCGGTGGCTGGATCGAGTCGGCAATTGCCGTCATGCGATCAGTCTGGGCACAAGTTAAGAAGAAAAGACCAAATGCCCGGGGGCTTGATCACATCGTGATCGCTGCAGCGTGATCGTTAGGTGGAGGTCGCTCTGAGGGGCCAAAGTTGAGGTAAGTGCAAGATTGAAGGACGAAACAAGACTTTTGCAAGGCGGACAAAGTTTTCATTTACAAGGTTCGCGACGAAAGGAAAAACAAGACAAAAAGAAAAGATAACTGCGTGGCGTGGGGGCCTTCACTCGTCACCGGCGACGCGGATGGCCTCTTCGTCCCCAGTGCCGCCGTGCCTCACGGTGTCATCCTCGTCGTCCCCGAAGGCTTCCGACGGAGGAGGTTCCACTTCAGGGTCTCGGCGACGAGGTTGACGGCGTCCTGGACGAGGAGGCGTGCTGCCTCGCTGGTAATGCCATCGGCCCTTTCCACGATGGCGCGGAAGTCAAAGTTGGGGTCGTGGTCGGTGCGGCAGGCTAGCACGTACTCGGCGGTGGTTGTGATCGTGGCGGTCCCATCTCGGACGGAGTGCTCGCGCAGCACGGCGCCCAGGCCGCCGAAGTCATCCGCTATGCGCGCCATCCCAAGGACGATCTGTGCGACGGTGTTCTCCAGGGGGCTGCTCACGCGCACGCCGAACAGCTCTAGGCGGCGGCTCAAGCGGCGGAAGGAGGGCTAGAGCATAGCATGGATGTTGGGCAGCTCACGGCGGTGTTCGGCCCAGAGCATCTCTATCGCCCTTTCTGCCGCCTGGGCGAGGGCGCGCTCCCGCGTCAGCTCTGATTGAAGTGCTACCGTTGCCCGGACTTGCTCGGTGGCGGCGGCATGGTGGGTATCCAGCACGCTAACGGCCGTCCGTATCCAGCGAGCCAAATCGGCCAGAGAGACATTGGCGCGGGTGTTGGAGGCCGTCGCTGGCGCAGAACTGCTCCCAGCGCCGACCTCGACGGGTGCGCGCGTAGGCGCCTGAGGGGGCGGTGGTAGAGTCCCGGTGGGAGCGGCAGCTGCATGGGGGCTGCATGGGAGCAAAGTGCGTTGTAAGAAGTAAGGACAGAAACTGCTGCGGCTAAGCAAACAAGAGAGAGTTAAGGCTTTACCAGTCGCGGCACGAAGCGACGCGGGGCCGGCCGATGGGCAGAGTTAGCCCACCCGCGTCCATTGGCATTGGGTTGGCCGCGGCGGTTACGGGCGTCGTGCTCGACGGCGGAACGGGCTGCGGCGTGGTGACTGGCGGAGGAACCGACGTGCTCGGAGCGACGCTCGGTGTCGCGACTGGCGCAGTTGGCTCGGCTGTGGCGGCACCTCCCTCTCCCATGCTCGACGAGATGGTGGAGGAGTCTGTGGTGCATGCCCGTTTGGCGGCGGGGTCCCCACCATCCATCGGCCTTTTCAGCCGGGCGCCGTCTCTGTGAGGCGCCCGGCTGGTCTGGCCGATCCCCGATGGCGGTGGTCGTGGATCACTAGGGAGCCTCGGTGAGGGGTGACGACCACGCTGGTGGAGTCCATGGCGGGCATGGAGCGCACAATCTGGGTGCGCTCCGAAGGATCGACGTCGCAGAGGGGTTGGGCTCTGACCGGGAATGACCGACGATTAGGAGCGGCAACCCCCAGGATCTCAAACATCTCCCTCAGTTCGGCGCCGCTCAAGTCACCGGCACCTGAAGGAGAAGGCAAAGAAGAAGATATGCAATGAAGCGCGGACAAGTTAAAAAAAAGGGCTAATAATAAGTGGGTTTGAGGAATCGGCATACCGTGAGGACAAGTGCGGGTCACATCGGAGGTACCAGTATACAGGATGGCGGGGCGGTCGCGCCGGCGGAGCGGGCTGATCCGGCGGGTAATGTAGTCCAAGACTACCGAGGCCCCAGACAGCTTGGCGGCGCGCAGCCGCTCGACGCGTGTCACCATCGTGCAGAGCTCCGCCGTATCTTCCACCGGCGCAGTCCAGTTGTCCATGGCGACCGCCTTTTCCTCTGGCAGCTGCAGGGCATCAAGGCCGCTGTCGTCGGCGATGTACACCCAGTCGGCCCTCCAGTTGCGCCAGTTGGATCTCAGCGGCAAGGGATGTACTGGCCACTGAGGTTGTCGCGGAGCCGGACGTGGCAGCTCCCCACCACGTTGGAGTCCGTGTTCGGGCGGATGGAGAAGAAGTAGCAGAAAAGTGGAAGGTTCGGCGCCACCCCCACGAACATCTCGCAGAGGTGGGCGAAAGCGACAATGCAGATAATGGAATTGGGGGTGAGGTGAAGAGCATGAAGGTTGTAGAAAGTGGAGGATGGAAAGGAAGAACTCGGAGTAGGGCGGGACGAGGCCCGCCAGGATCGCCCACACAAAGGTGATGATCTCGCCATCCCAGGGCAGCAGTTTGAAGCTGCCGCAGCGAACGCGGAGCACGTCGCTCGGCGCGATTAGCTTGATCTTGCCCTCGCGCTCGCCGTCGATGCTGGAGCTAGGACGGATGGCCATGGGGGCGGCGGCAAAGTGATTGCTGCGGTCGCGAGAAGGGCGAAAAAGAGCTAAGTGAAGGAAACCTTAGCTCAGAGATAGGAAGCGGCGGCGCAAGAGCGAGTGAAGGCTAGAGCGGGTGAGCTGCGAGGCTAAGTCCCCAAATTTATAAGTGAAGCCCTGACACTTCGGCTTGCGAGAAGTGGCAAAAGTGGAGCCGTTTTCGTCGGAGGCATTAGGGCACCTATCATGATCTCCACGACTGTGTGTTTTCCCACGCGCGGCGCTAGTTCCTATGAAGGCGAAGGCAGCGGCGCTAGAATCCACTAAGCCATTTGCTCAGAAAAAGTTGTGGGACCCCCTGATTCACGGCACTTCCCGATGCGACGGTTTGGTTGCCCAGCTCAGAGAAGGCCTGCATCTCCGGGTGGTCCCGGGGGCTACTGTCGGTGTATTTTACACCGGGGTGTACCCCGCTGCCGTGTGGGACCAGTGGCCCGTCAGGGAGCGCCCCACACTCAGCAACGGCGAGCCCAAGCGGATTAGGGTCTGGTTCCAAGCTGTATAAGTTAAAGATGTTTATTTTGCCGCCGGCGCCGTGAGTAGGCGGGCGATCGAGCCCAGGAGCGGGCGACCAGACACCTGTGCGGCTTTGGCGTGCAGGTGGCGACCGAGGCCCGAACCGGGCCCATTGCGAGGATCTGAGAAGAAGGTGCAAGGAAGCTTCCTTATCAAGGATTTCTTCGAGATACGCCGAATCCAGGACATTTAATGTGACTGAACCGGTCTGACGGAGTGGATGGGGTCTGACGGAATGATTGCCCCCGCGACTCTATGGCGTCAGCTACACTGTAGTGTCCACATGCGTGCAGAATGAGGTGCAGTGACAGAGGAACAGGGGTAGGCGCCCGCCTTGTCACTTCCTCTGTGTCCCCCTGACACTGCGGGAGTGCTGCAGGGTGGCAAGTTTGATGTGCTACCAGTGATGGGACAGCTACAGTGATCAGGATCATTTAATGTACAATGTTCAATACTCTGTGACCCAGGCCAGCCCACGCATATAAGGGCTGGGGGCGCGTCTGTAAGGGGGTCGGTTCTCTTCTGAGGGGAAAAAAGATTGTTTCCTAGAGGAACCCCCGAGAATAGCCAGTACTCATATCGCAAGGAGCTTGAGCAGGATTAGAGCTATTACCCGATTAGGGGGGCCTGAACCTGGGTAAAATCGGTGCCTGTTCTTGCGTTCTTGCACTGAGAGAGAAGAGAGGAGAGTGCTAACTGTGCACACCCCCACTGCTGAACAACCGGATTAGTCCCCGAAAAACCTGTCATCTGAAATACGCCGATAAGTTCGAAAATGGTGGCTATGTAAAGAAGCGAAATCTAGAGGTAGTTAGCTTACAATCTTCTCCTGGGCAGCCGGCGGCATCGGTGGCTGTGTGCCGTCTGGCCGGACACGGGGCGTATGGGCAATCCTCCACACGGCTATTCCCGAGGGCTCAATTCCCATCTAATGCTCCTGCGTGAAATTAAATAGTGATCTATTCAGTCCAACTTGTGAAATGTAGTTGATTGTAGCAGTAAAAGATAAGTGTGCTTACGAGGTCTCGCGCGACGTGACCCATGCCGAGGCCTCCCATGTAGGTGGTGCACATTTCAGCACCAGCGTCCCTATTGCCCCTGTTTCTTTGGGACACCTCGATCCACTCTGGCGACTCCCACATGCGGCATAGGTCCCTCCAAGCGCGTGGACACTTGTCCACCCAGTCTGGACGCCATGGAATGTACTGGTCTGCGTCTAGGTACTCCTGAGCTGCACTTGCCCTCGACATTTTTCTGCCCTTCCTGTGGTAGTGCTTCATCACCGCATCTATGCGGGCAATCCTGATGGCGTCCTTGACCTTCTTGGCAGCCATCCTATCGATCACACGCCAACAAGCCTCATAGTCGGCGGCGGAGTCGGCGCCATGGGAAAGCCGGTACCTCGTCTGAATCAAAAGAAACACATGATTAAATTAATGCATGCATGCGTAAAGGTATAAACACGAAAACATCAATAAGAAGTGAAATTTGGCATGTTACCTAGAACTCGTCGACGACGGCCTCGGCAACAGTTCCTCCATCCTCGTACCCCATGAGCTCGTAGTCGAACCAACTTAGCGTGGGGTGTTTATCTGCGCCCTCGTCCACTCGCCCAGGGTAGAGCGAGGTGATGAGCACCCCTAGCTGTTTTCCCGGCTTGGTCCCTCCTTGTTAAGGCAAACCAACCCACTGCACGTACAATTCAGAACATGTGTTTAGCTAGATTTATGGTTAGAAATGAAAGACATTGAAATCAAATCAAGTGGTTAGCACACATACCTCTCCCCGATGGCAACCTGTACGATGGTCCTCTCATTTGGATCTTCGGGGGCTTTCGACAATTTGTTCCGCCCCCACAATTTGTTCCGCCCCCCGATATCTCTTGGAGTTCAAGGACTCGGCTCCAGAGGACGAGGACACCGGCTCCCACTCATCCTCATCCTCCTCGCCACTCCCGTCCTTGGCCCCCATCTGCGTAGCCCAGTCCTTCTTGTCAGTCTTTTCTCCTGACCTCTCCATGCCGCTCCCGTCAAGTCAGTCTCCTCCTCATAGCCCTCTGGCACACCCACATCCGGGTCCCCCTCCGCATTCTACTCCCTCCTCCATCCTCATCCTGCGAGCCCACCCGCTGTGGGTCGGTGGCCGCCACTTCGGCGTCCTCCTCCAATTGGGGGTCAGTGGCCGCGCTATGCTCTCGACTCCTCCTGCCCCCCCTCCCAAAGAGCTTCGCCCCCCTCTGCATGAGCTTCCTCAATGGTCCAGTCATCTGCGTAAATCAAATTGAATGGCACAATTAGATATATATATATATATATATATATATATATATATATATATATATATATATATATATATATATATATCAATAAAACAACATATCTAGTGCAAATATCCATTAGGTGCTAACATGCTAATAATATATCTGAACCATCAGATCTATGATGAAAGGCTCAGATCTAGAGAGGTGGAAGTTTTTTCCCACTTAGAAAGTTAAGAGTTTTTTTCGTGAAAGTGTTTAAGTTAGAAAAGAGGCTTCCATCGCTCCAGATCTGAGCCACTCCTCATATATCTGATGGTCCAGATCTGTTGTTAGAATATTAGCACCTAATGGACATTTACACTGAATACGTTGCCGTCAATAAATATATATTAAATGACAAAGTAAATGGATATGAAAGTAAATGACAGAGATATAAATGTACAAGTCGTAGAACCTATAAAATTGAATAATTAAAAATCTTCGGCTTCATCTTCCTCTTCCTCTTCCTCTTCCTCCTCCTCTTCGGTTTCTTCTTCCTCTTCCTCTTCCTCTTCCTCTTCCTCTTCTGCTTGCTCTTCCTCTTCTCCTTGCTCTTCTACCTCCTCTTTCGATTGTACTAGCACATCACCAATATCAACGTGCAGCTCTCCTGATAACTCTCGTTCTTGGAATGGCTCCACTTCTTGGTAAGGCTCGTAGTCTTCTTCTGTGAGGTCGGGCAATCTACCAACTGGATGACATTAATGGACAATCCACCAATTTTTGTAATTCGGATGGGTGTACAACAGATAGAACATCAGCTTGACTTGTTCTGGGAGAATGAACACGTCGGGCTTTTGATACAGCTTCTTATGATTGATTTCAACTAGTACTAGTTCGGGAGTACGCCGCACCCCCACTCTTAGGATCAAATCATCTGCACCGAAATAGCACGAGCGAGAGATCATTGTTTCCTTCATAAGATATTTCGATAATCTCCTCAATGATCCCATAATACTCTATGTCTGGACCACCAAGATCGTCTGTGACATAACTCACGATGGCGCTATTCACTGTGATTGCATTTGGGCGAGCAGTTTCAGCCGCTTCGAACCGATAACGATATCCATGGCAATCATAGCATCCATGGACCTTAATTCTACGACTGCATCCACGTGACATTTGTCAGAGATCGTTGTGCATACTAGAATGTCTTTGACACTGCACAAGCATTCACGGCAAGATTCATTAAAACTTACTTAGTAATGGAATTGCGTTGTATAAGAGAAAGAAACTTGCGTGGTAATGGAACCATGTAAGAAAATTTGGATGGTTTTGTCCACGCCCTCGTCGTTTCAGCATGTTAATTTGTTCGCCCGAGGGTTGACCTGGTTTTCTCCACTCTTCTTGAATAATTTGACTACAAGATTAGGTGCTTCATTCGATTATTTACTGAATAATTATGTACTCATGACTTAAGACATTTATTCGCTTACTTGATGTACACCGTCATTTTATCCATGTTGTCGTACACGTACAACTGGATCATAACTTTTTTGCTTCACCCAAGACACATGTTGTGCTTTTGCCAACGTTGTGTCTGGCTTGGTCATGGAATACCTCAAGGTTGAAGTACTTCTACGATGTGCCTTATTATACCTCGGTTCTAGCACATGGATCTTGTTCCTTGTCGCAGAGTACTTGTCCGTGAATGCATCAGTGTTACAGAAGCATTTAGGGCACAACAACCTTCCATGTGTGCTCCACCCTGAGAACATGCCATACGCCGAAAAATCGTGTATGGACCACATATAGGCGGCTTGCATTCTAATGTTCTGGCCCTTGTAGCTATCATGTGTCAAGACCCCTTTAGTCCACAGGTCGTTCAACTCTTCTACCAATGGTTGCATGGATAGGTCCAAGTTTTTTTCAGGAGACTTAGACCTGGGTATGATAACGCAAAGGAACATGTACTCTTCCTTCAGACAGAGTGGAGGCGGTAGGTTGTACGGGATGGAAAATACCGGCCAACACGAGTACGGGTGCGACGTCATATTGAATGGCGCGAACCCGTTGGTGGAGAGCCCAATGCGAACATTTCTAGGCTCTGCTGCGAATTTAGGATGTTGCTGGTCAGAATGCCTCTAGGCTTCTGCATCTGATGGATGAATCATCACGCCCTCCTTTCTACGTTTGACCTCTTTTTGCCACCTCATGTGCCTAGCCGTGGACTTGGACATGTACAGACGTTGCAAGCGTTGAGAGACCAGAAAGAAATGGAAGCTTTTCTGCGCCACCATCGTCTGTCTTTCTACACCATCTCATCCTTTAACTTTCACATACCGACTCTCACCGCAATACTTAGAATGAGTCGGCCCAGAATCAGCCTTCCGGTAAAGCATGCAGAACTTTGGACAGTAGTCTATCCTCTCGCACGGCATGCCTAACACACTAAGAAGCTTCTTCGACTCGTACAGATTTGGAGTCATCTTGTGTCCAGCCGGAAGTAGGCTATCCAGCAGTTTGTGAAGGTCGTTGAAGCAATTGGTGGAGAGGTTGTATTCGGTCTTCACTGCCACTAGACGCGACACCGCCGAGAGCACGGTCACATCGGTACGCTCATGCAGCAACGCCTTGGCAGAATCAATGATCTTCTCGAATTGCTGGTCAAGTGGCTCGGACTCTTCCTCGGGAAAGAGATCGAAAGCCCTACCCACATTATCCATTAGCTTGTCCAATCTGTCGACCTTGACTTCATCGTAGCCCTCCCCGAAATCCACAGGGCTAGGCACCGGCGCCGGACGCTTCCTCTCGCCATGATATACCCATACAAAGTAGTTTGGCCTGAAGCCATGCCAACAGAGGTGCTCACTAATATCCCTCTTAGACCTCTTCTCCGTGTTCGAGCACACAGCGCAGGGACAATGCACTTTTGCTGTGTTAGGGTTGGGGAATTTTGGAAAGCTTCTTCCACGAATACTTCTGCCTTGTCGAACCACTCGTCCGTGTGCTGCCCAGACTTCATCCATCCATTGTACATTCACCGTCGATCTTCCATCGCTTAATTATTATGTAACATCCATGCATACATTTAAATTCTAGATTTACACAGTTTATGCCACATTTATCTATACATCTATTCAACAGGTAAAGCAATTAAATAGATTATATTATCAAAACTCTCCCTGGTATATCAGCAAAGAAAGATAGATCCTATAGGTCTAGTACATGACATAAACGGTTTATGTCTAGCTAAATAGGAGGGCTTACCCATCTACGGATGTTCGTTTGAGTACGGTGGTCGTGGCCACGGGGGGCGCATGGGTCAAAATTCTAGCAGCATAACCCCGTAGTCCCCCTAGTGCAACGACGGGTACGGCGTACCGCTTATGTTATGCACTAGGAGAATGGCAGGGTTATGCCGTCGGAATTCCGACCCGTACACCCCCGTGGCCACGACCACTGTACTCAAACAAACATCCGTGGGCTGTCTAAAACATGGATAGCTCAGGATCACAACACCTTTCGTAATGGAACACAACGAATCACTGTCCGAGTTCCTTACGAAAATGTGTCGCGCCCTCGAACGAGTATGAGTTTGGTTCCGTTCAGGTTACAACGCCTTAATTAATTAGAACTACTAATAGACGTCACGTCACATCTAACTAATTACAGTACCCTAATAAATTAAAACTATTAATGTCGTCGGTAAACAAAGTAAGTACCGACGACATAGCTACCACATTAAAAAAAAGATAGTACAGTTAGGGCTTAGCTACCTGCACGGTCGAGGAAGGCGGCGGGGCGATGGTGGCGACGGCGTGGGAAAGCAGTGGCGGCAACAAGGGTGGAGGAGGCAACGGTGACAGCGGCAAGTGGGAGGAGACGCGGCCAGGGGCAGTAGGTGGCGGCGACAGGAAGGCAGCGAGGAGACAGCGGCCGGGTGGAGGCTACGGCGGCGACGCGGCGAGGCGGCGGGAGACGGGCGGCAGGCGGCGGCGGCTTCCTGGGCGGCAGGCGGGGCGGGGGGGACGGCGGTCCGGGATGAGGGGACGGGCAGCGGCGCCGGGAGGCGGCGGCGACGCGGGAGCGCGGCCAGCGGCGGCGCTGCAGGGGAGCGGCGGCGGCGCGCCAGAGGTGAGGGAGGAAATGGCGGCGACGACAGCGGCGCAGGGCGTGGGGTGAGTTTGCCCGTGCGCTAGGTCTGAGAGGACTTAGCGCACGGGCCACTTATTTTTGAAGATGACGACTTGTGTCGGCGGTTAGAGGCCGACCACACGGACGCAATTGTCGCCGACACAGAGAGGATAACGGTCGCACATTTGTGTGCGGCCCATATGTCAGTGCCACATATTTGTGTCGGCGGCCCAAAAAGGGCCGCGACATAGAGCTACCTATCTCGGCGGTCCGGTGTAAGCCGCCGACACAGATGCCCCATATGCAGCGAGGCAGCCAGGCAGCACCTGTATCGGTGGCATAAGATAAGCCGTCGAGACAGATAAAATAATTAACGCAGGGGGCGCCGGCGAGGCTCGAACCCGCAACCTGCGGGCGAGCCCACGCCGCGCCGCGCACTGCTAGCCAGTTGGGAGGAAGTTTAATCTCAACAGGGGTGGCCGCGAATTATTTTTGTAGGATATTCTCCGCCTATGTCGGCGGCCTATCCTATGCCGCCGACACAGTGCCCTCAGTGTCGGCGACCGTCCTCTATGCTGCCAACACAGGCACCCCCCAAGCCCCGACTCTCTCCGGCCCACCCGCGGTGATGCCGACACTGTGCTTTGCCCCATGTAAGGTTCTAGGGCATGCACTTGACATCTAATGTCATTATACGGGGTCGTATTGCCCTGCGTTACACTTCCGGTACAAGTTACTTCGACGTTAAGGTTTCGAAGTAACTTGTACCGGAAGTGTAACGCAGGGCAGGACGACCCCCGTATAATGACCTGTGATGTCAAGTGCATGCTCTAGAACCTTACATTGGGCAAAGCACATTGTTGGCATCGCCGCTGGTGGGCTGGAGAGAGTCGGGGTTTGGGGGGGTGTCTATGTCGGCGACACTTATCACTGTGTCGGCGGCCCAAGTTAAACCGCCGACACAGGTGCTGCCTAGCCGCCTCGCTGCACCTCACAGGATGGCCCCACATGGCAGAGACGTTCTCCGTCTGCCATGCGGGGCCGCCTTGAGGTGGTTCCATTAGGCCATTAGTGTGTCGTGAGGGGAATGCATCTGTGTGGTCGGTTTAAGTTATGCCGTCGACATACCCTGGTTTGGCGGGCTCCAAATTTGAATTTTGACTCGCGGCCGGGAGGGGGGTTCAGTTGTGTCGGCGGCTTACTTTCAGCCGCCGACACAGTCTGTCTGTGTCGGCGGTTTTCTTGTGGCCGCCGACATTTCTGTGTCGGCGGCTTTTATACCGACGACACAATTTTGCCGGCCGCCTACACAGTTCTCATTTCCTGTAGTGCTTCTCCAGCATGACAACCTGCGGCTTTTATACCGACGACACAATTTTGCCGGCCGCCTACACAGTTCTCATTTCCTGTAGTGCTTCTCCGGCATGGCAACCTTCTGCCTAATGTACGCCAGTTATGTTCCGCTCTACTTCTCCTTGCGCGAAGCATGCATGGAGATATCTAAGCACTTGCTGCTTCATGCTGCGGTGCGCTTCCACCAAGGAATTGGCCTGTATGGTGGCCGGGGCCGGCTGAGCTTTGTGGGGGCTTCTACCTCATAAGTCGTATCCATCGCAAATATTTGACTCTTCGCAACAAATAACAAATGTGTACATGTTCCCGGTGCTTTGATTCACTTAATTACTGTAGATCGATTTTGTAGTGTGCGTGCGTGTGTCTAGCCAGCTGGTAGGAGAGGATTAAGTGGTCTAATTAGTTCTTCATACAAAGCTTTAGAACTCAAAGACATGTATAGATGAGGATTCACAGATATATCAGTGAGCTAGATAGAACAAATTAAATACTCCCTCCGTTCTTTTTTATTTGTCGCCGTTGACTTTTAGACAAGCCCTTTGACAATTCATCTTATTCAAAAAAATATTTAGGTATCATTTATTTTGTTATGCTTTGTTTTATCATTAAAGGTACTTTTTTTTTTTTGCATATTTGCATTAAATTTTTTAATAAGACGAATTATGAAAGGACATGTCCAAAAGTTAACAGCGACAAATAAAAAAGAACGAGAAAGTAGTACAAGGGAATACAATACAAATATTATTTGCGTAATTATGAGCACACCAATCGAGAACAGTACACACGGCGGAGCTCGAGAACACCCTCGCTCAGGAAGATAACATACGTACTGAAAAAAAATAAAATGAAAAGACATGTCCATCTCATGACCACCTATGCTATGCATGCTTCTTCAATGAAATGGTGCTGGCGCTGGTGCCACTGCCGGTAGTCCAGTTTTTGCGTTTTTAGCCCAACCAAAGATGAATACGAAGGGAGAAAGTGCAATTATCGCGTTGGTTACGATTAATCCTGTCCACCATACTAATGTCCAAACTATGCCCTTTCTGATAATGAAAAATGGTGTAAGAAAAACCGATTTTACCCAAAATTCGGCAAAAGCGCAGATCACAACAAGAGGGCTTATGACACAGATAGCAACGGCTGTCTTATGCGCATCTGGAGGAAGCATCGAGTACGCCGCCAGTGCAAAGGCAGCAAACAAAGTCAAGACCGCATAGTGCATGAAAGTGAAGGCTAGGCCTGCATAGCGTCTGCGGCTCGCCAAGTTGACCATAGGAGTTCCGGAATACATGAGGAAGACCATGGCTGTGGAGGAGGCAATGAAAGCCAATGCATTGGCCCTCATGAATGCATCAAAAAGGTACGTCCCAGAGAGGGTAGGTGTACCTGGTAAGATGTGATCATCTGCTCTGAAACCTCCAGGTGGGGCAAAAGTTGCGCCGAATGTCACGGTTGCTATCAATACTGAAGTTATGCAGAAAGTTTGTGTTGCATCTTTCACCTTCTCTATCTCTTTCTTTTCCTCCTCTGATCCTGGTTTGGGCGTACGCTTGTCGTTTTCTTCCAAGTAGTCATGGCGACGGCCACCACTTTGAGCACGGGCAATTTCGAGTGCACGGCGTATCTTACATTCAGTATTCTGCAATATGTATAGCAAAATATATAAACCACACCAATATCATTTTCTTTTCTATTTTTTCTCGTGGCGTGTGGGTGATGCTTAACAGCAAACATTATTAACTATGCTACAAAGGGAAGGAGTTCTCTACGTCATTAGATCAAATATAGACAATTAATTAAGATGAGCCCCAGAAGGCTAACAGGCCACTGAGTCGTTGAATCAAGCAAAATGAACGGCAGTGCACAATAGTTTTAGTGTCTTAAAGAACCTTATTAATTTATTTATCCAACAATTGGTACTCCACAAAATTAAATTCCAAGATTTATTACTGCAAAGGATTAAATCATAGAATTTGCCACTAAAAAGAGTTGGCATTTCATTATGTGCCACTTTAGCATTTTAAATTGATTTTCTCATTTCTATCCACCCTAGCATATGTATCAATGGATGAAGAGAAAAGACAAAGAGAAAATGACGTGGCACACTAATTGTTAGGCATTTGCAACTACTATAGAACACCTTTTCTATAATATCTCATCACTATTGATTCACTTAAAATCAGCAGTGATGAGTTATCATTACCGGTTCGTAAGCCTCATCAACAGTGATAATTAATCAAGGAAAAACTGATAGTGAAAAACGAACTAGCAATGATAATGGAGGGAGTATCACTTATTACAAACCGGTAGTGATAATGGATTGTAGGTTGTTAACAGAAATACATGACATTGTCATACGAAGTCGGATGTAAACAAAATTTACATGACAATTATAGCGCTCGACGAGATTAATTTACAACTTTGTTGTTGACAACATTTTTATTTGAAATCATTTAGATGCCCAAATAATTGTTAAAACTTTTGGACGTTAAGGGTCAAAAGGAAAAAATATCCCATTGCTATCAATAATCATGATTGATAGGTGAGATGGTGAGGAGGCTTCATGCACATCGTAACTTGAATTTGTCATGTAGATGTAGATAATAAAACTCGGGTGCAAGCAGATTTTTTTAAGTTTTTTGAAGTCACAAATAGGGATGAATAGTGCACCGCCACTTATGCACTGTCGGTTCAAAAACCAGCAGCGAAGCCAGTTCCGAATCGACAGATTTTTTGAAGACAAAAATGAGGACGAGCAATGAACAATGATACAGTTATCCATGCTGGTTTTTCAACTGTTGTGGTACACACTGCCGCTTATGCACCGTTGGTTTGAAAACCGGCAGTGAAGTCAGTTTTGAACCAATAATGACGATATTTTCTGTAGTATGGGCAGCACTGTAGCATGCATGCAAGTGTGGTACGATGGTTCCAATTGCTAGCTATCACAATCAGGACCTAAGGCTAAGTGGAAGTGTAACCACAAATCGGCCGACCTTGGGGTAGAGGCGAGCATGGGCAGCGGTAGCCAAAGCTTAAATTATTTTTAGTTGGACAAAGGATGTTTGGTCATTTCATATACGTACGTAGAAGATTAAAATACGAAAAATAAATTAAAGTGGCTAAAATGACATATAATGATGTGGTAACTCGAGTAGCAAATTTTTAGAGTTCAATCTTTGGAGTGGCAAATTTAGTGTCAAAGTTTTGAGGTGGCAAATAAATTATTTTCTAAGATAAATAGGAAGAGAAGATCACCTGAGTGTAGAACATTCCAGGGGGAATCTGCTCTTGTGATATATCAAGAGGTGTTTGCCCTTTCTGATTTATTAAACTCAGGTGTACTTGCGAATGGCAGTACAGAGCACAAAAAATTAAAAGACTACGAGCCTGGACAGCGAGGTGCAATGCAGTGTTCCCATCGTTATCTTGCATATTCATAATCCACGTGAGCGATCTACCCATGCAAGCCCACCAAACCATCATGGTCTTCCTCTTCTCCACAGCAACATGAAGGAATGTCCTTCCCTTGGCATCACGCAGATCGGCTATACTGGGTGACACCTTAAGAAATGTTTTTATGGTCCCCCATCCTCCAACAGAGGCAGCGACGTGTATGGGGAATAATCCATCTTTGTCCGGTTGATATAGTGCACCTATGTTTGCATCCAACAATTGCTTACAGCATTGTAGTCGATAGTGTAGAGCTGCAGCGAAGTGAAGAGGCGTACTGCCCTTCTCATCCACCCGTTCGGTAAGGTCCTTGTTCCATCTCAACAACTTCGTAAATACTGTAAAAGATTGTGTTAAACTAATCCAGATGACAAAAGCAACGTCAGTAACTGATCTATGAAAAGAAAAAGCTTGATTTGAATCCACAACTAGCTCGCAGCTGAAGGAAAAACTTGATTTGAATCCACAGCTAGCTCGCAGCTGCGTGTCAACCTATATATCAGGAACATCTATTCTCGATAATCTTGTAATCTTGTTGCAGTGTATTTTGTTTGAGAGTTTGGTGTAAAATTCTCGTGCCATTTGCCCCTTTGTGTATTTATTTGTTAGGAGAGCATATATCAGCCGTATGAAGTTCAAGAAAAGACGTTAATAGTATTTTAAAGAAAAAGTTGCACAATATTGATGACCTGCACGCGGTGTGTTGAAGCGCATAGCGGAAGGCATTGATGACCTGCACGCGGTGTGTTGGGAGACGGCGGTGGCACAATCTCCATATATCTTTGCATAATGCTCACGTGGGGGATCGACTGGTTTTGTTAAAAAAACTAATGATTTTTTTCGGAAAACCTTTTACAGAAAATGTTTCAATTACATTAGTGCTATTTTGACGATTGCTTGAGATTTGTTTCATGGATTTGAATTTTAATCAGAATTTAGAATTTGAATTGGTTCAAACTATTTTTTTGTGAAAACCACATTTAACTGTAGGTATTTTGAACTGTATCGGCGCCACGTTTTTGTTCTCGTTCTCAACAATGTTTGCATTCGTTTTCTAGTCCTTTTTATTGTAAATTTCTTTTTTATTTCTTTTTATTTTATTTATATTTTCTCATAAATAAATAGAATGCCATGGTCCCTTATGATTATCTTGGAGGTTTTTCTGATACGCTTGATACCAATGAAGTTTTATGAGAAATAGTTGTCTACGTGTTGAGTGAATATTTTTAATATTTTGGTGATGAGTGATTTTCTAATTGGAATTTGTGGAATATTTTTGAACGATAACAAGATTTATTGGACTAACCATGAGCTAACGATTTTTGGTGAGATTTGGATATATATATATATATATATATATATATATATATATATATATATATGATTGATTTTGTAGGAAAGAAGAAAAAGAAAAAGAAAGAAAAGGAAAAAAGGAAAAGAAGAGGAGGAGGGCTCGGCCGGCCTGGCCCATGGACGGCGCGCACGCAGGCGAAGAAGGGGGCGGGTCGGCTAGCTAGGCCCAGGCGAGGCGCGCTGCCCTCGGGCAAGGCGCGGCAGACGGTGAGCTGCGGCTAGCCAGGCGGAGCCTAGGTGGGGCGCGTGCGGCCTAGGAGAGTGCAGCTGGCCCAGGCGGGGGGGCGAGGCCGAGGCCCAGCCGAAAGTGGAAGGTGTGGTGCAGGCCGAATTCGAGTAGAAGAGGAGCAAGGCGCGGGCCAAAGGAGGAGATTGAGCCCGAGTAGGATTGATGAATTTTTTGTCTATAAAAGGGACCTGAGAGGCTCGGGATTAGGAGTTTTTTAGGGTTTGCGAGGAGTTAATGACGGCCATGAAAATTAGATCAATTCCAGAGGCGATTAGGGGTGATTAGAGAGAGATTAAAGGTGATTTTCAAGGGGTTTGTGCTTTCAAGAACCACATGGCGTCAACGTGGTTTCGGTATTTGTTCTCTCTCATCTCGTGATCGTTTTACTTACTGTTTTGCACTCGTTTAGTACTGTTTTAATTAGTTCTTCCGCTGTTTAGTGTTATTTAGCGTATTTAGGCTTTAATTAGGGGTATTTAGCGCCACCGATCCAACACTACGAAAGGAGTCCTCTTACTATCTATACAACTAATGATTGAGCTAAAAATGCTTACCCTTCCCATGGACCAACCTAGCCCAAGTTGAGTTCCCCTTCATCTCCATTGGGCAAAGACCCCATCCCCCTCTTCCTCACAGCGATGCATTCGCTACTTCTCCTGTCTCTCAAGTCCCAACGTAGCCTTCGGTTCCACCCACGTCGGCTGTCATTGTTGCCCACGTCGACCATCACTGAAGACACTAGAGTACCGGCACACTTGCTGTCTGTCACCACCATCATCGATCGAGGGCAGTCACTGTCACCCACGTCGACCATCACTATCGGACACCAGAGTACCGCCACCCTAACTGTTTGTCGCCAACGTCATTAGTCGAGGACAGTGCTACCGTTGCTGGTCGAGGGAAGTGCCACCATCGCCGCTACTGGAGGACGTCATCGCTATTGGAGCTCCGCCACCTCCTCCTTTCTTCCCCAAGCCGCGCCACCTCTCTTCATCTCTCTCTCTCTCTCTCTCGTCTAGCCATTGCGGGGAGCTAGCATGTTGGCTAAGGAAGGACATAGGGAAGGAGGAAGAGAAGTGGAAGAAGAGGATCGGAGGAGAGGAGGGAGAGGAAGAGAATAAAAGAAGGAGCCCGTGCCCGTGCTAGGGTTCATCATGGTTTAGATTGAGGGTCATGACTCTCAGGTCTTGTCCTTTGATCTTCTGTTTAGATGCTTGGTATGGTGATTTAGAGGCCATTGGAGATGGAGATTTGAGGCTTAGTGGGATACCCTAACGTAGTAAGCCACATTGTCAGATTGGAACTTTTTAATTGAGAATTAGAAGTTGATCATATTGTGGAAACTGTAGGCATTGTGCTTGTAAAATTTAAAATTGCGAGGTTTGGACAAATGGATTGAGGGTTCTTAGTTTCATGGTAGATTTAGGCCTTTTTGTTCGGAAGATAAAAACTAGTGCATGTTATGGATTATGCGAGGTATTCTCTAAACTTTAATTAGAGTCCAAAATCGTAAGAGTTAGACAAATGGTTTTGAGATATATGAACTTTACAGTGTTGCTGTCCTATTTTAGTCAAGAAGGATTTTCATAATGTTTATGTTAATTTGGTCCGACTAATAAATAGTTTAGATGATAAATGATGTGGGAAACATGGGTCTAATTTTTGACCTAGGGAGATTTAGAACTAGATAGTGTGCTTTAATGCTTGACAACGGTATCAGTATGGCTGAATTGCATGTTTCTTGCGTAGGAGGTTTAGCCTTGTGTGGCACCGTTGTCTCGTTGGTAAAAGAGACAAGTATGTGTTAAACAAGTATTTGGTTGATTGTATTGTGGTTGTTCTTATTGTATAGTTGGATGGTTGGTCGCGGTTGTGAGGTGGCAATTTGAATGCTATGCTATTCATTTAGAAGGTACATGGTTATTAGATATGAGAGGAGGCATTACTATATCATATTGTATATGGGCTAGATAGGTTGATGAGAAAGTTATATAACTAATCTGATGAGGTCTGTGAGAAAGTTATACGATTAATCTGGTGTGCTTGGAGAAAATACCTACATTGGTAGGCACTCAAAGGGAGTGGAGCAATAATTGGTCCCCGCCTAAAGTAGGACGGGCAAGGTGTTGCATCAAGAGGTGCGTACCTAGCTATACCGTATAAGCTTAACAGAACAGACACATAAGCATTGCATTGTCTCGAATTGACGAGAAGTGGACTGTAAGGAGTATTTAATGACATTTGGTTCTGAGTATGGACTTATGGATGTGGTTTTGTTGTTCCAGTTGTTTATACATATATTTACTAAGTATTTTTGAATACTTGCTCTTGCTTTTATTGGTTTTAGATGACCATTCATCGCGACATGCATGGGATGGTTGTAGCATTCTTATCATAAGAGCATAATTCATTATTTCTTAGCTAGGTTTATTTAATTTAAATGCAATTTTAGTTTAGGCCAATGTTCCGAACAATTTAGCACAAAAAATTCTAGTTCGGATTTGTACTTTTGTTTAATTCCAGTAAGGAGTGTTATTTATTGTTATGACTGTTTTATTTTAAATTTCTATTATTGTTTTGTTATTGCGGATATGTAGTTTTTTTAGCATGGACTAATGTCTTTTTTTGCAGTTTCTTTTATTCTAATCCATTATGATTTGGACCCACAACAGTGTAGTTCTTTCTTTTTTATAATCTGGCATGGGCTCTTATTTCTATTATTTTTATTTTGAATTTATTTTTGTTGTAGTTTATATAATCTAGGCCCACAACAATGGACGGCGTAGATCTTTCTCTTTTTTTTTTCAATTAGCGTGAAAATTTATAGTATTTTAGGATTAACTTGATGGCCAACGTGACACGGGTTGTTGCTGTATTTTTCGGCTGGCACTGGTAGCGATGGAGTACGTGCAGGAGGCAGTATGACTGTGGCCATGCTTCCATGCTCATACTCACCATGCACTTCGTCATAGCCACCTCTCACTAGCTACTAACCATTAATTCAATCTAATGATCCTTGTTTCTTGGTACGTATAGATCATATGATGTTTTAGACATAACGTACATCATATATGACACCATGCGCTATCAAACTTCTATTTTTTGTATTATATTTGTATCATATTTATTCATATTTTATCATCAGAAAAATCTACATCGACCTGGACTCAGAATAATTAAAGATAGATTTACATTGGAATTTTTTCGATTAACATGATGGCTATTTCTCCAATAAGAGATCCAATCTTGGCCATTATAATTAGGTTCCACGGTGATCTATGACATATGTCGTTTCTCTTTTTTCCCCTAATTTAAGTGGAAATTTCTCCAATAATAGATTTAATATGAGCCGTTATAATATGGTCCCACTATAATCGATGGGGGAGATCTTTTCTTTTTATCTAATTTACATGATACATGATAATACATGTCCTTGCTTTATATATATCTAGGCTATTATAATATGGTCCCACCATGGAGATTTTTTCTTTTTCTTTGATTTATCTGAGAATTTCTTCGATTAATGGTTTCGTTTGCCCCTGTTTTATATATTCTATAGATAGATAGATAGATAAAGTCTGCTTGCCGAAAATCTTAGTATTTTAGGTAAAGTTATTGTGTAAGGTCTAAATGAAAATATAAGTTGGAAAGGAGCGGATGCATCCACGGAATACCTGTGCGTTGTCGAAGAACCGCAGCATGCAATGCATTTTGCCCATCCGGTCCGGAGTAGGACAGATTCCCTTTGCTCTTGTCGTGCAGTGTTTCCGCAATGCCGCCATATTCAAGCAAGATGGCTAGGTACAACGGGGAAACACCGTGTTCCGGGAACCTAGCCAACTCAGGATCAGCCGCCATTAGCTTCTCGACTATCTCCTTGTTTCCAAGGCGGACAGCATCATGCAATGCAGTCTCGTGATGCGCATTCTCCGTCCTCACGAATTGCTGCTGCCCCACACGGTCTGCCAGGCCGAGGAGGCAACCAACCATCTGGGATTTCCCAGCCCTCGCAGCACAGTGCAGCGGAGTATCACCCCTGCTGTTCTGCTTGAACAGAACAAGGTCGGCACTGATCTTGTGGATGTTTTCAGCACACTCGAGGAAGCTGCGGCCGTCGCCATGGCTGGCCACCACATGCAGTGCGGTGTCCCCGTCGACGGTGACGCCCTGGAGAAGCAGGGATGCAGCACCAGCAGCAGGGACGACGCCGTCGTCACCTCCGTGTTCTACATCAGTAGAACCAGAAGCTGAAGCTCCCTTCCTTGCGCTGTCACTGGACATCACCAAGGCCTGAAACTCTGCACTAGGCAACAACATCGGTGCGTCTTCCATCAGGAAAGACTTCATTGCCTTCCAGGAGCCGGCGCATGCCGATGCGAGCAGCAGCGGGTTCATGGCCGGCGGCGGCGCGGTGGGCTCCGCCGCGGGAGGCTCCTTGCTCGACACCAGCACCACCACCATCTTCGTGGCGTCCTTCTTGTTCACAAGATCCTTCAGCCGCTCACAGTCTTCACGCCCAGTGGCCATCAGCAGCCGGGCGTCCATCGCCACTGCAGGTTGCTCTCCGGCTCCGGCTCCGCCGCTGGACGCCATCAACGTACGGCACCGGCTGCGATTAGGAAAACACACGCAGTTTTTGTTTTTGGTCTATTTGGATCGCGCAGCACTGCCACTACTAGTGATGAAGGGGAGATGCGCGGAGGCGCCGTCGTGGGTGACGCTGGAGCCGATCGATAGCGAGCAGCAGCTGGACCGGGTCCTTCCGGAAAATTACGTGCTGAAATTAGTATGATCGATTCCTGGATGATAGAGGGATCATTTAATCACAGCCTGTGGCCCTCTGTTTGTTGGATGATCTCCGTCATTATTTATTTTCTACTTTGACAAAGAAACACACAACTGGAGTTGTTGACGATTTGATGATCTCCATCAGTATTTATTTTCTACTTTGACAAAGTAACACACAATTGGAGTTCTACTTTGATGATCTCCGTCAGTATTTATATGCATGATTCGGTTATATTGTCTTGATGTCAATGCTGTTCAACAAAAACTTATGAATCGTGTAGGAGTGAGAGTAAAGTCTTGACATGAACTAAATTGGTTCATCATCTTTTTACTTCTCATTATAATCAATACAAAACATTATCTATTACAGCCAATTATGCACCTTATTGTTAAAGTCCAGTAAATTCTTTACAAAAGCAATAAACCCTGATCCCCAGTTGATTCAATTGATTTGAAGGACTCCAAGCCGTTGCCTCCCTCCTGTTGGAGTTAGGATGGGAAGCACCGATAAAAAGATCAGTGCATCTGTTGCTTCACAAATCACAAGGGCAGAACGATGGGGAGCTCGAGCTGTTGGTCCTCCGAAAGGGCCTGGTCCAGCTGCTGCTTGCTGCCAATCGGCTCCAGCTCCGCCCTGACGGCCTCTCCGTTCCCTCATCCTCCTCGACCCTCTCCTCGGCGGTGGCCGCTGCCAAAGCCGCTCAGTGGATCCCCGTATGCCCCGGAGACAGCGAGATAGAGACCCACCGCGAGGACGATTGGGAAAGGAAGGCAAGGGAACCTGAGGGCGACTAGGGCCGCCAGGCTCTAAGAAGATTACCACATGGAGACACTGCCGCTTCCACGCCGCCGCCACTGCCGGCGGCGGAGGTGGTCATTACCGACGTGAGATATTTTTCCCATACCTTTATAACTCTTTTTTAACCTACGGTGTGACGACGAGTCTAGAGCCGAGCGTTGGGACGGAGAGGCTGGAGCCGAGCGCAACGCCTAGGAATAGAGCCGCTGCACGTGCCGCCTGATTCGGAGCTGCTACACGTGGCATAAATCAAGGTCGGGTATGCACGGGAGCCCTTTAGAGACCGGATCCACCAAATTTTTTTCCCGCAGGCGCAACCAATTCATGCATGCAGCCGATTCTTCGTAGCGTCTTTTCGGTTGGTTTTAACCTTTTTTTTTACTTTTCCTCTTTAAAAAAAATATATCTGGAGTAAAAAAATATATTACCAAGTTTAAAGGTTTCAACCGTGTTGGAGTCCATAGCCCAGGGGCTATATTTTTTCTGTGAGTAAATGGATAATTGAATACTATTACTGTTCACCGGCTCACCGCATCGTCATTAACATGATTAGCGTCGTTTGTTTCTGAGCATGACCGCTTCGCGATGTAGTCAACTAGTTGAGACTGCGCGCCCCTGGCGCGCCGAGTGAAGTGGCGCGCTGAGTGAAGTGGCGGGCCAAAACGGCCAACGTGGCGACGCAGAAGCATTGTTAGTGTGAATTCCGTTTGCAACTGACATATTTATGCCAATCTGTAAATAGTTAACATTAGGCGTAAGAATCAACGTCATTAATTTACCATAGGGAAGAAGTTAAAAGAGGCATTTTGAACACAGAAAATGAAGGCTAGGGAAAAAGCTAAGGAATGTGGAGCTATAAGTAAGCAAAATTTTCTTGATCATATGCCATATTAAATCCAGGACTAATAGATAAACACATGATGCAACCTATCTGTGGCTGCTAGAATATCTTCTGGCTTATGTCTACGTCAGGCAAAAGTTGTCAGACAATTAGGTACCTAATTTTTTTTATTTGAGATATTAAGGCCGTGGAATTCATTTGTGCTGTGCACTCGTGCTGCATGATGATGGAAGACTGGAAGAATGCATGATGATAGAAGACAGGAAGAAAGAGGCAATAGAATGCTCTAATAAATAAAATGTTGAACATCCGGAACGTTTTTTTTTAAAAAAAAAAACAGAATCACAATGGCAGGATATGGTTTAGGTTACTTCGGAGTGATCGATGAACCAAGTTATTCAAACATGGTGAAGTAGCACAATATGGGCATTACCATAGTGCTAGCTCCCGCAGCAGTCATGCATGGTAGGCATATTTAAGAGGATAACACTAATGTGCTTGATACGGATGATCCCAGGTCGGTGGAGTTGAGTCAGGTCGGCTGAGTCAGGTTGGTTGAGTCCGCAGCGATTAGATGAGTGATTAGATAAGTATAGGCTCAGGGCCATGCAGGATTAGATTAGAAGCATTAGATAAGTCTTCGTAGCTGTTGGAGTTGTTAGCGAGTTTGGTGGTAACGTCGGAGTATGTAGCGTCTTCTGTAGCGTCTATTTAAAGGAGAAATAAACACAAAAAAGGGATGATTATGATGCCGCAAAACTAGTCTCAGGCGGTGGCTCCGATCAACAGCCAATCCTAGGCGCTAGCCACGATAAACTGCTCGTTTCGCCCACGTTAAGGGCCGTATCTCGTTCCTGTTGCGTGTTCTTATCGAGCACGTAACAATTTGGTATCAGAGCCGTTCGATCCCACATCCAAGGGCCCTGATTTCTTCGGATCTAAAACCCTACCCTTCTCCACCTTCTCCCAAACCCAGCCGCCACCACCCTCTCTCCAGCCGCAACTGCACAGGGGAGCTTCACCGCCGTCGGGTCCTACCGTCGGCCGTCTCCCGTTCCCGGCGCCACCCTGGGCCTCCGTCGCTGCCGGCCCGTCGTCCCCGCCGCCGCTGCTTCCCGCGGATCCCGTCGTCCCAGCGCCGCCGCCGCTTCCTCGCATGCGGATCGGTCGCTGTCGCCCGGCGCCGTGAAACACCGCCTCGGGCTCCGCCCGCCCGAAGCGCCACACCGCCGCCGCCGCCTCCTCCTCCGAGGGTCACCTCGCCACAGCCCTACTGCCACCACCGGTGTCCCCGCCTTGCCCGCCCGGACACCGCATCCGGCCATCGGCGGCGCTTCTCCGCTCCTCCTAGGGCTTCTTCGCCACCGGCTTCTTCTACGCCCTGGGAGCCATCGGAGCCGCCCTTCCCCTCCGGCAGCAGCTTCCCCACGAAGCCCGTGCCCCTCTCCAAGGCGGCCCGGGCTTGTTCGCGCCGCCCATCGCCGCCTTCCCCAGCAGAGCGGATGGCGCTCCGCTCTGGATACGATGCCGGTTGTTGGTATGATGACCGGTGTCCCTACGACGATCAAGATGGGTGGAGCTCATATGAAAGTCGTCGGTCTTACCGTGATCTGCGTCCTTTCGAGCTGAGGCGGTACGACGACTACCAGCGACGTCGTGAAGATCGGAGTCGGTCTGATCAACCGAGGCCGTACGACTACGGTTCGTGGTACCGAGAAGAACGACGACCATTCGAGCCGCTGCTGTATGAAGACTACCATCCTTGGGAAGATCGACGCTCCTTCAAGCCTCCACAACCGCGCCAATGTGATGACGTTCTTGACCTTTGCCAGTCCATCATCGACAAGATCGATGGCGTCAAAAAGAGAATAGATGGCATGAAGACGCCCTCCGCAACACCAGCGACACCGCCGACCACATCGACGTCCAACGAAGCCGTCGAGCTATGCGAGGAAGACCGGATCAATGCCGACACCAACATTGGTGACCATGTCGACGCCAGCACCTACGGCAAGGCCGAGGCTGTCATCGAGGTTGAGGCCTATGTTATCACCGCCACGAAGCTTAGCGAGGTGGTGCCCGACGATGACGCCAACAAGATCAAGGAAATGCTACCAATTGCGAAGGTCCACAAGACGGCCGTTGAGCTCTCCCCGGCAAGCACCCGGGTTGGGTGGCGACCTTCTCCGTGTCGTACGCGTGCGCGGCACACACAATGCGTACATCTCCAGCTTCGTCCCATGGACCATGGACGATGGCGCCCTCTGCGATTGTCCCGTGCTCATGGTGATGCTCTTCGTCGGCTACATCGGGTTCAGATTCTCGGACGTTGTCGTACGGGTCGATACCGTCTAGATTTTTCGGATTACAAGCTTGAGGACAAGCTCGTTGTCCATGGGGAGTAATGATACGGATGATCCCGGTCGGTGGAGTTGAGTCGGTCGGTGAGTCGGGTTGGTTGAGTCCGCAGCGATTAGATGAGTGATTAGATAAGTATCACTCGGGCCATGCAGGATTAGATTAGAAGCATTAGATAAGTTTAAGCATTAGATAAGTCTTCGTAGCTGTTGGAGTTGTTAGCGAGTTTGGTGGTAACGTCGGAGTCTGTAGCGTCTTCTGTAGCGTCTATTTAAAGGAAAAATAAACACAGAAAAGGGATGATTATGATGCTGCAAAACTAGTCTCAGGCGGTGGCTCCGATCAACAGCCAATCCTAGGCGCTAGCCACGATAAACGGCTCGTTTCGCCCACGTTAAGGGCTGTATCTCGTTCCTGTTGCGTGTTCTTATCGAGCATGTAACAGTGCTGACCACAAACGAATTTACCTTCAGAACTAAGGAAATCATCTTCCTTTCCCACACAATGTGGATGTGCATCAGCATCAGGCGTAATGCATTGTGTGCACCACCAAACACCAAAATAGGCCATGGACGCCATCGACGTTGAATGGAAAATCAAAATCCACCAGCCAACACAAAAGTCAATATTAATTTGGTATGTAAAGAGATTTATGGGAGACATGAAACCATAGAGGTTCATAACAAATTGCAGAAGGCAAAAAACAACTATGAATCATCTAATTAGAAATGTAGATAGGAAACTTTCTAAAAGAAGGGAAACAATAATCCCGAGGCATTGTCCAAGGCTAAGATTTACCAAAACTATGTGAATTCACATGTGTTGTAATTTATCCAGCGGTAATACCGTCACTCTTATTGAAATGTAGATGTCGGCACATTTTAGAGTTCACTTCATAGTTGCATTAGAGTTCACTTCATAGTTGCATATACATCCAGCACTAGTCATATTCCAGCAAGTAGGAACTAAGAGGCCACTGTTATGGAACCATAGACCTATGAATGAGAAGGAAAAAAGCACATAATTAGACAAAGTGGTTTGTAACATGCTAAATAAGCTTGATTCATCAGAAATACTATGTGGAAAAAATGAATGAAATGGACAACGAAGGAATCTTTTACCCTTTTTTTCTGCAAAAAAGTCAGTGGTGCAGTTTGCAACCTACACACAAAATATATGAGCTCAAAATCAGTGGATAAATATTCAGCACGTGTATCACTTAGTAATCGGAATACAATAACATTACAGTGAGTTAACCGGCTACTGGAAAAATCCTAACGAAATCACATGGTTTTATATTTTTCAGAGCATAGAGCATAATCACCGGACAAAATGTAGCATAAAAAAATGTTCATCATAATATAATTATCAAATCATCTATGGCACAATAACACTACAATGAATCATGCAGGTACCGAAGGACAATATTGATTAGCAATGCCAAAGGGAAAAAAAAAAATCTAATTGGCAATACTGATTAGCAATGCCAAAGAAAAAAATAAATCCGCTTGGTAATACTGATTAGCAATACTGTACCTACATGGAGTGGCACGAACTGCGGCGGCCGGGGATGCAATGCAGCAACTAATACATGAATTAGTCAATCACATCACACAGCGGCACACTGATGGATCGATCGATCTGCTTGGTGCCTACCCGGCGGAGCTGCTCCGCCGAGTGGGGCTCGCCTTGGAGGATGCGGCACATGAAGGCCAGCTTCACGCCGCGGGGGACATGGAGGAGCTGAGGCAGGAGGAGGCGCTCCATCGCCTGGTACATCTCCAGGTCAGGCACGACCGCCGGGGCCGGCGCCGGAGCAGGTGGCAGCAATCCTCATCAGGCAATGGAGTGAGCAAGCAAACATATTCTAGTGACTTTGTATAAAGGAAATGACCTTACAACCAAACAAAAAATCTTCCAGTACAAACTGAAAGATAAAAGAGGGAAGATGGCAGAAGGATAAAAATATATACCACAATGCTACTGCACGTGTCATGAATTTAAAAAAGACTTTTGCATAGCCAAGTGCGAATGGTCATATTCAATGTATCTCTTTGAATTGGATAAAAAAAAGACCTATTCATTGTACTATGTAATTGAGGATGAAAAATGCTTCCAAAATCTAACTCTTTCATCACCATAGGATGTTTATATTGTAAAAAATTGTAACACAGCTTTCAGTTTCAGTAAGCCCTATGCTTCTAACACAGGCTGACAGTAGCAAACCAATCAAGCAGTGTGGCTTAGCTTAACCGAGTGACATGTAGCTCTTTCAACAATTTTGTTAGCGCGAGCTGGAGGTAAGGCAACATGGCAGGGATAACAAACAACACGAACACAATATATATGGTGTAGCCTTACGATTCATTTTCTGAATAAACTCATGCCGTGCACAGCCAAAATGTTCTTTTAACATGGTCATCCAATAATTTTTTTAAAACCATTTGGCAATGAAAATCGTAATTATGGGGAAAACTTATAGAATAGACTTTTAAGTGCCGATCAAAATCAATATGAAGACGGTAAGTGAGACATGAATACTATTACTGCTTTCTTACTGTCCAAAATGGGAATTCATGCAACATTGGCAGTGCGAAAGAGGTAAGGCAACATGGAAGGACTATAGGATAACAAACAACACCAACACAATATATATGGTGTGGACTTAGGGTTCATTTTCTGAATAAACTGAAGGTATGCATTCTATCAATGTTTTTTAACATAGTGATCAAATATTTTTTGAAAAACATACCTGCCAATGAAATTGCAATTTTTGGGGGAAATCGTAGAATACATTTAAGTGCCAATCAAAATCAATCTCAGCATGCCAAGTAATACATGAATACCATTACCACTTTCTAGTTGTTCAAAATAGGAATTCATGCAACATTGGTTCATACCAAAGAATCAAACAGGACCTAAAAAAACTTTTGTACGTATTGGTGCATACCAAAAAAGCAAACACAATCTACCACTGCACAAAGGAGCCAAACACAATAACTCACCGGGAACAGGCGCAGGCATCTTCTGCTCATTCTTGACAACTTCCACACGGAAAGGCATGCCATTGTAGTGAAGCAGTTCAGGTTGTTTGGGCTCGTACTGCTCCCCATCAAGCAAAGAGATGTAGAAGCCCAGGACGTGTACTTAGCCGTAGCCTTGGTCCGCGTACTCGTGCCTCCAGGCCTTGTGCACCTTGGAGCCATCAATGTGGCGGTAACCGAAGCCGAAGTTGTAGGCGCTGTTGGTGGCCCAGCCAAGGCGGGTGTGGCCGGGGGCGCCGAGGGGCGCGACCTTGACCTCGAAGTACCAGGCGCCTGCGGCGACGCCGCGGATGGCGCGGATCATGCGGAAGCCCTTGGTGCTGCCGGCGGTGAGCTTGGGGGGCCCTGGGGCTAAGGCGGAGGAGGCGAGGAGGACGATGGGGATGAGATTGGGAAGGAGTCGAGGCGGCGGCTGGAGCCTGGAGGGATCTGGGGAGAGCGGGGTAGGGTTAGGTTGGCACAGAGCCACAGAGCATCGGCAGGACATGGACGGCGGGTTGATTACCGAAAACAGGAAGGGTTTTTCTACCAAAACGTCTAAACGGGGAGGCTCAGGCCGCTGGATTGACCTCACTGCTCGATCCAACGGGCAGAATAAAGCGGGCGACGTGGCCGCAGCGAGCAAAAAAAATCGCCACGTGGCGAGGTGGACGGGAGGACCCGGCTTTGTACTATTTATACTAGTTGAATAGGCGGGCCTATGGCCCGTTAAGTTTGCATTACACTGAGTTATGTTTTTAGCAAATGCAAATATTACCATAACATAATATAACGATGATCATTAAACCAAATAAAACAGATCAACCATATGTTTGCAAGCGTTCAATAAAATCAATCAAACATGGAAACAAATACATGTAGATATCCCATCAAATTCAACCAACAGAAAATATAGTCATCTAACTTTTCCTATCCATAAGAACAAAAAGTAATGCCATATATGTAAACAATGTTAGGGTTAGATAATGCAAATAAGTAAAGGCCTTTTTTGTAGGCTCCCCACCTCTACGTACCATCTTGAGAATTACATCCATACTGCATCCGCATCAATTAATACCAACTACGGCACTTCAATACATTAAAGGTTTTGCAGAAACCATCTGTATAACCGTAGCCGGCCATGAAGCAGCAGGAATCCAAAAGTTTTTTTTTGTTGGCTATTCTATGCTTACACTGATGCTGCAAGCAACCTCTATATTCAGAGAGCACTGCAACAAAAAATTGCTCACCTGGAACATTGCACAATTAAATCATGAACTACTATATCTTACCGTTCTTAGAGTTGTAACCACTGATTTGTGACACATCAGAATTGATAAGAAGATAGGTACATTTACATTGAAACTTTATTCCACTATTGAGCACAGTTATAATACAAAATCAGGAGAAGAAAAGTGTATAGGAGAACTTAAACTGAAGCTCACGCAGTACATTAACTGAATCATAAGATAATTAGGGTAAATAACCTCTGCCTTAATTTGATTGTCGTACATGGCTTCACTGAGAACCTGGCTTCCACATGGATAATACTCTTTCCAAATCGGACGAACAGGGCAATGGGCAAGCTGGCAGCGGCCAGCGAACATGGTAGGCAAGATGGATAGAAATTTCCATAGCAAACAGGACGATCCATACGTTGAACCAAAGAGAGGAAACAGACCGGGACTGGCGGCGGCTAGGAGCAAAGGACGAAGAGATGGAGAGTTGCTGCGCTACGGAGGGCGGCCGCGGTGGGGTGCTGCGTCGGAGAAGGGACGTTGGTGTGCATCTGGCACCGCAGAACGCCGCACCACAAGAAGGGAGGCTGCGGTGGGACGCTGCGTCGGAGAAGGGTGAGCGATGGCGGCGAGCGGTGGCGGAGCTGGCCTGAGAAGGAGGAGAAGAAACGCTAGAAGAGGAGGTCGACTGGCGCGGATCCATTCCGCCCGGGCCCGGGATAGCGTGGATCCGGTGCACCCAGGGCCGGCTTGCCGGATCCGGCCAGCCCAATCCCACGGTGAGCTGATCCGGCTGCTGCATACCATCCATGGTGCAGCGGGGAGCGGAGGCTAGGGTTGAGAGAGGTCACCGGAGGTGGGGTTCGTCGTCGCCGAATCCGTCCGCCACGGCACCCATCGTCGCTGAGCATGTGCACGGCGGAGTTAGAGGCTTATGGATCGGGATCCTCTGACGTGCTCGTGAGAGTGGAGAGGAGAGAGAAAAACACTTTGATTTTCATGCAAGTGGCAAACAAAAGCCGATGGATCAAGATCCGATGGCTACGAAGAATCCGACTGTGCCTCTGACATACGTCAGAGGATCCGCGTCCGGCGGGGCGAGGCCGAGGCTGCACCCGCAGGGGGGAGGGGGCAGCGGCTAGGGTTGAGAGAGGTCACCGGAGGTCAGGGGTCGCCGTCGCCGAATCCGACCGCCACAGCGCCCATCGTACAGGCTCGCTGGCCGTCGGCGACGGATCCGGTGGGAAAGACGCTGGCAACACCGGATCTGGCCACCGGAGAGGTGGCCGCCGCTGGATCCACAGGGATAAGCAGCGCAGAGGCAGAGGGATGGCTGTCAACGACGGCGGGGGAGTGTGCTGGAGGAGGTCGACGGCGGCGTCCCGAAGGAGGTGCCGCGTTGGAACAAGGCGGACCGCAGCAGGGGCAGGCGCGGGCTGGAGGAGGAGGCGGGCGCCCGGGCGCTGGAACGGAGTGAGAGCCGGCAGTGGGGGGAGGAGGTGTGGCCTTGGCGGTCCCGTGAAGGCAGCGAGGCAAGAAGGTGGGTGGGGGGAGAGCGACGTGGCCAAACGACGGCCACGGGAGCCGCCGCGTCGCTGAGATCGCTGGATCAACATCGGACAGCTGGAGAATTTCGGGTGACGTGGCCGCAGCGGGGCAAAAAATCACCACGTGGCGGGGTGGAGCGGGGGCTGGTCGGCTTTGTATTATTTATAGATTATAGATAGATATTGGCATGCATGGTGAAATTCGGATGTATATGCTGAGCCAAGTCGCACCTCCTGTTGGAATAATTAGCACTTTCAGGTTTATTCTAATGAAGAGATATAACATGCACAACGTCTGAGAGATAGATAAAACAGGTTGAAACCACAGAAGCACAACCTAGATACACATGCAGAAAACTATACGTATATCTTTACGGTGTACTTTCATGAAGGTGATGACTTCTTCGGCGTGGTCGCTGCCGCCGTCTGATGCGAGTTCTGGCGGGTTTGGTTCAGTTCTCCGAATCGGACGCCGTCTTGGAGAAGGTGTTGCCGACGCAGATCGCGACGACGTAGCGGAAGAAGTCCTCATGAAGCGAAGCAATGACGGCCATCAGCGCTTTCCAAAACTGATTCGCCTACCGGTGTAGGAGCTCGAGGGCGATCAGTTCCGGAGACCTGCTCTCCCGAACGTCGGTGCACGCCGGCGCACGGGATGGGACAGCCTAATGGTGGTAGCACAGGAAAAGAGAGAGACAATTCAGAAAGAGACTCTTCCCTTACTTGGGGCTGAGTTCTTTCAGTTGTATGGATTCCCTTAGGAGGAGGCATTGGGTTGCTTATATAGGGGATGAGAGGGGGCCTCTCCCCCACAATTAGCAATATGGTACTAAACTACCATGCCATCCACTAAATGGGCCTCATGCATACATGGGCCTTTGAGATTTTTCAAGAATTATTTAATTATATGAGTCAAGGCCCAATAATTCTAACAATCCCCCACCAGATCTCAAAGCCCATCCAGAAAATTGTTTTTTCTCAAATACTGTTTTTATATATCAGTGCTTCGGTGACAATGGACTAAGCCTTGAATTGCACCTAGACATTTAAGCTACACTCATTCACAACTTGGACAATGGACTACGCCTTGAATTGCAAGTTTTGTGTGAACAAGTTTCACTCAAAGCCAACTAATACTTGGCTGCCAATAGGCTATCCCGCTGGTGGAGCATATACGTCGTACTCCATGGTCCCTTCATGAGCTTACTAGAGATTACCCAAGTCTCATAGACTGCGACTTCCAACAGTCGGGCTCATACAGGTGTGTTATTTCAAGATGCTCTGTAGGATGACATCTTTACTAATTAAAGTCAACAGAACACATTAAGGTAAATGCCAACCTGCCATACAGATTTCGAGAGTATTGCATCTCACATGGAACGGGTTAGGATATACTCTCAATCGCTTAACCAAGAGCTTGTTCTTCCCAGGACCTAATTCACGGGATCTCCGATCACATAGGCTGGGTTACCACTATGGTGTAACTCACGTGGGTCTCATACCCAGTTCCCTCGATGCATTGTCTATCACACACCGTGATAAACCCTTTGTAAAAGGATCTGCTAGGTTTTTAGCCGTTTGGATATAATCCAACGCTATCACTCCGGAGTTTCTCAATTTTCTGACAGACTTCGGTCGTCTTTTCATATGTCTTGAGGACTTCATGTTGTCCTTAGAATCGTTTCACCTTGACAATCACCGCTTGATTATCACAGTTCATAAGGATAGCCGGAATCGGCTTTTCAACCACCGGAAGATCTATCAAGAGTTCACGCAACCACTCTACTTCAACAGTGGCCGTGTCCAAAGCAGTCAATTTTGCTTCCATTGTTGAGCGTGTCAAGATAGTCTGTTTGCAAGACCTCCACGAGACTGCTCCGCCACCATGAGTGAACACATATCCACTTGCGGCCTTTATCTCATCAGCGTCAGATATCCAATTGGAATCACTATACCCTTCCAGCGCTGTTGGGTAACCCGTATAGTGCAAGCCAAAGTTTGTAGTACCTCTCAAGTAGCGCATTACCCTTTCGAGTGCTCGCCAATGATCATCTCCCGGATTAGAAGTAAATCAGCTCAACTTGCTAACAGCAAACGAGATGTCTGGCCTTGTAGCGCTAGCTAGGTACATGAGTGACCCGATGATTTGAGAATAAGTCAATTGATCTCTAGCAATTCTCTTGTTCTTTTGAAGCACAATGCTAGGATCACAGGGTGTTGGAGAAGTTTTACAATCAGCAAAGCCAAAACAATTCAAAACCTTTTCCACATAATGGGACTGTGACAAAGTGATCCCATCCTCACCCTTCAGTAGCTTGATGTTCAAGATTACATCAGCCTCTCCCAGATCTTTCATATCAAAATTTTGAGACAAGAAAGACTTGACCTCGTGAACCACATCAAGACTTGTCCCAAAAATTAATATGTCATCCACATAGAGACACAAAATAACGCCCTGTCCCCCACCATACCGATAATATACACATTTATCGGCTTCATTCACGACAAAGCCCGCATAAGTTAAAGTTCTGTCGAACTTCTCATGCCATTGCTTAGGAGCTTGTTTCAGGCCATACAGAGATTTCAATAACCTACACACCTTGCCTTCTTGACCTTCTGCTGCAAATCCATCAGGCTGATCCATATAGATCTCCTCGTCCAACTCTCTATTTAGGAAAGCTGTCTTAACGTCCATTTGATGAACAATAAGACTATATGATGTAGCCAAGGAAAGTAGTACACGAATTGTAGTCAATCTAGCCACAGGTGAATATATATCAAAGAAATCTTCGCCTTCTTTTTGGGTATAACCCTTGGCCACAAGCTGAACCTTATACTTTTCAATAGTACCATCAGGCCTAAGTTACTTCTTAAATATCCATTTACACCCTACAGGTTTGCAACCATAAGGTAGTTCTGTGAGTTCCCAAGTCTGATTCGCAAGAATGGAATCCATCTCACTACAAACCGCCTTTTTCCAGTAGTCTGCATCAGGGGATGCAAACGCTTCTGAAATCGACATGGGAATATCATCCATGAGGTACACAGTGAAATCATCACCAAAGGATTTTGCAATCCTCTGTCTCTTGCTCCTCCTCGGAGCCTCACCGTTATCCTCCTCAGGATTTTCCTCAGGTGTTGATTCAGGATATTCAATTTGAGTAGTAGGTTCGGGAATTTCTCACTAGTTTTACCAGAACTGTTATGCTCAATTTTCATAGGAAAGATGTTCTCAAAGAAAGTAGCATCCTTAGACTCCATGATCGTGCCAACAGACATGTCAGACACCTCTGATCTTAGCATCAAAAATCTACTGCCAACGCTATGAGGAGCATAACCCAGATGGACACAATCTACTGTCTTAGGCCCAAGCTTGCGCTTCTTTGTGATTGGCACATTGACTTTCGCCAAACAACCCCAAGTGCGCAGATAAGAAAGTAATGGCTTTCTTCCCTTCCATATTTCATATAGGGTTTTCTCCTTATTCTTTGTAGGGACTTTATTCAGGACATGACATGCAGTCAACACAGCCTCCCCCCACCATGCCTTAGATAAACCCGCAGTGTCTAACATGGCAATCACCAAATCAGTTAGAGTGCGGTTCTTTCTTTCAGCCACCCTGTTTGATTGGGGCGAATAAGGAGGCGTCCTCTCATGAATAATTCCATGTTCTACACAGAATAAGTTGAACTCACTAGAGAAATACTCTCCACCACGATCCGACCTAAGTCTCTTGATTTTCCTGTTTAACTGGTTTTCAACCTCAGCCTTATAGATTTTAAAGAAGTCTAGAGCCTCGTCTTTAGTTTTCAACAGATGCACATAGCAATATCTAGAAGCATCATCAATCAGAGTCATGAAATATCTCTTTCCACCCTTTGTCAACACACCATTCATCTCACAAATGTCAGAATGTATGAGCTCTAGAGGTGCCAAATTTCTCTCCTCGGCGGCCTTGTGAGGCTTACGAGGTTGCTTTGATTGCACATAAGTCTGGCACTTAGAACCTTTGACAGTGGGAAATTTAGGAATTTAATCCATACTCGCAAGCCGAGACATAGAACCAAAATTGATATGGCATAAACGTGCGTGCCAAATATCAGCCCCACTCTCAACAGCATTATCACAAATATGGTTCACAACTTTATGACAGTAATCAGAAAGAGAGAAACAAAACAAGCCTCCGCACTCATAGCCTTTGCTAATAAACAAACCATGTTTCGACAAAACTATCTTATTGGACTCAAACACCACTTTAAACCCATCTCTGCAGAGAAGGGACCCGCTGACCAGGTTCTTATTGATTGAGGGGACATACTGCACGTTCTTCAGTTGCACGATCTTTCCTGAAGTAAACTTCAGATCTACCGTGCCAACACCAAGAACAGAAGCATTGGACCCGTTCCCCATCAAAACGGCTGAACCGTGGGCTGCTTGATAAGAAGTGAACATTGAAACGTCAGAACACACATGCACATTAGCACCAGTATCAATCCATCAATCGGTAGACTAATTCACTGAAAGAACAGTAGGTAAAACATACCCATCGGTTCTCTCACCAGTGTTGCCAATGGTCATATTGACAGACTTTGAAGTCTGCTCAGGATTACCCTTTTTGTCTTTGCGGTTTAGACACTTCTTAGCCCAGTGCCCAACCTCACCGCAAATCCAGCAAGGCATCTCATCCTTGTTCAACTTCTTTTTCTTGAATGCAGTGGTTTGCTTGATTTTATTCTTTCCTTTGTTCTTGCCATGCTGCTGGACAACATTGGCGCTGGACTATCCCTCGACTCCTTTTCCAGGTGCATCTTTAGCCCGAGCTTTCTCTTCAACATCTAGAGACGCAATCAACCTCTCAACGGAGATCTCTTGTCTCTTATGTTTTAGAGACGTGGCAAAGTTTCTCCACTAAGGAGGTAACTTGGCAATAATGCCCCCAGCCACAAACTTATCGGGTAATTTGCACTTAAGGAGTTCGAGTTCCCTCACAATGACCAGTATCTCATGAGCACATTCGACAACGTAAGCGGTTTTCAACCATCTTGAAGTCGTGGTACTGCTCTATGACATACAGTTCACTGCCAGCGTCAGATGCACCGAATTTATTATTCAGCGCATCCCAGATCTCCTTTGCATCTGTGATGGTCATGTACACATCACACAGACGGTTAGAAAGCACACTAAGAACTACACCCCGAAAAAGTGTGGTGGCCTCCTGGAACTCTTTCTCCTTTTCAGGAGTTAGGGTTCCCTCTGGTTTGCCGTCCTTTACCTAGTACACGTTCATAACTGTCAGCCACAGCTGCACCTTTACTTGCCATCTCTTATAATTTACTCCACCGAATTTCTCCGGTTTCAGAGCATCAGCAAAACGAGCCATCGATAAACCAAAGTGCCTAAAAATCAGGTTTTTGGATTGTTGGAATAATTAGCACTTTTAGGTTTATTCTAATGAAGAGATATAACATGCACAACATCTGCGAGATAGATAAAACAGGTTGAAACCACAGAAGCACAACCTAGATACACATGCAGAAAACTACACATATATCTCTCTGGTGTACTTGCGAAAGTGATGACTTACTGGACGTGGTCGTCGTCGCCGTACGGTACGAGTTGCGGCGGGGTTTGGTTCTGGTTCTCCGAATCAGACGCCGTCTTGGAGAAGGTGTTGCCGACGCAGATCGCGACGACGTGGCGGAAGAAGTCCTCATGGCGAAAGAAGGAAGCAATGACGACGATCGCGCGAAGCGCTTCCCAAAAACCTGATTCGCCCTACCCGGTGCAGGAGCTCGAGGGCGATCGGTTCCGGAGACCTGCTCTCCCGAATGTCGGTGCATGCCGGCACACGGGATGGGACAGCCTAATCGTGGTAGCACAGGAAAAGAGATAGAGACAATTGAAAAAGAGGCTCTTCCCTTACTTGGGGCTGAGTTCTTTCAGTTGTATAGATTCCCTTAGGAGGAGGCATTGGGTTGCTTATATAGGGGATGAGAGGGGGCCTCTCCCCCACAATTAGCAATATGGTACTAAACTACCATGCCATCCACCAAATGGGCCTCATGCATACATGGGCCTTTGAGATTTTTCAGAAATTATTTAATTATATGGGCCAAGCCCCACCAAGGCCCAATAATTCTAACACCTCCACACTCAGAAGCTTTCTTGCGCGTACATACAATAGGAGAATGCATATTTTTACTGTTAGTTAATTGTTCAGATTTTTTTAGATTTTTGTTTGAAAGGTGAAGAGAGACTTTTGTATACGGAATGCCATCATTGCCAGCTGTTGACTCCACTCCTGCCGTATGTTCTTTTCGTAAAGTAGATACACATGATTTCTGTAAAGCACAGAAGATATATAACACCTAATTATGCTAAAACCTCTACTTGTCCCTTAGAGCAAGCACTTGCCAATAGGCCACCCTCCGTCTTTCCCTTAGATACAATGATGATCATCATGCCACTACTAGAAAACTGGGCTAATATACTGACACATCAGTACCGGTTGGATTGGAACTGATACTGATAATGGCATCAATACCGGTACCGATGTGGACTTTCAGTACCGGTGGAAGGAAACAGTAAAGATTTCTTTTGCAGGCAACTACATGCTAGCTACAAACCGGTACTAATGCCTCATTTCTAAAAAGGTAAAATGGTATGCATGTGCTACTTATATCAAAACGCGTGGGTGGTTGAGTTGGCTAGAGGAGTGAGGTGTGGATCACATGGGTTCGAGTCCTAGTTCCCCCAATATTTTCAAACCTTTTTTCAACGTCTAGCCCTCTTGATGTCGGTTGGTTGAGCAGTCTTCGATGCCCCTTAAACAACAGCCCACGATTTTATGTACCGTTCAAAAGCGACAATCGATGGCCTTTATGAACCGGTACTAAATGTCTCTTCATTAGTAGTGTGCATCCAATTGATGCTATAATGAAACCCAAATTTGATCATTTTCTTGGGTCGCCTTTGGTGTATATCATATCAACCTCCCATTGGCCACGATCGATCGAATTGGTCATTGTTCTATCTATATTTGTCCTCCCCTCATCCTCTTGATCTAGTCCATCGAGTTCCATGTGCGATACCATCATGCGATCATAAGCGCTAACGTTCTTCCTTGTTGTTGGGCTGTCTCTAACCGACAAGTCTACGACCATTAAATCCACTACTTCAAGTCTTCAACTACGACAATTGCAAGACTTGCAATGCGACATGGTGGCATGAATCCTCGTGCGAAGCCATTTGAGCTTTCACCAACAAGAGTCCAGCAAGCATATGATACGATCCATGATCAATGTCCCAACCAATGGGCCTAGTTATAAGAGAGGACATCGATGGTTGTCGCTGAGTCGGATTTGTTCTTCCAAATGGACACGCATGCTACATACATGATCCATTTAATTTCAATGTTTTACCACTCCACAAAAATCTTAGGAGATAAGTTTTTCAACGCTTCTGACCCCACTATGATATATTCCATCCGGATCATATGGACTCGTCGAAATACAAAGACTGAAATAATCTTCCTGGCGTTGTGTTGCCATCTTTTTGGGCCCAAAACCTGTGTACACCTAGGGTTTCGTCCATGTGGGTCCCCATGTAGGAGGCGCCTATCCCCTGGCTGCCCACTATATATGGTTGTCTTTATGCTACGTCATCCTCATGTTTTATTAGTTGAGTTCTTCACATGCGTGTGAATTGCCTCATTCTCTCCTTGTATCCGCCAGACCAACAAGGGAGATATTTTGGAACCCCAATTTAGATTGTTCTCCATATATATTCGAAATATAAATTATATATCATGTGTTCTTTTTCATTCTTCGGTTGTTGTAGAAAATGATCTTCGTGGTCAGGTCAATCATGCCTTCATTCAGTCACCTTTGTGGTTGGTGGCTAGATCATTATTCAGGTCGCTTGACATTTACCCAAATTCTTCTTCTCATCTCACCGGAAGATCGGGACTCCGCGCCCACTCCCATCAAGAGAGATTGAGGGAGATATGAAATAGAGACGGGAGGATTGTAGCCTATTGTTGCGGTGGAGTTGGCAGTCGTGAGAGAGGCGGTAAGAAGGAAGAGAGTGTCTATAAGAGGAGTAGAGAAGAGAGAAGGAAGTAGTGGATGACATATAGACCCATGGTAATATTGTTGAATTGAATGACACATCAATCGCCTTTCGAGAAAACTGTCTAAAGGGTTGTTTGCACCAGTTTGACAAAAAAGGGGAACAGGATACTGATAAAGTTAGGGGTTATGTATACCTGTCTCAATATTTAAGTGATCAAATAGACTTATTTTCACAAATTATACTTTTCTAATCAGCTGCCAAGAACAAGCAAGCAAGGCGACAATTTTTTTTAATATTATGTGTGACTGACCGGTGTTATTGCTTTTGGCTAGAAATTTAGTTTGTATGTGTTTAGGGCTTTTTTTGGGTTCACCACATTTTGATTTTTTTATTTACTTTCTTAGACATTTGGTATGTATTTTTTAGAATTTTTATTAGGTTAATTAGTATTAATTAACTTGGTGGTTGACACAAATCTTAAAAAAATTCTTGGCACCAAATAGGTCGTTCGAAAAAAGTGAAAAGTAGAGATGTAACGCATGAGATAGAAGGCGCCCCCATTGGTAATTTATAGTGTCGACCACGTAGATAGGCTTAAAGAAGAAGGTTACCACCAAAGAGCTACTGTTGAGACATAACACATGCACGTGTCATGCAGCTGGACCTCCCATGCATTTTATTCTCTGTAGACTTAAAGAAGAAGGTTACCATTCAAGATTTACACACCTTTATTTTTTATTCTTTGCTTGTGGTAAGAAAAAGAAAAAGAAAAAGGAATGAAAAGATGCAGGTTGGTCTGGCTCGTACCGACCAATGGAAAAATGGGTTGTGCCAATAATGCAAATGAGCCCTCTAATTTCACAAAATTTATGTGAAGTTTCGTATGCCATTAAATTTTGCTGAAAAATTCTGAAAAGTTCATAAATTAAACAAAGTTTTCTAGAACACTGAATATTGCCAAACAAACCCTTGAAACTTCTAGAATTCACTAAAAACACACGTTCAGATATAAAAGCACGTGAGACTTGCAATCGAAGTTATTTGAACTTTTAAATCCTCTTATATGCATTTTATGATGAATTTGTTGATGTGGTTAAGTTTTTGCATGTTTATTGTTTTCATATGAGAAAATTGCACCATTAGTCACAAAACTTGTCCCGTCTGTGTACATAAATACATAAGTATCAAAACCGCTTATTTAGGTATCCAAACTTGCAAAATACTTGCAAATTGTAATCAGGTACATATGCTGTTTTTTTAGTCTGTTTTGGTAATGTGAACTATCATGTCAGCGCCTACGTTGCATCTTTTTCTTTATTACTTTTAATGTGGGACCTACTTGTCATCTATCCCCTCTCACCTCTTTACCTCTCCTCGCATGCACGTACATGAGAGTTTGCACATTAAAAGTAAGAAAGAAAAAGAAAAATACCATGCAGGCACTGACATGACAGTCCACATCACCAAAACAGTCTAAAAAACCAGCCTATGTACCTGATTACAACGGTTTCGTAAGTTTGGGTACCTAAATAAGCGGTTTCGATACTTTCATATTTTTGTGCACAGGCGGGAAAAGTTTGGAGACTAATGGTGCAATTTTCTCTTTTAATATTATAAATTGGTGATGACATATAGGAATATTAAGCTAATCTCCAAATAATCTGTGGACCCTGCAGGTGCCAATGCAAGATTCGTATAAGTTGGCAATATGATGTCATAATAGAGCTGACCATATGGGCCGAACTGGGCAACCCAATACGGTGCACCAGGGCGGCCCGGTGTGGTAGTTTGTTTCTAAAACGAACCAAGCCGGGCCTGTTCGGGCCAGCGAACTGTGCCTAGGCCTGGGCGTCGGGCCGGCACGGTTCGGTTCTCATAATAGCGACCCAGTATACTGCAGCATTCGAAATTTAAAAATTAAACTCTCGCCCTGCTCTCCTATGTGCCGGCCCACCTAACCACCTATCGCCACGCGTCCAGCGGGCCCCTCTGTGCCGCTTCATTTTCCATTGGCCGTACGCCCCGGCCAACCCGTTCCTGCCACGTGGAGGCCTGGTGTGACAACACGACCATGGCCCAGCGCGTGGCAGCGCCCATGCCAATCGCCAGTCGCCATGTTGCGGCCAGTGGTCCAATGAATCGGCCGGTCTGATTCATTTGGTTTGCTTTTTTATAACCATTGTAAATATAGCCATTTATAGCCGTTTGAGACTTTAAAAATTCATAACAAATAGAAAAAAGCCCAAAAAATCTTGGGTTTTTTTGCTATAAATAGGTGCCCACCCCCTCATCGGCCAGCCACACTTCCAACCCCATTCTCTTTTGTGTCTCATCTATGCATTGCGATTTGTGAGCTAGAAAACTATTGTTGTTTGCAAATTTGGGCAATGTTAAAAATATTTAAGAAAAATATTTCAAACTTTCATATTTGTTAGTTGTGAGGTTTGTACATTTCCATATGTTATTTGTATTATATATTTGATTTGTTTAATATGATTCTAAATTAATTGCTCTTTTATTTTTGCATGTATAGCTTCTCGAAATGGCTGATGGAAGTTCTCTGTACGACGAGTTTCACATTTTGAATGTTGTTCAAAAATTTGAAATAATCGATAAGACTTTTGCTATTACCATGGATAATGATCAACTAATACTAGTGCCATGAATATTTTGACACCCATGTTATCTACATATGCTGAATCTTTTTAAATTCATCGACGTTTTGCATGCCATATCAGTAATTTTAATTGTTAAATGTGGTTTAAAAAGATTGCGACCTTATTTTCAAGTTATTCGGGATGCCATCTTATTTTTAAATAGTTCTAATACAAGGATTGTAGCATGGAAAAACTATTATCGTGCATCATCAATTCAACCTAGGAAATTTAATCAAGACATGCATATTAGGTGGAATTCCACATATCTTATATGTTGCAGCACATATCACCATATAGACAAGTTGTTAAAGTTTTTATTAACACTAAGTATCGAACTCAAGATGGGACATCACTTTTGACTCCATTGGTTCGGCAAGTACTTATCCATTTACATTTATTTTTAGAGATTTTTTATGAAGCCACCCTCGGTGCTTCTACTGTGCATGAACCTACATCTTCTATTATTCTGTCCATTTATCATATCAGTAATCAATTAAAAATGTTTAAAAATGATCCCATTTTATATGATGCAGTTAGCCATATGAAAGACAAATATTTAAAATACTGGAGAGATGTTCCAATCTTATATTGTTTTGCTTTTCTCTTAGACCGTAGAGCTAAACTTCAGGATTAACTAATGCTCTAACACAACTTGGTGTCGCTGCTGGAATAGATTACTCTAATTATTTTCATAAAGTTAGAAATAGACTCAATGATGTATATAAAAAATATGAAGAAAAGTATGTGTGAGTTCGTCCACCACGGCCACCACCAGTTCAATAGACAGAGAGAAAGATGTTATTTTGCAAGACTATCACAGTCAAGGACACTTCAAGTTCTTTAGATAGCGCAACTCAAAAGACCAAACAGGCATCAGGCGGAGCTGTTGGCGAGCTTGCCTCGCATCGAGCAAAGGACGTCATCGACTTTTAGGAAGACGAGGTTTCAATATTCTCACATGGTGACAGTAGCATAGCACAGTACTAGAACATATCCAGTGTTGTCTATCCTTGCACAGGATGTGTTAACTGTTTTGGTCTCCATAGTTTTTCCTCCGAGTCTTCTTTCAACCACACTGGAAGAATACTTGATGGTAGACAAACTTAACTCCATAGTGACATGGTTGAAATAATATTGAATACGAAGGGTTGTGCATTAGCAAAAAGACGGCGCCAGAACCTCATTGTCGAGCGACAAAATCAAGAGTTGGCGGCTGCATTCGGGGTTTAGAGCTTGATGAAGATTTAAGAAGACCCTCAAAATACTTTATGCTTGCACTATAGAGCTTTAGAATGTACTCTTTTTTCTTTCCCAAGATTTTCTCAATTTTGAATTTTTATTTGACAAAGTTTTTAACAAGGCAGCCATGTAACTCCACATTAATAATAAAGCTCTATAGTGCATTTTAAATCTTTCTCCATATATATTTAAAATTTTAATTATTTACATGAATTTTTTGTTCATGTTTCTAAATTCCTTAGATTTTTGTAATATTTTTTGACATATTACACTGAAGCTAGGCCAACAGGCACAAAGCGAAAAAGAACCTTAAAATGTACTAAACATGGGCTCAGTCCTCAGCCCGTTGGTTCGTTTGGCCCGGTTCACTTAGTAACCCGGCCAAAAACCGAACTAGGCCAAAAGAACCTTAAACCGTGCCGAACTGTGCGCGAGTGTCAGAGGAACCAAGAGTTGCATGAGGCAGACAATGAGGATCACGAAGTGGTTCTGAGCGCAGTTTGCGCCGGAGGAACCATGGGGAAAAAGATATGTACAAGTTCAGTTGGCTTCATGTAAGAAGGACCCCAGAGGTAAGGGCAGAAGTACGCGGAGGCAGGTGCTCAGGATGGCATGTAGACCTAGGCGAGGTTGGACACGTGTCGAGCTGGTGAAGAAGATGGTGTTTTGTTGAATAACTCATCAAGGGGAGATTGTTGAATGGTTTTGATGATGAAATGATTTGCCAAATAGGGATTAATTTGATGGAGCAAAGAAAGAAAAAAGGAGGTGTATGTGTGCGTGCATGCCGTGCAGCATGGTAAATTAGAAATTAATTCGATGGAGAAAAGAAAGGGAAAAAAAGGAGGTGTGGGTGTGCGCGCATGCAACGCAGAATAGGGATGGCAATCGGGTGGGTATCTCCGGGTACAGTTCTGTCCAACCCGAACCCGAAACCCGAATTGCTGACCGAAACCCGAACCCGAAATTTGTCACGGGCACAAACAAGCACCCATACCCGAACCCGACGGGTACCCGAAACCCGAAATTCAGATCTAGATCTAGACTTCTAGAGGCACCGAGCAGTAAAGGGGCGGCGCCGGCGAGGTGGAGACTGGAGAGAGGGGGGCGGCGCGGCGCCGACGCCGGCGTGGTGGAGGCAATCAAGCGAGGGTGTGCTTGGTGGAGGAGGAGGTGAGGGCGGCTCGGGCGGCGGGCGCAGTGGAGGCGGAGGGCGGCGCGTTAGTGGAGGAGGCGGGCGGCGATGGAGGCGGAGGGTGGCGCCAGCCCGGCATGGAGGAGGCGAGGGCGGCGCCGACGCCGAGTAGGTGGAGGGGGAGGCGAGGGGCGGTGGACGCGGGCATGGAGGACGGGGGCGTCGGCTGTGGAGGGGCAAGGGGCAGAGGCACGCCGGCGGCGACTGTGAGTTGGAAGGTTGGGGTTAGGGTTTTTTGTGGCTCTCAATCTGTATGTATATATATAAAAATGGATGGACCCATATGTTAGTGTATAAACTCGGGTAACCCATGGATACCTATGGGTAGAAAATCGAACCCATACCCGTATCCGAATTATTCGGGTACCCGAACCCGAAAACCCATGGGTACAGGTTAGGACCCATACCTATACCCATCGGGTCGGGTACCCATATCCATAGGTTTTTCTGCCATCCCTAGCGCAGAATGCAACCTGTGCATGTGCGTGCGTCAGCATGCAGGTGGGCTGTGTGCATGCTTCATGCCTGCAACATGCAGTAGGTGTGCAGCAGGTGCAGGAGCGTGTGGAGCATGCAGGCTGGCAGTGGCCCGTTCGGGGGGCAGCGAGCAGGCTACGCAAGTAGCGGCCTAACAGGCGTGATCGGAAGCCCAAGAGCGGCCCAAAACAGCTTTTCTGTACAAATAGAACCGAGAGGTTTCGGGAATAGACGAGTTTAAGGGTTCCTCAAGGTTTACGACGGCCATGAAATTAGCGAAAATTCTAGAGGTGATGAGAGATATTACAGATGATATTGAGAGAATTTTTGCTTCAATATAAAGTAACCATATATGCTCTTGATGCAATAGTAAGTTATGATTTTGGTATACGATCTTTCTCGTTCTTGATCTCTATTGATTACTGTTTTTACTTAATTACTTCTGCTCATCGAGCATATTAGATATCAGATTAGGGGGTTTGATTAGCGCGTACGGTCCTACACATTGCCTCGATTTAGTTTGACCTAGTACTTGTGTTTATCTTGCAAGTCAGCAATCATCGGATTTTTGCTCAGTTGATGCTTGTGTTTACCGATATGATGTTTATTGAGTAGTTTTTACTATTTAGTAGGTTCTAGATCATTATTTTGTTGTATCGACTTTCTGTATAGCCAATAGATTTGTTCACCGATGACATGTTTTGGCAAGCGTTGGTGTTGTGTATCGGCATATAAGTCGATAGCAAAACTAATATGGCAATAAGCGGAAATTTACCGTTTTGTTGTCAATTTTTAGGTCAAATTGTCTGGCACGCCTAGAACCTAATTTTTGGTGCCGTCCAAAAGACAGATCCTTGATCCACATGTGTGTTCTTCGCATCAACTGCAGGGTTCAGCGATCTCTGCAAATCCTGCACCTTCTGCCTGATGTACGCCAGTTATGTTCCGCTCTACTTCTCCTTCCGCGAAGTATGCATGGAGATATCCAAGTACTTGCTGCATCATGCTGTTAGATGCGTAGGCGCTGCTTTTCTGTCGGGCGCAACCGTGATGCTGCTGCCTGTTTCTCCGAAGCTCGTAACTTTTATGGCCGTAATAGCTGCTGCTTTTCTGCTCAGCATAAATTTCGAAATCTTTAGTCTTGCTTGGATGACGGTTGTGCTGCTCAGTAGACGGGAAATTTCAGCAGCGGTGAGAGGAGCATGGCAGACGGTTCTATTCGTGCTGTGGCAATATTGGTCCTTAATTGCAATCTGCGTGTTGCCTGCACTTTTGTAACCATGCAGCTAACTGAATGGCTAAAAGTGTTAGCATGTTGTCGTGCGAGTTAATCCATGAATCCAGCTCTGTAATATGGAAGGTCCTCGATTATATATCTCTTTAATCCATCCGATCAATATATAGCGTGAATTCTTTCCACTATTATGGTATCAGACGCTGTGGACTACATGGGCCCCGGGTATCCTCTAGAAGGCCCATGAGGAGGCAGGGGGGCGACCCAGGTCGGCTGGATCAAGATAGACCACTCGGGTTACGCATGACTTGGGCGCTAAGGATGCTCCCGAGGATAGAGTCGTCACTACATGTAGGAGATTCGTACTTGCATATCAAGTATCGGTATAACCGAATTTGGTACCATGTATTGGATAGCACTATGTAACCCTATCCCCCTGCACTATATAAAGTGAAGGGTAGGGGCCATAGACGGCATCAAACATCAATCATACGCATCATCCTCATCATCTGTGAATTCCCGCAGAAACATAATTCCAGAGCACAGGACTAGGGTATTGCCTCCGTGTTGAGGGCCCTAACCTGTATAAACCCTGTTTTGTGCTACCATCTGGCTTGATTCATGCGCATAGCCCCGTAACAAATTCATTACCGACGGTGACCCCGATTAAGCACCAGTCGACAGTTGGCGCCAGGTAGGGGACCGCGCCAAGATCATCGGTCAAGATAGATGGCTGTTTTAGGATTGCCGTCCGTCGCCTTCATGCCAGGGCAATCGCCGCGTTTCGGCACCCTGGACTTCGTCGCCGATGGCATTGGCAATCATCCCACAAGAAGGTACATGCTCTCAATCAGATCCGATGCCCTTCAGCTTGGAAAATTCGGCGTGTGCTTTCTTCAGATTAATCCGTCGACGGTCCCACTTCGCGCCTTGCCTCGAAGAGTGTGAAGGACTCGGCGGAGCCACCTACTCGGGCACGAACATCCTTCGGCCCAAAGAAGGCTCAACACTCCAGATTAGATCTCCCTCCGGCCTCGGGAACCGTGTTGCGACCTTCACATGAACCGTTCCCGGAATCGGGACAGGAGGTGACCATGCGGAGGATTGACCTCTTCAACCAGTAAGACCCATCCGATCGGATCCAACTAAGTTCGTGGGTGCCATCAATGCTGGCCAACCCATTGGACAAAGCGAACAAGTCAGCCTCTCTCTCAGACACTGAGTCAGACGAGAGCACAGAGGTCTGTAATTACCGTGAGGTCTTCGTCCTCGGCGCGGACGATCACCACTCTGCCTCTCAACAAGGCGAGGACGAGGCAGCCGCCACTGAGGCGGTTGAAGCGGACCCGCACCGCACTGAAGGCCAAGATTGCCTGCGCCAACTTCATATCCGCGGCCGCAATGTCCAGAACGAGCTTCGCGCGGTAAAGCTGAGAGATCAAGACGTCTATATGACTCCTCATGCGAACATCGTCGCCTCGAAGACTCTCCTCGAGACCATTGTGCCGCAGCTTTTAGAAGATAGCCCGCTTGTCCAGACCTTGGCCCGTGCAATTGCCATGGTGGAGATGGCGACTATTCAGCAGAACGAGGCTTACCCAGCTCCAACCACCACGGCTCACAGCCGTTCTACGCACAATCGGAGCAAGGTGCGTGCCTCCGTAGCCGGCGGTTCGCATCAATCGGCCAGCCATGACCTTCGCCAAGACATAGAAGCCAAAAGGTGGGAGCACATCGACGGCGAGCGAAATTCTCGCAGCTATCGCAGTCGGCGCATTGATGATCAAGCCGAGAGCACCGCTAGTCGACGCGATCATCACCATGAACATCACCATCATCACCCGCGGCGGGAGCGTCGCAGCAGATCCCCGCGGCGACATCGACCACGACCCTTGGAGGGGATTCGAGCGTTCACCCTGAATCTTCGCTGAGTGTTTGGCCAGACGGCTTCAATCTCAAAGGCATCGACAAGTTCGACGGCGAGAGAAACCCAAAGAACTGGCTGCAGGTTTATGCCTTGTCAGTCAGCATGGCAGGAGGTGATCAGAACGTGATGGTAAATTATTTGCCAGTCGCTTTGACCTCAACCTCCCAGACCTGGCTCATGGGACTCCCGGAGAACTCTATCGAGTCTTGGGATGATCTTCAGGAGCAATTCATCACTAATTTCCAGGGGACCTACGAAAGGCCTGCTGGGAGATGGGAGATTGGACAACTACACCGACACAAGAGCGAAACTCTCCGAGAGTTCATCAAGCTTTTCGCCAAGAAGAAGAACGAGATCCGAGACGTTTCGGAGCAAGCAGTCATCGACACCTTCTTAGCCGGATGTATGTCCGAGGAGTTGATCAGGCAGATGACTCGGGACCACCCGCGAACTCTAAAGACCATGTTCACAATGGTGGATCAAGAAGCCAACGCCGAGGAGGCCATCATGAACCATTGTAGTGGCCACGACGGAGGCACAAAGAAGAAGCCTAATGATGAGCAAGGCAAGCCCAAAGACAAGAAGTGTAAGGGGGACGAGATGCTCGCCAACGTGGAACGTAACCGGCCTAAGCCGCCCAATGACAACAACTACAACAAGGTCATGGAAGCGGTATGCCCCTTTCACCCACGAGGAAAGCATTCTGCCAAAGACTGGTTCATTCTGCAGAATTTCGCCGATAACTCCAAGCAATCGGTGGCCACAACAAAAAGCCCGACGAGGATTAACAAGACACAGAGCGTGAGATTAGCTACATATTTGGGGGCTCCAACGCGTATGAATCCAAGCGAAAGCAGAAGCTTACCACTTGGGAGATCAACACAATCCTACCTGCGGCCCCCAAGTACTTACGTTGGTCCGAGGTTCCTATCACCTTCGACCTATCGGACCACCTAGATCGGATTGCCTTCCCTGGAAGGTATCCCTTGGTGCTAGATCCTATCATTCGAGGGAACAAACTGAAGAGGGTCCTGGTCGATGGCGGGAGCGGGATTAACGTCCTTTTCACCAAGACCGTGGACCAGATGAAGATTCCACGTTTCGAACTAAGACAGGGATCATCTCCTTTCCACGGGGTAATCCCCGGAACATCCGCAATACCACTCGGGCAAATCTCGTTACCTGTCACATTCGGGACTAAGGATAATTATCTGACCGAGAGTCTGAGCTTTGAAGTGACCGATCTCAAGACGGCGTATCATGCCATCTTGGGAAGGCCGGGGATCGCCAAGTTCATGGCCGTCCCCAATTATACTTATCTCGCCATGAAGATGCCAGGCCCTAACGGGGTGATCACCATCCCCGGCGACGTAAAGCAATCTCTAGTCTGCGACGGCGAAAGCTGTGAGATGGCGCAGGCGCTCGATACCTCTTCCGAGATGCAGCAGATCCGACGGGAAGTCACATCCCTTCAGGAGGAAGGAGACATACCTACCAAAAAAACAGGCCAAAACCTCCATCCAAACGGCCGAGGAGACCAAGAAGATATTGTTGGACCTGTCCAATCCAGCTAAAACAACCGTGATTGGGACAGGGCTTGACAGCAAATAGGAAGACGCGCTCGTCACCTTCCTCTGGGCTAACCAGGATGTGTTCGCTTGGAAACCATCGGACATGCCTGGCGTTCCGAGGGTGGTGATTGAGTACTCTTTGCACGTTCACGACAAGGCGAGGCCAATCAAGCAACGTTTGCAAAGGTTTGCACCAGATCGGAAGGACGCCATACGGGAGGAGATCACCAAGTTGTTGGCGGTAAGGTTCATCAAGGAAGTATATCATCCCGAGTGGTTGGCAAATCCAGTCCTGGTGTAGAAGAAAAACAAGACATGGCACATTTGCGTCGACTATACCGACCTGAACAAATCTTGTCCCAAGGATCCTTTCGGGCTTCCCCGCATCGACCAAGTGGTGGATTCCACCGCCGGGTGCAAGCTCTTAAGTTTTCTGGACGCTTACTCAGGCTATCATCAGATCAGCCTGAAGGAGGAAGATTGCATCAAGACGTCGTTTATTACGCCTTTTTGTGCTTTCGGCTATATCACAATGCCGTTCGGGCTGGAAAACGCTGGTGCAACCTATCAACGCACCATATAGCGGTTTTGTCACACTCAGCTCGACCGCAATATGGAGGCCTAGGTCGATGACGTCATCGTAAAAACATGAGCAAAGTCAGATCTTATAACAGATTTGACTAAAACATTCGAGAGCCTAAGGGCATATCGGATGAAACTGAATCCCGAGAAGTACGTTTTTAGGGTTCCATCCAGTAAATTACTCGGATTTATCGTATCTCATCGGGGGATTGAGGCCAATCCCGAAAAGATAGGTGCCATCATAAAGATGAAGCCCCGACCAGCTAGAAGGATGTGCAGAAGCTCACTGGATGCATCGTAGCGCTCAGCCAATTCGTTTCCCGACTCGAGGAGTGCGACATGCCATTCTTTAAACTCCTACGCTGACAAAACAGTTTTCAGTGGACGACGGAAGCACACGAAGCCTTCGAAGATTTCAAAAGGTTCCTCACCACGTCTCCGGTGTTGGTCCCGCCCATGCCCTAGGAGCGACTACTGCTCTACATCGGTGCCACGACTCATGCAATCAGCAGCGCGTTGGTGGTGGAACGGGATGAACAAGGCACCCTGCAGAAGGTATAATGCCCGGTTTACTTTGTCAGCGAAGTATTGGGCGATTCCAAGATAAGGTACCCCCACATTCAAAAGCTTTTATACGCCGTGCTGATCACATCACGAAAGCTTAAGCATTGCTTCCAAGATCACGAGATTTCGGTGGTCACTTCCTTCCCACTAGGAGATATACTTCATAATCGGAAGTCACCGGGAGAATTGCGAAGTGGGCAATTGAGCTTGAAGCCTTTGAACTAGAGTTCAAGCCTCGACTAGCCATTAAATCTGAGGCACTCGCCGATTTCATCGCAGAGTGGACAAAGACCCAAACCCTAGCAGTAAAGGAAAATCTCGAGTACTGGACGATGTACTTTGACGGTTCCCTCATGCTCAGCGGCGCAGGGGTTGGGATCCTGCTCATATCTCCGACTAGAAAGAAGCTATGATACGTCCTCTAGATCCTATTTCCAGTCAGCAACAACGCCGCCGAGTACGAGGCACTCATCCACGGGCTGCGCATTGCCATATCGCTGGGCATACGACGGTTAATGGTATGCGGGGATTCCCAACTCGTGGTCAATCAAGTTCAAACGGAATGGTCTTGTATCGGAGACAACATGGCGGCATATAGGGCTGGACGAAAAACTCGTTTTCTGAATTTTGGGCTCGATTTTAAAATACATCCGATTGAATTCTAGATTGTTCTAACATTAAAATTAGTCGATTTTAGACAACCTTCAAATGCATTTGGGCTCGGCTTGAGATCGGTCGAAAGCTCGATTATAAAGTTACCCCTCGAAAAATAAGTACAAATCATAAAAAAATCGATCTGTGTTAATTTTAGAAAGAGCTCGAAAAAAGCTCGAGCTCGGCTCGAAGATTCCACCCCTAGCGGCATATTGCCAGGAGGTTCGGAAATTGGAGGACAAATTCGATGGGCTGGAACTGACTCATATACTCGGACGAGACAACGAAGCAGCAGATGAACTGGCACGGATGGGATCCAGTCGGGCACAAGTTCTGACTGGTGTTTTCGTTGAAGAATTGCGCAAGCCTTCTATCAAGCTACCTAAGAACAGCAAGACGAACAACACGAGTCGGAGTATTATCAATGAACCCTGGGTGAACACAATCGTACCTAAATTATCTTCTCCACGATGAGTTGCCGGAAGATCGCAGCCTTGCCGAGTGCATTACACACCAAAGCAAAAGTTACAAGGTAGTCGGGGACAAGCTTTTTTGAAAAAGCAGTTCTGAAGTACTAAGGCATTGCATATCTGAGCAAGAAGGCAGGGATCTACTGAATGATATCCACTCGGGGGAATGCGGACATCACGTGGCGGCAAGTTCCCTTGTGGGGAAAGCTTATCGACAGGGGTTCTTCTGGCCGACTACAGTAACAGATGCGGAAGATATAGTGTTCAGATGCCAGTGCTATCAATTTTTCGCACGACAGATTCATATGACGGTCCAAGATTTGCAAACAATTCCAATCTCTTGGTCGTTCGCCGTCTGGAATCTGCAGACAATTCAAGCGAGCGCAAGGTGGATTCATTCACCTCTTCGTCGCCATCGACAAATTCACAAAGTGGATTGAAGCCTAGCCGGTTGCTGACATCACGGCTATCAAGGCGCGTCGTTGTGCGTTTTGGCGTGCCTAATCGAATCATCACCGATAATGGCGTTCAGTTCAAGAGCAGCAAGTTTCAAGATTGGGGTGAGGAGCTGGGCATCAAAATCTGCTACGTCTTTGTGGCCCACCCAAGGAGCAACGGGCAGGTTGAATGTGCCAATGGATTAATCGTACAAGGACTCAAAGTGAGAATTTTCGATCGCCTAAAGCCGTATGCCACACGCTGGATTAAGGAGTTGCCTTCGGTCCTTCCTGCACTATATAAAAGGAGGGGTAGGGGCCATAGACGACATCATCATATTTCATATCATATCTCCATCATCATCTCTGTCATCTACGAGTTCACGCAGAAACATAATTCCAGAGCACAGGACTAGGGTATTACCTTCGAGTTGGGGGCCTGAACCTGTATAAACCCTGTTTTGTGCTACCATCTATTTTGGTTCTTAACGCATAGCCCCATGACAAATTCATTGCCGACGGTGACCCCCGATTAGCCACCCGTCGACAGCTGGACACGGCGGACATTGTAGTTTAGCACTACGCCGATGCCGGTTAGCCCCATGGATTTCAGTCTCCCGAGAAGGGGGAGCAGTTCTCTGACCTGTCTTTCTTTACTCTCAGCGAGGGGGAAGACCAGGATATACGGACTGTGATATATTCCCTTGAAAATAAAGGAAGGACTGGGGCAGATTGGCATAGTAAAACCATTCGGAATGCCAGCCCTTGTTGGAAGTCCTCATGGGAAAATCAAAATAGAATTTTTTAGCCCCTTCCCGCAATTGAAATCCGGCGCTGCCTACGGCTCTGGGAGAAATTTTATTGGGGAAAGGTTTGAGTAGAAAAAGGGATCTAAAAAGATCAAAATGAGGCGCAATCCCAAGGTACGCCTCGCAGATATGGATAAAGACTGTAATTTGGAAGATCGAATTGGGGTTGAGATGAGTTAATTCGATCCCATAGAAATGCAATAACCCCCTGAAGAAGGAAGAGCAGGGAAGGCAGAAGCCGCGAAGGAAGAAGGACTCGAAGACCACCACCTCGTCGGACCGAGGGGTGGGGGAGGACTCGCCAGCGGCGGCACGCCATGAGATCAGCTCTTCCAAGGGGAGCACACCGACGAATACGAGTTTCTGCATCCGCCGGTCGGTTGTGATGGACTTCATCCACTCTTTGGTGCTCTTGGTCGTTTTCGAGGCGACAGGAGATGGAGGAGCCATTGCCGATCGGCGATGGTGGCGGCGGAGGACGCGAAGAAGGAAAACCCTAGCGGCGGAGTTCGCTGGAGCGGATGAAACTATTGGCGCGAGAAATGGGCGGGGTAAAGTGATTTTGTTCGCCTGTCCCTAAGTATAAATGGGCCACGTAGCGCACTTCGGGCTAGGCTTTACCAGATGCTGAATGCAGCCTCTTTACGGAGCTTGGCTAACTACTCGGATTGCCGAGTGGTGTTCCCTGAGTGGTTCGCTGTGGTGTTTGATGTTCGCTTGGAAAATGCGTGGTTCTAATTATTCGAATGAAGACAATACCAGTTGGAAATTTGATGACTGATCAAGACAACCAGAAGATTTCAAGGTACTGCTAAAAGATCTTTTCATAATGGCACATAGGACAGATTACAGATGTTCTGCGTCGCAACACAGTGAGCTAGGGTCATTGCTGGCTCGTAGAAAGTCAAAAAGAAAAATGGGAAGTACTACTCCGATGGCCACTTCACATCGAGGATGGATGTCACCAGCGCATCCTTCAGAGGAGTGCGTGCTAGAAAGAGTCGTGGATGGCCATGGGCTAGAACCCTGATGGCCCTCTGAGCGGTTTGCTCCGCGTGCTCCCTTCGCCATCGTTGCCATTCGGCGACCGTAACGGCTATGGCGGAGGCGACGCGAGCGCGTTCCTCGGCGTAGGCAACTTCCTAGGGCTCCATTGCTATTCCTTAATTTTCCATTGCGATGGGAGAAAGAGGAGAAGAATAAAGGAGGGGAAAAAGACTTAAAGACTGAATGAGGTGTAATGCGCTCCGTTTGGATCTTTATACACGAAGAAGTTCAAGGGGCGCGCCTTGCTATCCATTTTGAACACCGTAAAACTACCATGGCGATGGGACGGAAGTGGGTGTGGTTGCCCTTCCCGGCACAAGGGCATGACGCTTCGGCTGTGTGAGAAGGGCGCAAAAAACTCTTCGCCTCACCTAAAATGGGCTTGGGCCAAATAAGCAAAGGGTGTTTGTTAACGTCAAATAAACACCAATTTTATACGTCAACATATTCCGGAAATCTGACATTTCGGAGGGAAAATCAAGGTTTATACTAACATTTTATTTATTCTAATAAAGTTCCACAAGTTTTGGTGAGTTGTGGGTCTACAGGTACAAAATGGGAAAACCAGAGCCAGACCGGGCAAAATGCTAGGCTGGCCGACCTGGCCACGTCACCAATCCGGCTCTGTTTTCTCCCAGTGGCATAAAAGCATAAAATGAGGACATCTAGACCATCCACTGCCGTCGGTTTGATCGAATGGACACGGTTGCTTCATAAATGAGCATAGGATTCCCTTGGATTCCTTTCTTGCGCAAGTCCATTTGATCCACCGGCTTAAGGGGTTAATCTACACCATCAAGGGAGCATCCTAGAAGAAATCCACGGCCGAGAGGTGAAGGAGATGGGTCGGCCGACCTACTCTTGAGCCCCACTCGGATTCCCCTTTGGAGGAGGGTTGCTTGACATGTGTCCCTACACGTGGAGCACCCCGGTTGGCTGCAGAACACTATAAAAGGACCCCTACACCTCACTTGTAACACAACACACAACACATTCCACATTTTCATTCCACTTATTAGAGTAGCTCTTAGGTAGTAGAAGTTGGGAGTTAGAGTCAAGTCGGGCTGACGCTCGGAGTTCCGGAAGTGTCTTCGGGAATTCGGGTAATAGCTCTTGTACCCTTTCCTAATTGTTTCAATTAGTGAGATTACTTCATTCATTGCTTATGTGTTGAACTTTATTTGAGCTGAGTATATCTACATAAATGAGTTGTGTAGATTTGCCTTACCGGTAGCTTGTATTCATCTGGAATCAGTTTAGGCTCTCACTCATATACTGTTAGAGCCAGGAGTTGTACCTAGATCAACTTCTTTTTGGGACTGAGGAAGATTGATTAGGAATAGTAGCAGACGTGGTGTCTGAGACTAGGACTAACTCGGTTTACACCCGGGCCCACGTATATGTGGTAGGTGGTAGGTGGTGACAGCCCTATCCATCCGTAGATACTAAGTATCTCGTGCGTAACCCACAGCGTCCGGCTTTGGACCAGTAGAGCCAAATCGGAACGATCATAACCATTCAGGATTCCAATTCAGAATAGCGGGTGGTAGTGAGTGTCCGAGCTCCGACGATGAATATCAAGTGAACCACTGTTAGAATACCCCAAGCTCGCTCAGTAAACTGAATCACACGATTTTGTGAACTTAATACACTTGTCTCGTTGTCCTCCCAACTGTCTATCTAGCTAGAGTAGCTTTCTCTTTATTTGTGTGAATATTTATCGTGTGTGTGAGTGTTCCTGGTCTTTTCATTTATCCTATCCTAACCCCCATTACCTAGACTGGCTGGTATTTTAAATAATTAAGATATAAAGGTTTATCTCTTTAAACCCTCGTTCCCTGTGGATTCGATAACTCTAGGAATACTCCTGGTGAAAACTACAAGCGATATCCGTCCGCTTGCGGATTAATTTCTTTGAGCGTAAGTATCGCCAACAGCGATCCCATAATAGGCTTTCTTAACTTACCACCAACGGTGGTAATATGTTAACATCGAGCCTAATTCGGCCTCGGTACACCCTAGAGGGCATGCGACCGGAAGCGCCACATTAAAAATGTTTCACGGCATACCACATGTTAGGTCACTAGCCAACTTTGCATGTTCAAGGTTGGGTGTTGGTGAAATTTGGGTACTGTTTCAGAGGTATGCCTTTCTTAATGTCGCTAGTTGTATACCGCTACGCCGATACAAATACCTCTCAGCTAAATTGCATCCAATCGGTACGCCCTTAAGTAGGTCAACAGCTGATCCCTTCTCTGGTTGGGATAGATACCACTCGGCTGAAAGACGTGCCCCATGATTGAGCCGAGTGCTAGTTCTTGCAAGACAAGGCCAGACGTCCGATGCCTTATATTATGAAAACGCATGATTTATAGCATACCTTGAGGCGGAAGCTATGGTTGCGTGGCTTAAGACACGCTCCATGATGAGCCGGATGCTGCTTTCGCAATGCGAGAGTAGGTGTTAAGTAGCCGAATTAGTCCGTTGAGGTGACGTGCCAAACAGGTCCACAGGCTGGATTTTCGGTATTACTGAGCCAGGCGTTGCTTTCAACACCAAGGATTTAAGATTTCTTGAGTCCTTTATAATCTCTTTTCAGATTACAGGAGGCGTTGACGAAACCAGTCGGCTACACATCTGACTGATCGTAAAGTACTCGGGGGCTACTATGGACTATATGGGCCCCGAGTATCCTCTAGAAGGCCCATGAGGAGGCTGAGGGGGCGACCCAAGTCGGCTGGATCGAGATAGAGACCACTCGGGTTACGCATGACTTGGGCGCCAAGGATGCGCCCGAGGATAGAGTCGGCACTCCATGTGATTAGGAGATTCGTACTTGCATATCAAGCATCGGTACAACCGAATTTGGTACCATGTATTGGATAGAACCATGTAACCCTATCCCTCTGCACTATATAAAGGGAAGGGTAGGGGCCATCGACGGCATCAAGAATCAATTATATGCATCATCCTCATCATCTGCGAATTTCCGCAGAAACATAATCACAGAGCACAGGATTATGTATTGCCTCCGTGTTGAGGGCCTGAACCTGTATAAACCCTGTTTTGTGCTACCATCTGGCTTGGTTCTTGCGCATAGCCCCCTAACAAATTCATTTGGCGACGGTGACCCTCGATTTGCCACCAGTCGACAGATGCCGTCGTTCCTACTGTTGGCCGGGCCGCCCACATGGCGCGCCCGTCGAGCACCCCCAGGCTGTTGGCCTACGGCATATGTAGGCCCAACGTACAGCAGGGGCTTTAGGTCTCTTGGGCCACATCTCCCCCAAAGAGCTAGTTGTGCACCCTCACCCTTATAAACCATGCTGAGGCTCTCCCCACTTCCAATGTGGGACCAAGCCCGAGCCGGCCCGGCCCGACGCTTTGGGCTTCTGTTTCAGGCCCAAAGCCGGCCCGAAGCCCGAAAGCCCAACCTGAAGCTCGGAAGCCTAGCCTGGCCACGGCTTAACGTGTGTTCTTCTCGAGCCCGAGCCCGGCCCAGTGGCCAAGCTTCAGACCGAGGCCCGAGCCCGGCCCGATGCACCGGCCGGGCCGAGCCGAGCTTTTTCGGGCCAGGCTTTTTCGGGCCGGGCTCGCTGGGCCGGGCCGCCCATGAATAGGTCTAATTCCAACAATCTCCCCCTCACACATTGGGCCGAGAATGTATGGAACCAAGCGGGCCACCTAGGCTCTGATACTAATTGTTGGCTGGGCCGCCCACATGGCGCGTCTGCCGAGCACCCCCAGGCAGTTGGCCTGCTGCATATGCAGGCCCAACGTACAGCAGTGGGCTTTAGGTCTCTTGGGCCACATCTTCCCCCAAAAAGCTAGCTCAATGAGGGGTGCACCCTCACCCTTATAAACCATGCTGAGGCCCTCCCCACTTCCAATGTGGGATTATTCCAACACCTACGAGCTGCTTCTGCTCTCTACCATATCATGCGCCGCACTTTCTCTACCCTAGTGCGGCCGCCACTCCCCACTGATGCCCTCTGGAACTACCGGTTGTCCTGCTCGGTACCGCCACCACCCAAATCTTCTGACGCAGCCACCTCTCCCTAACCCTAAGCCTACCCCTAATGAAGCCGCCACCATCCCTCCCTGTCCCAACGGTGTCCACCCCATTCCCTAACCCTAACCCTACTGGCGCCACCACCCTCCTCCCTACTCTTCTATCCTAGCGCCGCAACATCTTCCTATTCCGGTGCCCCCTCTGATGGCCAAGTAGGATGCTTTCCCCTGCGCCCAACAAGTCGAGGCAGCCTAGCTCGTTTCTACCCGTGCAACCTTTAGACAGGAGACCGCTGCTGTCCTAGATCAGGAGAATGTCGCTACCAAGCCGATGCTGCTCGTCACGTATAGGAGAAAGTCGACGCTGCTCGTTGCGCCCACGAGGAGACCTATGACGCTGTCGTCCGTGCTCAATAGGAGATCAACACCCTCACGGCACTTTGGCTCTTGCGTGAGCCTGGGCTGAGGCCGCCACTGCCCTCGCTGCCTCCCACGTCGGGACTGGTGCCTCTGTTGTAGTCTTAGCCATGCATGTCGCGTTGACTGCACCTCCTGACGCCGCGGCTGCCACTTCCACTCCTCCCCTATCGAACCTCACAGTTGAAGCTCTCCATGCCCAAGCCATCATCATCCTTCAAATCAACGCCTTAGTTAACGTACATGACTTGTTGTGGTCTTTTCTTTTTCACCCTCAACAAGTACACACTCATGGACCATGTCCCCTCTGACGTTCGTTGTCCAAAGCGTGCTAATTGGCTTCACTGCCTTTGCCTCAACTAAGTGGTTCTCTCTTGGTTATATGGCACAATTTCTTGCAAACTTCTCAAAATTGTTATGGCTCCTCCTACTACTATGGCTTGGGTTGTTTGACTAATCCTTGAACACCTATACTTTGACAATTAGGGAAGTTGTGACCTCTACCTTGTGTGGAGCTCCACACGGCTACGTCCAAGGAGATCTCTCTATCTTCGGCCACTACATGCCGCAAGATGAAGACCGTGACTGACTCCATAAGATCTCGATGAACATGTCACCAGTAGCACTCTTGTTATAAACATACTTTGAGGGTTGTGTGTGTCCTACTCTGCTATTCGGCCAATTATTCAGAATCAACGTCCCTTTCTTACCTTCATGGAAACTTGGTCCTCTCTCCTCGTCCCTTTCTTACTAGGATGTCCTTCTCGACATCCCGCCCTGCCACGACTCTCCACGCCTCCTTCGGAATCGGCCCCTCGTGTGGCGGAGGTAGTAGTAGTGATCACACTGGCTAGGACGGTTCCACTGGTCGGGGCGGCTCTACCAGCAGGAGTCAATCAAACAGCATGGTGTCTCTAACGACAGGTGTGGCTACCTAAATGCTTCTGGCGTAGTAGCAACAACTCTTGTCATTGTCGTCACCGTAGCGGCTCGCGTGGCAACAATGGAGCCGCTAATGCTCAGCCTGCCATATCATCTCTACAATCCTTGGATAGGCCAGTTCATATGTGGCCAAGCCAACTTCACCCCCATCAGGCTCTAGGCCTCCTCGGCCCGTCATTGGGTCAGGTTGGCCAACTCCCTTAGCCAGCACCATCGCCGTATGCCCTCGCCGCGGCCCTTACACTTTGATAGGATCCTAGCTTGGGTTGGGATCAGCAATCTCTTGCCAACTCCTTCGCCACAATGTCTCTCACCCCTCCAACACCTTACAGTGACTGGTACATCGACTCAGGCGCCACATCTCAAATGACATCGGATGCTTTTACTCGATTTCCCTCCACAACCTCTCTCTTTCCCTCTCATATCATTGTCGGTAACGACTCGCTTTTACTCGATAACTTCACCAGCTCCACCTATCCTCCTTCCCCTCGCATCCCTTTCATCATACTAATGTTCATATTACTCTTCACTTAATTAAGAATATCATCTGTGTTCGTCAATTGACCATTGATAATAACTATTCAGTTGAATTTGACCCCATAGCCTCTCTGTGAAGGATCTTTGTACCAAGAATATGATAGTCAGGTGCCATAGTTTCGGCCACCTCTACCCCTTCCATCCGGCCAGCACATCTTCCCCTACTATTCTCTCTCCCAGCACTACCACCTCTGATGTTTTGCACGGTCATCCTGGTCATCTTCATCATGAAGCTCCCTCCAAGGTACTTGGTTCTCACTCGTTACCTTGTACTAAAAGCGCTACGTCATGCTTGACAACTTGGGAAACACGTGATCATCTCCCTTTTTCATCCTTAAACTCTAAAGGATCGCACATTCACACATGTTTGATTTAATTAATCTTGATCCGTGGACTGACCTCTCCCGTTTCTAGTGTTACTAGTTACAAATATTATCTTATGCTTCTTAATGATTGCTCTCATTATTTGTGGGTGTTTATTTTCCGATTTAAATCTGACACTTTTCCACCATCTCATACCTTTTCTCTTTGTCGCCACATAGTTCGGTTCCACCATTAGGAGCATCCCGTGTGACAATGATCGTAAGTTTGATAACTACTCCCATGCCTTCTTCCTCACCCGTGGTGTCCACCTTCGCATGTCTTGCACATATACCTCTCAACTAAATGGGAAGGCCAAACATGTTATCTATAACGCCAATTTTGTTGTTCGTTATCTTCTATTTCACGCCAGCCTGCTCCCACCCTGCTTATTGGTTCGAAGCTCTCCATATAGCCCCATATCTCCTCAGTTGTGTCCCCACAAAAACTCTTCAATTCTCCACCCCGTACCATGTTAGTTTTGGTGTTTCACCCACTTACCGCACCCTTAATGGTGTCTGTTGTAGCAGAGGAACGCCCACTCCTTACAAACCAAGAGGAGGCGAACCAGCGTAAAAGCCTCACCCCCTGATGACGAGGCAAGGGCGAATCAAAGGAGGTGCCAACCCGAAGGAAGCCTCGCCTCCTGATGGCGAGGCAAGAATGGATCAAAGGACATGTCAGCTTGAAGGGAGCCTCACCCCTTGACAGCAAGGCAAAGGCGGACCAAGGGGGGTGGCAGCGTGAAGGGAGCATCCCGCGGGAGCTCGCGCGGAGGCCAAATGCTCGAGGCCAATACATGAAGGTGGGAAGCTTTCATGGGCGACACTGATCGGCGACACTAAGGGGAAGATCGCGAGATTGACAATTTACTATATGGTAGTACACATGACCTTGTTGCAGTTGTGACTAGTGAGGAGACATTCGGTTCAATGACGGATGACTACTCGTACACCTTGTCACATGCAACATTGGGAACGAAAACTCACTACTAGAGAACTTTCTATCACTACCGGCTCATCATTACCGGTCAGATGTGAAACCATAGTGATGGTTGCATCAATGCTTGTTCAACGGCTACAAGGCCGAATGGGGTTTCCACAACTTGTTGGATCCATGAACATGTAGTGATGCCACCACACTACTATCGGTTCGTACTTTCGTATCACAGACTAATAGTGAATCCCCCGGGTACAATCACTACTACTACTGGTTTTTGGTAAAAACCAGTAGTAATGTACCAGTCTCACTACCGGTACATGATACAAGCCGGTGGTAAATATCACAAGCACTATTTTAATCCAGTCTGCTTCTTCTCCCTCCCCATGCTGCCACGATCCAATCCAAGTGCCTTAATGTTTGTAACATTATTCGCACTTTATTTGTGATTAGATATAGTTACTTTAAATTTAGAGAAAGGGTGGTTTTTCCCATTAATGATGAAGGTTTTTGAATCTAGATCTAACTCGATCAATTCTTAAGGTAGGTCGAAAAAAATTTGTTGTATATGCTTTGAGTTTCCTTATATTAAGATATAACTCTCATTTAAGGTGTCGATCTATCCCAAATTTAGCTTTTTTCCATGATCAATGAATTATTGTTGTATTTAAAAGTCTTTTAAGTTGGATTTCAGAAGATAGTGGTGTTGTGTGTCCGGTTAGACACCAACCGAAAGTGATGCTTGCCTAAGAATCTAGGGCCATAAAAAGTCACTAACTGGTAGTATATCAATATCGATTGGATGAACCGGTAGTGATATCCAAAGGTATCACTCTTGGTTGGCCCCTATCGGTTCAAAAATCAATAGAAAAGGCTGTTTGAAAGTGGTAATGGTATGCATATGCATAACTATAGTAGTGACTCTTAACTCTTCTTTCACTGTGGCTGCATGTAAAAAATAACAGATCCTCTGCTCATATGATATCCTAAGAATTCGTGGTATAAATTTTGAAGCAGAGAGAGAGAGGGAGCGAGCGAGCAGAGCCGGTTCCGACGTGCTTCCTTAAAGGTGGCTGGAGGGAACTGAAGGGAGAGACCCGCGTTTAGTGGTTGAGGTGTTGAGAAAAAAATGTGGGATGTGGATTGCTGGATGAAGGGCTCGATGAAATCGACTCCTACGGTGCTTCCACCAAGGAATTGGCTGGCCAGGGCTTTCTTTCCTCGTAATTAAGTCGTATCCATCGCAAATATTCGACTCTTCGCAGCAAATATAGCAAATGTGTACATGTTCCCGGTGCTTTGATTCACTTAATTACTGTAGATCGATTTTATTTGTAGTGTGCGTGTGTGTCTAGCTAGCCAGCTGATACGAGAAAAGACATGTATATAAGTGGCCTAGTCAGTTCTTCATACAATCTTTAGAACTCAAAAGACATGTATATATGAGGATTCACAGACATCAGTGAGATAGAACAAATTAAATAGTTATACAAGGAAATACAGTACAAATTTTATCTATGTAATTTATGAGCACACCAAATCGAGAACAGTACACACGGCGGAGCTCGAGAACACCGTCGCTCAGGAAGATAACATACATACTGCTGGGCCATAGACTGCCCAACGTCTCTCCAATCCCAGCTCAAGCTTCCTAAGCTCGAGCTGCACGAGCTTGGGGAATGCGAGGCCTTCGACCTAGCGACGCTCACGTCCTTATCCGCAACAGGTGCTGCGCAGAGATAGCCTCAAGTCAAACACAAGCCTCGATACCAAGACACTCGCGCAATGGTGTAGGCTACTTCGTTGTGTCAAATCACACACATCATCTAGCACTGAAAAGGTGTGGGACCCATCATCATGAGCGGAGCAACTACTTGATACAGTCCGGTCAATTGAACAAGGGATCTCGCGGATCTATGACTACGCGTCCATTGACCGGTAAAGATCCGCGTGCACCATTAACCCGCTAGGGAATCTACTGTCCCAAGGAAGCCTGCCTATAAAAGGGGGCTCAGGACGAAGAATCATGGAGGAGGCGGCGAGAGACAACCCATACTAGAATCAGCGAGTTCCTGCATCTAGAGCGGCGACAGAACTCCAAGTAGCTTTAATACACACGCTCTTGCGAACCTTAGAGCATCAATAGTCAGGAAAGGTATCCTTCCCTCTCAGACTAGACATTCACCAGCACCAGTGTTCCGAGCACTTATTGTACAAAACACGAGCTCCCTGGGTTCGTGTCCAAAGGAGAAGGGTCGTGGTTGGACCTTACATCTAACTAAAAAAGCTCGGCCCGTAGTGTGCGTGTGTGCGTGTGTGTTTAGATAGCTGGTAGGAGAGAAAGTAGCCTAGTTAGTTATTCATATACAAGCTTTAGAACTCAAAAAGACATGTATATATGAGGATTCACAGGCATCAGTGAGCCAGACAGAACAAATTAAATAGTACAAGGAAATGCAATACAAATGTTATTTGCGTAATTATAAGCACACCAATCGAGAACAGTACACACGGGGAGCTGGAGAACACCCTCGCTCAGGAAGATAACATACGTGCTGAAAATTAAAAAAAATAAAGAGAAAAGACATGTCCATCTCATGAGCGGTTTTGCTTATTTAGCCCTACCAAAGATGAATACAAAGGGCGTAAGTATAGATATCGTGTTAATCACGATTACTACTGCCCACCATCGTAATGTCCAAGCTACGCCCTTTCTGAAAATGAAAAATGGTGTGATAAAAAACAATTTTGCCCAAAACTCCGCATAAGTGCAGACCACAACAAAAGGGCTTATGACACAGATAGCAAGGGCCGTCTTATGAGCATCTGGAGGCAGCACCACATACGCAGCCAGTGCAAAGGCAGCAATCAAACTCACGATGGCATAGTGCATGAAAATGTTGGCTATGAAAATGTAGAGTCTGCGGCTCGCCAAGTTCGTCATAGAAGTTCCGGAGTACATGAGGCAGACCACGGCTGTGGAGGAGCCAATGAAAGCCAATGCATTGGCTCTCATGAATGCATCAAAACGGTACGTCCCAGAGAGTGTAGGTGTACCTGCCAAGATGTGATCATCTGCTCTGTAACCTCCAGGCGGGGCAAATGTTGCGCCGAATGTCACGGTTGCTATCAGAACTGAAGTTATGCCGAAATTATGTGTTGCATCTTTCACCGTCTCTATCTCTTTTTTTTCCTCCTCTGATCCTGGTTTGGGCACCATATACTTGCCGTTTTCTTTCAAGTAGTCATGGCGACGGCCACCACTTTGAGCACCGGCAATTTTGAGTGCTTGGTGCATCCTAATTTCAGTATTCTGCAATATGTATAGCAACATATATAAACCACACTAATATCATTTTTTTCCTATTTCGTCTCGTGGCGTGTGGAACAAAAAAAAACAAAAGAGAAAATGATGCGGCACACTAATTGTGAGGCATTGACATCTACTATAGAATACGCCTTCCATAGTATCTCATCACTCTCGGTTCACTTCAAAACAACAGTAATGAGTTATCATTAATAGTTTGTAATGGTTTGAAAGCCTCATCAACCATGATAACTAATATGAGAAGAAAACCGATAGTGAAAACGATCTAGCAATGATAATGGAGGGAATATCATTGATTACAAATCGGTAGTAATAATGGATTGTAGGTTGTTTTCATAAATACATGACTATGTTATAAAAGTCGAATGTAGACAAAATTTACATGGAAATTATAGCACTAGATGAGATCTACAACTTTGCTGTGGAAAACATTTTCATTTGAAGTCATTTAGATGCCCCAATAATCATTAAAACTTTCGAACGATAAGAGTCAAAAGGAAAAAATATTCCATTACTGTCAACAATCATTATTGATAGGTGAGATGGTAAGGAGGCTTCGCCCAATACTTGGTGCAAAAAAAAAATGATTTTTTGGATAGTGCATTCCCGCTTATGCACTGTCGGTTTGAAAACCATCAACAAAGCCAATTCTGAACCGACAGGTTTTTCGAAGACAAAAATGGGGTCGAGCAGTGAACAATGATACCCACCACCACTTATCCACTGTTTGTTTGAAAAACAGCAGTGAAGTCAGTTCCAAGCTAATAATAATGATGTATTTTCTATAGTAGGGGATACCACATAGCATTGCATGCACGCAAGTGTGGTACGATCGATGGTTTCAATTTCCAATTACCATAATCAGGATAGGTGGAAGTGTGATCACAAATCAGCCAGAGCGTGGGGTAGGGGCGCAAGCATGACTGCATGAGCAGCGGTAGCCAAAGCTTAAATTATTTTTTAGTTGGACAATGGCATGTTTGGTTATTTCATGTACGTAGAAGATAAGAACACGAAAAATAAATTAAAGTGGCTAAAATGACATATAATGACCGATGTGGTAACTCGAGTACAAATATTTAGAGTTCAATCTTTGTAGTGGCAAATTTAGTGTTAAATTTTTGAAGTGCCAAATAATACTACATTTTCTAAGATAAATAAGAAGAGAAGATCACCTGATTGTAGAACAATCCAGGGGGAATCTGCTCTTGTGCTATATCAAGAGGTGTTTGCCCTTTCTGATTTATCAAACTCAGGTGTACTTGCGAATGGCCGAACAGGACACAAAACATGAGAAGACTACGAGCCTTGAGAGCTAGGTGCAACGCAGTGTTCCCATCGTTATCTTGCATATTCATAATCCACGTGAACAATCTACTATCCAAGCAAGCATACAAGACCATCAAGGTTTTCTTCTTCTCCACAGCAATATGAAGGAATGTCCTTCCCTTGGCATCACGCAGATCGGCTATGCTGGGCGACACCTTAAGAAACATTTCTATAGTTCCCCAGTCTCCAATAGAGGCAGCGACGTGTATGGGGAATAATCCATCTTTGTCCGGTTGATATAGTGCACCCATGTTTGCATCCAGCAATTGCTTGCATACACTTCTTCGCCTGCCTGCATCATTCAGAGCTGCAGCGAAGTGAAGAGGCGTACTCCCCTTCTCATCCACCCCTGCGGTAAGGTCCTTGTTCCATCCCAACAACTTCGTAAATACTGTCAATGTAAAAGGTTGTGTTAAACTAATCCAGATGACAAAAGCAATGTCAGTCAGTGATCTATGAAAAGGAAAAAAAAACTTGATTTCAATCCACAGCTAGCTCGTAGATGTGTGTCAAGCTATCAGGAACATCTATTCTCGATAATCTTGTAATCTTGTTGCCGTGTATTTGTTTGAGAGTTTGGTACCCTTGTCCCTTTATTTGTTAGGAGAGCATATATCAACCGTATGAAGTTCAAGAAAAGACGTAAATAGTATTTTTAAAGAAGAAAAAAGTTGTAGTTGCTCAGCACGTTATGTTGAAGCACATAACGAAAGTCATTGACGACTTTCACAGGGCGTGTTGAGAAACGGCGGTGGCACAATCTCCATGTATCTTGCATAATGCCCACGTGGTGGATCGACTAGTTTTGTTTCAAAAAACTAATGATTTTTTTTCAAAAAACCTTTTAAGCAAATGTTTCAATTGCATCAGTACTATTTTGAGAACTGCTTGAGATTTATTTCATGGATTTGAATTTTATAATCAGAATTTAGAATTTGAGTTGGTTCAAACTGTTTTTTGTGAAAACCACATTAAACTGTACGTATTTTGAACTGTGTCGGTGCGACGCTTCGTTCATTCTTGTTTGCATTCGTTTCATAGTCCTTTTTTTTTATTGTAAATTTCATTTTTATTTTCCTTTTATTTATTTATATTTTCTTATAAATAAATAGAATGCCATGGTCCTTTATGATTATCTTGGAAATTTTTCTGAAACTCTTGATACCAATGAAGTTTTATGAGAGTTATCTACGAAAGGAATTCTCTAACTTTCTGTACAACTACTGATTGAGCTAAAAATGCTTACCTTTTCATAGACCAACCTAGCCCAAGTTGAGTTCCCCTTCATCTCCATTGGGCAAAGACCCACTCTCCCTCTTCCACACAAACATGTGGTCGCTGCTTCTCCTAACTCTCTAGTTCCGACGTAACCTTCGGTTCCACCCACAATGGCTATCACTGTTGCCCACATCGACCATCACTGAAGACACCACTCACCAGAGTACCGGCACACTTGTTGTCTCACCACCGTCATCGATTGAGGATAGCCACTATCGCCCACGTCGACCATCACTAAAGGACACCATGAGTACCGCCACCCTAACCATTTATCGTCAACATCATTGATCGAGGACAGTGCTTCCATTGCTGGTCGAGGGGAGTGCCAGCATCGCCGCTACTGGAGGACGTCATCATTGTTCGAGCTCCGCCACCTCCTCCTTTCTCTTCCAAGTCGCGCCTCTCTCTCACTCTCACTCTCACTCTCACTCTCGTATAGCCAGTGCAGAGGAGCTAGCATCTTGGCTAGGGGAGGATATAGGGAAGGAGGAAAAGAAGGCGAAGAAGAGGATGCATGGGAGGAGAGGAAGAGAATAAAAGAAGATGCACATGTCTCCGTGCTAGGGGTTTCATAATGGTTTAGATTGAGGGTAATGACTCTCGGATCTTGTTCTTTGATCTTCTGTTTAGATACTTAGTATGGTGATTTAGAGGCCATTGGAGATGGAGATTTGAGGCTTAGTGGGATACCCTAACGTAGTAAGCCACATTGCCAGATTAGAACTTTTCAATTGAGAAATAGAAGTTGATCATATTGTGGAAATTGTAGGCATTGTGGCTTGTAAAATATAAGATTGCGATGTTTGGACAAATGGATTGAGTGTTGTTAGTCTCATGGTAGATTTAGACCTTTTCGTTCGTAAGTCAAAACTAGTGCATGTTATGGATTATGCGAGGTATTCTGTAAGCTTTACGTAGAGTCCAAAAAGGCAAGAGTTAGACAAATGGCTTTGAGATGTATGAACTTTACAGTGTTATTGTCCTATTTTAGTCAAGAGGGATTTTAGTAAGTAGTTTAGGTGACATGATGTTGGGAACATGGGTCTAATTTTTGACCTAGGGAGATCGATTTAGAACTAGATAGTGTGCTTTATTAGGGCTAGGAAAATAGCTCGCGTCTCAAACAGGCTCGGTTCCGCTTGGAGGTGTTGCCGAGCTCGAGCATAGCCCACTTTTGAGGCTCAGTAAAATAGCGAGCCGAGCCAGGCTCGACTCATTTTTGACCGAGCCTAGTCTGGCTCGGCTCGGCTCGTTGGTGTTTTTTGAACGCGAAAACTCCTTTGGCTCGTGGATCGGCTCGGCTCAGAGGTGCTACCGGGCTTGAGCCGAGCCCAATTTTAGGGCTCACCAAAATGGCGGCTCAGCTCATTTTTGACCGAGCTCGGCCGATTCAGGCTCGGCTCGTTTCCACCCCTGTGCTTTACTGCTTGACAACGGTATCAGTAAGGCTGAATTGCATGTTTCTTGCTTAGGAGGTTTAGCCTCGTGTGGTACCGTTGTCTTGTTGGCAAAAGAGAAGTATATGCTAAACAAGTTTTTGGTTAACTGTATTGTGGTTGTTCGATCTTATTGTATAGTTGGATGGTTGGTCGCAGTTGTGAGATGACAATTTGAATGCTATGCTATTGATTTAGAAGGTACGTGGTTATTTGATATGAGAGGAGGCATTATTATATCATATTGTATAGGCTAGCTTGGTTGGTGAGAAAGTTATATAACTAATGTAATGAAGTCTGTGAGAAAGTTATACGACTAATCTGTTGTGCTCGGAGAAAATATCTATATTGGTATGCACTCTAAGGGAGTGGTATAATAATTAGTCACCGTCTAAAGTAGGACGGGCAAGATGTTGCATCAAGAGGTGTGTACCTAGCTATACCATATAATATAATGTTAACAAAACAGTCACATGAGCGTTGCATTGTCTTGAATTGACGAGAAGTGGATTGTATGCAGTATTTAATAACATTTATTTCCGAGTATGGACTTATGGATGTGGTTTTGTTGTTCCAGTTATTTATACATATATTTTACTAAGTATTTTTTAATACTCGCTCTTTTTTTATTTGGTTTTAGATGACCATTCACCGCGACATGCAAGGGATACTTGTAGCATTCTTAGCATAAAAGCATAATTCAATATTTCTTAGCTAGGTTTATTTAATTTAAATGCATTTTTTGTTTTGGCCAATGTTCCGAAAAATTTAGTATAAAAAATTCTAGTTCGGATTTGTACTTTTATTTAATTCCAGTAAGGAGTGTTATTTATTGTTATGATTGTTTCATTTTAAATTTCTATTTTTGTTTTGTTACTGTGGATATGTAGTTTTTTAGCATGGATGAATGTCTTTTTTTTAGTTGATATGAATTCTTTCTTTTATTCTAATCCATTATAACGCGGACACACAACAACGTAGATTTTTCTTTTTTTATAATCTGGCGTAGACTCTTATCTCTTTTTTTTTGAATTTCTTTTTGTTGTAGTTGATATAATGTAGGCCCATAATAATGGACAACGTAGATCTTTCTTCTTCTTTTTTCAATTAGCGTGAAAATTTATAGTATTTTAGGATTAACTTGATGGTCAATGTGACATAGGTTGTTGCCGTATTCTTCGGCAGGCATTGGTAGTGATGGAGTATGTGCAGGAGGCGGCATGACTGTGCCCATGCATCCATGCTCATACTCATCGTGCACTTAGCTAGTCATAGCCACCTTGCACTAGCTACTAACTGTTAATTTAATCTAATCGCCCTTGTTTCTTGGTACGTATAGATCATATGATGTTTTAGACATAACATACATTATATATGACATCGTGCGCTATAAAACTTCTTTTTTATTAGATTTATATCATATTAATTCATATTTTTTCATCAGAAAAATCTACATCGACCTGCACTCAGAATAATCAAAGATAAATTTACATAGTAATTTTTCCGATTAACATGGTGGCTATTTCTCCGATAATAGATTCAATTTGGGCCGTTATAATCAGGTCCCACTATGATCTATGACATATGTCTTTTCTATTTTTTCCTCTAATTTAAGTGAACATTTGGTTAATAATAGATTTAATATGAGCCATCGTAATCTGGTCCCACTGTAATCGATGGTGGAGATCTTTTCTTTTTATCTAATTTATGTGATAATATATGTCCCTGCTTTAATTTGGTCCCACCATGGAGATTTTTCTTTTTCATTGATTTATCTAAGAATATCTCTGATTAATGTTTTCATTTGTCGGGCTTTATAGATAGATAGATAGATCTGCTTGTCGAAAATCATGGTATTTTAGGTGAGACATTGTGCAAGTTCTAAATGAAAAGGGACGTGCTAGCTATACAGTGCGCCGCACCCACCGACAGTGCGTAGCTGCATACTAGCTTAATAAGCCATGCACAACCATGCAAATTCTGCTGCAAAAAGGAAAATAAATCTAAAATAAAAGAAACAAAAATTAATCTATAATAAATAGAAAACAAAAATAAATCTATAATAAACATAAAACAAAATATATCTATGCAAAAATCGACATCACGCAAAAATTTCCACTATCGCGAAACATTTATTCCATAAAATACAAATGTGGAAAAACAGTAGAAAAAAGTGGAATTTTTTCAAAAAGAAAAAATTCCACTATCACGAAGCGTTTCTTCCATAAATACAAATGTGGAAAAACAGTAGAAAAAAATGGAATTTTCACTAATTGAGTGCTAATTAAATAAAAAAAAGCAAAAAATAAAAAAAAAACAAAAAAATGGAAAATAGAAAAATATTTAAAATGGGTTGATTAGGATTTTAGAAGAATTATGAAATTTTTTCTACGCAATTTGGACTCCGGATAAAATATGAATGAAAAAAGAAATTTAAATGGAAAAACAAGAACCTGTACAGTGACTGCCGTGTGTGACTGCATCGGCGCGGATCAGGCAGGCGCCTGCGCGATTTCGCCGCGCGCAGGCGCCTGCGAAATAGCCAGCGCGAAATGAAAATATGAGGTGGAAAGGAGTGGATGCATCCAGGGAATACCTGTGCCTCGAAGAACCGCAGCATGCAATGCATTTTGCCCATCGGGTCCGGAGTAGGACAGATTCCCTTCGCTCCTGTCGTGCAGTGTCTCCGCAATGCTGCCATATTCAAGCAAGACGGCTAGGTACAACGGGGAAACACCGTCTTCCGGGAACCTAGCCAACTCAGGATCAGCCGCCATTAGCTTCTCGACTATCTCCTTGTTTCCACGGCGGACAGCATCATGCAACGCAGTCTCGTGATGCGCATTCTCCGTCCTCACGAATTTCTGCAGCCCCACACCGTCTGCCAGGCGGAGGAGGCAACCAACCATCTTGAATTTCCCAGCCCTCGCAGCACAGTGCAGAGGAGTATCACCCCTCCTGTTCTGCTTGAACAGATGAACAAGGTCGGCACTGATCCTGTGGATGTTTTCAGCACACTCGAGGAAGCCGCGGCCGTCGCCGTGGCTGGCCACCACATGCAGTGCGGTGTCCCCGTCGACGGTGACGCCCTGGAGAAGCAGGGATGCAGCAGCAGCACCAGCAGCAGGGACGACGCCGTCGTCTCCTCCATACTCTACATCAGTAGAACCAGAAGCCGAAGCTCCCTTCCTTGCGCTGTCACTGGACATCACCAAGGCCTTAAACTCTGCACTAGGCATCAACATCGGTGCGTCTTCCATCAGGAAAGACTTCATTGCCTTCCAGGAGCCGGCGCATGCCGATGCGAGCAGCAGCGGGTTCATGGCCGGCGGCGGCGCTGTGGGATCCGCCGCGGGAGGCTCCTTGCTCGACACCAGCACCACCACCATCTTCGTGGCCTCCTTCTTGGTCACAATATCCTTCAGCCGCTCACAGTCTTCACGCCCAGTGGCCATCAGCAGCCGGGCGTCCATCGCCACCGCAGGTTGCTCTCCGGCTCCGCCGCTGGACGCCATCAACGTACGGCACTGGCTGCGATTAGGAAAACACCGGCCGCAGGAGATGGGCGCTAGTTATGAAGGGGAGATGCATGCATGGAGTGACTCTATTGTCTATAGATATATACGCCGCGGCTATGTTCTAGTAGTGCCTCCACTCCTGCCGTATGTTCTTTTCGTAAAGTAGATACGCATGATTTCTGTAAAGCACAGAAGATATATAACCACCTAATTATGCTAAAACATCTACTTGTCCCTTAGAGCAAGCACTTGCCAATAGGCAACCTTTGGTCTTTCCCTCAGATCGATGCTGATCATCGTGCCACTATTAGAAAACTGGGCTAATATATCGGCACATCAGTGCCGGTTGGATTGGAACCAATACTGATAGTGGCATCAGCACTGGTTCGTAGCAACAGTACCGATGGGGACTTTCAGTACCGGTTGGAGGCAACAGTAAAGATTCCTTTTGCAGACAGGTACATGCCAGCTACAAACCGGTATACTAATGCCTCATTTCTAAAAAGGTTAAAAGGTATGCATATGCTACTTATATCAAAGTGCGTGGGTGGTTGAGTTGGCTAGAGAAGTGAGGTGTGGGTCACATGGGCTCGAGTCCTAGTTCCCCCAATATTTTCAAACCTTTTTTCAAAGTCTAGCCCTCTTCAGTATCGGTTGGTTGAACCAGTACTAATGCCCCTTAGGCAACAGTCCCTGATTTTAAGTACCGGTTCAAAAACCAATACTGATGGTCTTTATGGACTGGTACTAAATGTCTCTTCGTTAGTAGTGTGCATCCATTCGACGCTATAATGAAACCCAAATTTGATCGTTTTCTTGGGTCGCCTTTGGTATATATCATATCGCCACCTCCCATTGGCCACGATCGATTGAATTGGTCATTGTTCTATCTATATTGTCCTCCCCTCATCCTCTCGAACCAGTCCATCAAGTTCCATGTGCACTACCATCATGCAATCATAAGCACCAACATTCTTCCTTGTTGTTGGGCTGTCTCTAACCGACAAGTCTACGGCCATTAAATCCACTACGTACTCCAACTACGACAATTGTGGGACTTGCAATGCGACATGGTGGCATGAATCTTCGTGCAAAGCCATTTGAGCTTTCACCAACAAGAGTCCAGCAAGCATATGATACGATCCATGATCAACCTCCCAACCAATGGGCCTAGTTATACAAGAGGACATCCATGGTTGTCGCTGAGTTGGATTTGTTCTTCCAAAAGGACACCCATGCTAGCATTTAATTTCAATGTTTTACCACTCCACAAAAAGCTTAGGAGATAAGTTTTTCAACGCTTCTGCTCCCACTGCGATATATTCCATCCGGAGCATAGGGACTCGTCGAAATACGAAGACTGAAATAGTCCTCCTGGCGTTGTGTTGCCATCTTTTTGGGCCCAAAACCTGTGTAAACCTAGGATTTCGTCCTTGTGGGTCCCCATGTAGGAGGCGCCTCTCCCCTAGCTGCCCACTATATATGGTTGTCTTTATGCTACGTCATCCTCAGGTTTTATATAGTTGAGTTCTTCACATGCGTGTGAATTGCCTCGTTCTCTCCTTGTATCCGCCAGACCAACAAGGGCGAGTTTTTGGAACCCCAATTTAGATTGTTCTCCATATACATTCGAAATATAAGATTATATATCATGTGTTTTTTTCGTTCGTCGGTTGTTGTAGAAAATGATCTTCGTGGTCAGGTCAATCATGCCTTCATTCAGTCACCTTTGTGGTTGGTGGCTAGACCATTCAGGTTGCTTGACATTTACCCAAATTATTCTTCTCATCTCACTGGAAGATCGGGCTCCACGCCCACTCCCATCAAGAGAGATTGAGGGAGATATGAAATAGAGACGGGAGGATTGAAGCCTATTGTTGCGGTGGAGTTGACAGTCGTGAGAGAGGCGGTAAAAAGGAAGAGAGTGTCTATAAGAGGAGGAGAGAAGAGAGGAGGAAGTAGTGGATTACATGTAGGCCCATGGTAATATTGTTGAATTGAATGTAACGTCAATCGCCTTTCGAGAAAACCGTCTAAAGTGTTGTTTGCACCAGTTTGAAAAAAACTGGGGAACATGATACCTGATATTTAAAGTTAGGGGTTATGTATATCTGACTCAATACTTCAGAGATCAAATAGACTTATTTCCTCAGATTATACTTTTCTGATCAGCTGCCGAGAACAAGCAAGCAGGGTGACAATTTTTTTAATATTATGTATGACCGACTAATGTTATTGCTTTTGGCTAGAAATTTAGTTTGTATGTGTTTATGGTTTTTTTTTTGTACACCACATTCTGATATTTTTATTTACTTCCTTAGACATTTGTTATGTAGTTTTTAGAATTTTTATTAGGTTAATTAGTAGGAGTATTAATTAAGTTGGTGGTTGACACAAATCTTAAAAACAGTTTCTTGGCACCAAATAGGTCGTTCGAAAAAAGTAAAAAATAGAGATGTAACGCATGAGATAGAAGGCGCCACCATTGGTAATGTATAGCGTGGGCCACGTAGATAGGCTTAAAGAAGAAGGTTACCACCAAAGAGCTACCGGAGAGACATAGCACATGCACATATCATAGGCCTTGTTCTTTTCAGCGTATCGTTGCGTTTGCGTATTACTGTAGCAAAATTGAGAGCCCTTAAAATGAGGTCTAAAGATTATAAAAAAATAATTAAAAAGTAGTTTTAGAATCTTTGGAACGACTACTAAATGTCACAAAAAAATCGTCGCAAATTATGATAACATATAGGCTATATAAAAATAACAAAATTTACTACAGTAATACGCAACAGTACGATACGCTGAAAAGAACAAGGCCATACAGCTGGTCCTCCCATGTATTTTATTCTCTGTAGGCTTAAAGAAGAAGGTTACCATTCAAGATTTACACCTTTATTTTTTTTATTCTTTGCTTGTGGTAAGATTCATGTGTTTCGGTGTGTTTTCTGCTCACGTACGAAAAACAAAAAGAAAAAGAAAAAGAAAAAGGAATGTAAAGATGCTGGTTGGTCTGGCTCGTGCCGACCAATGGAAAAATGGGTTGTGCCAATAATGCAATTGAGCCCTTCAAATTCCCAAAATTTATGTGAAGTTTCGTATGTCATTAAATTTTGCTGAAAAATTCTGAAAAGTTCATAAATTACAGAAAGTTTTCTAGAACACTGAATATTGCCAAACAAACCCATGAAACTTGTAGAATTCACTAAAAACACATGTCCAGATATAAAAGCACGTGACTCTTCCAATTTGAAGTTATTTGAACTTTTAAATCCTTTTAAATGCATTATATGATGAATTTGTTGATATGCTTAAGTTTTTGCATGTTTATTATTTTTATATTATCAATTGGTAATGACATATAGGAATATTAAGCTAATCTACAAATAATATGTAGACCCTGCATGTGTCAGGATTCATATAAGTTGGCAATATGATGTCAGAATAGAGCTGGCCATATGGGCCGAGCCAGGCGGCCCGATTCCGTGCATCGGGCTGGCCCGGTGCGGTTCGTTTCTAAAACGAACCGGGACGAGCCAGTTCGGGTCAGCGAACTGTGCCTAGGCTTGGGCGTCTGGTCAGCACAGTTCAGTTTGCATAGTAGCGGCCAGGTATAATGTAGCATTTGAATTTAAAAATTAAACTCTTGCCCCGCTCTCCTTTGTGCCGGGCCCGCCTAACCACCTCTGCCACGCGTCCCGCGTGCCCATTCCGTGCCGCGTCGTTTCTCGCCGATCGTCCGCCCTGAACAACCCATGCCTGGCAAGTGGAGGCTCGGTGCGACAGCACGCCTGTGGCCCAGCGCGTGGCAACACCCGCACCAATCGCCAGTCACCATGTGGCGGCTAGTGGTCTAGCGAATCAGGCGGTCTGATTCGTTCGGTTTGCTTTCTTATAACCATTGTAAACATAACCATTTATGATCGTTTGTGCCATTAAAAATTCATAATAAATAAAAAAGCCCAAAAAATCTTAGATGTTTTTCCTATAAATAAGTACCCAGCCCCCTCATCGGCCAGCCACACTTCCAACCCCATTCTCTCTTGTGTCTCATCTATGCATTGCGATTTGTGAGCTAGAAAATTGTTGTTGTTTGCAAATTTGGGCAATGTTAGAAATATTTTAGAAAAATATTTCAAGCTTTTATATTTGTTAGTGTGATCCAATGAGGTTTGTATATTTCCATATATTATTTGTATTATATATTTGATTTGTTTAATATGATTCTAAATTAATTGCTCTTTTATTTTTGCATGTATAGATTCCCGAAATGGCGATGGAAGTTCTCTGTACGACAAGTTTCACATTAGCCCATTCGGATTAAGACCAAGGACTATGAACCAATTGGTTAAAGTCTACAGTATCCGGTTGAACTAACGGAAACTCAAGGAACCAAGAATCATCCCTATAGATCAGCATCTGGTTCAACTTGTGCTTCCGGCTCTGATACCGTTGGATCGAAGCGGGCTTGATTGAACTAGTCAGGTGTGTGGAACAACTACGACGAGTTGATGCACCTTGTGGATGGTAGGCTAGTGAGGTATGCGGTTAAATATAAAAATTATGGATAGGAGTTATCAGCGGCAATGAGCTCGGGTACGGGACATCTAAGAAGGTACGTGTCGACGGTTGGGATATTGACCCAAGTCAACCAAGGTTCTTCAAAGAGGAGATAGGAGACACGCCAAACAATGCGAACGAAAGAACGAGCAGGAGATGTGGGGTTTTATCTGGTTCAGGCCTCTCGGGAGAGATAATAGCCCTACGTCCAGCCTTTCTTATATATCAAGATGAATACAAGAGGTGGCTCGACGAGACGAACAAGTCTCGGCGAGATTATGTGTGTACAGGCACGATCAGATGTCTAGCAGATACCCAAAGCCAGATCAAGTCCCCAAAGCCAGATCAAGTCCCCTCTACACGCCGTAGGGGCCTTGTTTATATAGTGCAGAGCAAACCGACCTACCGAGGGAATATCTGGCCGGGCCAACTACGAGATCGTAACGAACTCATACATGCTAAATATGACCTACGGTAGATAAGGCAAGCTCCTAATCTTGGGGATCACGACTCCTAATCCAATCCGGGTAACCAACGTCCGGGTCTTCACGTAGCCGTCAGAGAACTCGCTCGAGTCGGACTCAAGCAGAATCCTAGGCCATTACGCGACCGTGCCGCCCATGAGGTCGTTCGGCAGATGCACATGGGCTGATAGAACCTCCCAAGGAGCCGGGCCTGGTAGGCTGTTCGATTGGGCCGTCAGGGAGTGGGCCATGGCAATGGGCCGTGATCTAATCCCCGACAGCTAGCCCCCGAGACTCAAGTGGAAGGACTCACTAGAGTGGGGTCGTCCTCTTGAGACTCAAAGTCACGAAGAGGGTATTTTCCTGCTACAAAGGTATGTAACAAAGCGATCAACATGTTATGTTTCAACCGAACAAGACTTGTTCGGGACCGAACAAACCGATCGATGCCGAGCAACTCCGTTCGTCGAACGGAACGACATCTGTCCGAGCAGAGCACTCAGCCTTCAGTGCAAACACCGGAAAAAAATAGCCGTTGGCAGACTCCAACGGTAACTTCCTGTCGCTGCGCGGTGAAAACAGACGACCGTTTTACCTAGCCGTTGTAGTAAAAACTAGCCGTTCTGGGACAAAACCGTTGCAGAGCTGCTTATACGGGACTATAAAAGTACCCAAGCCGCTCGCGGCCAGCCACTTCTGCTCTCGCGCCTTTCCTCTCCAAGCCCTAGCTCCAACCACGCTCAGCATCAAGTACCCAAACTCCATCACCGACCCTGCTCGTCTAGCCCTGGGAATCGCTATGGCCAAATTCACTGGCACTAGCTTGACCGAGGAGGACCTTAGGATCTGGGAGGAGGAGGGCCACATCGACACCGTAGTGGAGGCTGCCGGAGAGGAGGATACTCGGGCCGCCGAGGAGAGTTCGTCAGCTTCGAACAGTTTGCACTGTTCGGGTTGAGGTCTCCTGAGAGCGACTTCGTCGAGGCCTTCTTAAACATCAGCGGATTGGAGATGGCGAACCTCAATCCGAACTCCATCCTCCAGATGGCCGTCTTCGCACACCTGTGCGAGGGCTATCTGAGCATCGATCCGCCGGTGAAATTGTTCCTCCATTACTACGATGAACGAGGAGCAGCTCCGCCGCTTCGGCGCTGGGGTGCTACTACCTCAAGCTCCGGGCCACCGCCGATGACGCGCCGTACCCTCGCCCACCTCTGCTCGACTCAATGGGCGCGTGGTGGGTGAGGTGGTTCTACAGCAAGCGGAGCGGCGACAGCAAACTCGTCTTCACCGGGAAGGCGCCGGCAAAGGGGACGCTAATGCCTCGGCCGGAGATGACTGCCGAGGACTGGTACATGACAAGGAAGATCGCCTCCCTCGTGAGCCTTGGGCTCACGGGCAGGGAGATTATTCGGGACTTCACAGCGAACAGGGTCTGTCCGCTGCTAAGAAGGTCCTATCCCTTCTACAAGATAGAGGGATGGGAAGACATCACAAGGGAGAGCACGGGTAAGTGCCTTTAAGACTCAACCTCTAAACAGATTCTTTCCTCCGAACAGGAACTAACAATCCCTTTTGTCCGGGCAGAGAAGCCAACCGACGCATGGGTGACCGAGCGGGTCGACGCCATGCTGAAGGCGGCGAAGAAGGACGGGGAGGTCACCGGCGAGGTGGCGTACACCTGTCCGCGCAACGTGCTCGTCCGCACAGACGAGGTGATTACTTACTCCCAGTCTGTGTTGCTAGACTCGCAGCGTTGTTCGAAGGCTAATGCTCACTTCAAAAGCGGGAGGACCAATCGATCCTTGGAGGGATCGTTGAGGAACTCTCCGGGTCTGAGAAGGAGAAGGCGAAGAAGGGCAAGGCCAAAGCGGCCACAAAGCCCAAGGTGGCGGCCGAGCCGACGCGGAGCTCGCCGCGACACGGGGGCCGCCAGCCGTCGAAGAGACCAACTACGGCGACGGAACGTCGAAAGCGGACCAAGCGGTAGCGCGTCGGCCAATGGGAAGAGACCAAGCCCTCCCTCCTCACCGAGCGGAGCGACGAAGAGGTAAAGACCATGGCCCTCTGGCTCGGGCGTTACCATAAGCTCACCCCGCCGCATGGATCGGTTGCAACAGTCGCCGAAAGCGAGGAGGCTCGAAGAAGAAGTCGCGCGCAAGGAAAAACTTCTTGCGCTGCGCGAGAGGAGCGCTCAGCTCACCAGGGAGCTGAGCTCGTCGCCACGAACACCCAAAGGCCAAGGCGGAGAAGTCGCCAAGGAGCCCCCGAGGAAGAGGCGGAAGGTTCCGGCGAAGAAGATCAGGACCAAGCCTTCTACGGCAGGTATGTAGGAATCGATCTTTTAGACCTTCCAACCTTCTGACCGCGTTAGACTTAACGACGATCTTTTTTCTTTTTTTTTTATCAGCTGCCCAAGGAGAGATCGCCACGGATGATGTCGAGGAGGCGCTCGAGCGGTCGCTGCTGCCCGAGCACCTGCACGGCGCTTCACGGGCGATGAGGCTAGCGTGCCTCAAGGACAAGCTGGCTGCGTGGAGCCTGCTGCCGCCGGGCTCCAGCGAGCAGATCGACGCGCTAAAAGGCGCGGTGGGGCGGCTGGAGGCCAAAGTAGCGGCAAGCGGCGCCACGGACTTCGGTGCCAAGGCGATGGCTCCGGAAGCTGCCCAGGGCAGGACCGAGCAGCCGGTCTTGCGAACTTCGTCGCGAGGCAGCTCACCCACAGAGACAGCGGATTCTCCGTGACGGTGAAACCCGGCCGCCGAGGAACATGAAGAAGCCCCCGAGCAGGTCGCGCAAGTCGTCCTGCCCGTGGAAAGAACGGCGCCACCCGGCGGAGTGGCTCCGGCCTCGCCCGAAGACGTTCGGGCGGAAGTTGAAAAGGAAGAGGAGAAGGAGCGGAGACAAAGTGCTTCGCCTGTCGCTCCCCGCACCCGGCGAATGCGCTCCCGCAAGAAGAAGGAGCGAACAAGGCGGCGACGCAAGAGCGCCCGCCTCATCCCGCATGAGCGGGCTTGGACGATGGCCTCGAGGACCGCTGCGCCATGGATTGAAGCATCGGCTTGGGAGGTAAACTCAAGACCAAATCTTGCTCAGTTTGAATGTGTTATCGCGAAGTGTTCTGAATAGACCTTCTCCCTCAGGTCTTTAGGGATACCATGACGGAACTCGAGGATGGGGTCACCATCGAGCAGACGCCGTATTGGCGTCCTCCGGAGCATCTCGGGACGGGGATCCGGGCGAGCGCTCTGCTGCCCAAAGCCGAGCCGGCCAAGGCGAAAGCGAAGAAGCTCAAGGCCAAGCTGACCAAGGAGAGGCATTCCTCTGAGGCTCTTCTAAAGGAAGCCGAGGAGCTTCGCGCGCAAGCCGTGAAGGTGAGCACCGCGGAGGAGAAGCCGGGCCGCACGAAGTGGTTTGAAGAGCAGCTTGCTGACGCGTCCCATCGGTGGAACCAGCTCGCTGAGGAAGCCAAGAAGCTCAAAGCCCAGCTCGCCAAGGAGGAGCGGACATCCGCGGGACTCGGGCTAAGATCTCAACCTGTGGGCTTCACAGAAGAGATTGAGGAGATCTGCGGGATGGCGGTGAGGGCGATCACCTTGGAGAAGAAGGTCAAGGAGCCGGACGAGCTGCTCAAGACCGTCGGCGGCCGAGTTAGCAGGAGCGAGGCTCGACCACCAGTGCAAGGGCCAAGACCGAAGAAGTCGAGGCTCTCCGTCTGAAGGCGGCGGAGCGGGCCAGAGCAGCAAGGAGGAAGCCGATCGTCTCCGAGCCGAGGCCGAGAGGGGTTCAAAGCCCAAGGGAAGTCCTGCGCCTTAAGGAAGTGATCGAGGAGCTCAAGGAGCAACTCGCTTCTAGGTAGTCAGAGGGTCAGTAACTTGAGAGGACCTTTGTACCGCAGATTTTGTTAATAAAGACTTACCCTTTCCTGCAAAGAAAGAGCAGCAAAAGACAAGAACGAATGAAACTAAGAGAAAAGCGAACAGCGCTAGGAAGTTTAAGAAACCGGTAGAGCGCTCGCCTAACTCCCGGCCCGTTGTGCATCGCTCGAAACTGAGTTTGCGAACCGAGCAGTGCACAAGAGAAAGAGCGACACCCTAGCCCCGTGCGGACGATGCTCAAGAACCTAAGCTTGCGAACTCGAGCACGTGTGTAGGGAGAAAAGCGACACCGTACCTTGCTCGATTCGTTCCGTAGTCCGCTTTCGTTGGCGTAAGTTAAGCGATTCCGAGAGTAACCGAACAAGGAAAGTGCCTGCGCGGGGGCTTACAAGAGCGAGCTTTACCAAGTGGTCGCGCAAGCGATGAAGTGCCTCTGCCATGAGGGCTTACGAGAGCGAACTTAGCCGCAAGGTGGAAAGGCCGTGTTACGCAACCCCGAGTTTAGGAACTTATTGAAACCAGATACGGATAGGAACAATCCTTAAGATTGCGGAGCCAAGAGTTCGCAAGGCAGGCACCATCAAGTGTTACCAGAGAGAAAAGAGGTAGTCTTCAAAAGACAAGAAGTGAAAAGGGCGCAGAGGCGCGAGAATTCACTTAATTATTGGATTGAACTTTACATGGTGCCCGAGAGACTTGGACGAACTAAAGTGCGAAGTTTACAAAAAGCGCAAAGCTAAGCAAACACGTAAAAGACCTACACAAAGAACTTACGGTGGTTGATGTTCCAAGTCTTTGGTCGGCTCTCTCCCATCCTCCATAGCAGGCGAACAGCCCCGGGCGAAAGCGAAGAAATGACCGTGAACGGCCCTCCCAGCGAGGAGTTAACTTGTTGGCATTGGACAAGTTCTGGACACGGCGAGAACGAGGTCGCCCGCCTTCAAAGCCCTTGGTCGAATCGACTTGGCAGCGTGCGGCGAAGATCTTGCCGGTAGCGCGCCATTCGACTTGTGCCCGGTCGCGTGTGCCTTGAGGAGATCGAGATCGAGGCGCTCTTGCTCGTCGTCAATTAAGTTGACCGAGCTCGTGCGAAGCGAACCGAGTATGATTTCGATGGGCAAGATGGCTTCGCACCATAGACCGCTTGGAAAGGAGTTTCCCGATCGCCCGTCAGAAAAGCGTAGTCGCCTGCCGGACGGAAGGAAGAACCGTCAACCTGAGCCTTGGCTTGTGCTCGGCGAGAGCAGCAAATACCCGCCGTTTAATACCACGGACTATCTGTCCATTAGCTCGCTCGATCGCTTCCATTGCTCGTGGATGTGCCACGAGGCGGCGCGAACCTTGGTGCCCGACTATTCGCGAGATTCACGGAATAGCTCGCTCAATCGGGTACCGTTATCGCGATCAACTTGTGGGGATCCCGCGCGTGACCACGTTGCTTTTGAAAAGCGAACACCGTTTTGGCGTGAAGAGACGACACGAGCTCGCCTCAATCCACTTTGTAAAAGTGTCTATGGCGACGAGCGGTGTGTATAGCCCTTGTACCCCTTAGGGAATGGGCGGCAGATCCGCACCCCATGTGGAGAAGGGCCAGAGGATGGAATTGTTTGGAGCTCTTGGCGGGCTTGTGTGCCTTCCGGCGTGAAATTGGCAAGCCTTGCACTTAGTCACGATGTCCGGGCATCTTGTAACGATGGGCCAATAATAGCCTATGCGAAACGCTTTGCCGACCGAGTTACGAGGAGGCGTGGTTGCCACAGCACCCTCGTGTATGTCCCTAAGAAGGAACACACCTCTCTCGCTGCGAGATGCACTTGAGAGAACTCCCGAGCACCTTGGCGGTAAAGGATGCCGTCCACAAGCTTGTATGGAGCAAAGACGCCTTATGGCCGGAACGCTCGGCCGTCAGCGGCGGTCCCATCTGCAAGGTACCGGACAAATGGCGTTGACCATCCGCGACACTGCTTTCGATAACGGAGACAAAGCACCACTGTCTCTGTCGCCTCGTCCGGGGCGTGATTGAGGGCTTGTAAAGGTGCTCGGCGAGCACCCTGCGGAAGCGAGTTCGTGTGAGGATCAAACTTGGATAGCTGGTCGGCCGAAGTTGTCCTTCCTTGGCACGAAGAGCACTTCAAGAATCGAAAATGCCGCTCCAACTTCCTCACTTCAACCGGTATCGCGCCATTGAGTCATCGCGATCTTGATACTCCTTGTTAACACGGTTGATGACCACCGCGAATCTCCTTCACGAGTTAGCCGTTGGACATCGGCGACTTGCGCTCTTAGTCCCGCGAGGAGGGCTCGTACTCTGCGGCGTTGTTAGTCGCCGCAAAGTGTAGTTGGATAGAATCTTGGAGTTGCTCTCCTTGAGGAGATGAGAACAAAACCAGCCCCGAGTTTCGGTCTGCGAGCCATCAAAACATGGTCAAGAGGGTTCATCGGGTTGTTCGGGAGCTCTCGGGATTTGGGCGGCAAGTCCATTCGGCGACAAAGTCAGCTAGGACACGTGACTTAATAGCGGTCGGGGCGACAAATAATAGATCAAACTCGCTAGTTCCATTGCCCACTTAGCTATCGTCCGCTAGATTCCTTGTTCCGTAGGATTTCTCCCGAGGGAACGTGGTCGGGACCAGATTTGATCGCTGAAGTAGTGGCGAAGCTTCCTGGAGGACATGAGCAAGGCATAGAGGAGCTTCTGGACCTCAGGGTAACGCTCCTTTGATCCGTGAAGTACCTCGCTCACGTAATAGATTGGTCGCTGTATGCCTTCCCTTTCGACCGTCAAGACCGTGCTCACCGCTTGTGGCGTGCAACCTAGGTACAGTAGGAGCTGCTCGCCATGCCGCGGGGTAGTCAAGACGGGAGGATTGGACAGGTATCGCTTCAGATCCTGGAAGGATCTATCGGCTTTTTCCGTCCACTCGAAACCATTGTGCTTGCGCAAGTCCTTAAAGAAGGGCAGCCCGTTAGCCTTGACGGAAATAAACACGCTTAGAGCGACCATCCGCCCATGAGGCCTTGTACTTCCTTTATGGTAGTTGGAGCTGCATATTTTCAATGGCCTCGATTTTTTCAGGGTTGGCAGAAATACCTTGCGAGCCAATGACATAACCGAGCAACATTCGAGATCGAACACCAAAGGTACACTTCTCTGGATTTAATTTTATTCGATGCTGGTGAGATTATGAAAAAGTCTCGCCAGTCTTTTACATGATCTGGAGCATACTTGCTCTTTACAACTATGTCGCCGACATAGACCTCCGAGTTTTTCATGTTGTTCTAGGAAGGTCTTCTCCATTAAGCTACCGGACGTGGCACCGCATTCTTGAGACCGAAAGACATGGTCGTATAGCGAAAGTGCGAAAGGGGTGATGAAGGCGATCTTCTCTTCATCCTCGGGAGATGCTTATTTGGTGGTAACCGGAGTAAGCATCTAAAAACTCGAAGTGGCGTCCGTAGTCGTGTCGACCACCGGTCAATCTGAGGCGGGAAATTGTCCTTAGGACAAGCGGCGTTCAGATCGTGTGATCGACACATCCTCCACTTGCCGCCTTTCTTCTTTACAATGACGGGGTTGGCTAACCACTCGGTGTGATCAACCTCGCGGATGAACCAATGAATGGCGGCTTGCCAAGCGATCTTTGATGATCCCGGTTTGAATTCAGCGGCGAAGCTTCCGCGAAACAGGCTTTTGTCGGTAGACGACCGGTTTGTGCTCGATTACCTCCTTGGGACTCGGGCATGTCGATGGCTCCCGGCGAATACATCTGCATTAGCTCGGAGGAAGGCAATGAGCTTGCTTTCCTATTTGGGGTCAGATTGGCCCCAAGTGAACTATCTTGGAAGTATCATCAGCGGCAATGAACTTCCTTGGTTTCTCCCCAGGTGAAGGAGACCCTAGGGCGTCTGATTTGGTCTGCGGAACCTCGAGACCGTCTTGGCGGAAGCTGGTCGACCAGGGCAAGGGACTGCTCGTCGCAGTCCAGAGCAGCTTTGTAGTTGCCCTTGACCGTGATCACACCGTTAGGACCTAGTATCTTCACGCAATGGTAAGCGTGGTGGGACACGGCCATAAACTTACCGAGAGATGGCCTGCCTAAGATCGCGTTGTACGCCGATGGGAAGTCGACCACGTCGAAAGTGATCAACTTTATCCGGAAGTTGCTTGGGTTGCCGAAGGTGACAGGCAGGACAACCTGCCCCAACGGCTTGACAGCTTCTCCCGGAACAATTCCGTAGAAGGGCATTGCGACTTCCTTCAGCTTGGAACGAGGAATTTGCATCTCGTCCAAGACTTTAGCAGAAAAAAAGTCCAAAGCGCTCCCGCCGTCCACTAAGACACGGCCAACTCTCGCGTTCTCGATGGTCGGGCGACCACCGATGGGAGCCGCGAGGCTTGGTCATCCCAAAGGGGGCAATCCTCCCGAGAGAAGGAGATGGGGACCTCGGTCCACTTCATCGATTCAGTGAGGTTTTGCCTTTTCGACGTTAATGGACCTCGAGCAGCTTCCTTGAGGCTGCGCGAGAGGTATAAGCCGAGGAGCCGAAAATGACGGCGATATGGTTCACGGGCTCTTGATATTCATCATCATCTTCCGATCACCATCGTCGGTTTGGCGCTATTCTTACCGGCATCACCTTGTTCGGCAGGGTGGGCATTGGGCCCTTGCCGTTGTAGAAATCTTGAGCTTTGCAGCCCAAGTTCTCTGATGGGCGTATATCGTGCCGTAGTCTTTGGTGGAACTTACAAAATCGGTCGCTCGGACCTTTCTTGCCTTGTCCGCCTCTCGGCGTGCTTTTGCCCTTGTAAATATTGTTGGGCTTCTTCGCCCCATCCTTGGGAGGAGGTGCGTGATCCATACTGCGACGGTATTGTTCGCATCACCTTTGTTCTTCTTCTTCGGGACTTCTTGTCACGAAACATTCTTCTTGCTCTTCTTTTCTCATCCACACCAGTGGGCGGGCACTCGCCCTTGTCGAACGCCTTTTTGTCTTGACGCGCTCTGCCGCGTTGGCATATGATCGGCCGCCTTGAACAGTCATTTGGCGGTCCAGTCTCGTTGATCTCGAGATCTGGGTGAGCCGCTTCGTCGCGGACTCCGTTTTTGAAAGCGCGGATAATGATTCATCCGAGATGTTCGGATCGTGTTGCGGATCTTAATGAAACGTTTCACGAAGTTTGGAGGGTCTCCCGTTCATCTGGATCATCTGGTGCAGATCATCCTCCTTACCAGAGCGTGCGTAACAGCTCTGAAATTAGCGATCGAGGCGTCACAAAGTCTGGTTCCATGGTGATGGAACCCTCCTGCCGATTGAATAGCCACGTCCGGCGGCACCCTCAAGGACGGTCGGAGGTAATTAGCCATAACGAGCTCGTCACCCCGCCGCCATGATGGCCGTGGCGTAAATGGAAAGGAATTCCTCCGGGTTACGAGTCCCATTGTACCTCTCCATGTGACCGGGCTTGAACTTTGAGGGCCACCGGACAGCTCGAAGCTCGTCGAGAAAGCCTGCGCCCAGAGCATATGACCGACCACCTTCCCGGCGAAACCTAGTCTTGAGAAGGCGTTGGTCTGCTGCGCGGAGGAACTCTGCTGAACAGGATGACTCGGCTGGAGAAACTCTCTCCGGACAATCCATCCTTCCTCGTGGTCGCGACGACGCGTTCCTCACGAGGGACCGTCGTGATCATCGCACGCGTTCTTGCCCCCGTGGTCGCGATGACTACGAGGACTTGGCGGCGGCGGCGACCACGGTAGCTTGCTCATGGGCGATGATCGCCGATGGTGGCGGGGTCACGCGATCGTCGAGCTGTCCGAATCATTCGGCGGTTTGGCTGCGCCGCTGGAGGAGTTGTTGACTTCTCCTAGAGGCTTTAGGCCTTGACCGCCGCTCTAGGTTAGACGCAACAAAGCCGCCCATGCGGGTGAGATCGGCTTGATTGGTGGATCTAAGGACCGTTGCTATAGCTTCGAGCCGTTCCGACTACGATCTATGGGTCCCGGATCCTCGAACCATCCGCGTTACGCCCGATCGAGTCCGGCCACGCGAAATTGACCCGAGCAGGGGAAGCTTCACGGAGACTTAGCGCCGCACGCGAGGTGGGTCGCGGTTGCCGCTTACCGGTCGCGAAACCGTGCTAAGGTCGATTGATGGAATCGTCGAGGCTGCGGCGAATGACGTCTTGCTCGCGAGCAGCCTGCGCAGCCTCGTCTTGATTCCGAGCAGAGTTAATCTGCCCGACCTCGCCAGCCGCCGCAGCCCGTGCAGGATCCTCAGAGATTCCTACATCGGCCATGTTAATGCTGCGGGGGCCATGCGAAGGTATGCTAGGCGGTGTCATCGTTGTGTCTCCACAGTGGAATCTACCGACATAGCCTTGGAATCGACAAATCTAAACCGTCGTAAAGATCATCGCCTCAGAGTAAATAAATGCGATGGCGGAGTGTGATCTGAGGCTATCTACGCCATATAGGCGAGACATACGCCTCGGATCACGGAAAGTGTTCGAGACCGAACAGATCGTCTGAATCGACGAGGATGAGACATCCCGTCGCCGAGTCGTAGCCCTCGGGAAGTATCTACAGATCGCCGACGGAGTTCGACATGCTCGTCTGCGTCTCCCCACGGACGGCGCCACCGTATCGGCGGTTGGATATTGACCCAAGTCAACCAAGGTTCTTCAAAGAGGAGATAGGAGACCGCCAAACAATGCGAACGAAAGAACGAGCAGGAGATGGGGTTTTTATCACTGTTCGGGCCTCTCGGGAGATAATAGCCCTCGTCCAAATTTTCTTATATATCAAGATGAATACAAGAGGTGGCTCGGCGAGACGAACAAGTCTCGGCGAGATTATGTGTGTGAGCACGATCGGATGTCTAGCGATACCCAAAGCGGATCAAGTCCCCAAAGCGGATCAAGTCCCTCTACACGCCGTAGGGGCCTTGTTTATATAGTCTGAGCAAACCGACCTCTGAGGGAATATCGGGCGGGCCAACTACGAGATCGTAATCTAACTCATACATGCTAAATATGACCTACGGTAGATAAGGCAAGCTCCTAATCTTGGGGATCACGACTCCTAATCCAATCCGGGTAACCAACGTCCGGGTCTTCACGTAGCCGTGCAGAACTCTGTTCGAGTCGGACTCAAACAGGAATCCTAGGCCATTACGCACCGTGCCAGCCATGAGGCTGTTCGGCAGGATGCACATGGGCCTGATAGAACCTCCCAAGGAGCTGGGCCCTGGTAGGCTGTTCGATTGGGCCGTCAGGGAGTGGGCCATGGCAATGGACCGTGATCTAATCCCCGACAGTACGCTACGACGTGTAAGAAGAAGAAAGTTGTTCAAATGTGACAGCGATAGTTGAGCTACAATATGAGGGTACAATAAGTAACTAGGAGTATAATCCTGAGGTAGCTAGAGAGGCATTGTGTTGGCTAATTGCTTCTCAAGATTTACCGTTAGGATTTGGTTATTCCACTGCTTTTGAAGAATATATTAAAACTGATCATTATCCTAGATTTACTAGTGTTTCTCCTCAAACAACAACTAGAGATTTGGAAAAAAAATGTATAACACCAACAAGTCAAAGTTAAAGAACAATTTGAAAAATGCTTATTTTCTATTTCGTTAACCTCAGACATCTGGGCTGTTACGGCCAGAAGAGATTATTTATGTGTTGCTGCTCATTATGTTAACCAAAATTGGCGGATAGAGAAAATAATATTTGCTCTTTAACTTATTGATGTTGATCACACAAGTGAGAATATTGTTGATTGCATTATGAATGTTGTTCGATAATTTAAAATAATCAATATAATTTTTGCTATTACCATGGATAGTGCAATTAATGTTTTGACATCCATATTATTTACATATGCTGAATCTTTTTAAATGCATCAACGTTTTGCATATCATATCATTAATTTTAATTGTTAAATGTGGTTTAAAAAGATTGCAATCTTATTTTCAAGTTATTCGGGATTTCATCTAATTTGAAATAGTTCTAATACAAGGATTGCTGCATGGAAAAACTATTGTTGTGCATCATCGATTCAACCTAACAAATGTGATCTAGACATGCATGTTAGGTGGAATTCCACATATCTTCTGTTGTAGCACATATTACTATATAGACAAGTTGTTGAAGTTTTTATTAACACTAAGTATTGAACTCAAGATGGAACGCCACTTTTAACTCCACAGGTTTGGCAAGTACTTACCCATTTACATTCATTTTTAGAGATTTTTTATGAAGCCACCCTTAGTGCTTCTACTGTGCATGAACCTACATCTTCTATTATTCAGTCCATTTATGATATCACTAATCAATTTAAAATGTTTGAAAATGATCCCATTTTATATCATGTAATTAGCCATATGAAAACCAAATATTTAAAATACTGGAGAGATGTTCCATTTTTATATTGTTTTGCTTTTCTCTTAGACCCTACAGCTAAACATCCAGTATTGTTTTGCTTTTCTCTTAGACCCTACAGCTAAACATCCAGGATTAACTAATGCTAATTATTTTAAATTAACTAATGCTAATTAATTGTTCTTCTAACACAACTTGGAGTTGCTACTGGAATATAGTTGTTGCTACTGGAATAGACCACTCTAACTATTTTCACGAAGTTAGAAATAGACTCAATGATTTATATAGAAAATATGAAGAAAAGTATGCAGGAGTTCGTCCACCATGGGCACCACCAGTTCAATAGACAGAGTTAAAGATGTCATTTTGGAAGACTATCATAGGCAAGGACACTTCAAGTTCTTTGGGCAGCGCAACTCGGACGACCAAACAGGCATCACGTGGAGCTGTTGGCGAGCTTTCCTTGTATCTAGCAAAGGACATCGTCAACTTCTAGGAAGAAGAGTTCAAAATTCTCACATGGTGACAGTAGCATAGTAGAACATATCCAGTGCTATCTATCCTTACATAGGATGTGTTAATTGTTTCGGTCTCCATAGTTTCCTCCGAGTGTGCTTTTAGCCACACTGGGAGAATACTTGTGGGTAGACGAACTTCACTCCATAGCGACATGGTTGAAATAATACCGAGTACGAAGGATTGTGCATTAGCAAAATGATGGCACCAGATCCTCGTAGCCGAGAGACAAAATCACTGTATTCGAGGCTTAGAGCTTGATGAAGATTGAAGAAGACCCTCAAAATACTTTATGCTTATATTGTAGAGCTTTATACTATACTCTTTTTTCTTTGCCAAGATTTTCTCAATTTTAAGTTTTCACTTGACAAAGTTTTTAACGAGGCAGCCATGTAACTCCACATTAATAATAAGATATACAGTGCATTCTAAATATTTCTATATATATATTTGAATTTTTTAATTAGTCTAAATTCCTTAGATTTTCCTAATATTTTTGACATATTACACTGAAACCGGGCCAACAGGCACCAAGCGAATCTGGGTCAGCTCGGTTCGTTCGTTTCTTCAAACGAACCGAACCTGGGCTCAACCCCCGGCCTGCTGGTTCATTTGGCCCGGTTCACTTAGTAACCAGGCCAAAAACTGAACTAGGCCAAAAGAACCTGAAACGGTGTCGATCTGGGCTGACTTGTTGGCCAGGGCTTTGTCAGAATAGTTCATAAAAATCTGGTCCCCCTGTAACTCCTTGTGTGACCCTGCTTTAATTAACCAAGGCGGTCGGGGCAATTAAGTCATAACCCCCGACCCTCGAGGGCTTTCCCTCCCTAGCCCTAATACCAGGGAGAATGTGAAGGACTAAGAAGTCTTTTCCTAGAAAAATACTTCTTGGCCCCTGCTTTATCCACGGTCGGGAGGGCTACGCAAGGGGATTGTGAAAAAGTCCCACTATCATAAATAGAGGGCACTATACAACGAAAAGGAGGGACCAATTCCAGAAAGGCTAGACACTATCCTCGAATTCTGCTTCCCTTGAGTTGCCCCGCGAGAGCCCTAGGCCACCATGGTGGAACAACCCCCGCAAATAGGTTGCCTAGATTGGGCCACGACATCGGCATTAGCTCTTCCCTAGACAACAATGTCATGGTGGTGAGTCCATCTGTTTTGGCTCCTCTTCCTTCTCTCCTCCTTATGGATGGTGGCGGCAAATCGTAATGGCCCTTCCCTGGTAGTAGCTCTTGCCTGGACGAGAATGTTCAACATCTATTGCGCTAAATAAATGTCTACAATTTTTATATTGTGCTCCTTTTGTACTATAAAAACTTTACGTTTTCGATGTCGACACGGTATTCAAAAGCAACTTTGACCTTGTTTCAAACATATTGACATTGTTTTCTATTTTACCTAAATTGTTTTCCCAACTTTGAATTTGAATTAGAAGGTGAATTTGGAATTATTTTAGCATATGGTTTACCGAACCGTTCACGGTAATCGTTTTGTTGGCTTTTGGAACCATTGTTCAGAATTTGGACTATGCATGAATCCTATTTTCTCGAGTTGGTAAAAATATATGTTGCTTCGATCCTACATCTATGTTAGCAATTTGCAGACAGATGTTTGTCATTATAGACTTGTTCTCTGCTTGTGGAATTGTGGTCCGATTCTTTGCCGTTCTCGCCACACAGGACGTGAAACATCTTTCGAGCTGTAAATTTGGGAAATTTTTTCCTTTTGTCATTAAAAAATTCCTAATTTTCGATATTCCATTTAGTTTAGGACAATTTTGGGAATAGGCGGGCTGAGCCGCTCCTAGGTGCAATTTTAACAAAAAACAATAAAAAAATGTGGATGCTAGTTGCTTGGTGTCGTTGTTTAATTCAACCAAAGACACAATAATTAATATAGGAGGCTGCATAATTGCATACTCTGAAATATAGGAGCCGCTATGTAAGGCCTATTAATATCAGACCAAACTGAGGGATGTGATTTCATTGTGAATGCACGCAGGCGCATTACCTATCTGCCAGCCAGCAAAATGTGTCTTGTGGCTGGTCATTATCAAAGCGCGCATGTACATTACCTCTCGCCACCCCTCACTGTATAGCTTGACCGATCACTATGAAAATTCGCAAGTGCATTAACTCTTTGTCATCTAGCATTGTGCGTTGTAACGGGTCATTATGAAAGCGCGTAGGTACATTACCTCTCTGCCATCCACGTACTCACTGTCCAGCTTGATTGATCACTACACTACTAGGGAACAAGTTTTCTCAAGCGGTTTAAAAAAAAGAATCAAACTTCTACAAGCGGTTTAATGTCTCAAAACAGTCTCAAGCCAGAAAATGATCTCTAGAAACGGTTGGGGGCACGATCCGCTTCTAAAGACCTAAAATCCTAAGCGGTTTGTGTCCCCACGCTGCTATATCTCTCTAGCGGTTGGGAACACGAACCGCTTAGGATCTTTGCTTTACAAGCGGTTTAATAGTCCCAACCGCTTCTAGAGGCCCATTTTTCGAATAGATAAAAGGAAAGCTCCTCCCATTCTATTAGATAATGCGCGTGGGTGGGTTGGCTAGCTGGGTGAGGTGTGAGTCAAGAGGTCTTGGGTTCAAATCCCACCTCCCCCAATATTTATTTGCCTTTTTACACTCTATTATAAGCGGTTCAGAGAACCGCTTGTGATCTTCATGAGGCATCGATCATGATTGCCTAGCGGTTTTCTTACAAGCGGTTAAAACCGCTTGTAGGGGGCTTACGAACCGCTTGGGAAGCCTTTTTCCCTGGTAGTGCTATGAAAGCACGCAAGCACACTACCTCTCCGCCACCCCCTCACTAATAGTCCCATCCCGAGCATCCAATTCCCATCCCGATAGCAGATACTCCCATCCCGAGCATCCAATTCATCGGCCCTGTCTGGCTACCTGTATGGCTAGGGTTGTGATAGCAGATATTCCCCCCCTCACGCAAGTGAATCACGCTACCTGTCTGGCTAGGGTTGTGATAGCAGATATTCCCATCCCGAGCATCCAATTCATCGGCCCTATATAAGGATCAATACGGGCATCAACATATACCACATTACACAATCAGACATGGCGCACCGAGAGAAAGGCAAGGTAAGGGCAGTCATCCCACATGGATCCAGCCCTCGCAGGCCGTTCCCCCTCTGTGTGGACACCACCCACACTCGCAGAACCCCAACTGCCCCGCAAACCGCTTGTAGAGAGGCACAAAGAATTTCATGGCCAATAATCGCACGTTCCTACCCAAAACGCCACACACAGTGGGCACCCTCGCACTATGGCAACCCAACCCTTTCTACCACCACCTACGCAACTCATGTCCGACCTACATGTCAACAAAGACAACAGCAACAACAATGCATGGTGGGCGAATGTGGTCGAATGGCTCAACCAAGAGTACAAGGACGACCTCAAACTTAGGGATGTTGGCCACAACGATGTATTCATTGCCGACTACCAAAGTGATAAGGATGGTCCAATCCACTTTGACGCATGCGACTCTGAGTATGGCTACGACAACGATAGGGAGCCGAAGAGCTGGAAGTAGTGTGCTATATAATACTAGCAAGCGTGCATGTTCAAAGCACGTTAAAGTAATACACTATACAACTTGTAGAAAACTCAAGATTTTGCTTCTTCTCTGCAATTTGAAATAAACCTATGCAACTTGATGGAGAACATTTATTGAAAGCATCTTCATTGGGGTTATAGTTGCAAAGGAAAAGCACCAGACAGTAAACGAAAAACGAAAAGCCTTAATGTCTTACAGGAGCAACGGCAATTCACGGCGGTGGCAGCGCGGGCGCTCGGACGTCGACGACGAGGCGTAGGAGCGACGACGGGTCACGCGCGGCGGCCGACGGCGACAATGGCGCTTGGAGCAGCGGCCGGTCAAGCGACGACGGCCAAGGAAGGCGGCAGCGAGAAAGCGTGCGCGTGCACGTACGGGTTAGGGCCGCCGGTATCCCCCTCGCGAGCACAATGCATGCACGCTTCGTAGGATGGTAGGATTTTGTACAGGTATACTGTATGTGTGCAGCTTACGGACAGCTATTGCTTGATCTGAATTTGAATTGAGATTAGAATACATTAGATAATCACAGCCGTGGAAGGTAGCGGTGAGGGAATCCGCGTTGGTGACGTTGCCGTAGGCCAGCTCGACGAACTGCCGGTTGTACCTGTACAAGGAGCAACGGCGTGTCAAGCGCGGCGGCCAGCATGTAGGAAACTTAGGCCGCGAGGAGGGGGTGAATTGGACGCCTAATTCAAATTTGAGGGGGGTGAATCGGACGCCTAATTTAAATTTTAACCTTTGTTTGCGTGATTGATTAGGCCGGTTTTTACCCAAACTATTGATGAATCCCTATGAGCTAGATGCGGAAGCGTTGGCACAATTACTCAATAGAGAATAGGTGGCTCGATGGCTCACACAAGCAAAACACAATATGAAGTATTAGAGGATGCAAGAGACAGAAGGACGCAAACCGGGTTTTTTTACCGAAGTTCGGTGCACAACACATGCGCACCTACACTCCGTTGAGAAAGTTCACCACACAGGCGAACAGGGACTCACGCCCCTAATCCTCAATCCACTCGGTGGTACCTCTTCACCAACACATGGTAGGCGAGCTCCAAACCTTCACACGTAGACGAGTTCTTCCACACACGGAAGCTCCTCGCACCCGCGGCGCCAACACACGGCCCCCAACCCCCAAAACACAGAGGGTTTTGTACAAGGCCTCCAACGGATGAAGGTGACGCAATTCCAACACACGGAAGTGACCCCCGGCACACGGAGGGTTTCGGTCGATGTAGTCGTTCGGTTGACGAAGCCCGTGGAGTGGCGACAATCTCCCCGGCGGTGAAGTCCCAAGAGCACAAGACCGGAGACCGTCCCTCACCACCACCCCTTCTCTCCCACCATGGAGCTAGGCCAAGACCTCCATGGGAGAAGGGGCAAGACTTGCGGATGGATAAGAGGAGGTAGGAGGCACCTTCTTCTTCCTCTTCCTCTCTCCTTCTCCATCTCTCTCTCCCGCAATCTCTCAAGAACGTGGAACCCTAGATGGAGGTGGGAACCATGGGAGGAGCTCTCAAGAGTGGCTAGGGAAAGGGGCGGCTACAAAATGAGGCTCTCACACTTCCTCGTGCTAGTGGCTCCTATTTATAAGTGCAAGACGAAAACCGTAAGAATGGACGGCCCAGATTGAATTTCCCGTGATTCAGTTTAATCCGTCGGACCCAATTCGACGGTCGTCTGTCCCAGTTCGATGAAGTGTTTGATTTGGGGGTGGCCTGGTCGGACCCAGTCCGATGGTGGTCGAACCCAGTCCGACAGAAGGGTTGCATTTGGGACTTAGTCGCTGGGAGTCGATGCCCTGGTCGGACCCTGTCTGACAGAAGGGTTGCATTTAGAGACTTAGCCTATGGCACGCTTATCCATCGGACCCAGTCCAACGGCCATCAGACCCAGTCCGACGAGGCTAGTTTTCTTGCAGCCCACTTCGTTTTGGCTATCCCTTTCACCCTTAATGTCTCGCCTAGGGTTTTGTGCCATGTTTATCAACTTGTGAACTCGGCGGGGACATTTGGAGTACATTTAAGCGGGAAGTTACGTGCCCACAGGAAATATCTAGCTTTAAGACTTAGCGGCTACGAAACTTCGGACAGCTGGCTACCCCCTGGAGTCCCCTGGACCTATCCCGAACTCTCTAGAAGATGAATGAGGATAAAAGACCGGAGAAGTGCTCTATGGGACCCTGCAGCCAGAGATACGACGATCGGCAGGCATGTTGGCCGTAGTATACACACATGCAAGAAATCAAAAGAACTAGGAAATAAAATGTCCATAATCTTGGCGTGATCCAGCTCTACAGCCCAGTTGCCATCAATTAACAAAATCATTCAGCCCATGGGAGACTTGATCTTACACAGCGGCGACGGCGACGCTTGGAGCGGCGGCCGGTCAAGCGACGGCGGCGCGAGGAAGGCGGCAGCAAGGAAGCATGTGCATGCACGTACGAGTTCAGGCCACCAGCGTCCCCGCGTGAGCGCGATGCATGCATGCGTCGTAGAAATGTAGGAGTTTGTACAGTTATACTGTATACGTGCAGCTTACAAACAACTATTGCTTGATTCGAATTCGAATCGAGATCGGAATACATTGGATAATCGCGACGTCGAGGGAGTCCATGTCGGAGATGTTGCAGTTAGACTTGGTCAAACGTCGAGCCGAGCCGGGCGTGGAAAAGCCCGGTCACGCGGGACCAGGCCCGAGCCTAGCCCGGCCCGGTGCATCGGTCTCGAAAACCAGGCCCGAGCCCGAGCCCGGCCCGATGCACCGGTTGGGCTGGGCCGGGCCGGGCTTCCCGTGATCAGGTCTAGTCACCGTAGGCCAGCTTGATGGACTACCAGTTGTACTCGTACATGACAGGTTTAGATAGATGGAGTGGCAATGGCGGATAATTTAAGCAAAGTTTAAGTGATCCAATTATGGCTCTTGGATGAAGAGATATGGACGGATGAGATCTATAGTTGGATATAGGCCAAAACTGCTCAATTATAGAGTAGTATAGATATAGATATGTGCATCACGATTGTTATTTACCACGCTACAAGCTTAATTAACAGGTTGTATATGTCTGCACGCATTGACATGGAGGGGAGGATACTGGAGCGTATTCTTAACAGAGATATGTAATACTCCTACTTCTATACGGAGTCCTAAATTTATTCCACCACCCGCCCTGGGCAGATGTTTCGTATGTATGAGTATGTATGATTGAGGCATACGTGCCTGCCCCCGTCCTATTTATAGAACTAGTGAGACCGGCCAGCCTGTATATCTCTGCAACTTGATGTGTTCTTATATATAGTACCTATACACCGGAGATATATAACCCGTCCACCTATACACCGGAGATATATAACCCGTCCAAGGAATACATGCGGAAAAGAAAACTGTCTAGTTATTAGGCAAACAAGCTACCACCACAATTAGGAAAAATTAGGATTAGGAAGAGTTATAACGGGAGAATAAAAATTAATCCCGTGTATATATGGGCAAAAGTTCATGGTTTATACGTATCGAGTCTAGAGACCCAAGAGTCCGTGGTCTATATGTATCGAATCAAGAGTCCGTGATCTATTCGTATCGAGTAAAGAGTTCGTGGTCTCCAAGTATCGAGTTGATAGCAAACTTCTAGAAAATTGTGACTGTTGGATGATGGATGTAGGGAATAGACTGATGTGATCTATAGTTGGATCTAGGCAAATTGCTCAATTATGGAGTAGTTTACATTTAGATATCATGTTTATTATGACTGCACTATATCCTCTCCTCAACATCATCTATCAACCTACTATATCAATCTACTATGGTCGTATGGTCGTACTATGTAGCAATGTCAGCACAACATTATCACTCTATCATATCATTTTATCATTAAAACCTTCTATCTATTATTATTATTTATTAACTTAATGCTAATATTATTATTAATACATATAAAATTATAATATTTTATTAATGGAGCTCCTTTGTATGGTCTACCATGTGTCTATTTGCTTCGATGGATATGGCTATATTCTAAAACTATTTTTTAATTATTTTTTTATAATATTTAAACCTCTTTTCAAGGGCTCTTAAATTTGCTATAGTATTATGCCAACGCAGATACGCTGAAAAGAACTAAGCCTAGATCACATGTCAACAAAATTTCGATAGACGCCATGTAAAGCACTGTACACAATGTACAGAAGGCTCAACCTCGAAAGCAGGAACATTTGTTGTTGCAGAGACTTTTGGACCCACTCCTTCCCCGAAAGCAGGAACATTTGTTTTTACGCGCGCGATTTGCAGTTGCTCTTGCTCTTTGTTGGTTCCATTTAGGCAGGGGCTCACCCTTTTCAGGCCGACTTTTTCAGATGAATGTTGGTCAAGCTTCCCAGGCAGTGGTTTTCAACGTACAAAAACTTATAGGAGAGTGGCTAAGCTAACTCATGCAGGTTTAGGTCTTGTTCTTTTCAGCGTATCGTTGCGTTGGCGTATTACTATAGCAAATTTGAGAGCCCTCGAAATAAGGTCTAAAGATTATAAAAAAATTAAAAAATAGTTTTAGAATCTTTGAAAGAACTTCTAAAAGTCACGAAAAAATCATCGCAAATTATGACAACATATAGACTATATAAAAATAACAAAATTTGCTAACAAGGCCTTAGGGAACATCCGAACATGTTGAGCACCATGTGCAGAACTTAGCGAACCTTTCATCGAGCACCCGTTGAGCACCATGTGCAGCCACGCAAAGGATATAGAATGGCACATTAGCTGAATCAAACCCATCGAACGGTAGCCTATCAGCTGAATCGCAGAAAATAGCACTAGCTGCTTCGAGAATGAAGCGAACAGATGCGAGCATGCAAGAAGGGAAGCAACAGCTCAAACGCCTCAAGCCATTTCGTTCGGTGCCAACCAACCGCGTGGCGGGGACGAGCTGTGGCGCAGGATAGAGGTGGCAAGTCGCTGGGTGCCTCGGCAGCGCACGGATCTCATCGTCAACCGTCAGCGAGCATCGCAGAGACACAGCAGAGTGCCCTACTCTGCTGGTCATCCATTTTTTTGCAGGCCCAACTTGTACAAGGTTTTGCACAGCCTGGCTTACCGACTGGGCGAGGCATTCAAACACTCTGATCTTGCGTCCACTGGGCTTGGTTGCCTGGAAAACAAGCAACAAAACACGCCATTTGGGCTCGTTTGGGAGCTGGCACGGAAATTCCATGCGGCAGAATTCCCTGGAGGGGATTTTCAGTGGTCCTATTGACACCCGAGAAAAATCAACCCACGCTTTACCCACCCGGGGTTTTAGGCAGCAGCCAAACTGTCACCCGCGGAATCATAAAGCTAAACTGCTAATTCATGTATTATCATTAGCATATAGGTTTAGCATATTGGCTTAGTTCCTAGCCATGATCCAATATCAACATCAACCAATAATTGTGACAATAAAACACATCATGCCAACACATGACATGAACATGAACATCATGCCAAAATAACAACATAATAGAATTGAGTTGGTCGAAACACTTTGGTATCAATCTGCTCTCGAACTTCTGCACAAATTTCACTAGTGTCACCAATGAAAATTGCAAGAAAACCCTGTGTCCTCGAACAAATAACAAGATAATAGAATTGAGTTGGTCGAAACACTTTTCTCAAAGGAAACCATATACAAAACTACATTGCTCTTCTGCATCATTGGTTAAAAATATCTCACTAGTATGAGGAAGATTGCATGAAAAAAATTCAAACAACCAGTACCATCTAATAAAACCATATAGCAATGCCTACATTTCAGTTAAGAAGACCTTTAGCTATCATCAAGATTATCTAGAGATATCAATGGTTGCATATATCTGGAGACCGTATGGTTGCAAGATATCTATTGTCGCTCATATGTAAGCATAGGGGTCATTTCCTTGTATTTGTGGCATTGACTAACTTTTACCAACAACCATAACTTATTTTCATTGGACCATGATCTACAAGGACACCTAACTGTGAGTTGAAGCAATAGCTTCCGGACCCTTTCTTTGACAACACTTATAGTTACATGAGCCAATTAAATAACATTGCACTCCTTGTTAGCCTATGAGCTACAAGGCACTCTAATCCAAGTTTGTGCAGCACACTTAGAATTTTACTTTGGACCATAATCTGTGATATCCCATGGGCCCTTGGTCCAAGCCCGGCCCATTTAAGGCGGATAATAGGCAGTGGGGGGAGTGGAACCCGACGGTTTCCTCCTAGGAGACCTAGCCGCCGCCACCATCCTCTCTCCCTGTGGTTCCCGTCGCTGCGCAGCCAGCACGCCGCCGTTGTTCCTGTCGCCGCACCGTCGCCGACCCCGTCGCCGTGTGTCGAGCAGCCGCCGTCTTGACCGCGCCGAGACGTGACCGTGGTCGCCGCCCTGCTACATCTATTGGAGATCGACGGGAAGAGGCAAAGGGAAGAGGTGGTAGTGAAGGAAGATGGAAAAGATCGAAGTTAGGGTTTGTTCTTCGTATTTTCCCTCTTGTCTATTGCTGCATAGGGATTTAGTAGGGGATTTTCTGTGCAATTTCATTGGATTAGATACTTGTTTGGAGGTGTTAGTGATGGTGATTGTTAGGAGATGAAGTTATTAGGTTGAGGCATATGCAGTAGCGTCTATAGAGATTTTGGCATGTCTAGGGTGAAAATCAGCAGCCGGTCTTATTACAAAAGTGGAGCCTACCGACTTTATATTCGTTTTGGCTATAAAAACGCAGAAATTGGGCAAGTGATGCAGGAGTTATGGCTGTTTTAAGGTTGCTGTCTAGAATTTCTATTTTTTGAAATTTGAGGGTTTTAGTGATATGAAAGGGATGCTTTATTTGAAGAAATGGAAGGGATGCACATAGGTGCGATATACTTTATTTGTGCCTTGCTTGTGGGAGTATTATATTGGATTTCATCGCCTTCTGTAGGTGGTGGCGCGACTTCGTCGTTAACCGTATGTCGTGCTAACACCTGTGATTGGAAAGGCAAGTATATGCACTCAAAGTTTTAATAAATTGATGAATATTTCTAAGTGAAGCTATTTTTATTGATGCAATGCACGTTCCATTGAGATATGCCTGTTGTTGAATTTGTTTATTTGCATAGTGCATCTATTTCATTGCATACATGTGACAGGACTTACCCTCGGGTAGGCATCCCACTGACGTGGGAGGGAAAGCCCTACTTCGGTAGGCACTCCAAGGGAGTGGAGTAATTGGTCCTCGCCTGAACAGGACGGGTAGGGGTGGCAACGGGGCCATTCCCCGGCGGGGAGTGCTCCCCCGTACTCGCCCCCGACACAGCAGAAGTTCCCCGTTCCCCGTCCCCGTCCCCCATCGTGGGGAGGATTTCTCCCAGTCCCCGTTCCCGATCGGGTATACGGGGACCCGACGGGTGTGATACCCCGACGAGGCCCGTGCTAGATGCCAACGGCGTCGTAGAAGCAGGGCATAAAAGCGGCGGCGTCGAGGACGGCGACGAGTCCACGAGGATCCAACGGCGACTAGTGGGCGGCGCCGGGCGGAGCGGTGGTGGGCGGCGAGTGGCGCGGCGACGCTGTGGCGGAGCGGCGGCAGCGACGCCGTCTTGAGCGGCGCGGCGGCGGCGGGAGCGGCACCGGTGAAGCTGTGGCGAGCGGCGGCGGCGGCGAGGGAGTGGCGCCAGGCGGAGTAAAGGCGGGCGGCGCTGGGGACGGCAGGAATCAGAGGGCGGCGGGCGGCTGGGGAGCGACGGCTTGAAGACGGATTGGATAGGGAGGGGGCGTGTGTGAGCAAGGCTCCACAGAGGCGGCGGCTTGGAGGAAAAATAGTGGGGAGATAGGGTTTGAGATCTGAAGAAATCATAATCGTTAGATTGAGGATCCAGCGGCCAAAAAATTTCGGGTATAGACCGGGTCCCCGCGGGGAGGAAATTTACCCGTCCCCGTCCCCGCGATACCCGACGGGGGAATGATTTTCCCCATTTCCATCCCCGCGGGGGCTCAATTCACCCCAGACCCGTCCCCTAATAGGGGAATTCCCACCGGGGATCGGGGAATGAGGCCCCATTGCCACCCCTAAGGACGGGCAAGGGTGTGCACCGACGAGTGACACTCTAGCTATACCGGTTTGAACTCACATATACAGACGCATGATGCATTGCATTGCATTCACTTATGAATAGAAAGTGTTACATTGACAGTGGCATGGTGGATGAGCATTGGTATTAAGTCATTTGGTATTATTGAGTTAATTCCTTTGTTTAATATATACTTGCTGGGTCATGGACTCACCATTGCTTTTTAATTGTTTTTAGGTGATCGATAAAGGCGACATGCATGGGATGGTGTAGCACAATTCAATTTGTCACAAGAGCACTCATATCTTAATATAATTGTTGAATTCACTAGATCTAGTTATCTTTATTTCATAGCTATTTAGAGAACCATTCACTATTCTTGTCCTTGTGTGGAGACTGATGTTTATTCTGTTTGTTGGATAATTGGTTTGTTCTTTGTTTAATGACTTCGTCACCGTCGTTAAAGGTAATGGTGATTTTGTAGATGGTGTTGGCCCTTGTTGGGATGGACCCATGAGTGGGTTTTGGTGTTATCGTCGACTATGCATTTGTTGTTGATGGGTAATTATAATTGTGCATCTATTGGTTAATTATTATGTGTGAATTAGCGAAATTTATAGGGAAATGCTGTCGAAATTTGTAATTTTTCGTATAGTGATATTCCAAGCCCGGTTGGGTTGGGGTGTTACATAATCCAGTTCCAAGCCCACCAAGACCAGATATGATATATTTATGGTAACATCAAATCTTATGGACATTTAGTAGGTAAAACTCTATTCCATTCCACAATTTTCAATGAGATTTAGGTCGCCTAGTGGATCTAAAAATGATTAATCGGACAAAATAGCACGTTCAAAATGTGAGAGGTAACAAGTAATTGATAGATGACGGATCAGGTGCAATAATATGATAAGTTCAACACACAATGAACAGATATTTGTCAACATTCAATCAATTGACACGACAAGGTTTTATTCTTCTAATTTCCAAAATATCATAGTACACAAAAATACCAATTCTTAATCCAAATTGCTTATAGGCCACTTGCCAGCAAATATCAAAACATTAGGAACAAGCCACTGCTTATTTTTTTTTATAGTATATGGAAACGTCTCGTGTGGCGTCGTTATCGTCTTTTCGGGCTTGATCTAGCGCACCGGCGGCCAAGACGTGCACCAGCGACCGAGACGGCTCCAGCCTTGGCATACCAACACCACCCAACCCCGCGATGACCCCATGATTTTCTCCAATGTAGCGGTGTAGCCACACCATCCCTGCCTGCGTCGGCTTCCTCTACCCTGAAGACTCCGTCCCCATAGCGCGACGCTCCATCCCAGCAATGAGATTGCAAGGGCGCTCCTAGGGCTACACCATGGCTTGTTTTCATAGCTATCCACATCAAATTATTTTCTAGGTGGAAAAGAGAGGAGTCAAGAGGGAAGAGTCCTTAGACGGTAATCGATTAACATACAATTTGCAAACATAAACACAACTATAAAACGGCACAAGGTTGTTCACAAACATAGGTCTTAATTGTGACATACCCAATTTTTTTACCCAATTTTAGCATGAAACTATTTCATAGAAATTATTTTTAGATCCCTCGAAATCTTCCCAATTTTTCCTAAATTTTTTAAAACAAATTATTCCATAAAATAAAATCATTCTTTTAATTTTCCATAAAAATTCATTCCATAGAATATCAAATATGATTTCATATTTGAGTTCTCCTCATTTTTCTAGATTTTAAGATTTTATCCCATATTTTTCTGAACCTCCTACTAATTTCTAGAAAAATTCTTATTTTGATTCCGAATTTCTTTTACTTCTTGGGCTGTACCACCCCTCCTTTAGGCCCAGCCGACCATCTCCCCATCAGGCCCACGCGCCATTCCTCCTTCTCCCCAGGCCCAACTAGAATCCAATTCCGGATATTAGAATTACACTTTTACCCAGACTTCTGAATCCGCGCCGTTTCCGTCGGATATCGCTGATATCATATTCGGTCCGAATCCACACTACTCTATCCGGATAATTATCCGAATACTCTCCGTTTCTGTTGGATATTTAAATTCCTTACCGGTTTTTGAAATATGAATATGGTCTGAATATTATCTGCTCCGTTTTCATCACTAGACATATCTGTGCCGGGTCATGTAGGGAGCTAAAACATATAATGAGACATCATCGATGTACCGGTATATATGAACGATTTTGTTGGTGTATGCGATGTTACAAAATTATGAGAGACGATTTGGGTCACATTTTATGTATCATGAGTATTTGAAATGGTTTTTCATCGAATAGGTGTTTTGAGTGTGAATTTGTGAGGATCTTGAAGTGTGAATGAATTTTTATGTTTTTTCATTTTCTCAAATAAGAAATGTCACAACACAAAAAAGATGCGCAATGAAATTCTCTACAACTTTCGTATATAACACTTATTTTTTCGAGCAAGGGAAGATCACCAAAACGGCAAAATATTGTTGCTGTCTTGAAAACATCAGATGTTCCGATGTTGGATATCGGATTGTCCGATGTTGGCCGGATTGTCCGATGTTGGGTCCGATTTGGGGTCCTCTGTCTGCAAAATATCGGATAGTCCTATATTTTTATCGAATAGTCTGATTTTGGCCGTATTGTCCGATGTTGTGTCCAATTTGGGGTCCTCTGTCTTGAAAATATCGAATAGTCTGATGTTTATATCAGATAGTCCGATATGTTTTTAAATCAAATGTTTGGATATCATGTTAACTAATCTGCAGGGAGTTTTGGGACTAATGTGATTTGAGAGAAAATTGGGTTCGGTATGCGTGTGTTTGTCTATTGTGTGCAGGTGACTCAGAGTGGATCAACGCCGGTGATGGGACCGAGGACGTGGATGGATCCATGTTCTAGGTGGTCGAGGGTCACACGGGATTGATCGAAACTGGTCTAGACACGTGGACGAGGATGGTTGGGTGTCAAGGTTCCCAATGTGCGCGAGCAGAAGCGGTCCAAGGAGAGTTGGACACGTCGGGCTCGGCGGCCGAGTAAGGTGGTGTTGAGAAACCATGGGCAGTACAAGAAGGTTCCAGTGTGACCCGTGGTTTTGGAAAGCTTAGACACTAAGCTAGGCTAAACCGGGTTACCAGGTCATGTGGAAGGCACCACTTCGTGAAGCGTGTAGTTGAATAGGTAGTCACTTAAGCTAATGGGTTTCGGGTGAGCCCATGTGGAAAAAACCCTAAGTGGGTGGCTGGGAGAGCCTCCCTAAAAAGGGACTCAGTTGTTTAGTGGGAGGTTTTGAGACTTTCAGAGTAAGTGGCTTCGAAATAGGGTTAGGCTACCACATATTCAAGTTAAGCATTCCTCCGTAAGATTTCACTGTAAACATCTAGCATCAATCAAGTTGATATTTGTAAATTCGTGCTTCTTGCCTCCGTTGCACGTTCTTTCTCGTTCTAATTGATTTTGAATTGATTTTCGTTGGTTCCCTTTTGGTGTTTGCTAGGGGTTGGGGATGGTTGAATTTTGACATATATTTGCATCTAAACTCACCAATAACCATCTCCCTTGAGCAACCCTAATGGATAGGGTGGATTTGAAAGTTTTGTTGTTCTTGCCTATCCTTGACCTTGCGCACTTAAATTAGGCAAAGGTTGAATTTTTGGTAATATTTTTTCAGATCCCTCCAGTAGTGGATAGTACACTCTTCTAGGAATCTATGGTTCAAATTTGAGATGAATCCCATGGGTAGATTTTGAACTAGGTCGATTTTCGTGCCCGAGTAGTGTTGTGCTGAAACTACTGAATATTGGATAGTCCGATATGATATCGGATAGTCCGATATGAAATAGGTTGGAAATGGCTAAAATTCAATTTGGCTCCTATTCACCCCCTTATAGTCACCGTTCTCGATCCTTCACAATCATTATTGGAGGACTAATAAAGACCATGTGTTGCTTGACATTATATATTTCCTTTAGGCTATCTCCAACAGGAACCCCTAAAGTTGATCCCCTATAGCCTCATATACAGGTTCCCTTAAAAAAAATCTCTCCCCATATTTCTCCTATCTCCAACAGCGTTCCCTATATGGAGAATTGTATGGGGGGAGAGAGAAACCCTATATATAAGGGAATGATGAGAAAAACTCTATTTTAGGGAACGGAATAGAGAATGCTGTTGGAGCACATAGGGGAATAATCCGTCCCCTATTTTAGGGTAGAGGGTGCTTTAGGGGAGCCTGTTGGAGACAGCCTAAAACCCTGTTTTGTCGTTGTTTCTCTATCTGTGTATATCTCAGGATATAGGCGTCGAAAACAATTCCAATATTTTTAAAAAATAGTAGTCGTATCCAATGGAAACAACTCTGGTTCACAGTTCTAAATATTGCCAGGGGACAAAGATGTATCCCTGATGAAACAAAAATATATGAACAGAAACAGGTTCTCAGGACTCGAGTGGGCGAACAAAATTCTATGCACTGCAGAATGTGTTGCATCATCACCTCACTGCTTACTGAACATAGCTTCAATCATATGTTCCAAGCCAGAAATTGTAGATCTCAGCATATTTTGCTGTCCAACAATTTCATGACTGATGCCTCTGCATGCTCTAATTGGGTGTTTGACTCTTTTATTCCTGTCAAAAAGGCTAGCCTTAATCTAAATCCTGATTTTAATATATGAACTATTATACACTTCGCCACCAGATAGATACAATAGTTATCATACTTATTTGGGGGAATGGAACGAACTAGATGATGTCAATGCTTGATGGGAAGCTTTGTGAAGATCATATAGTATTTTTTATGAGAAATGGAAGTCCACGATGACAGGGTTGACTTTCTTTGCAAACAAATTGATAGCAGCGTGCGAGCTTTCGGGCTCTAATTTGATAAGCCCGGTCTTATCTTCAGTCTGTCATCACAATTAGCAAGTGCTCGTTAATTATGTCTGTTCACAACATGATCCTGATTGAACAACTACCACGGAACTGGGAGCACACATGGTTTGCTGTAGGTACTTGGTTGCATGTTCTAGCTACACCTAACCTCGCCCTAGCTTCAAAAACATTATACCAACAACTTTGTTTTAATATACCAGGCCCTAATAATATTTAGCAGCAGGTTGATTCTCAACACATGCTCCCTGAGAGGCTCCACCCAATGGTTTTAATACATGACACAATTTTAAATTCTTTAACTTATTCACTGATAGTATGCAAAGTATGTGTGCAAGCAATCGTTAGTGTAAAACATTACATCCATTATTATTTTCTATTATTACGTTTATTGTATCTTGAAACTACTCCCTCCATTCTGAAATAGTAGTCATTCTAGATTTATTCTAAGTTAAACTTTTAAAACTTTATCCATAAAAAATTTTAAAACAATTTAGAATGAGCACATAACAATCATATAAATTCATCTAAAAAAACTTCTTTTCAATTATAATTAGTTGTATCTTCTTTTCAATTATAATTAGTTGTATTTTATGAAGAAATTGTAACAGTTTTTAGTGGTCAAAGTTATAACAGTTTTTTAGTAGTATTTTGCTTTAAATGTATGTTGGCATGGCGCCATAGCAGCCTTCTACGACCTTGCTCCCCTCCACCCGGCAAGTCCTCACGCCACAGCGACTTCGGGAAGGCCGCAGCTGGCTATGGGGGCATATTTAATTCCACTGTACCATATGAACCGTGATGATTGCAAAAAGATTGTAAAAAATATAGCATTAAATATGATTTGAGGGTCAGTTTGCTCGACGACCATGGACAACAATTAAACTAGACGGTCTGAAGCCCTACTGCTCTTTTTTTTGTTATTTTAACATTATCAATGGTTCTAAACTATTGATTTATGTTGTTCCCCACATTCACCCTCCAGCAACCACTCCCATCTCTCCCCTTGGCCCCCCTCCCTCTCCCTCTCTAGTGAGCTCGTTAACAAGGAGAGGGAAGGAACCACACTCCTTCACCACCTCTTTTTGTTCCCCTGTATCATTCTCTAATTCCCGAAACACAATACCTTAGATCCAAATGTAGATCTAGATCCGACTAATTCTCGCGACTCTAGTGTCCTTCCTATCACTAAAAGGAGAAGGACAGTAGGTCGGTCGTCGTTGGAAACCTCCTCATGGGAGTCTATGCTTGATTAGTTCTTCCTCTTGGCGTGTTTTGTCCATAGAGGTGTGTTGTATCTCTACGCCTATGATCCATGTTGCTCCGGTAGATGTACCTTGTGGGCGCATCATCATCTAGGCCATGGTTGCTAGATCTAATGTGAGTGTAGTTCATTGTGAGCATAGACAAACAAATTTAGATTGGCTTCAATTGCAAATGGATGGAAACTTATAATGGTGAGCGTTGCAATGACATTGAGTGGTAAAAGATGTTGAACTGACAATCCCGAGAGTCAAGGATTGAGATGTCGCATACAGGGATTGAAGCGCCAATTCCGATAGTGAAGGATCGAAACTCGAAGGTGCTAGCCAATCACAATCACAAATTCAAGAGCCAAATCAAACTAAAAGGCAAAACGAGGACAATCAAAGTGCGAAGAAGGGATGTGTCCATGTTTGTTTGTGAAGTTCGGAAACTTGAGGAGATCCTATGTCTCTGTCGAGGTAGCCTTGATCACACTTGAGTCTAGGTCTCTTTCAACCTTTTCCCTGGTCGAGGTCGCACCAAGACCCCTTGACTTCACTCCTTGATTCTTTCCCTTCCGGAGGTGGAATCAACCTTCACAAACTTCCTTAACACGCCACGCAAAGCTTCGATGTCTCGAGATGATGCATAGCTGTATAGGAGTTCTCAACCTCCAAAGTAACAAATCTGGTGAAAACAAACTTGGAGATGAATCGAGTGCTCGAAGGATGATGCCAGCTCATGGGGCACTCGATCTCACTTCTCAAACCCTACATAAAGCTTAGACCAGGAGGATTTGGGTTGCGGAGAATATTCGGTGCTCTTGTGGTTGTTACAGGTGAGTATTGATTACAACAAAGTGTTAACCCTAGTTGTGTTGGTAGGGAGGGGTATAAATAGGTGAGGAGTTGAAGTTGCCGCTGTAGCAGCTTTCTACGTTCATCGGAAACTCCGGTCCAAAGACCAAACTTTTCGAGATAAAACACACCCTACAAAAAGAGAGCACGGAATCTCAATTTTTTGGACATTCTGATCTCCCAGGTACTAGATACTCCGATTCAATCAACGAATACTCGGTGAAAATAAAATAAAATCAGCATAGCAAACAAAGAACCTCTAATCTTAAAATTTTGTACATTTCAATCGCATAGACACCAAATACTCCAGTACTTGGACCGGATACTCTAATGAATATTTGGAAAATCAGACAGAGAGGCCCATGTCTTGAAATCCCAGATAATTCGATATGCCTCATACCGAAGACTCCTGTACTTGACACCGAATAGTGCAACCCTTGAAAGTGCAAAATTAAGTTTTTTGATATTGGAATGTGATTAGTTTCTCTCTTCTAAGCATGTTTATCTCTTCTAAGCATGTTTATCCTTACAACTAAAATAAAAAACTATAAAATACAAGTCTAGAGATAACCGAGCTTCTTATCTTTTCTTCTTTAAAGCGATTGATGATGCTTTCACATCCATAACAGTGGCACTCAAACCTTCTTATTTGCTCAATCAAAATCGTTAGTCCATTGATTGTTTTTTCATGATTCACCAAAATCAACTTACGGTCCTATTTGTACTTTCAATCTCCTTTTTTTTGGTGATTGATGACAACCCGAGAATGCTTATTAAATTTGTACTAGAGAACATATAGGGTGAATGTAACATCCCAAATTTTAAAAACAATTTGGCACGTTAATAATTTCTCAAATTGCAAGATTCAAAAATTTAATATGGATAGCATCATGGCATCATCATCGCATGCATCGTCCTTGGGAATAAAATTGGTATACTAAAATTCCAAAGTAAAAACCTTTTTGGCAAAATGTAGTATTTTATTTAATATATATTTCCTTAAAGCAAAATTCTAAGGTTAATTATAAGAAGTTTTGGTGGATTCCATTCTAGTGGGCTTTCCCCGGCCCATTCCCTTTTTCCCTCTCTTCTCCTCCCATTCCCTTCTGTTTTCCCCGCCTGGGCCGATCGGCGCAGTCCCGGCCCACTTCTTCTTCTTCCCTTCCTTTCCCTGGCCTTTTTTCCCTTCTATTTGGGCCACCGGTGCCGCACCGGTCCACTCCATCGCAGCCCACCTCCCGTGTGCCAAGCGTCGGAGCCCTCGCTGACAGGTAGGTCCCCTTCGTCGGCCTCCTCCTTTCCTTCTTTCTTCCTCGGTTCTCTTTTTCCCCTGTTCGTCGGTCTCCTCTGTTTCTCTCTTCCCTCCTCCCCGCTGCTTTCCTTTTCCCGCATGCGAACCACCCCTTCTATCGCAATCCTAGTGCTGCTCCTATTCCTCGCTGACCTTCTCTCTCAGCGTCGCCCGCCTCGTCGCCGGCCAAATCCGAAGTGAAGCCATTCTTTATTTTCCCTGCCACGCCGTCGGCTGAGGACATGCCGGAGAAGCCAAACCACCCCGCGCCAAGCATTTACTCCCCATGGTTCACCGCGTGCCTCCTTATAGGAGCACTGCTCCGCATTTTTCCCCTACCCTAGCGCCGCCGCAGCCTCTTACCTCTCGGTCCGGTGAGCCCTGCATTGCTGGCATTATGGTTTTCTCCCCGCTCCCTCCGCAATTCTGGTCATCCCCTCCTTTGATTGGGTTGCGGGTCGTTGGAGCGGAGTCCGGTTGCCAAGCGAAGCCGCCGGTCCAGTCGGAACCACGCTCGCCGGAGCTCATAGGCCAGCCACCGTGGTCAAACCAGCTCGCTACCTCCCCAGTTCTGGCGAGTTCGCAGGTGGGTCCCACTGCCTTCCTTGCCGCTTCTGGCCTGGTGGATCAAGCTATGATCGACTGATCTCTTGCCGGTGCCTCAGCGACCGCGAATCGCTGCTGTTGCGGGTCACCGTGTCGTTCACTCCGTTCACTCCTAGGGGCGCCAGAACCACCGTTGTGGCCGCCTCGCTTATCCTCCGCTCCTCGCGCGTCCAATTGATCTCCGGTGGCCAGAATCGTCGCTGAAAGAGGATCCTAAGGCCTAGAGGGGGGGTGAATAGGCAATTTTAGAACTTTTTCAAGTATTCTTGAATTAGCATCATATTAAAAATTACCCAATCCTAGTTGCAATTATCGAGTAAGCGGAAGCGATAAACTAAACACAAGCAACTAAGACATGGCATTCAAATTCATCACAAGCAATGCAATAAGAGTAAGTGCGGGAATATAAATGAGAGGAGGACACGGTGTTTGTTTGATCAAGTTCGAGCCGCAACTCCTACTCTCCGCTGAGGCTACCTTGCGCTGAAGGACCGGCTCGCTCTCGAGCCTCACGCCTCACTTACTCCCTGTAGTCGTTACGCCACTCCGTGAGGTGGACTCACACCCGTGACACCGACTCGAGAGTAGCCACACGCCAAGGCCTACTCCCAAGCCCAACGCCTCCACGAAGGATGTCGTCTTCAAAAGTAACAAGCTCAAACGTCCCGATCATGCGGATCAAGGACTTCCTTGAAGCTTCGGTATTGGGGTTTGATGGATTGTGGCTTTGGATGATCTTGTGGGAGGAGGAATGGCCCTAGAACACCTAATTGATGAGCTATGAATGTGGTAGGTGAAGTGGAGCAAGAAACCTCAAAATAGCCACCACTAGGTAGGTATTTATAGCCCCTAGAGCAAAACTAGCCGCTGTTCCCGGAAGAGACAAAATAACTAGCCGTTAGTTTCTACGGACGCCGTCCGACGGCACCGGACGCCATCCGACAGCCGCAATCGCCACGAAGAAAGGTTTATCGGACGCCGTCCGGTCCCCACCGGACGCCGTCCGACAAGGCGGTGTGCAGTGTCGCGGCTGACCGGACGCTACCACCGCGCCAGACGCCGTCCGATGGGAGAAACTCGAGTTTTGAACTTGATCGGACGCCGTCCAAGAACGACGGACGCCGTCCGGCGGTGAGCGTGCAAAGGACCGGACGGCCACCTGACGCCATCCGACCGAAAGTGCTCGGATTAAACTCGACGGACGCCGTCCGATAACGACCGGACGCCGTCCGACAGAGAATACAGTTTTGGTATTTGGCTGGTCGGACGCCGTCTGGCTTTTCCAGACGCCGTCCGACAGAGAGGAATTTTCGAGCTAAAAATTGTGGGGGAATTCAGGTGGGTTTCTCTCTCTCTTAGAAATCTCACAAAGGGATATTTGGGCATTTTTAGAAGTGGTGGACTACGGAAACCGAGTTTTCGAGAATTCGCAAAGATCCGGCATAGTCCGAGATATTCGAACCCCTTTTGAAATCCGACGAAAAACAGGAAATAAACCTAACTACTCCTAATCTATACGTGACCTCTTCTCTCGCTCGGTCACGTACTTAAAACCTTGGAGCAGCTCAGAAAATTGCCGACGCTTCAAATTAGGGTTTATAAAAAAACGCCGAGTCTCCTCTAGGGTTCCGAGAAGTCCAAAAACCCCTTAGCCCTTTATATTAATTAATTTTGTCATCAATGCCACTAATAAAAAGTAGGGCTCAACGATGCTCACAATCTCCCCCTTTGTGGCACTTGATGGCAACCCAAGAGAGAATAAAATTTTTTGAGCTGCAAAAGGGGTTAGTGCAATACAAATATGCGAGCAATTTCAATAATTAAGAAACCACAACTCGACCACAAAGATGTGCAAACAAGAGAGGCTCCCCCTAAATTCATGCATAAATTTAAAACCACAACCAACAAGGTTCAAAAGACATAAAACCAACCAGAGTAACAATCACAAATTTTTAACCGAGTATCGAGGCAACAAATAATATTACAGGTAAAGGCAAAACCTCGATCTCACTAACCACTACCTCGATCTCACTAACCACTAACACCTGCTATTCTCTCTACCTTCTCCCCCTTTGTCACCAAGTGACACAAAGGGAAAAAGCTCCTAGCCTGGTCTACTCTTCTTGGTCTTCGTCCATGTTGTCGCCTCCGTCATTTCCTTGGCCGCCGGAAGAGGAGCCCTGACCTCTCGGACGCTTGAACAAGGGCATATGAGCTGCAGAGGGTACCGACCGAGGTGAGGGAGGATCATCAAACATTTGGGTCGGTTGAGGATTTGGCAAAGAAAAGTTGAGATAACGAGCGATCTCTCCACCAGTGAAATAAATCTTACCAGGAGGATCGTATGACTGTGGTGGAGGCACAAAGGAAGGAGCAGGACCAGAAGGAGGGTATACCCAAGGATGAACCGGTGGAGGGTAGGCAGGTGGGCGAGGAAAACTCTGATTCTACTGGTAAGCCTGATAGCTGTCATGAGCATGTGAGTACCATGAGTAAGGATTGGCCCCTTCTGGAACGGGCATAAACATTGCACCCATGTACTGTACCGCTGACTTGAACTCTGCAAAATACTTTAAATGTTTCTGGACCTGAGAAAAATATAGATTGGCATGTCATCCATGTAGCATTCACTTTATGGTTAAATAAATAGCTTAAGGGTTGCATCATTTCATGTGGTCATATTTAGTTTTACTACATTTTTCTTAAATGCAAATGCATCAAAATAATTTACTGATGGTTGCTGTATTGCCATGCTTGTGTGTGCGCGTTTAGGAGGCCAAGGCCCCGAAGACCCGATCGACGACGCTCCCTTTGCCTTCCCTGGTTCCGATCAAGGCAAGTCCTCTTTTGATCATATTGTGGAGCCATTTTCGTTTATTTAGAAAATGTTTATTAGACCTGAAAATATGCATGCTAATTTAAAATGATAACGACGTAGTTGACAGACCTAGTTATCATGATCGAATAAAAAAGGTAAGAAATAATGTTAGGATTAACACCTAAGGCTAAAATAGCTTTGCTTATATTTAATATTCCGTTGTGGTAGGATTAAATGCTTAAAATTCTTTTATGCGAAATGATTCTATCATTTGTGTGAAATGAGCCTTTGTTGAGAAATGTTTGGAGAAAAGTGGTTTAAAGGTAGTGCGTCGAGGGCGATGCTTAATAAGAAATGTTTTCCTCTTTCCCCAAAATCTTCTGACTAGGGAGAGACTTTCACCGGTTGGTGCGGTATGGCACCGTCTTGTGAAAAATCTGGGCTAAAATATAGTCTCTCCTCTAGTCTAAGGACTGCTCGTCCTATGATCCTACAAACTGAGCCATAACAGTACGACCTCGAGCCCCGTTGTGGGACGGGCCTGTTCGTTAGTCCTTGAGTCTAGCGATCTTGTGGCAAACTTTTGGGCGCGTAATCTCTCGAGGGTAAAGCGTACCCACTCTGCATAGTTAAAACTATCATGATAGCCGTGCTCGCAGTTACGAGCGAGCGAAGGGACTGTTCATATGGTAGAATTCATTTTAAAAATCATTTTGGGAAAAGTATTTAAAAGGAAAGGTTTGTGTTGTAAAGTTGTCGAGAAAGTTTTCGTTTGAGCTAGGTGCCACCGGCTACATCCTGGATTGGGGGTCGGCCTACCAGGAATTGTTCGCCGAATGGACCTAGCCGTTTTAAGAAAAGAAATGAAAAAGGGTTTTATCTCGCTATGGCACTGTGGCCAAGTGGCGAGAGTAATTTGAGAAGAGCCCTAAAGAAAATTTTATGGTTTAACATTTCCAAAATGCTTTGTCAAAACTAGATCAATAAATGCTTTTCCGCTAAATATCCTAAGCTCTCCTTGTACTAAGCCTCATTTGCATCCTCGCCGACTTGCGAGTACAAATTTGTACTCACCCTCGTTTCCCCCTTTTCCCCTAAAAAATTTCAACAGCTGGTCCGTCCGACTTCGGCCCGCCGTTCGAGGATGAGGACCCTGACTACGATGAAGAACCGTTCTCCAATGATGGCTATGAAGAGTAGGGTTGCGTGTTCCTACAACCTTCGTGCCTGTGGAATAAATAAATTGGTAGATGTTGTATTAGGCCTGTATCGTTGTGTACTCTGTATTGCGGCCTGCAAGCCGTTGCTTGTGTAATGTATTGGATTAAGTTCCCCTCTATGTAATAATCAGAACGTTGGTAATGTACAGTTTCTGTTTAACTGTGTGTACTAGCCATGATCCTTGGGACTAGTACGTCTGTACGCAGGTGGAATCCGATCTCGTAAATCAGGTGCCGATAGTGAACTCCTGAAAGGAGTGTTTGGTTGCCTTCTCAGTTGAGTCAGGCTATATACGCTAAGCCAGGCTGAGGTGACGCAAATGAATGTTGTTTGGTTTAGTTGTGTGAGATTGTATAGGCTGCAGTGTTCGCCTAGTCGGTCGCCTAGGCCGATTAGGCGGCGATTAGTCGCTAGTCTGCAACTTTCCACCTCGTTTAGGCCCTAGTCGGTGAGTTAGGTGGAAATCCCGATTAGGCGGTCCTAGGCGGTCTTAGGCGGCCTAGGCGGGTGGGCCGTGACGGGTTTAGGCGGGCTTGGGGCGGCCTAGTCGGCGCCTAGTGACCGACTAGCTAGGGGATGGCCAGGCAGGTAAATCGAGTGAACCAGCCCACCCATGGCCCAAATATGTGAAGAGGCATTACACACTAGGGTTTTTCTGTCTCCAATCTCCAAATCGTACACACTAGAGTAATGACTATGTGTCAATGCCTTTATGAGACCGATCCTCTCAATTTTCATGCTTAATATGTCTATATATGTATTTTGTGTATTTAATTTAAGGGATAAGTCATATATTTGGAGTTGTAAAATGATGTATATGATAAGTTGGATAATAATATTTTTTATATTTTTGGGAAAAATAAAAAAACGACTAGGCCGCCTAGTCTCCGTCTAGTTCGCCTAGTCTCTAGTCTGTAGGTATCCATCTAGCACTTGACTAGCGTTTAGGCTAACATTGATAGACTGCGTAGAGATTTTGTTTGGTTGACTACCATAAAGAGAGAATGAGATTGACAAATTCAAAAGAGAATTGTAATATATTAAAAGATAAATTCTAGAAAATAAACAATTCAAAAAAGTCTTGTAAATAAATTAATTCAAAAATGAAATTTTTAAACTTTTGAAATTTACATGGCAAGTGTGGTCTAGTTTTGTTCAAAAAATATATGGACTGCATGAGATAGTGCAAAAACACTGTTGGAGTCAGGTTGGGAGGAACGTTGGAAACGACCGTATGCGTGCATGCAGGCTGCTAACGATGATGTCAGCACATCAATACTCATTTTCCAATTAGTTTTTTGATATATCTTTTGATTAGTATCTCCGATCACTGAACAGATTTTATGAATACGGGCAACCAAACACCGGTCAGTTTCATATGGGCCAGGCTGGGCAAATTCACCGAACCAAATAGCCCCTAAATGTGTGCATTTGGACATATTTGATTGAAGATCATGTGCACATATTTTAAAAAATGGAAGAGCTCCCCCTATATCATACCAATCGAGGAATAGCAAGTAGGCAAATCTCAAGTAAATATGCATATGACATGGCATGGTGCACACAAAGCATATATGTTAAGAAATTTAACTAAATAAGCAGCTAACCAACCATGCCAAGTCATTACAGACCAAGTTCTCCATGTTTACCAACCAACAGAAATAACAAGTAAGCAAGTTCAACAACTAACTTTCAGGACCACCAGCAAAGTTTGCCACCAAAAGAACCCAAAGGCCAACATATACATACATACATACATACATACATACATACATACATACATACATACATATATATATATATATATAGAGAGAGAGAGAGAGAGAGATTTGCTACCGTGAACTCCAGTTCACAGAGCCTCCGTGAACTTCGACGGGTTTTCGAAATCCGAGGACTTTAGTGATCGATCCAAACCATTGATCCTATTCGTCATGTCAAAAGGTAGGCACCAACCAAGTTTCGTATTTTTTCAAATTTTTTTGCTATTTGTTTTCTAATTTTGAAAATCAGCCTTCTAAATAGTCGTGGAGCGTCCAAAAAAGCTGATTTTCAAAATTAGAAAACAAATAGCAAACAAAATCAAAAAAATATGAAACTTGGTTGGTGGCTACCTTTTGACATGACGAACAAGATCAACAGTTTGGATCGATCACTAAAGTTCTTGGATTTCAAAAACCCGTCGAAGTTCACGGAGGGATCCGCGCAATCGAGTTCACGCTAGCAAATCTCTAATAGATATATATATATATGTATATATATATATATATATATATATATATATATATAGAGAGAGAGAGAGAGAGGAAGGCTAGCGTACTCTCAGGAGTACGGATCTCTCCGTACTCCCGACGAGTTTTTAAAATCCAAGATGTCTAACAACCGATCCGAACCGTTGATCTTATTCATTTCACTGAAACGTAGCCAGTGACTAAGTTTCATATTTGTTTGAATTTGTTTGCTATTTGTTTTCTATTTTTGAAAATCAGCTTTTTTTGAACGCACCACAACTAATTGGAAGGTCAATTTTTGAAAATAGGAAATAAATAGCAAACACATTCAAACAAATATGAAACTTGGTCACTGGCTACGTTTCAGTGAGACGAACAAGATCTACGGTTTGGATCGGTTGTTAGGCGTCTCGGATATCAAAAACTCATCGGGAGTAGGAGAGATCCGTACTCTTGAGAGTACACTAGCTTTCCTCTATATATATACACCGTGGTGTAGCTATACCGCCGAAAATAGCTATAAAATACACCACATGTAACTATAATTCTTACTATAATTAACCATTGATCGTTACCTTTGTTTGTGTTTTCCTATATAGTAAAAATACTTGGGACTCCATGGAGTCTGTGCTCTGTACCATGTTTAGAAACAATTAATTACGTAGTTATTGTATGGGCGCGACTACGGACCGAACGTCCGTTCATCCTTCGCGAGATCGGACGCCCCTGGCCCAACTCCGGCCCAAAAAATCCTGCGCCATCGTCCAGCCAGTGCGCGGAACAAAAAATCTCTCGCATTGTTCCAGGGGTCCGAGTGTTGTTCCAGTGGAGCCAATCCATATAAACCCGCGTTCTCTCTCCCATGCTGCATGCGATGACATCATCGCTGACGTCAGCGAAGATTCCTTTTTTCATTTTTCTTTAAACGATCATAACTTTTGACGGGGAGTTCCAATCCACAAACCGTTTTCACCAACGTGTTCCTCGCATTTTTTTCGAACAAAACAAGACCCATGTTGCTATATAAATTTTTACTGAAATAATTTGTCTATACTAATGGAACAATTAATTTAGTCTATTGGAACAATACGTCTAATACGATGGAATAACTTGGTATTTGGCCTGCTGGAACAATAGGCTAAGCCCAATTGGAACAATGCATTTGGTCTGATGAAACAACTTGCATACCTATTGGAACAATGTATTTGGTCTGCTGGAATAGTAAAAAGAAATGCCTACTAGAACAAGAAGATTTGCCTACTGAAACAATAATTTTTGCCTACTGGAACAACAAGGTTTGCCTACTGAAACAAATAAAAGTTGACTACTAGAACAATAAGGTTTGTGCTATAAGAATAGTTGAAATTTGCCTACTGGAACAATAACTTTTGTCTTGTGGAACAATAAATTTGCCTTCTGAAACAATAACGTTTGCCTTCTGGAACAAATAAAGGTTTTGACTACCGAAACAATAAAGTTTGCCTACTGAAACAATAAAGTTTGCCTACTGGAACAATAAAGTTTGTCCTACTGGAATAGTTGAGCTTTGCCTACTGGAACAATAACTTTTTGCCTTCTGGAACAATAACTTTTGCCTTCTGAAACAAATAAGGTTTTGCCTACTGGAACAATAAAGTTTGCCTATTGGAACAATAAAGTTTGTCTGTTGGAACAATGAGTCTAGCCTCCCGGAACAATCTATCTTGCCTGCTGGAACAATAAGTCTAGCCTTTTCAAACAATCAATCTTGCCTGCTGGAACAACTTTTATACCTGTTGAAACAATGTATTTGGTCTGCTGCATGGAACAATCGGCTAACCCAATTGAAACAATATGTCTAGTTTTATGAACCACAGCTTGTATACCTACCGAACACAATCTATCTTGCTTGCTAGAACAATAAGTCTAGCCTTCCGGAACAATCTATATTGCATGATGGAACAATTGTACCAATAAAAGATAAAAATAGAAAAAATAGAAAAAATAGAAAAGTATTTAAAATGAGTTCAAACAGAATTTAGATGAATTATAAAATTTGTACTATGCGATTTGGACTCCAAATAAAAAGATACAAAAAAGAGAAATAAAAAAAGAACAAAAAATGAAACATACAACTAGCTAATAGGCATGCAGGAGCGTCCTTGTACGTGCAAAGCTAGCACGCGGGCCTGGGCCGGAGTGTCCGACCGTACGGACGTTCAATTCTAAGCATTTTCGTTATTGTATTTACACATTTGTATGGCAAATGGTAGTGTTGTTGTGCATGTAACTACTTGATGTGCACGGATCTTGGATGAATCCAACGACATCAAGACGTGGAGGACTGACTCCATGTAGTCCAATCCGTTTTCACATGTATATATATAGTAAAAATAACTGGGACTCCCTGAGGCCTGGGCTCCCCACGTTTGCACCCTCTGATTTGCATCAATCAACATTTAATAACATTTAGTAGCACCTTCATTTGAATGAACCATACCAATGAGATGGCTAGCTACATATTCAAATTCAAATTGTGTCATTAATACCTTACTTTCCCATATCAATTAGTCTTTGAATTGTCAAATCTTGATGCAATCCAATGATGATGAGGTGGGGAGCGAATTATAGCTCTGAGTCCTCATAGTCGTCTTCATCATTGTTGTTGACAACCAATAGAGCTCCAAAAATTCACCACCAAAATGAAAGGAATTCACTAGTGAGGTCGAGTGTGCTTTGCGTCACCTTGGGAGGAAAAGGGTTGAAAGAGGCCCCGATTCAAATACAACTGAGCTACCTGAACGGAGATGTAGAATCCCCTCAAGAATACAAACTTTGGAAAAACAAATCTTTGTGTATTAGTTTTATCTTCCTTCATGCTAAATTTCATCTATATCTTTTCAATTTAAATTTGCATTAATTCTCTTTGCTCTAGATCTATTTTGATGTCAGTCAGTTGGAGGTGCTATCCTAAATGAGTGCTTATCATTAGTTTAAATTATATCTCTGTTTTTACTATCGGAGAATCCGGTACTTAACCAGACAGTCTAGTATAATGGATCAGAGTCTCCGATATCTATTGTTTTTAGTTTTGAATTATATAGAAATTTCAGTGATTCGCGTGGTGTATTCAACCCCCTCTAGACATATCATGATCTTTCAGCTTCCCCGTGAACGACGTCAACAGCCGCTGGTGCAACTCGAACAATGATTTTGTGGGGAAAGGTGTCGCTCCCTAAGTGGAGAGCTTTGCGTCCTTAGGAGGAACAACCCAATGAGGAGGCATACTCTAGAATGGAACAAGAGCTCGTATGGAAATTTTTTGTTATTTTGAATGAACTTGTGACTTGCGTTACAATGGGCTACATGGCCTTTGTTATATACGTCTTAATGTTGTCTTCATACTAGCCCTACAAGTACAAGTTCATACTAGCCCTACAAGTACAAGGAATCTTGAGGGTGAGGAGGTACTTTATGAGGAAATATGTATTTTTCTATTTTATAGATGTATCATTACGTTCAGTCTAATACAAAATCACCTAAAAATAAAATAAGATTAGTTGATTTTGATTTAATTGTACTATAACTATACTAAAGTTGCAAATTATTAACAAGTGCAATTTTAGCATTACCAGTGTCTAATTTTAGATTGACCAAAACAGAAATGATGACTTAAAACATAGCAAGAGAAAAATATGTGAGTATGATATTTATGAAATCTAAATAGCAATGAAGACTAGAAAATTAACGAATAAAATAGATAATTAATTACTAAAACTGTACATTCATAAGCAGTGTATTTTTGTTGTTACTAAAATGTAACTTTAAAGTGATAGGAAAATTTTAGACTCGAGAGAATTAACAAATTTGGTATCGTTAACCTGCACCCACTTTAAACAATTTAGGAACAGATCAATATTAATGGATGCCTTGATTGCCTTCCAATCCTTAATTTAATACAATCTCAGTTTATTTGGCATGCACACCAAACCATCTATCCTACATTGCACAACGATTAACAAAATTTATCTTTCTTTGCTGCATGCAAGTAATTTATTTAGAAAGGGATGCGTATATGCATGTGGGTGCTATATATGTTAGATTATCGTTGAAGATGTGACTGCATGTGAGCAACCGCGCACAATGTCATCATCAATGGGTATCATCTATAGCCCATAAATTCTCCTTGCTGCTAACCATCTGTCCTTCTGTCAAACACACAAAAATCTTAATCGCGTTCTACTCCATAGCGATGGCGCCTGCTTCTTTGTCTCCGGAAACCCATGGCCTCCCTCATATTGCGATCTTCCCATTCATGGCGAAAGGCCACACCATCCCCCTCATCCAGCTCGCCCATCACCTCCGTCGCCGCAACCTCGCCACCGTCACCTTCTTCACCACCCCTGGCAACGCCGGCTTCGTCCGTGAAGGTCTGTCCGGTGCCGACGCGGCCGTCATCGAGCTCTCCTTCCCGATCGGCGTGCCAGGCATCCCGCCGGGTGTCGAAAGCGCCGAGGGCCTCACCTCCATGGCCTCCTTCGTCGTCTTCCCCGAGGCCGTGTCCCTCCTCCGGCCACAGTTCGAGGAGTCCCTCGCCTCCATGCAGCCCCCGGCCAGCCTCCTCGTCGCCGACGCGTTCCTGTACTGGACGGACGCGCCGGCGGCGAGGCTCGGCGTTCCGAAGGTGTCCTTCTTTGGCATCTCGGCGTTCGCGCAGGTTATGCGGGAGCTACGCATCCGCCATGACCGGTGCGCCGCCGTGCTGAAGGGCGGCGACGTCGACGGCGACGGCAACCCCGCGACGTTCACCGTGCCGGAGTTCCCGCACATCAAGCTCACGTTCGAGGACTTCATGGCGCCGTTCGGCGACCCGTCGTCGGTAGCGCCGATGATGGAGCTGGACGGCAAGCTGGGGAAGTCCATCGAGGAGAGCCATGGCCTCATCATCAACACCTTCCACGGCCTCGAGACTCCATACATCGACTTCTGGAACGGCCACGTCGGGCCGAGGGCCTGGCCCGTCGGCCCGCTCTGCCTCGCGCGGCCGTCGTCTTCGTCGTCCTCCTCCGGCAACGGCGCCGCCCGGCCACCATGGATGGAGTGGCTCGACGGCAAGGCGGCCGCCGGCGGCTCCGTGCTGTACATCGCGCTCGGGACGCTGGCGGCTATCCCGGAGGCACAGCTCCGGCAAGTCGCCGACGGGCTTGAGCGCGCCGGGGTGGACTTCGTTTGGGCGGTGAGGCCGGAGAGCATCGACCTTGGGGTAGGGTTCGAGGAGCGCATCAACGGCAGGGGCTTGCTGGTCAGGGAATGGGTCGACCAGCTCGAGATCCTGCAGCATGAGAGCGTGCGAGGGTTCCTGAGCCACTGCGGGTGGAACTCCGTGCTGGAGAGCGTCACCGCCGGCGTGCCGCTGGCAGTCTGGCCCATGAACGCCGACCAACCTTTCAATGCCAGGTTCTTGGTAGAGGAGCTGGAGATCGCCGTTCGAGTCTGGACGAGCGACGGGACGATGCGGGGCTTGGTCACCAGCGAGGAGGTGTCTAAGGTGGTGACGGAGCTGATGGCCGGCGAGGCCGGCGCGGCGGCTGCGAAGAGGGTGGTGGAGCTGTCAGCGCTGGCCAAGGAGGCCGTGGCCGACGGAGGGCCGTCGTGGAAGGCGGTGGAGGAGATGATCGGCGAGCTGTGTACAGCGAGAACTCGTGGCAACGTAAAGCCGAGCCAGTAGGTGATGTTAGATGTCCGTCTTGATCTTTTTTGAAATAATGCGGTCAATTTGGAGCTATCACAGTATTTCTGCGTCTTGTCGTTGGTTAATGTCTGCAAATATTTCTAAACACCGATGTTGCATACCGGAAAAGAGAATGGCCAAACGCACTTTGGAACTCATGGTTCAGAGTCCCCGTTAGCTATGCCAGCTGGTCGATTTGATCCTGCAATCGACGAAAAAAAGGAATAATCAGGTTTAAATAACTGATTAGATCTATAGAAAGTTGAACATGATATATGATCTAAACCGATAGATTTAAAGGACAAATCTACTATCAAACCTATAAAATTAACAAGCCAACAGAGCAAAGGTAAACAATCTATCACTAAGCCAATGATGTCAGCAAAACAAAAGAGATTAAGAAGCGTAAACATATTACAAACTAGCAAATATAATTAACTATAAAATAAAATGAAGAATAAACAATCTATCAGTCAATCCTAACACGAAAAGCCGATAGGAAGATGATCAAACTGAATCAAGATAAACACTTACCAGGGGTGTACTGACATGATCAAAAGGCGATGTGTAGCAAGTCAATCGAAATATAGAATACATAAAAAATACTCTATATATACTAAACATGTTGCGATGAAAGTAGACGATACTACAAGAAAAGGTAGATTTGTATTGGTTGATATCGATTTGATTCTCTACACGACCATATGCTGACTATTTATACGGAGAATATCACATTTTTCGGTTTTAGTGTTCGACCCAAACTCATAATCTTTCTATACCTCAAATCCGGTCAAAATTCATCATCTTTTGTTATCCAAGTCGATCTCTTGGTGTCTGCCATGTATATATTCTATCCGACTCAAAACTTCCTTATTAGCCGATTCGTCCTATATTCATTTCTTTTCACTTACAATCAAGCCAATTAATTCTGGAAACATTCCAGACCCATAGGCTATTGCCCAGATTCTGGTGTTAACAGCTGAAAAATAATATATTGGTCCTGCAGCATCACATGAATCAAGCTTTGTTTTGGAAACTTAGAGCATGTACGTACGTGAATTGCAGAAATGCATTTCTATCCTTTTTATATACAAATGCATGCTGCCTTAAAGTTTGTTGCTGCATCGAGATTCATGCTGTTATTTTTTTCTTTTTGTGCTACGTATCTTAAAATCATATGCCCCATATATAGGCACGGTAAGAAAAACGCTGCGACAAGTTTATCGAACACATGAGATATCATGCAAGCAACATTCTGTTTCTCGATCGGCATTTTTAATGAAAATTTTGTAGCCGAAGTATAAATTTAAAAACATATATAGTTTAGGATTACTGAATTTTCAGTAACACCGAATTAGCCAAATTTTGTTTAACACACACTAATTTTCATTCAATACGGTATTCAAACAAATCATTCACTAAACATGTGCTTGGTGGCCTGATGGATTCTTTGGACAAAACGCTACACAACTAGACGATGCCATTAGTTCCATTCGGATTTAGAGCAACAATTAATAATATTGAGCTGATGGTTGGCTGTAGATTCGTTGAAGGCACCAGGCACCTGCGGAAATTCTATCTTAGAGATCTCAGTAAACGTGCACGATCAACATATATCGATTACTGAGGTTATCAATCATCATCGTTATCATCATCATCATATACCCCAATGTTTCAAAACGACTCCAAAAAGCTAGGTGAGGGGTCACTTATTTACCCATGAGATTAAAAATCCAGAGCATATTGTTTCTGTTTGACCTTTACTTTAGTTAGAGCTCTCTATAACTTTAAACACATGTATACATGGTTTGATATGACATTTTGTTTAAACCTATAATAATTTAGTCAAAGAATAATAAATCAATTTTGTATGCATATAACTGAAATACTAGTATTCTAGATCTACGCGCGTCAAGTCACGGATTCTCTTGGAAAAGTTGAACAACATTTTTTTTTTGTAATAATGGTGCAAGTCTACCGTAAACGATTGAAGCCAAGATAAACTAAACTAGATGCAATAATACATTTGGAAGGAGCACTCCTATAGTCCACCATAACAACATGCAGGCTTACTTTATTGACACTTGTACTGACTCACTGAAAGCTGACAAATCTAATGCTACTAGTTAATCACGTAGGGAAAGAAAAACAGGCCAAGCTTACTCAACAACTTATTATTCTCTCTCAAAAACAACTACTTAAATTAGTCTGGATTTGGAAGGCCGCCTAGTGGCCAGTCAACCCATGGTGACACTTCGATGCCAACGTACGTGGCAATGTTCACAGCAATATTGTTTTGGTGGTGCAAATTGTCAAGTTGCTACTAATTAATAAACTGGAGTTCTTACTGCAAGTTGAAGAACGGAGATGATAGCAATCTACCAACTTCAATTTATCATTGCATAGGATAAAAACTAACCTCGAACAGTGTGTGTGTGTATAGACCTTAAAAGACATAGTAGTAATTAACGGGGGGCACCCATGAATATACAGTGATCTTTAGATAATTAATATAACTAAATTATGTAAAAGAATTTGATACTCTCGATTATTAGAGAAAAGTTTTAATATATTCGGTCAAGCAGTTTAAATGATGACAATTAATCATGAAGGCCAGTCTCGGTCGAGTTCCACCTCCGAGCCTTTGCTCAGGTGGCTTGGCTATCCCTGATCCCATCATTTTCACCGCTTCGCACCGTCCTTCTACTTGGCTCGCCCCTTCTTGTGGGAGTCGTATGCCGTCAGGCGGCCACGCGGGCAGCACTGTTGGTAGGCTATTGGCGCATGTGGTTCATTGACAGTTTTGTTCTTCATGTCGTCACTCTGGTTCCTCTAGCAGCACGGCTTCAGGGTGGGTGTTAGGCGAAAGCATTGTCCAGCCTGTGCTGGAACGACGATGGCGATGTCTTTCGACACAGTTTAATTTTCCCTTGGCAGCACCGTCATAGGTCCCCCTCGCCCTCAGGTGAAAACCTAGGCGTGGAAGGGTGATAGCGGTGGCCTCATCGCTGCTTCCATGTTAAAGGTGCCATGGTGGTCCTCCAGTGTACGTTGTTGGTGTTCCTCTGGAGTTCTTTTTTGGTAGCCGCATCGTTGTCATTTATGTGAAGGTTTGGCTGCGTGTGTGTTTTCCCGATGCCATTTATGGGCGTTGGTGTTGTGGTTGTCTTCTTCAGGCATGGTGGTTGGCTTAGGTCGAGGAGGCGTGCCAGATCATCGGCTTTAAGTTGAGGTGGCATACATGGTGGCAGCGTTCGCGCTACGGTGGTCCTTGATGCTTTGCGCCGAGCCATTGTAATTATTCTCTTCTTTAATAAATTGGCAGAGCTTCTTTCCCTCTTAGAGATTGTGCGAAAATCATAAAGGCCAGCTAACTTAGGCCCTCTTTATTTTACGGTTTTAGTTTAATTTTGGTTTTAAATTTTTTTTACAAATCATGTAACATTTTGATTTTTTTTTTTGAGTTTTATAGAGTTTGTCCCAAATATCATAAAAACATTTTAATATATTTTTTAGCCTTCTATAGCTCTTCTCTTTTATATCTCTTCTCGATGTTTTTTCAACGTACTACAATCAAACTAAAGCTTTGTACGTAGGCATATGTTTGTATAACACAAGTTCTAGTATGGCCCGTGACCTGTTACGCTTAAATGCTCCCTCCAATCAAATTAGTGATATTCTAGAAACTAACGCACCCTCTAAGACACAACGTAATTACGTAACGACCAATTTATATTGTCGTAAAACCGGATATTATCTTTTGAAAAAATCACCAAGCAATTTTCATTTTTTAGATAATAAAAAACTTCTAACCTCTACACCAACTAGAAATACATATGACCATTACAAATACTATAAAAAAGCTTAATCAAAACAAAATGACAAACAATTGTCACTCTAAGGGAAGCAACATGAAGGAAATTTAAAAAAATTCTCATGATAACCAGATAACCAAAACATGTTGATAGTTGTTGTTTTGAGCATCCTATGATCACCGACCTTTGCTATTTCATAAGAACAGTGAATTTCAAAATCTTCTCACAACGCCCAACAGGATTTAGGCCTTGTTTGTTTCAGCTTAAATTAAAATTAAGTTTTACTATAGCAAATTTGTGACCCTTTAAACACATTTTAATGAGTTCAAAAATTATGAAAAAAATATTTTACGAACTATAAGAAGAACAATTTAAAACCCCACAAAAATAACTATATATATTGCATCATTTAACTTATACAAAAAATTGTTACAGTAAAACTCAACTTTAATTTAAGCTGAAACAAACAAGGCCTAGTGATAAAGATGGCAACAGTCGAAACAACTAGTCTTAAATAGCAATGCTAACCACTTAACCAGTCGAAACCAAGTGTTATACCTCAATATTCACATTAGAAGCATCCATCAAATCAATAGACTAAGGGGCAATCAAGTAGGAAGGCTCATGTCCCTCAACGGCACCTATAACAAGGTAAAGATACCCATGGGCGCCGTTGTCATAAAATCCAGCTAGAAAAGCCAGAAACTATTTATCTTGGAATTGACACTTCAAGCCTTTCACCTTTCACTGTCATTACAGGGCTCGCCACCATATGTCACCACCGGCCGATCGTTGGAGCCAACATCTAGATCTAGATGTATCTGCACATTGCCAATTGCACCCACATCAAGTCCGGCTACCTTGATCAGAATTTCGACACACCCACAAAGGACGCCCACCAAAGATTCATGTCTCAGTCACAAACATAGACGCAGATATAACATCCCCTTATAGATAAAACATGCTTAATTAAAGAGCAAAGCCAACCAAGTGGAGACCTCCAAATCATGGAGCTGCCCATCAACGGCTGACTATCGTCCCCTTCTTTTCGGCGCCAAGAAGTATACCAGATCTAGATCTAGATATGGATTGATATCTTGTTCTTGTGAGATTAGAGAAGGGGAAAAGAGAGGGAAAGAGAAAGGCCAGATCGAGTGATGAACAAGCATGGGTCCCCTCTCTTTCCTCACCAACAAGCTCACCGGAGAGGAAAAGGAAGGGGGCCAAGGGAGAGATGTGTGGGGGAGGTGGCTGGGAGGACATGGGAGGAAGAAAAGTCGCATGCATTTTTTGTTCTATATATTTATAAAAAATGCTTCCCTATTAACTAAGACCAACGTCAATAGCATCGTAACTTAGGTCATAGCCACTATTCGCATCTTCTTTTTACTTTTTATCTACATTTCTCTCTCTGTACTATTTTATTTGTTACAGTACTAGGACATCCCAAATTAAAACCCGTTAAACATGCCCTAATTAATTAAGTAGCTCATCGTACTAACAAAACTCTTCTCCCACATGAGCGCTAAATGAGGTAGACATAATGTGAATCTTTAGTAAAACTGAAGAATGAACCACGGTAGTGTCCATGTCCGCAGCGACTCCAGAGTAGCCGACTAGGACAGCTCCCGGTCCATCGATCTCATGCAGAAACTCCCGTGAAGTGGCAAGGCACAAGTGCCATGTGCCGTGCCAACCACGAGCTACAAAGCTAGCCCCGGCTACACTGCTTCTGTCACATGCATGAGCACGTCAACCATTCTGAGGTCCCGAGGCCAACATCGCCGGCCCTGTGGCCTTCATAGCAGAGCAGTGCAACGGCGTGTCCACGTGTGTCCACGTTCACTACTACGGATCGACCTAGGCCAAGCGGCTCGTAAGGCCTGTGCAAACGGTTTTATAACCGCTTGCAGGTAATCGCGACTGATCAAGCGCCTCCCAGAGCCGCTAGTGATGCCTCTCTGCAAGCGGTTCGCAGGGCTCTGCACGGACGGGCCTGTAGGCCACGTGGGAGCTCTTTGCAAGCGGTTGGAGGCATCAACCGCTTGCAGAGAGGCATCTCAGCAAGCGGTTGAATAATCGCTTGCGCAGACGTGCAGTTTACTACCTGGTTAATTTGGGGGCGGCGCAAATAGATATTTAAATATATATTTCGGCAGGGGTTTTTAAAATTTGTCGTTTAAATTTAAATACATATACGATGAGCATATAATTAGCGATCACACAAGCTTAAATATATTAGATAATATATATAATAATGTACACTTTATATGCACCGGCCTAGACACACATGCATGAAGTAATAATGAGCCAAATTTACAAAGTTTATAATTAATATATATGGTGCAAAATGGACCAAACAGTTCATTGTTTCCTTACAGTATTCTTCTTGACGTTCTTTGACGACGTAGAAGTCGTCCCCACTTCGTTCGTGTTGAAATATGGTTCTCGAAAATGGAACTTGCCCTGGGAGTTAATGACCTCATCGAGAATGAAGCCGAGTAGTTGTTCTTGTAAGCGAGCACCCGATGATATGGTAACACTTCAATATGTTTATCCATGTCGGGCTGTCAATTCAATTAAAGTGAAAAATAAATAAATACTTGCACCCATGTAAATTAATGGAGTACATAAGAACATTATTAAGTTGTAGCTAGATGCATGGTTGCGTTCATATATATACGAACCTCTTTAGGAGTTTGAGGCTCAAGCTCACCGTGGCATATCATTTGAATATAGTGGAACACATAGTAGCCACATAGGTTGTTTTCCGCAGTTTGTTGTTTTACCTATGGTCGATACGGGGCAATTACAAATCAGTAAGGGAAAGAAATATTAATTGATTAGGGGCAATTACGTCATTTTAGCGTACCCAGTCGCTTATCTTGACATCGAATTCCTTCTTAAAATGTCCTTTCTGAATCTCTTGAAAGCTCAGGAACGCCTTGTTAAGGAGGTCAATTATCCACTGGTATTCTTTTTACGGTTTTCTCCTTGAGTCTTGGATGATGATCATGCTTTGGTCAAACTTTATGATTATAAGGATCCAGTGGAACTTATTCGTATATTGCAACAGTTATGAAATGTAATTAAGTAATATATAGTGTGCCATCATGTGCCTTAAGCAATATAAGAACGAGATGTTAGTGAGGACATCAGCACGTACTTAAACCCCCAATAGATCAACATCTTGCCTCAAATTATCTAGAGAGAGAGCTAGCAAAACAAACACCCTTCAATTCAAACAAGATCAATTCAATATTTCTCCACATCCAATGCAAAAATATAAGCAACATCTACATGAAAATGATGTTGGAATCATGTTTACTTACCTTGGAAACCTTAATTTGAAACTATTAGCCTCAATTAAAAATTTTGGCAGCACCTCCTCTGCATGAACAGCTCGGCCCGTCAGTGCTACTCTACGAGCTGCTCGGGAAGGAAGATGGGCTTAAATGCCCTAGGCGGGAAAAGGCATATGCAAGCGGTTCAAAATAGGAACCGCTTGCAGAGATTGACCTCCTTCTCTGCAAGCGGTTCTTACTTTGAACCGCTTGCATATGCCCTTTCCCGCCACCCTCCATCCGTTGGCCACGAACCGCTTGTGGCGATCGGGTCGCAAGCGGCTTAAAGCGAACCGCTTGTGATGGGCCGCTTTGGAAGCCCCGATCTGCAGTAGTGGTTCTTGCTCTCTGTATGCAGTCGGAGTTCTCTGGCTTCCTCTTGGAACAGACCTGCACACGCGCGCTGCCTACCAGCTAGAGTTTTTTCAGAAACATCTGCTCAGTGCTTTTAAATAGTTTTTCTAAAAAAAGATTTTAGTTTTTTTCTTGAAGCTACAACATTTTTCAATGCATACTTTTTTGTCTTCCTAAGCTACATAGTACTCAAAGCTTTCAACTTTTGACATTATAATATGTTGTGGTTTTAAAACTTCCGCTTGGGTTTTCTTAAGTGATTTTGACAATAGGCAAAATGCATGGCCGTCGCCTGATCGCCACACTTTTGTGTCGTTTCATTCATTGGACGACAAGCCCAGTTGCTGGCTATCACAATAGTTAAAAATGTCATATGTTTAGCTAGTTGTTTAGCCTCGGAATTAGATCCTCTGCAGTTATCTCCCCTGATGTGGTCACTGACATGTGGGTCTAGGCCCACATGTCAGTGACCCAACTGCAAAGGGCAGTAGCTGCAGACGATCTGGTTCCGTTTAGCCTCCACCATAGAGTCTATAATGTTTGTCTCGATTAGAAGTTTAGAACTCTATTCATATTTAGAGGTATCCTCTAATTATTGTGTCAATTTTGGTCAAACGTCACCGTGTTAACCATGCGACGTCTTCGCCATCTCCAATTGCCACCGACACCACGAGGTAAGAGTTTGGGGTGCGGTGGGGTTTTGACCTATAGGCTTAGAGGGAAGTCGGGAGATGGCGGGCTAACGGTGGGGCGTCAAGGCACCGATAGTGGTGCCATAGCCATGGGGAAATTGAAAGCAGTGGGGCGGTGGCGATAGGCGGATCAACACCGATGGTTGGAGTTAGGGTGGGCAGGGTCATCGTGGAGGCGGGAGTACAAGGGGCGAAGTGGCGAAGTGGCGAGAGCATCGTCAACTGTGAGTATGTAAGCTACTGGCGATGGTGGATGTATGCAAAGCAGCCCAATAAGGAGGAAGGATGTTGTTGGAGAATTAAAAGGGGAGTAGGTGGGGCGGATTGGGTGAGGTGATTTTTTTTTTTGCTCAAAAACAATCACTTGCACCAAAGTTGGTCAATCCATTATTTTGTGGCTGTTGAAAATATCCTCTTTGTTAAAGATAGTCTTTAAGCATAGAAAATAATAAGTTGATATTAAAATAGTGGGTCCAGTGGAGTCAAACTTAACTATTGTGAAAAGAGTCTCTAAAGCTTTGTGACACACACAAATTCCACACAATGAAGGAGGTTGCGGGCGTGCCAGTGTATATTATACACAAAAGAAACAAAAGAAGTCGTTGGTATTTCATTTCTACAATAAAATACAACTCATCGTATATATTGCGCTTCATGGCAAGGTTGGCTAGATATCAAAGTTCATGATTATGATGATTCTAGGTCATGGGGCCTCTGAAGGTCATCCAATTAATTACATCTGCGCGTGGATGCACTGAACATCTCTGATTAAGCTATTGAGTTGTCTTCTTCTCATTGTCTTAGCTCTTAGGGTTCACCGTGCAGTCGGTGGATGGCGAATTGGTTTGGCGACAACAAAATATATGTGGTAGCAGGGCCCATGCAATGCCTAGATCAACCATTGAGTATTCGGGGTATGTCCATCTGTGTCGCTTGATCTTCCGTCGTGAGGTGTCACGTCTATGTAGTTGAGCAGGGTGCATAGTTAGCACTTATCTTGGAGTTGAATTTGACGGCTCATTGACATTGTCAGGGGCATCCTCACTTTTCCACGGTTGGACGTGGACATTAGCGGGTCTTGATCACCGGTGTTGATGTGTCACTGGAGCTCTCCTCAATAAAATGTTTGTCGTCAGGACAATTGACTGGCACCATGCATATGAGATCTCCATGATATCGTGAGTATTCGAGACTTGGTTTGTCTTAGGGACTCGGTTTATCTTAGGGACTCGGCTTGTCTGAACTCGACAATATCCCGCTAAGGGAATGTGAAGGATGGAGCCATCAGCCAGACATCTCTTTTCAAGATGATTCAAAGAGCAAAATGGGATCCGCTTAAAGCTTGATGAAGGTGACAGTGCAACTGCCACAAAGGGTGTGATTGCGGCGGGTCGGAGACGAGGCAGGCACGACAGCCAGTGCCGAGGCCAGTGTGGTGTCCGACGGGAGCGGATATGGGGCTAACGGAGCATGGAGACGAGACAGGCACGTTGGCCGATGACGAGGCTAATGCATCAGCTGGCAGGCACGGAGACGCGTCGGCACGACGTAAAGACGAAGCCGGCGCGACAGCCAATAGCGAGGCCTGCACGGTGGCCAATGGAGACAATGTTAGCGTGGTGCTAAGACCAAGGATTCGCTTGGGATGAATCGTCATTTTATGTGACTTTGGTTTGGCTTCGAACTTGATGAAGGTGATGGTGCACAATGCCGCATAGGACGTTGGCCATCATGTACTGCGAGTCAGAGTGTATTGCGGGCAACCTCTTGACGAGGTTGGCCATGGCTCATCGAGCTTGGCTGGATACTGCCAGACAATCGATGACTTGATGACGATGGGCCATGGCTCACCGGGTTCGGCCTGTTGGTCCCATAGGGCGATGACGATGACGTTGGGTTGTGGCTCATCGGGCTCAGCCGGGCGATGCCAGAAGGACGCTGGCTGTCGTTGTGGAGCGTGGCACCGAGCCGATGGCAGCATGGCCAACAGGTTGGCATTGCCGAGAGGGCGGCCGAGATGGGGCTAGCGTAGCATATGGAGACCAAGAAGACCATTGGCCATGGGGTGAGAGGCATGGGTGTTGCTCCCGCAATTTTGAGTTGAAATGCTTGAAGTCCATTGGCAGTGATGCAAAAGAGTTTGGGGTTGTTCCCTTAGTGTTGCGATGGAACGCCAAGAATCCTTTAGTGATGCTCCACAGTGTTGATATAGAGTGTTGGGAAGTTGTTGACGTTGTAGCGAAGCATAGGGGCTACTCCCACGATGTTGGGGAAGCGCGTTGGGAAGCCGTTGACGAGATAGCAAAGCGTGGGGGCTACCTGCATCGTGTTGATTTGGATAGTCAGAAGTCGTCATCGATGACATGAAGGGCACGGAGGCTGCCCTTGTAACACTAACTTGGAATGCTATAAGATCGTTGGCAATGCATTAGGAGAGCGTGTAGCTATATTCCTATGGTGATGTGGAAAGTCATGGGAGTTGCTCCATGGTGTTGACCCAGGAAACCTCGGAGTTGGTATAGTATCCATCATTATTGACCTCGTGGTCGAAGACACATATGTCACGAGTATCTACAGAGGTTGACCGATATCTTAGAGGAAGATGACAATGAGAGGATCTCCGTCTCCACGGTAGGAGCTACCTGTCAACTACTGGGAACAAGTTTCCCGGTCGAGCAGAGAGCCTCCTTTCTACCATGATATGTACTTCCAAGATATTGAAAAGATCTTGGCATAAAACATAGAAAAGGGACACCAAAGAGATTTTATTCTGGTTCAGACCTTCTGGGCAAGGAATAATAGTACATTCAGCCCTTTACTATAATCAAGAGATCACAGTACAAGGTTTCTGTGAGAAAACGCTAAGTATGATCCTTTCCTAGAGAGAGAGACAATGCTATGATGATGATCATGGTGTGATGATTCTAAAGCTAACGGTTATTATTGATTCTGGATGTGGATGCCCTACCTTCACATAGGATGAGACTATTTGTACCAAACTTATGGATACAAATCCAAAAAGATAAGTACATACATAGTAATCGATCCCTAGAAATTGGAGATGTGCCGGAGCCGCCTTGGAACCCTAGCGCATTCCACCATCACATGTCGAGCCATAGCACGAGGTAACCTTAGTCGTCAAGCCATCTACTACCCTGATCAACATGGCACTGGGCAACGCCTACCCGGTGTGTCGCCTGTCATCAGGGTAACCATATGTATTTGAGCGATAGGTAGAAGGATACCCGGGAAACACAAAGAGGTGTTTCACTATCCGGGGAAGGTAGAACTCGATCCTAGACAATTCAAAAGAAACAGACGGCTTCATTTTCTAAAAAGAAGAATGGGATGGCTTTTGAAACTCTCTAAGGTCATGTTTGGAAACAAAGTATTTTAAAATGGTTTTAGAATACATAGGTTTGCAATTGTTTTATTAAAAATATCATGGTTTTACCAAATTTCATTAAAAGCATGGTATTTCTTCAAATTATCACCTGTTTGGATGCATGATTTTTGGGATGGTAAATACAAGAGCTAGTAAGTGCCAAATCAAGAAAATATTTGTTAGAAATGGAGTTTTAAATACTCAAAAAATATAATGGCTTCTACTAAACTATGGATTTGAAATGTTGTATTCTTTGGTCATCCAAAAAGATTTTAAAACTATCATATTATAATGATTTTTCCTTGAAATTATAAAAATACTTTGTTCCCTATTGTAGGGGTGGCCCGGCCCCCTACCGCCAAGCAACAAGAATCCATGTGAAGACGGCTTTAGATACTCACGTCGCCTCGCCCGAGGTTCTTCTCAGAGCGCCACACGTCTTAGGGACCACTCTGGGCTGAAGCCTTGTGTGGGGTCCTTCTCAGAATGCTGCCTGTCCAAAGACCACTCCAAACCGCAGCCTCACGTAGGTCCTTACCGAAGCACCACGCGTCACGTAGACCACCCCAAGCCAAAGTCCCACGCATGGTCTTTCCCGAAGTGCCACTCGTCTCCATGATCACTCCAGAAGAAAGCCTCATGCTGGGTAGTTCCTGGGCAACTGGTACGTTGATCATTTCCTTAGGCTGGAGATTTGGGATTCCTGCCCAAAATGGACAGTCAAAAGGAAGCTCGAGATTCAAAGATGCTCCACGCCTACCAAAAGCAGTCAACCATTTTTGCTACAAAACAAAGGGATGCACTGCCAGCCGTCAGAGACAAAGCAAAGACAAGGAGAGTGAAATTGGTGCTTTGTCTTTGGATGCGAAGGCTGCAAAAGAAAGATGAGCAAGGAAGGAGGACAAGTGTGCCCTGCTTTGGCGGCCCAACCAAGGGCAACCAAGGAAAGTAGGACTATAATTACCACTTTACCCTCAAAATTCCACGTACTTGTGAGGGTAAAGTGGGCGAGAGAGTTCGATTGTATATAACTAAGCCATAGAGCCTATTGCAACTCAAATTCAATCGGAATCTTATTTTTAAAATAATATTACTCTGTTCTAGGTTACGCTTCTTTGCTGGGTTGTCTTGCCTGAGATCACCTGATGTTGACCTAGAAGCGTTGGGCGTAGCTGTGAATTTTTGTTGGGTAGTCGACTTGGCGCTCCAAATTTTTGTAATAGTAAAAGTAGTACACAAATATTGACATAAAACAATAATATCTCATAACCAAGGATTTTATTTGATGAAGAAAAATTTAGTTCCTCAAATAAAATACCGAAATCATGAAATCCGAAAATTTTGTTCGAAATTTCGGTCAAAAGACGTTCAAATTCAAACAAAATTTGTCCAAATTTTGATGAAATTTGTCTATAAGACTATATCCAACATCTAGCACCAAATGGCAACATATAACATCTCATTCATCATCCATTGGAAGGATTTGGAGCGGGGAAGAAGGGTATACCTAGGGAGAGTTGGGGAGAAGAGGGGGCCGCCGCCGAGGTGGAGCCGCCATGTGGGAGGCGCGACCGAGGTGGAGCCACCGCCGGGGGGGGAGGCCTTGGGGTGGGCTGCCGCCGCCGGGGAGGAGCCAGCCAGGGGTGGAGCCGCCATGGAGCCGGGTGGATCTGCTGTGGTTGAGACGCCATGAGGGGTGGAGGAGGCGCCAGTGGGGAGGGAGAGGCGCTGAGGGAGGAGGAGGCTTGGGAAGGAAAGCTGGCTCACTGGGCTGGCCTAGGGTGACTCGTCTTGCGTGGGGGAGGAGCCGAGGCGAGGAGGGAGGAGGGAGAGGAGAGGAGGGGTGCGTGGTGGGAGAACAGAGGAGCCGAGCCGCCACCTTCCCCTTCCCTCTTGCTTACCCTAGCATTTTTGTTTTGGGCCTTGTTGGGTGAGAATTGAGACATAGGGAGGGGGTCTCTAGGTAGAAAATCTGGTAGTCCCGCCCACCCGGGACTACCTGGCAGCTCATGCCATGACCTAGAGAGGGGTACATCCCCACAAAATTAGCCAGGTAGCCCCGAGGACGTTCCCTAAGTTTAAATCTTTAGCAAAGAACATCATACGTCAAGTAACCACAGCCCACCCTGTTCTCCATGGCTAATCGAAAAGCAAAACATTTGGCTTTTCAAGTCAATTTTTTATATGGAAACTGGTTATTGAAACTTAGGAGGCCGGCTTTCAGAATCTTATATAATGAAACACGATCCCTTTCCAGTAATACGATGCTTCCACGTCAGCAAAATGCATAGTATCCATACGATTGATTTTTGACGGTCCAGATGGATTCAACACTCCAGTGAGAGAGATGGAGCTATCTGGAGTGGTCCATGAAGTGCCTTCTAGAGTGGTCCATGGCTCAGCCAGATTGGGGCAAAAAAAAATTCCTTGGAGAAAGTGACTCTTGAAGTTCCCTTTTTAAGTCGAAAGTGACTCTTGAAGGTCCATTTTAAGTCCAAAACAATATAGAATAGCCCATACAAATACAAAAGCTGCCAGGTTGCCCCCCCCCCCCACCCACACACACACGACTGAGTGCTCTCACGAATTTTCTGCAGCTCACTACAAAGTGTCCCTTGGAGTTCCATATTACTTTCTCCTTAAGTTCTTTTCTTTCTACTTGCTCCCCTTTTGCAAAGCTGGTCTGAAAAGTCCATGAGAGGAATCACAGATAGTCTCTACTCCTAAAAAGCAGCTTATTGTGATGAGTGGCTGCTCGTTAGATGTATCCTGGCCATTCAAACTTATCCAACGGTTCCCATTGCACGTTTCCAAAGCCAGCACCCTCCCACTCCCATGGCTCCACCGCCATCTGTGCCTAATCCACTCGCACCTCCATTTCAAAAAGAGAGAGCTGTTTAAATGAGATGAGGAGGAGAGAGAAGGAAGGAGAGAAAAATATGGAGCGAGGAGAGAGAAGGAGGCGACGGCAGTGAGGTCATGGCTCACTGCATGCGAGGCGGCAGTGGCGCCATTGGGCAAGCATGCTGACATCGGCAAGTGGCGGCGACACGCCAATGAATCGATAGGGAAGGAAGAGAGAGAGGAAGGAGAGAGAAGGGAGGAGAAAGGCGGTGATGCGGTTGGTGGCGAGAAGCGACGGAGGAAGCCGTGGCTAGCGGAAGCAGCGAGAGGTGGCTCAGTGCGCCCTACCCCATGGAGCCGCCGTCGCCAAGCTCCTCACCGCTGTGGGATCTGCATGCCGAGCCACCACTCAGCGCCTAGCGCCGCCTCCCATGTCGCCGCCCTACCTAGCAATACCGTCGCCGGTTGTTGCCGCCACTGCTTTGCCATGCCCTGACCGCCTTACCCACCACCGCCGCGCCATGCCATCGACGCCACCATGGAGTGCCACCTTCTTGGCGCCATGCAGAGCTCCTCCCACCGCCTCTCTCTCTCTCCTTCCTCACTCTCTCTCTTCTGGTTGCTCTCTCTCTCTCTACCCCCTCTCTCTCTCTCTCTCTCTCCTCCAGTGCCATTTGGGGGATGAGACAAGGATTCGGGATTTTATCCCTTTAATTCCACAGTGGGCATCGACCTGTCTCATTCATGAGCACGTGTTTGTTCTTTATTTTCTATCCCTAAACAGTTCCATTCATCATACTGAATTAGTATGTCACAAAAATTAAAAATACTTCTATAACAAGCCTAAAACTATCATGAAAAGTAACTACCTATTAGATTGTTACTATATTACCAGTGATATGGTATGGAAGTTATATGATTTTGTTTTATTAGATAATTTTTACAATTAAATATATGATTTGAGTATTTGTAAAACATTCATATTTATACATTAGTTAGTGTATGTCATTTTTATTTTAACCTCTATATTGTAATAGACATGCGCACGCTTGTTTCCTAAACTGTCTTTTATAATTTTTATGTTGCAACGATTTATGTTTTCTTTTTCTCCCTTTAGTTCCGTGGCAGAGCACGGGGTTGTACTAGTATATAGTCTATATTTGGATCATGTGATTCTATTCTGTGCCTTTTACTGAATCTCAAGTTTTAAGTTGAACTCTATCTTCTGTCGCTGATTTTTTTTTTCCGAATTTTAGTCTATATTTAACTTTCCAACCATCGTTCTTATTATCTGATCCTTAACCAATCACAATGCAACCATTTCCTTATATTACTGTTCACACAAAAAATATCACAAAAGACAATATAACCAGCAAAGCAGAACTTCTACCTATAATATGCACATAAGAATAGCAGCATTACATACAGATACATAACAACGGCATGCTACTATAGCATCCTAAGACACACACCATATATTTTTGTTGATTTTATAGAACAAGCTAGGAAAGGACGTAATTGCATGCCTAGATTTGGCACAGCTAGGCTGCACTCATGTATATATCCGCCTCCTGTTTGGATAATTGATAATGTGCTGGGGCCTGTCTCGCCAGATCGGCGAGAACCAGGGACACGCAAAAATCAATCGTTTCTTCGGAGATTGGCTCGCTCGCTGCAGCGCCAAGCTAGAAAGCGTGTGTGCGGGAAGAAAGGAAAACGTTGTTAATGCCACAGTAGCAACGATTTCAACGAAGAAGTCACTACCACTCTGTGTCGATGGAGAGGACGGCGACAAGATTGGGAAGGGGAGGCGCCGACAGCACCAAGTCTGCCTGAGGGAGGCGGCGTTGATGCTGGATTCACACCGGGGAGGCTGCGGCGGCGCCGAATCGGCGAGGACCAGGCAGCGTTCCGGCGTTGGATTCGTGCAGGAGAGGGCTTGGTTCCGCCGAATCGGCCAGAACCAATCGGCGGTGGCGGTGAATCGACGAGGACCAGGCAGCGACGGCGCTAGATCCGTGCAAGTCAAGCGGCGGCACCATCGAATCTCATGGGGGAGGCTGCCCAGGCACCAGATCCACGAGAAGGAGAAGGTGCGCCGGCAAGAGGCTGTGGTTGGGATCGAAGGAGATACTGGGCGAGTCGGCCGATGTATATTTGGTAATGGGCGAGAAATTGGGCCTATCCACAGCCTCAAGTACGGCAGCCAAGCCCAGCCTAGGCCAAGACTACTGGCACGTTGGAGAGGTGGGCCCCAACACGTCAGTGATAAGTAGGCATGGACGTCGATTTTCTTTTTAAAAAATAAACAACGGAATGTTGTATTAAGGTAGATAAATTTTCGTTGTATATAAACTAAAATATTATATATTAAAAATTAAAAGTTACATGTAAAAGTGTTGTAGCATAAAAACTAAGACCGAAACATCAAAAGTTGATGGTGCAACATTTAAAAGTAAGCATTGGATCATTGTGCAATATATACAAATCAATCGTATTGAAAGATTAAAACAAGCGTAATGAAACATTGCACATAATATGCTTAAATATTTGTGTGACCTAGATCAACCAAGATAGTTATTGGTGCAACAAATGGGCTGGTTTTACATGGGCCTGCAACCCATTTAAACTATTAAAAATTAGAATACTATAAATCAATAATTCAAAGATTTTGTTTATTGGTCAAATCAGAAATGAATTTAATAGTGAAATAAAACATTAAAAGTCACTTAGTGCAACAAATGGGCTGGTTTTAGATGGGCCTGCACCCATTTAAACTATTAAAAATTAGAATACTATAAATCAATAATTCAAAGATTTAGTTTATTGGTCAAATCGGAAATAAATTTAATAGTGCAATAACTTAAATATTTTACGGGTAATTAGAGCACGGCAATGCGCACATATTTTTCTAGTATGTTCATATAAGTCGTCGAAGCCCAGCAAAGAGACATGCACAGAAGTGGTGTGGGTCAGTTGAGCGAGGCCTGGGCCGTGTGAGTATGCAATGGCATGATCACATGAATGCTATATGGACCATTAAGAGTTTAAGCCCATTCAGACAGTAAGCTCAGAGCCCATAGGGCCATAGGCGGTAGACCATTAAGGAATTCAAGAAAACTCAACAGCTAGCCCAGAAACCTCCAGGGCAGCCCACAATGCCACTTTTCGTTCTACACAAATCATCCGAAACTATTTTCCACCTAATGATTGATGAGACGCAATAAAATTGCAAAAGCTGCAGTTTTTTGTTTTCCTTAGAAGCCTGAAATTATCAATCAGAGCAGCAAGAAATTATATGCCTTTTGATGAGGTTGTCATTCTTATTGTATAAAACAAACAAGTTTGGTGAAATGCATTATTGATTTTGTAATTTGATTCAAGCTAGAAAGTTAGGATGGATGTTCTTATTTCTCAGTTATTTTTAACCTTTGCTATTAAAAAATATTTTTTGTGGTGAATGCCTGTGGTGTTACACTTCTCACTAGGATATAACAAAAGTATAGTGTGCGCTATGAGTAGCAACCAACCGCCCATAGCCAAATAAAATGTGCATGATAGGCAAAGTATATCATGGCATGACGTGCCTCGTGATATGCAACATCAATTGCTAAAACAAAACCGAAGTATACGACCTACTTGCTCGTAGCATTTATGCTGGAGTTTAGATTCTTTTGTAGCAAAGCACATGTGATTTGTTAGTTGTATAAAAACCTTGTTATTTGTAATGTTAGTCTGAAGTAATTGAGCCTTTTGTGAACATTTCACAAACAAAGATTCTTATTTGAGCACTAGGATATCTTTGCCACTTTAAGAGGTTCCTTACCACGAAGTAGAATTTTCTTTTGAAATTGCCGAATGGATGGTTTGTTGTGCTACATGTGTGTTTTAGATTAATTAGATATATGACACTATAAAATTCTTTTGTTGCGTTGTTATCTTTATTTTGTACAATGGAACATTAGATAATAATACACAAATTGGTCAACCATCATCTCCTTTTTATTTTCCCCAACAAGTTCACACCTCCATTAGTGGTTAATCTTTTAGGTTAGGATTAAGTGTGAACTTAAGCATGCAATTTTTTTAGGTTAGGATTAAGTAAACTTAAGCATGCACAAGGTGCTTCCAAACCACCACTTTTACCAACCTCTTCTATTACACCTAAAATGTTTCCCTTTCACTTCACCACGACTAATGCAATTTGATCTGATTGGGTCAATGAGATATTTGTCAATTTTGAGATTTTACACTGGCACATATCTAATTAAAATATTTGATAAACGGTATCACTTCTTATATATTCGTTGCAATGAAAATTATGTTATCAATAAGCAACAAGCTCCAAAAATCCTTCTTAGTAAGCATAGGTAACTTCTATGGGATAGTTGTTTGTTGTTATCATGTCAATCAGCCACCGTCCAGATCATGTCTCCCTCGAAGATCCAATGGCACACCTCGATCTCACCGGGTTTCCCACCAAGCGCAATGAACGCGCCATGGCTCGGGCTCCACTCCGACGTGTCGAGGTGGCAGACCGCGACGCCACGATTGATCTTCCGGTTGGAATCAACGGCCAGGATGTCGGCCACGTACACACGGACGCGCGGCACCGAGTGGCAGTAGTACACCAGGTAGGGGAAGAGGCTCTGGTGGCACGACACGGACCGCGTCACGGCGCCGCCGGCGACGCCGACGACGGCGCCAAGCCTGACGTCCTCGCCGCCGCCCGCCGTGGACTCCGTGGTGCTGACAACGACGTTTCCGCCGAGCATCTCAATGGCGAAGTCGACCATGTCCTCTGCCGACGTCGCGCAGCGCTTGGTCTCGCCCCGGCTCGGCGGGCGCGCGCACTCGGCCACCGTCGACGCCACCGCCTGCCGCATCGCAGTGCCCGCCGCCGCCCCGAACAGCGCCGCAACGCCGCCGGCGTCGAACGGTATCCTAGCGGCGATGCTCCTCGGCAAGAAGGCGCGCGGCGGCATCTTGTCGCTGATGTCCGGCATTGGCATTCGGTTCCCGGCGACGAGGTCCCGCTCCCGGAAGAACTTGCCCGGCTCCGGCGACCACTTCGGCCGCCGGCGATGGCCGGCCGCCACCGCGGCCTTGGACACCTCCATCTTCGTCATGTTCTGGTACTCTTTGAACTCGACGCCGTCGTTGGAGTAGGCCTTGAAGGACGTGTTGTCGCCGGTGTAGCGCGTGAAGCCGATTCGATGGTTGGGGTTGGAGCCGAGGCCGTATCCCTTGAACGTGACGCTCCCGGGGTTCATGGACTTGCCGTAGCTCTCAAAGCCGGCGGCGGCGCCATTGGAATTGTTCGCGTAGGACATGAAGCTGTCGTCGCCGGCGTTGGCGTCGTCCCTGTACCCCTTGAACTCGTCGGCGCCGGCGTTGCTGCCGGAGGCGTAGCTCCTGAACGTGTTCTCGGGGGTGTTCCCGCCGGCCCCGTATGACGTGAACGTGTCGTTGGCACTGTTGGCCTTCTCGCCGTAGCTGACGAAGCCGGAGGCGATGGAGTTGGAGTGGTTGCCGTAGGCCTTGAACGACTCGCCGGCGCTGTTCGCCGTTTTGCCGTAACCGGTGAAGCTCTCGATGCCGGAGTTCGCGTCCTGCGTGTACGCCGCGAAGTCGCGGGCGCGGCCGTTCGCGGCGGCGTCATAGTGGGTGAAGGTCACGGCCACCGTGTTGGTCTCGCCGGCATAGGAGGTGAACTCGCCTGCGCCGCCAGCGGCGTCGGCGGTGTAGGAGCTGAAGGTGGCGGTTCCGATGTTGCCCTCAGCCTCGTAGGTCGTGAAGGAGTCGTTCCGCCCCAGCGAGCCTTTGCCGTACCGCCGGAACGAGTCGACCGGGCCGCTCTGGCCCCTCGAGTAGACGGCGAACTGGTCGGCGCCACCGCCGCCGCTGTTGCCGTAACTGGTGAAGTTGCCGTTCTTGTAGTCCTTGAACGGCTCGCTGGCGGCGGGGACGCCGGCGGAGGCGGGCCCTGCCGAGGACAGCGCCGACCAGGTGGCCGCGGGGGACGACGGGCAGAAAAGCGACGCGGCGGCGCAGAAGGCGTGGAGCCGGGAGCCGAGCTGACCGGAGGAGGCGAGGGAGGAGAAGACGGCGGCATCCGGCGCGGAGAGCGGTGATAACTTGGCGAAGAGGAAGCCCGGGCGCGGGGAGTGGCTGTGCACCCTGCGGTTCCAGTAACGGATGAACGCCGCCTTGGCCGTGAACGGGTTCACCGGCAATGGCAGCGGCGGCGTGGCCAACCGAGCCGAGCCTCTTGAGAACAGCGAACGCGGCGCGCAGGAAGGGGACGGGGGGTTGACAACGGTAGATGGCGGGGAGGTTGCTATGGTGGATGGCAAAGGCCATGGAGTTGAAGATGGCAACAAGTGCAAGAGGACTAGGAAGGTGATGATCAGGAAGAGGTGAGCTTTGGGAGGGAACGCCATTGTTGGGTACTTGGGTGGGAGGGAGGTCGTGCAGTGTGTAAACTGCGTGGGTTTGGGATGGACTAGTGCATGGGGAGCTCTTGGAGCTCACTCCTGGATATATAGGACATCCGAGAAGCAGAAGATCATACGTTACTTTGTTCAAAGGTGAACTTAATTCCCAACTGTTTCCAAAATCTGAAATAGGGCCACGAACGAGATGTAATTCGTATTGAGGTGTTGCACATAAGAGAGTTCGCCTGATTCACCGCATTTTGCCATGCTATCTGATTCAGCTTTAACGGACACGAATGCACCCGAGGAAAAAAAAAAAAGCTACACTATACATTCTAGCAGTAACAAACTAACAATAGTGGCGCTGCTAATCAATCGCAAGGCCGACCTTTGTGTTCTTAATTAAAAAAAGAGTTGTCGAAAATTTCTTTGTGCACCAGTACCACCGTGTTTGTAATTTTTTTTAATGCAGTGATGACGTTGCATGCTAGATTTCAGAAGAAAATCCAGCGTCAGATTCAAATTTCGATTACACTATTCTTAAACCTCTGTCTAGTCCGGGAAACACTATAACCAAGTGTTCTGCGATGCAAACATTAAGAAATGGGATTACTCCAGAAAGCATCTTGCCCTGCACTAGGCTGTGCTTGTCCGGTTGGCAAATCAATCCTCCGCAGAGCATCCACAACTTCATTCATGGATGGACGGCGCTTATGATCATTATATAGGCAGCTGTTAGCAAGATTCGCAATTCGAAGGGCTATTTTGGAAGGGTATTGCCCCTCAAGACGAGGATCCATTGCCCGTAACAGTCTTCTCTTGTCAGTCAGGTATGGCCTCGCCCAATCCACCAAGTACCGCTCCACTGTTGGGCGGTTTCCGTCAAGGGCCCTCCTACCACAGAGCATCTCCAGCATCACAACACCGAAGCTATAGACATCACTCTTCACATACAGGTGTCCTAGTTCATGAGAGCTTAAGATTGTTAGTACCCAAAACATGAATGCTCTGTTGCTGCTAATTGTATAGATATATATGTTGATTGACATAGCCCAAGCATACGCACATATAAATGCTATGTTTTTTACTGAAAGTTCAGTTTCTAACACAGCCAACTTGTGTATATAGTGAAATTCAAGTTATTTTGTTTTGGGGAATTTAGAGTTTATGGTATCATTTATTTGAGATCAGCAACAATGCAGAGGCACTCAGCTAGTATCAACAAACATACCAGTAGCTATATATTCTGGAGCTGCATAACCTGATGTGCCTATGACTCGTGTTGTCGCATTTTTTTTTTGAAGCAGGGGAGGAGGACTGCCATGTATTCAAAAGCACGAAAAAGTTATAGGGTGGGGAGAGATGGAGGCCCCTCCCCCGCGGGCCTAGAGGAGGTTAGCTAATTACAAAAGGTGCACCCGCACCCTCCCAAAGACGCAGGTCGTCTAGAAGCTGATTGAAAAAACCATGGGTGGCCTTTCGGTATTCCGAAAAATCCGGTTATTGCGCTCCAACCAGATGCTCCAGAGTAAAGCGTAGGCGGCGGAGAGTGCACTTCGGGAAGCCGGGCCGTCTTGTAGGATGTCGGTGGACCACCAACTAACTAAACAGTCCTCGTGAAGCCACCCTGAAGGGTTTAGACGCTGAGAGTTGAGCAGCGCCGCCAACTGACCAGATCTGCCGAGAAGGTACAACTGCGGAAGAGATGCTCGGAGTTTGAGATTCTGCGCAAAGAAGCAGTAGTCGTTGGGAAGCTGATGACGGAGCGGTGCATCGGCGATGAAGACGCGGCGGTGTAGCAGTGTCCAGAGGAAGAACTTGCATATGGAAGGGGCCCACAATTTCCAAGAGTGTTGCAGGGCCGGCCTTGGGACCCGGCCAGCAAATTGGAGCAAGTAGGCTGACCGAACTGAGAATTTCTGGTTAGGGGTGAAGCGCCATGGGAAAAGATCATACTCTTCTGGGTTGAGTTGCAAGGTAGCCATCCGCGTAAAGAGCAAAGAGAGCTCGGGTAACAACTAGGGCGTGAGGTTACGGCGGAGGTCTGCTATTCAGGCAAAGTTGGAAGTCGCATCGAGCACTGATCTGTTTTTCCTGGAGGAGGCCTTGTAGAGTCCTGGTGCAAGCGTCTGGGGGGCAAAACCGGAGAGCCAGCGGTCATCCCAGAAGGAGGTAGAGTCCCCGTTCCCAAGGATGATGTCAGAGCCTGTTCGAAGGAGGTCGCTGTCCGGACCTGGGGCAGACAGAGGAAGTGAGGCCCAGGTGGGCGCATGATGCTGCCGGCTCAACCAGAGCCACCTAAGCCTCAAGGCTTTGGAGAAGCGGTGAAGATCCAGAACCCCAAGGCCACCGAGGGAGGTTGGTGAGCAAACCACACTCCGGTGATCACGCTAGCGGTAGCGTTGGAGTCGAGCCCTTCGAGCCGACCTATCGCAAGCGTCGATTTTTTTAATGACCGAGTTGGGGGTCGGATGACCAAAAAGATGAAAGTGGGGAGGGCGGTTAGCACCACTTTTAAGAGTGTAAGACGGCCGCCTTTGGACATGAAAGGACCTCGCCAGCCAGTCAGACGGGAAGCCACTTTGTCGATGATGGGCTGCAAGTGAACATGCTTTATCTTGCGGGTGGAAAGGGGCATCCCCAGGTACTTGATTGGGAAGGTGGTTTGCTCGGCTGGTAGGGCTTGCAGGATGGGTTCGAGGTGGAGGTTTGAGCAGCGAATTGGCACCACTTGACTTTTGGAGAAATTGGTGCGCAAGCCTGTTATGTTTCCAAAGGTTTGGAGAATCTCGGCCAGAGCGGAGACGTTGTCTGCAGAGGGGTGTAGGAAGATGGCCGCATCGTCAGCGAACAGGGAGATGTGGGCTTCTGGGAGCGGGCCACCCAGCGGTTGTGGCACGGCGGAGGTGATGGCCTTATTGAGCAGAGAGACCAGAGGCTCCATGGCCAGGTTGAACAGGAACGGGGAGAGCGAATCTCCTTGTCTCAGGCCTCGCCGGTGTTGGATGGGGGCTGTGGGGTGGTTGTTGAGGAGTACCCGGGAAGAGGAGGTGGCGAGGGACAGGGCTATCCAGTCCCGCCAGCGAGTGCTGAAGCCCCTAGCCCTTAGGTTGTCAAGAAGGTAGGTCCAGGAAACCGAGTCCAGCTTGAAAAGGAGGGCTGGTGTACCGGATTTGTGGAGGGCTACCACTTTTTGTTGGACCAGAAGGAAGTTGTCCTGGATGTGTCGATGTTTCATAAAGGCACTTTGGTACGGCGAGATCAACTCACCCATGAAGGAAGCAAGGCGGGAGGCGAGGATTTTGGTGAAAAGCTTTCCCACACTGTGGATGAGGTTTATGGGCCGGTAATCCGAAGGGGAGATTGGGGAGTCTTTTTTAGGGATGAGGACAATGTGGGCTTTGTTTAGATTGGCGAACCTGGTGGCATCGAGGTTAAAGAGACACTGCAATGCCTCAAGCAAGTCTGTAGAGATGAAAGACCAGCAGGCCTTGTAGAAACTCCAAGTGAAACCGTCAGGCCCAAGAGCCTTGTCATTTGGGAGAGTGAAGAGGACGGTTTTTAGCTCTTCGAGAGTGAGGGGAGCGTCGAGGGCTGAAAGGTCAGCTGTGGGTAATGCCATGAATTCCCAATTGAAGGAACGAAGCAGGGTGTTTGTGGGGGCGACCGAGGATTCACTGAAATTTTTGTGAAGTGATGGTGGAGGGCGGTAGCCTGGTCATGGAATTCAGTGTGGAGGCCACCGTCCGTTTAGAGGGAGTGGATGTGGTTCCTGCGACGACGGCCATTTGCCCTGAGATGGAAGTACTTGGTGTTGGCATCGCCCAGCTTGAGCCAGGTGAGACGCGAGCGCTGCTTCCACTTGATTTTTTCGATGGAGCTAAGGCCAAGAACCCGGAGTTTTAACTGCTTACGAAGGGTTATCTCCTCCGGAGAGAGCTCACGGGCCTCCATAGCTAAGTCAAAAAGCCTGATGACCTCCGAGGCCACCGACAGCTGAAGCTTGACGTCGCTGACCTGGCCGCCACTCCAGTTGGAGAGGGCAGTCGCAGTACGGTCCAGCTTGAACCGAAGGCGGAGCATTGGATGGGTTGGGAGGGCCAAGGTGCCTCCTGGGGAGCTTTTGTGCCCGCACCAGGCCTGCTCGGCAACCTGGAGAAAACCATCGATGGAGAGCCAGTAGTTTTCGAAGCGGAACTGGTGCAACGGCCGAGGAAGGCTCTCAGCGGTGAGGAGTAGCGGGCAGTGGTCGGAAGTCGAAGAGGATAGAGGAAGGAGGGAGCAGGAAGAAAACAGGAGCTCCCAGCCGCTGTTCGCGAAAGCCCTGTCGAGGCGCACCAGGGTGGGGTGGGATTGCTCAGTGCTCCAGGTGAAACGCCTGCCGGAGAAATGGATCTCGCGGAGGAGGCAAGCATCCAACGTATCGCGGAAGTGGGACATGAGCCGCCTGTTCAGGTTGAGGTTGTTCTTGTCGGAGGCCATGTAGATGAGGTTGAAATCACCTAGGATGAGCCAGGGACCACTGAAGTGAGAGGCGATGGCTCGCAACTCCTGCAGGAACAGTAACTTGGACTGTTCATCGGTGGGCCCGTAAACGTAGGAGATGGTCCAGCTGCGCTGTCCGTCAACGGTGGTGACTTTGGCGGAGATGGAGTGGGGCAGGATCAGTGGGTCGGAGAGGACGACAAGCGAATCATCCCAGAAGAGCAAAAACCCCCGGTGCCCAGTGGGCCATGAGAGGGCGCCACGAAGCTCAGGCCCATAAGTATCCATGAGGATCTGGTGGGAAGGAGCGGCGAGCTTGGATTCTTGGACCGCGAGGATGGTGGGTTGATGCAATCTGACTAGCGAAGCAACGACGTCGAGCTTGGTGCCGGAGTTGAGGCCCCGGACGTTCCAACAAAGGATCTTCATTTGGGAGACCCGGCTAGCACACTAAGGTTGGATCTCTTACCAAGGGTTCTAAGGACCCACGAAAAGAGAAGAACAACAAAGAGACCACGCACGTGGGCCATTACAGACCCACTTAGGGGCAACCTAGACACGCCGCGCGCAGGCGGGAAAACCGAACACACCCTGCACACAGGCAGGGCCCACGACTGTGGACAAGATGACCAGCGACACACCCTGCACGCAGGCAGGGCCCACGACTATGGACAAGACGACCAACTACCTAGGTCTACCCCCACACGCAGGTGGGTAGGAAGACCCCAGACACTAAGGGACGGGACAATAAACATCTAGACTGTGGCAACACGAAGGGGGCGACGATGCGGCGGGGTCGTCAAGCCTGGGAGGGACACTCCTCGGCGAGCGCAGAGCCCACGGTGGCGAGGTGGACGCTCGAACGTCCAAGGCCACAGAGGTCAGCGATGGTGGGGTACGCGGCAAGGCTGAGCCGCTCTGCGGAGAAAAGCACCTCGAGGTGGGTGGACAGGTCTCCAATCTCCGTGGAAATACCAAGGCGACGAGCTAGAACGCCCTGCGCCCTACGAATGGCAGGGACGGAGGAAGATCCAGCCGGTGGTAGTGTCAGACGAGCAGAGGCGAGTCTGGAGCTGCAGCGTATCTAGGGAACCGACGCCATGCGGGTGCCTGCTGGCTGAGGGTGTGGCAGAAGCGGTGGTGGCCTGAGTGAGGAAGGTGGAGACCGGAGTGGGGTGGGGTGGGGGGAACAAGGATGCCTCAATGTTCATGGGATCAGAGGCGGGAGAGGTCAAGGCGGTAGGAGGGCCTCCCAAATCCCGGGGGGGGCTCGGGCCCAATAGAGTGGTGGTCAGGAAGCAGGGCGGCGTTTTGGCGCTGGCGCGGTGTGTCTTGTCGTTAGCGTTTAGGCCACTGGCTCGGACGGCGCGCCTGAGGCGATAGCGATCTGGGCGGTGGCGATCCATGGGCTCGAGCGAGTGGGCTCGGCGTGGCGGCGCCAGCGTCATGGCCGCCCAGAGCGGCGAGTGAGGGTGGCGCGGGCATCGACCTGATGTGCGTGACCAAGTGGTCGGCCACCGATTAGGCGTGGTCGACAGGACAGGTGGCGAGGCTAAACGCCTGAGGCTAGGGGTAGAGAGGCAGGGCACGTGGGTGGCAGGGGGCACATGCTTGTCCCCAAGGACAGCCGGTTCGCCGGAGTGGCGTGGCGCGCCGGAGGAGCGTGGCGGCGGTGAAGGCGGCGCCACCTTTGAAGGGTGGGCGGCGAGTTGGCGAGGTTTGCCCGCGGGCTGGCAAAGGGTGTCCGTGCTCTAGATGTCCGCGGACTGGTATTGGGTGCCCACGGATGCAGAGGGTGTCGGCGAGAAGCGCGGGCCTGGCGCTAAGCGCGCCCATGCCGCTGCGCGGAGGTGTCTGCCTGGCGGCATTGGGGTAGAGGCGCCGGGGCGCTGGCGAGCTACCGCCTCCTGCCTGCCGCCGCGCCGAGGGGGCACGTCCAAATTGTCGGGCCATCATCTTCGTCGGAATCGTCTGGGCGCCGTGCTGGCCGAAAGAGGGCATGGCACGCGGCGGAGATGGTGGTGGGCGGCGGAGGGGGGACGGAATCTGGCACGCCTTGCACAAACGGCGACGGCGGGTAGGTGACAGGGCGGCCACCGGCGACGCGCGACGAAACCACAGTGAAATCCTCGATTTCACCGAGGTGGATGATGAGATGGTGGGTGGAGACCCGGGGGGGTGGGGAGCGGTCTGGGCCATCCTTGGCAAGGCTGAGATCTGCGATCTTCACATTGTAGTTCTGAACAAGAAATGGTTGATATTAGAAAACTACAACAGAACAATGTTCAGCAAAAATAGTGTGCTAGCTCTAAGAAAAAGTACAGAACGAGAGAGAGAACATAGCTGAGTTGAAATAATAGATCTGTTTCAAGAAGATCTATAATCTCGGAAAAAAGAAGATTTACCGAATCCAATAGAATGTTTGAAGTCTTAAAATTTCTGTGGATGACTGGTCTTTTTAGTGAGTGAAGGAACGCAGGGCCATGAGCTGCCCCAGTAAGAATCTTGATCCTGAGGCTCCAAGACAGTGGACTTGCTTTTCCTGAACAATAATAATGCATTAATAGACACTCGAAGCCAAGAAGAAAGGAGTTTCAAATCATCAAACCCTGTAATAAACGAGAACTACAGAGAACCGAACATCTTGACATAGAGAACCATCCAAGATGTTATGCTTAGGTGGTCATCTGAGGAAATGCTCACTTCGAAAGAGGTGGTTCTGCAAGCTCCCCTTTGCCATGAACTCATAGATAAGGAATGCGCAGCCGTCCTCCATGCAGTAGCCTAAGAGCTTGACGAGGCTGGGGTGTGAAAGTCTCCCAATGAAATTCATTTTAGTCTGTATTAGGAACAAACATTTCATTTTGAGACATAATAAGTATGGCAGTAGATTTATATGAGTTAGTGGCAGTAAAGCCAGCATTTCTATGTGTATATGATGGGCACCAAAATTAGACATGCCAAAAAGAAAAATATGTAAAAAAAAACTATTATCAAATGGATCAAGTTTTGAGTTTTGGCTATGTTTAATTTGACCCCTTATGAAGTAGCAACTGCTTGATTTTCCACTCTTTCTGCAACTGTTGTTTGTATTACAACTGTTGGTGTTTTGGTGTCAAGCTGGCAGGTGTTTGCCCATAGCCTAGTGTTGTTGTGTTTCCACCAGGACTTTCCTTATCTGTGGTGTTTCCTTTGGATCCAGTATTTCTATTATCTTCTTGACATGAACAGCAAACCTCTGTTGTTAGTTTCAAAGTACAAATGGGTTCCATTTCCCCTTGAAACTAGGGCAATAAGGGCATTTAGGCTGCTCCATCCATCAATGCGACTAATATGACAGTTAATGAGCCATAAAGAGCTGGAGTGCTAGTTTTTTTTTTTTACTTTGCTACAAGCATAGTTACCGGATTCGCGGTACTGACCACCGAACTGCAATCCCAATCATGCGAACCAGATTGGGGTTCAAACGCAATCTGATTCGCGACGATTCAGTGTCCGTGGGGAATCAATGGTGCGGTGCGGTGCGGAGTTGATGGAAGGCATGGAAGACAAGCAGAGGAGTGACGGCGGCAGCCGAGCATTTAGGAACGAGGGAGAGGTGGCTACTAGGGTTTGCAGTGACACCCTTGTGGGCTGAACGCCTTAGAACATCCGCAGAAGCCGTAAAATGAAGTGTGTAGAAATAGTGTCTGGTGAAGGAAAAAAATCTTGTTAAATTGTAGTGTAAAGTGTAAAAGAATTTTTAGAGATATGGACAGAGTGTGCAGTGAAGTGTTATAGCGTGTGTATTTAGCTTCGGATGGAGATGGTCTTAGTGGTTGGTGTGTTCATAATGGAACAGACCGCATGGACACCAATAGGTCCAATACAGACCGACCATGTGACCATCGACTACGTTGTTTAGAAAATCTTCTAGGACAGTTGTCTATGGCACAATAAAATCTATATTTTGTATCTCACATATCCTTATACACGAACCCTATCTCTGATTCACAAACCCAATCTCCTATTCGCAAACCAGAGAGTTATACCCCTCATACCCTGTGTTGGGGATTAGATCACGGCCCATAGCCATGGCCCACTCCCTGGCGGCCCAATCGAACAGCCTACTAGGGTCCAGCTCCCTGGAAGGTTCTATCAGGCCCATGTGCATCCCGCCGAATGCCTCTTGGTCAAGACGGTGCGTCTTGACGGCCTAGGATTCGTGTTTGAGTCTTACTCGAACAAGAGCTCTGCGCGGCTACGTGAAGACCCGGACGTTGGTTTCCCGGATTGGATTAGGAGTCGTGATCCCCAAGACTAGGAGTATGTCTTATCTGCCTCGGGATGTATTTGGCATGTATGAGTTCGTTGCGATCTCATAGTTAGCCCAGCCCGATATTCTCTCGGCAGGTCGGTTTGCTCAGCACTATATAAACAGGGCCCCTATGACGTTTAGGGGGACCCTGGGCATTGAGTTTTACATCTTAGCATCTAGCTTAGAGCTTTGGCGCTTGTACACCCATAATCTCGCCGAGACTTGTTCGTCTCATCGAGCCACCTCTTGTATTCATCTTTGATATATAAGAAAGGCTGGACGTAGGGCTATTATCTCTCCCGAGAGGCCTGAACCAGGATAAAACCCCGCCTCTCTGCTCGTTCTTTGTTAGTGGTTGTTCGGCGTGTCTCTATCTCAATCTTAAAGAACCTTAGCGACTTGAGATCGATATCTCAACCGTCGACAGCTGGCGCCGTCCGTGGGGACACGCAGATCGAGCATGTCGAACTCCGTCGTGATCTGAGAGATACTTCACGAGGGCTACGACTCGGAAGGGCGGATGTCTCATCCTCGTCGATTCAGATCAATCTGTTCGGTCTCGAGCGCTTTCGCATCCGAGCGGATGTCTCCGCTTACATGGCGTAGATAGCCTCGGATCGCACTCCGTCATCGGCAGCGACTTACCACGGAACGATGATCTTTACGACGGTTTAGATTTGTCGATTCAAGGCTATGTCGGTAGATTCCACCGTGGAGACACAAATGATGACACCATCTAGCATACCTTCGCATGGCCCCCGCGGCATTAACATGGCGATGTAGGAACCTCTCGAGGATCCCGCGACGGCCGTGGCGACCGTCGAGTCGGGCGGATTAACTCGCTCGGCATCAAGACGAGGTCGCACAGCTTTCGCGAAAAGACGTCATTCGCCGCAGCCTCGGCGATTCCATCAATCGAGACCTTAGCGGTTTCGCGACCGGTGTGGCGGCGGCGTCGCGACCCACCTCGCGTGCGGCGCTAAGTCTCCGGCGAAGCTTCCTGATTCGGGTCAATTCCCGCGTGGCCGGACTCGATCGGGCGAACGCGGATGGTTCGAGATCCCGGACCCATAGATCAAAGTCGGAACGGCTCGAAGCTATAGCAACGGTCCTTAGATCCACCAATCAAGCCGATCTCGCCGCATGGGCGTCTTTGTGCGATTAACCTAGAGCGGCCGGTGAAGGCCTAAAGTCTCTAGGAGAAGTCAACAACTCCTCGAGCGCAACCAAAGCCGCCGGAATGATTCGGACAGCTCGATCGATCGCGTAACCCCGTCACCATCGAAGGATCACATCCATGAGCAGGCTACCGTGGTCGCCGTCGCTCGCCAAGTCCTCGTAGTCATCGCGACCACGGGGGGCAAGCGCGACGCGATGATCACGGACGGTCCCCTCGTGAGGAGCGCGTCGTCGCCACCACGAGGAAGGGCGTGGTGGATTGTCCCGAGAGAGTTTCTCGGGCCGAGTCATCCGTTCAGCGGGAGTTCCCAGCGCAACAAGACCAACGTCTTCTCAAGACTAGGTTACATCGGGGAAGGTGGCGATCATATGCTCTGGCTGCAGGCTTTCTCCGACGAGCCGGGCTGTCCGGTGGCCCTCAAAATTCAAGCCCGTCACATGGAGAGGTACAATGGGACTCGTAACCCGAGGAATTCCTTTCCATCTCGCTTCGGCCATCATGGCGGCGGGGTGACGAGCTCGTTATGGCTAATTACCTCCGATCCGTCCCTTGAGGGTCTTTGCTCGGACGTGGGCATTCAATCGGCGGGAGGGTTCCATCAACTCATGGAACCCGGCTTTGTGACGCCTCGATCGCTAATTTCCGAGTCATTACGTGCGTCGGGCAAGGAGGATGATCTGCACGGATGATCTAGATGAGCGGGAGACCCTCCGCAACCGTGAAGCGTTTCATTAAGATCCGCAACACGATCCCGAACATCTCGGATGAATCTGTTGTCGCGCCTTCAAAAGCGGAGTCCGCGACGAGCGGCTCACCCAGATCTCGAAATCAATGAGACTGGACCGCCAACGACTGTTCAAGGCGGTGATCATATGCTAACGCGGCAGAGCGCGTTAAAATACAAAAAGGCGTTCGACAAGGCGAATGCCGCCCCACTGGTGTGGATGAGAAGAAGAAGAGCAGCAGCAATGTTCCTGGTGACAAGAAGTCTCAGAAGAAGAAGAACAAAGGTGATGCGAACAATACCGTCGCAGATATGGATCGCGCACCTCCTCCCAAGGATGGGCAGAAGAAGCCCAACAATAACTACAAGGGCAAAAAGCCTGCTCAGGGAGGCGGACAAGGCAAGAAAGGTCCGAGCGACCGATTTTGCAAGTTCCACCAGCACTACGGGCACGATATACGCCACTGTAGAACTTGGGCTGCAAAGCTCGAAGATTTCTACAACGGCAAGGGCCCAATGCCCACCCTGTCTGAACAAGGTGATGCCAGAAGGCCAGCGCCAAACCAACGGTGGTGATCGGGAAGATGATGATGAATATCAAGAGCCGTGAACCATATCGCCGTCATTTTCGCGGCTCCTCGGCTTACACCTCTCGGCGCAGCCTCAAGGAAGCTGCTCGGGAGGTCCATAGCGTCGAAAAGGCAAAACCTCGGCTGAATCGATGAAGTGGATGAGGTCCCCATCTCCTTCTCTCGGGAGGATTGCCCCATGGGATGACCAAACCTCGGCGGCTCCCATCGGTGGTCGCCCGACCATCGACAGCGAGAGTTGGCCGTGTCTTAGTGGACGGCGGGGCGCTTTGGACTTGCTTTACGCTAAAGTCTTGTACGAGATGCAAATTCCTCGTTCCAAGTCAAGGAAGTCGCAATGCCCTTCTACGGAATTGTTCCGGAGAAGGCATCAAGCCGTTAGGCGAGTTGTCCTGCTGTCACCTTCGCAACCCAAGCAACTTCCGGACGAGTTGATCACTTTTGGCGTGGTCGACTTCCGTCGGCGTCTAACGCAATCTTGGGCGAGCCATCTCTCGGTAAGTTTATGGCGTGTCCCACCACGCTTACCATTGCGTGAAGATACCGGGTCCTAACGGTGTGATCACGGTCAAGGGCAACTACAAAGCTGCCTTTGGATTGCGACGAGCGATCCCTCGCCTGATCGACCAACTTCCGCCATGTCTCTGAAGTTCCGAGACCAAGTCTCAGCACACCTAGGGTCTCCCTTCACCAGGGGAGAAACCAAGGAAGTTCATTGTAAACAGCGATACTTCCAAGAGTTCACTTGGGGCCAATCTAGACCCCAAATAGGAAAGCGAGCTCATTGCCTTCCTCAGAGCTAATGCGAGATGTATTCGCCGAGCCATCGACATGCCCGAGTCCCAAGGAGGTGATCGAGCACAAACCGGTGTCCGACCGGACAAAAAGCACTGTTCGCGAAGCTTAAATCGCTTTTGAATTCAAGCAGGGATCATCAAAGATCGACAGCAAGCGCTTTCATTCTTTGGATTCATCCGCGAGGTTGATCACACCGAGTGGTTAGCCAACCTGTCATTGTAAAGAAGAAAGGCGGCAAGTGGAGGATGTGTGTCGATCACACGATCTGAGCGCCGCTTGTCCTAAGGACAATTTCCGTTACCTCGTATTGATCAATTTGGTCGATCGATTGCGGACGCCACTTCGAGTTTTTAGATGCTTACTCCGGTTACCACCAAATAAGCATCTCCCGAGGATGAAGAGAAGATCGCCTTCATCACCCCTTTTCGCACTTTCGCTATAATGACCATGTCTTTCGGTCTGCGCAATCTTTGGTGCCACGTTCCAGTAGCAATGGAAAGACCTTCCCGAGCAATGAGGAAAAACACGGAGGTCTATGTCGATTTACATAGTTGTAAAAACAAGTATGCTCGGATCATGTAAAAGACACAGCGAGAGACTTTTCGTAATCTCACGGGCATCGAATAAAATTAAATCCAGAGAAGTGTACCTTTGGTGTTCGATCCGGAATGTTGCTCGTTATGTCATTGGCTCGCAAGGTATTTACGCCAACCACGAAAAAATCGAGGCCATTGAAAATATGCGAGCTCAACTACCATAAAGGAAGTACAAAGCCTCATTTGGGCGGATGGTGCTCTAAGCGAGTTTATTTCCGTCAAAGCGAACGCGGGCTGCCCTTCTTTAAGGCCTGCGCAAGCACAATGGTTTCGAGTGGGCGGAAGAAGCGATAGATCCTTCCGGGATCCGGCGATACCTATCCTATCCTCCCGTCTTGACTACCCAGCGGCATGGCGGCGGCTCTGCTTGTACCTAGGTTGCACGCCACAAGCGGTGAGTCACGGTCTTGACGGTTGAAAGGGAAAGCATACTGACGACCAATCTATTACGTGGCGAGGTACTTCACGGATCAAAGGAGCGTTACCCTGAGGTCCAGAAGCTACTCTACGCCTTGCTCATGTCCTCCAGAAAGCTTCGCCACTACTTTCAGGCGCACCAAATACTGGTCCCGACCACGTTCCCTCTGGGAGAAATCCTACGGAACAAGGAATCTTGCGGACGTATAGCTAAGTGGGCAATGGAACTAGCAGAGTTTGATCATTATTCTTTGCCCGAACCGCTATTAAGTCACGGTCCTAGCTGACTTTGTCGCTGAATGGACCTGCCACCAAATCGTGAAGCTCCCGAGCAACCTGATGAACCCTCTGGACCATGTTTTTCGATGGCTCGCGCACTGGAAACTCGGGGGCTGGTTTCGTTCTCATCTCCCCTCAAGGAGAGCAACTCCAGTATTCTATCCAACTACACTTTGCGGCGACTAACAACGCTGCAGAGTACGAGGCCCTCCTCGCCGGACTAAGAGCGTGCAAGTCGCTTGGTGTCCAACGGTATTGTGAAGGAGATTCACGGTGGTCATCAATCGTTAACAAGGAGTATCGGTCTTGCGATGACTCAATGGCGCGATACGGTTGAAGTGAGGAAGTTGGAGTGGCATTTTCGATTTTTGAAGTGCTCTTCGTGCCGGAAGGACAACTTCGGCCGACCAACTATCAAGTATGGATCCTCACGCGAACTGCTTTCGGCAGGTGCTCGTCGAGCACCTTCACAAGCCCTCAATCACGTCTCGGGACGAGGCAACGAGACAGTGGTCTTGTCTCCGTTATCGAGCAGTCGCGGATCGACAACGCCATTTGTCCGGTACCTTGCGATGGGACCACTGCCGACGACGGCCGAAGCGCGTCCGGCTTAAAAGGCGTCTGCTCCATACAAGCTTGTGGGCGGCATCCTTTACCATCAAGGTGCTCGGGAGTTCTTTCCAAGTGCATCTCGCAGCAGAGGGTGTGTTCCTTCTTAGGGTCATACACGAGGGTGCTCAGGCAACCACGCCTCCTTGAACTACGGTCGGCAAGGCGTTTCGCATGGGCTATTATTGGCCCATCGCGTACAAGATGCCCGGACATCGTGACTAAGTGCAAGGCTTGCCAATTTCACGCCAAGAAGGCACACAAGCCCGCCTAAGAGCTCCAAACGATCCCCCATCTTGGCCTTTTTCCACATGGGGTGCGGATCTGCTCGGCCCATTCCCTAAGGGTACAAGGGCTATACACACCGCCGTCGCCATAGACACTTTTACAAAGTGGATTGAGGCGAGCTCGGTCGTCTCTTCACGCCAAAACAGTTGTTCGCTTTTTCAAAAGCGGCGTGGTCACGCAGCTTTGGGATCCCCATAAGCGATCACGGATAGCGGTACCCGTTGAGCGAGCTATTCCAAGAATCTGCGAGCAACCGGCACCAAGGTCTGTTCGCCTCATGGCACATCCACGAGCAATGGAGCGATCGGCGAGCTAACGGACAGATAGTCCAAGGTATCAAGCGGCGGGTATTTGCTGCTCTCGTGAGCACAAGAAGGCTGGGGTTGACGGTTCCTTCCGTCCTGCAGGCGATTCGCTTTCTGACGGTAGGCGGCAGAAACTCCTTTCCAATTGGTCTATGGTGCGAAGCCATCACGCCCCGAAGTTGTACTCGGTTAGCCTCGCCGACGAGCTCACCAACCTAGTTGACGTCGAGCAAGCGCCTCCTCGATCTCGATCTCCTCGAAGGCACACGCGACCGGGCACAAATCGAATGGCACGCTACCGGCAAGCTCTTTGCGCAAGCACGCTGCCAAGTCGATTCGACCTAGGGCTTTGAAGGCGGGCGACCTCGTTCTGCTGCTGTGTCGAAACTTGTCCAATGCCAACAAGTTAACTCCTCGTTGGGAGGGCCCGTTCACGGTCGTTTCTTCCTTTCGCTCGGGGCTGTTCGCTGCTATGGAGGACGGGAGAGAGTTGACCAACACTTGGAACATCGACCACGGCCGTAAGTTCTTTGTGTAGGTCTTTTACGTGTTTGCTTAGCTTTGCGCTTTTGTAAACTTCGCGCTTTAGTTCGTCCAAGTCTCTCGGGCACCATGTAAAGTTCAATCCAATTCTCGGTGAATCCTCGCGGCCTCTGTGCCCTTTTCCCCGCTTGTCTTCTCGACCACTTTCTTCCGGTAACACTTGATGGTTGCCCGGTCTTGCGAACTCTTGGCTCCATAATCTTAAGGATTTTTCCCTACCCGTGTCTAGTCTCGATAGGTTCCCAAACTCAGGGTTGCGTAACATGGCCTTTCCACCTTGCGGCTAGGTCTGCTCTCGTAAGCCCTCCGCGGCAGAGGCACTTACTGCTTGGCGCGACCACTTGGTAAAGCCTGCTCTCGTAAGCCCTCCGGCGGAGGCACTTTCCTTGTTCGGTTACTCTCGGAACCGCCTAATTTACGTCAACGAAGCGGTATGGAACAAATCGAGCAAAATGCGGTGTCGCTCTTTCTCCCTACGCACGTGCTCGAGTTAAGTAGCTTAGGTTCTCGAGCATCGTCCGTCACGGGGCTAGGGCGTCGCTCTTTCTCTTGTGCACTGTTCGAGTTCGCAAACTCGGTTTCGAACAGATACTGTGAAGCTGGGAGTTAAGCGAGCGCTCTACCGTTTTCTTAAACTTCCTAGCGTGCTCGCTTTTCTCTTAGTTTCGCTTCGTTCTTGTCTTTTTGCTGCTCTTTTTACGAGAATAAAGGTAAGTACTTTATTACGTTGCTCAAAAGTCTCAGTACAAGGCCCTTTCGGTTTAACAATGGTGCTACTTAGGAGCAAGTCGCTCCTTCACTCCTCAACTTCTAACTTGAGGCGCACGACTTCGCCCTGAGCCTTGATTCCTTCCCGGGCTTCAGCTCGGAGGCGTTCGATCTCCTCCTTGCTCCGCTTGGCTTGCGCTGCAGCCTCTGCCCGGATGGCCTCGACCTCCTCGGTCTTGGCGCGCAGCTGATCGTTCAGAGCCTCGCTCTGGCTGACTCGCTGCTCGGCCGTCTTGAGCTGCTCGTCCAGCTCCTTGACCCTTTTCTCTGCGGTGATCGCCCTCACCGTCATCCCGCGCATCTCCTCGATCTCTTCCTGTGAAGCCCACAGGGTCGAGATCTTTGCCTGGAGACCCGCGGAAGTCTGTTCTTCCTTGGCGAGCTGGGCCTTGAGTCCCTTGGCTTCCGCCGCGAGTTGGTCTCGCCGTTGGGAAGCGTCGAGCGCTCTTGAGCCACTTGAGCGGCGGCTTCTCCTCATGGCCTTCGCCTTAATGGCTTCTGCTGGCTCCTCGGCCTCTCCTAGGAGAGACTCGCAGGAATGCCTCTCTTCGGCCAATTGGGCTTTGAGCTTCTTTACCTTCGCCTTGGTAAACGGCTTCGACCTTGGGGGGCGCAGAGGCCCCGCCGACTCCCTCGTCTGAGGTGCTCCGGGAGCGACGCCAAGATCTGGCGCTCCGCTCAATGGTGACACCGTCCTCGAGCTCCTCCATGGTGTCCCTGAAGACCTGAGAGGGAAGAACAAGTTAACTACTTTGCGATGATGTGGCTAAGCTGAACAAAATTTGGTCTTGGTGTTTACCTTGCCAAGTCGGCGCTTCAGTCCGCGACGCAGGCGGTCCTCGAGGCCATGCGTCACGAAGCCCCGCTCGTGCGGGATGAGGCGGGCGCGTTCTTGCCGTCGCCGCCTTGTTCGCTCCTTCTTCTTGCGGGAGCGCATCTGCTCGGGAGCGGGAGCGACGGGCGAAGCGCTTTCGTCTCCGCGCTCCTTCTCCTCTTCCTTTTCCTCTTCCGCCCGAACGTCCTCGGGCGAGGCCGGAGCCACTCCGCTCGGTGGCGCCGTTGTTTCCACGGGCAGGGCGACTCGCGACACGCTTTCGGGGCTTCTTCATGTTCCTGGCGGTGGGTTTTACCACCTTTCACGGAGAATCCCGTCGCCTCAGGGGTGAGCTGCCCCCATGGTTATCAAGTCGTAAAGTCGAGTCGAGTCGTATGAGGGGAGACTTGAGGACTAGTCGTGGACTAGTCGTGGCTAGTCCATGACTAGTCGACAACAACAACATCTATTTTGTTTAGAAAAGTAGTTGTGTAGTTGGCATGACTACTTGTACTTTTGTAAAAAAATAACAATTACAGTGGAGTCTAAAAGCATAGCAAGAATGAGAATGCAATGCCAAGTGACTAGTTTTCTTCTAATGTTAGATGGTGGAATTCATGGTAGAATGCCTAGTCGAGTCGAGCTCCCTAGTCGTTCTAAAAAAAGAGACTTATGGACTAATCGTGGATTAATCGCGACTAATCGTAGGACTTGATAACAATGGCTGCCCCTGCGACGAAATGCCTGGCAGGACCGGCTGCTCGGTCCCGCCCTGGGCAGCTTCCGGAGCCATCGCCTTGGCACCGAAGTCCGTGGCGCCGCTCGCCGCTACTTTTGCCTCCAGCCGCTCCACCGCGTCTTTGAGCGCGTCGATCTGCTCGCTGGAGCCCGGCGGCAGCAGGCTCCACGCAGCCAGCTTGTCCTTGAGGCTCGCCACCTCATCGCCTGCGTGACGCGCCGTGCAAATGCTCGGGCAAGAAGAACCGCCGAGCGCCTCGACGCCGTCGTCGTGGCGGTCTCTTCTTGGGCGGTGATGAGCGAGAGTTGATCGTTAAGTCTAATGCGGTCGGAGGTGGAAAGATCAAAAGATCGATTTCTACATACCGCCGTGGAGGGCTTGATCTGATCTTCCTCGCCGAACTTTCCGCCTTTTCCTCGGGGGCTCCTTGGCGGCTTCTCGCTTTGGCCCTTGGGCGTTATGGGCGATGAGCTCGGCTCGGTGGTGGTGAGCATTCCTTCGCATACGCAAGGAGTTTCTCCTTGCGCTCGACCTCCTCCTCGAGTCTCCTTTGCTCGGCGACCTGCTGTAGCCGCGCCATATGGCCCGGTGAGCTTGCGTGTAACGCCTAAGCCAGAGGGCCATGGTCTTTACCTCTTCGTCGCTCTGCTCGGCGAGGAGGGAGGGGCTTGGTCTCTTCTCATTGGGCTGACCACGCGCCCGCTTGGTCGCTTTCGGTGCGCTCCGTCGCATGCAGTGGTCTCTTCGACGGTGGCGGCCGCCATGGCGCGGGCGAGCTCGCGTTAGCTCACCGCCACCTTGGGCTTTGTGGCCGACTTGGCCTTGCCCTTCTTGGCTTCTCCTTCTCGGACCAGAGAGACCCTCGGCGATCCTCCGAGGATCACCGGTCCTCCTGCTGCGTTCGAGAAGCGAACGTCCGCATTAAAACCAACAAAGTGTAAATCTAGCAACACGGGCGGGTATAAGTGATTTACCTCGCTCATGCGGACGAGCACGTTCCTCGGACAAGTGTAGGCCACCTCGCCGGTGACCTCGCTGTCCTTCTTCACCGCCTTCAGCATGGCATCGATCCGCTCGGTCACCCATGCGTCGGTTGGCTTCTCTGCCCGAGCAGATGGAATCCTTAAATTCCTATTCGGAGAAAACGATCAATGAAGAGGTTGAGTCTTAAAGGCACTTACCCGTGCTCTCCTTGTGATGTCTTCCCATCCTCTATCTTGTAGAAGGATAGGACCTTCTCCGCAATGACAGATTACATTACATTGTGAAGTCCCGGATGATCTCCACTGTGAGCCCGAGGCTCACGAGGGAGGCGATCTTCCTTGTCGTACCAATCCTCGGCGGACATCTCCGCCGAGGCATTGAGGTTCCTTCACGGCGCCTTTCCGGTGAAGACGAGTTTGCTTGTCGCCGCTCGCTTGTCAGAGAACCACCTCACCCACCACGCCCATCGAGTCGAAAGGGGGGGGCGAGGATCTGGCGCGTCGTCGGCGGTGGCCCGGAGCTTGAGGTAGTAGCACCCAATGCCGAGCGGCGGAGCCGCTCCTCGTCCATCATGTAATAGTGGAGGAACAATTTCACCGGTGGATCGATTCCCAGATAGCCTTCGCACAAAAGCGAAGACGCCATCTGGAGGATCTTTGCTCGGATTGAGGTTCGCCACCTCCAATCCGCTAATGTTTAAGAAGGCCTCGGCGAAGTCGCCGGAGATCGTAACCCGAGCAGTGCGAATCGCTCAAGTCGATTTAACTCTCCTCGGCGGCTCCGGAGTATCCTCCTCTTCGGGCAGCCTCCAGCTTCCGGTGTCGATGTGGCCCTCTTCCTCCCAGATCCTAAGGTCCTCCTCGGTCAGGCTAGTGCCGGTGAACTTGGCCATAGCGTTTCCCAGGACTGGACGAGCAAGGTTGGTGGTGGAGCTTGGGTGCTTGATCTTTGGCGGTTGGAATTAGGGCTTAGAGAGGAAAGGCGTGAGAACAGAAGTGGCAGCATGGCGGCTTGGGTGCTTTTATAGTCCCGTATAAGCAGCTCTGCAACGGTTTTGTCCCAGAACGGCTAGTTTTTACTACAACGGCTAGGTAAAACGGTCGCCTGTTTTCACTGCGCAGCGACGGGAAGTTACCGTTGGAGTCAGCCAACGGCTACTTTTTCCGGTGTTTGCACTGAAGGCTGAGTGTTCTGCTCGGACAGATGTCGTTCCCTGTTCGACGCAACGGAGTTGCTCGGCACTGGTCGGGTTTGTTCGGTCCCGAACAAGTCTTGTTCGGTTGAACCATAACCTGTTCGGTCGTTTGTTACATGCCTTTGTAGCAGGGAAAAATACCCTCTTCGTGACTTTGAGTCTCAAGGGGATGACCCTACTCTAGTGAGTTCTTCCACTTGAGTCTCGGGGGCTAGCTGTCGGGGATTAGATCACGGCCCATAGCCATGGCCCACTCCCTGGCGGCCCAATCGAACAGCCTACTAGGGCCCAGCTCCCTGGAAGGTTCTATCAGGCCCATGTGCATCCTACCGAACAGCCTCTTGGTCGGCACGGTGCGTAACGGTCTAGGATTCGTGTTTGAGTCTTACTCGAACAAGAGCTCTGCGCGGCTACGTGAAGACCCGGACGTTGGTTTCCCGGATTGGATTAGGAGTCGTGATCCCCAAGACTAGGAGTATGCCTTATCTGCCTCGGGATGTATTTGGCATGTATGAGTTCGTTGCGATCTCATAGTTAGCCCAGCCCGATATTCTCTCGGCAGGTCGGTTTGCTCAGCACTATATAAACAGGGCCCCTATGGCGTTTAGGGGGACCCTGGGCATTGAGTTTTACATCTTAGCATCTAGCTTAGAGTTTTGGCGCTTGTACACCCATAATCTCGCCGAGACTTGTTCGTCTCGTCGAGCCACCTCTTGTATTCATCTTTGATATATAAGAAAGGCTGGACGTAGGGCTATTATCTCTCCCGAGAGGCCTGAACCAGGATAAAAACCCCTGTCTCCTGTTCGTTGCTGTTCGTGGTTGTTCGGCGTGTCTCCTATCTCAATCTTAAAGAACCTTAGCGACTTGAGATCGATATCTCAACCGTCGACACCCTGTTTTAACATCGCGAACCACGAACCGAATTGCAAACCCAACGAATCGAGAATCAGGTAATTATGGCTGCAAGCCTACAACCATGCATTTGTACCTAACAATACCTGTGTAAAGCAGCAACATTTACATTACTAATGAAAAATGGCAGTACAAACCCCTAAACTATTGGATTCGCTCAAACAAGTCATGTTTTTCATTTTTTTCCTATTGAGGCCCTACAACAATTGTCTTTGTGCAATCAAAGCTCATGTAGCCTTCTTTTGTTGATTTCTGCTCTTACACTATCTGCCACTTGTTGTCTCTTACACTATCTGCCACTTGTTGTCTTTCTAATTCAAATTGACACAAGACAACTCCTAAAGCATACTCCTAAAGAAAACCAACAATGGTTTACGTGGAGAAATGAATTGCTCACTCCACAAAAAAGATGAGCTATAGAAGCCTCTATAGTTAACAAGCTGATGTAGCCATCTTTTGTTGATGTCTGCTCCTACACTTCCATTTTGTGCAATTGACCATCTCAGGTCATGTCTAATCAAGCATTTCCTATTGATCTGGTCATATTGATGTGACTTTCAACCAATAATAATAGGCCTATTACCCAATTGACTACTGTTGTCGGGACGTCCCATACAAATACTTTTGGAGTTGCCCTGGGCGACCCCACATTACACAAGGACCAGGAAAACTACAGCTTGCTTTACATGTCACATGGCCAAACTACCCCTACTCTAACAACTCAAGTAGAAGGTGAAATTAGACAATATCCAATAACAGAGGGGCTCAAAACCACATTATAAGCTACAAGGGCTCAATCACGCCAAATAGAATAGTAGAGGTGTCATGTCAACAAAATTAGATTTACGCGTTTTGATTGCATGAAACCAAATAGGTAAGGAGTCTATGTTATAAATTTGGCTTATTTAAATATATGTTTTTAAGTAAATTATAAATTTAGTAATCTACATCATCAATAAATGGAGAAAATTTATACCACTGCAAGTATTAGCCGACACATAACCACAGTTACCTGCCATTCCACATCTGTGCTCCCTGCTTGGCCAAACTTCTTGATGGCGACCACAGTACCAACACCACTCCTTGATGGGTTCAATTTCTCATCAAGCCACCCCTTGTAAACCTTTCCAAACCCATCCTCTGAAAGAAGACTCTCAGGCCTGAAATTTCTTGTGGCAATCTTCAATTCCACAAAAGTGAAGACCTTAAGATCTGGTGACTCAAGAATGCTGCCCTTCAGATAGGTACCATCAACACTGACACCAGTCACTGTAGATTGTGTGAATGTGCCGGTGCTGCTACTAATAGTAGACTAATCTTCCCATATTTTTGTGAAGCCACTAAAAGTTAATGATCTCAATGATCCTATGTAGGGATCAAGAAAGGTAAGCTCTTCAGTCTTTGACTATCAAATATGGGAAGATAAAGGTTTCCCCTCAAAAATATGGGAGGATAAAGGTTTGCCCTAAAAAATATGGGAAATAAAGGCACTTTTGTTCCAATATGAGTTTCATGCAGGAGGTTGAGGTGTCGAGCATGATCAATGGTAACAATTTTTAATAAAATCATTAAATAGCATCATCAGTGGAAACCAAAACTTGAAATAATTGTTTTATGAGTTTCTACTGATGCTATGGCCTGGCCAGTACAATAAAATCAAGCGTAAATAAGATTTAGCGTTACTTTGGTGCTTTTGGCTACTTAATACATCAACCACTGGCAGCACATAGAAGTTCAGAACTAAACACTAATCGTGGTTCCAGTGGAAGTGCATATAACAACGGATTATCTGGTAGGTAGTTAACTCAGAAAATAAAGGACAAGCTGCTGATAGCATTGCTGCATTATAATATCAATCTATCACTATGTATAAAAGACAAGACCAATCCAAAATTTATATAGTAATAACAGGTGTGATGTGTCATTCATTAAAATTGGTAATAGTGAGTGTACCGAAACATGGATAGCTACAGCTTCATGATTTAGAAGGTACTAGTTGCTTAGATAATAGATATATTGCGTCCAATAACCTTAGTCACACACACTTGTTTGACTTGTGAGGTTATAATTTGGTTTTATTATAATAACATTGAACTTTACGGCTTGCTTTAATTTATGGCAACCCCATAAAGAATAAGAGCAGAATTATTGCTAAAAATACTCGCAGCATCTTCCAAATAATCGCTATGAAATATAGTTATTTCATTATCACACATTGACTTAAATATCTGCTAAAAAATTCAAGAGTGACTAAAAACAAACAGGTTTTAAAAAAATGTATGAACCAATTTCAGTTCACAAAAACAATTTTAGTGAAATAAAGGTTCAATCTAGGCTGCAAACTTTGATAATCTGTACCAAGTAACAACCATTTCTCTAAGATTGAATAATAGCTACAACCTTTGTGCAGGGGCGGACACAGAACAAAATAGTAGGGGGGTCTAATAGGGTTATCTTCTACCTCCAGACCTATCTTCTTCTTTTTCATGCCCTAAAAATGGTAGGTGGGTCTATTGGGGCTAGCACACTCCATTAATCATACCCGGAGAGGTAATGGGAAAAGCTTTCGAAATAATGAGCCACTGTGTCCTTTTTTGTCTTTCGAAATAATGAGCCACTGTATCCTTTTTTTGTAGGGGCACAGACCTGCATATATTGAAGGAATTAACGAGGATAGTCAATGACATGGTGCAAATTATCATTAGATTTGTTGAACATGACACAGTCATGAATATCTGGAAGCAAGTCCAGTACAGCTAGGTGGCACAAGAGGAAGAAATATATTTTATTGTGCAGTAAAAATTGAAGAGAAAGCTTAAAAGGTAAGTACATTGCTTAGTTACCTGAGTGGCCAATTCATGTGAAGTGATTCTTTCCAACAAACTATCAGTTGTAATTTCATTGGCTGTGTAGCTGCTGGACGGTTCTTCATTGCCCTTTATCTCCAGGGGACCAAGAGAGGTTAACACTTGACCATCATCTCCCACACATGAGTCTATTACTGCTTTCTCAAGGGTTCTCAAGGATCTAATCCATTGCAACAATTTGGAAGGTATCCTGCACCCCGTAATCTCTATTTCCACTGGTGATGAAGATGATAGTCCAATAGGCTCTCCACATGACAGAATATTATCACTCTCTTTTATTTCATATTTCAAACATTTTGGAAAAGATGGTTTCAAGATGAGCTTGCTGCAAGATACCACAGATAACTCTTCAAGAGCAGGAAACATGAATCGCTCCTCACTGTTGATTGACAACACTATGCAGAGCTCTTCTAGGTTTGACAAAGTTTCCAGTTTGAGGTGTGTTAATTTCACTAAGGGTTTTGGCCCCCCAGAAAGACCCATCTCGAGATCTTTGAGGTTAGGCATATCCTTTATATGCAAATAGCGCAAATTTTGAAGCTCACAAAGTGGAGGGAGATTTTTGCAGTTATCTAGGTGGAACAGATGAAGAATGACAAGGTTTGGTAGTGAACTCGTCATATCGCTCATCAACCACGTAGGAAAGAAAGAGCCTGCATATCCAACTAGCTCAAAATGCTCTAAACTCTGGTTTGGTTGGAGCTTTTCCAACACTTCTTCTACACCCACATCTTTGACTGCATCAACTGCAGCTGACTGAGAAGTAGGAATCCACCCCAGCTTAAGGAACCGAATTTCCTGTCGACTCTGAATATTAGCTTTCTCTGCAATACCCAAGCCCCTGGACCCTCCTGTAAGGTTTGGAACAAAAAGTTCATCTGATGTTACGTGCCAGTGTTCGTCAGTGGAAACAGAACACTGGATGTGTTTTGGTAGAAAGGCTACTATAATTGGATCGCTTGTCAACACAAATTTGAGTCCGGTCATTTTACGTAAGATATCTGGCAATATCTGAGGGACACCAGGTGATGGATGTCTTAGAACGCAGCCAGTGAGGTCCAACATGTGCAACTTCTGCAGCCTCTCGAATGACACAGGTATGTCCAGGAAGGTTTGTGACAGGTTCAGATATTCTAGGTTCAATAAGTCACCAAGATCTTGCGAAGAATCAATGGTATAGAGGCACTGTGAGAGATTCAAAAACTTCAGTTTAGTGAAATTCATAAAGCAATTAGGTTGAGTCTTCAGCTTTTGACACCTTTCTAGGTTCAAATACTCCAAATTGGTTGGTAATATCTCAGTATTTACTTGAAGTGCCTCACAGCCAGATAGATCCAAAATTCTAAGGTGCTGTCTGTTTTTAAAGAAAGGAGGGAGATTCTGAAGTCTGTAACATCTCCGAAGTATAAGAACTTCCAACTTCTTGAGATTAGTAAGAGATCCTGGCAATTGCCGAAGCTCATAGCAACCTGATAAGTTCAGAAACCTAAGAAAATAAAGGTTACCAAAATATGTTGGTAGCTTCTTGAGGATGAAGCAGCCAGACATATTTAGATCCTCTAGGTTACTTAAGTTACCAAATAAAGGAGGCAACTGTTGAAGCCCAGGGCACCTTGATACATCCAGAAAACGAAGGTCATGAAGATCGCACAGAGAGTCAGGTAGCTCACGGACGTCATAACAACATGACAACCGGAGATGCTCAAGTCTTTGAAGATGACCAAGGGTTGGAGGCCAGTTTTGAAGTTTTTCACAGCCTTGCAGGTTCAAATATAGTAGCTTTGGAAACGTGCCAATGAAATGGGGCAACCCCTTGAGAGAAGTTTTTGATAGATCTAAAGCCTTAAGGTTTGTCAAATTACTCATTGAGGAAGGAAGTGTTTGAATCATTAAGTCGGAAACACCAAGGTATGTCAGATACTTCAGATGACCAATAGAGGCAGGTAATTCTTCAATGCAACACCCACTAAGATTTAAAACACGTAAATATTTAAGTAATTCAAATGATTCTCCTAGTAGCTTTATATCCACAGAGTTCCGGAGGTGCAATGCCCTTGCACGGGTGAGTGTTGAACTGCGAAGTGTTGATTGCCCTCTATGATTGCTCAATAGCGCATATTGGCAAGTGAGCCCTTTTGCATTGTCACTCTGCATTTCTCCATCATCCAAAATAATATCGTTGCAGGCAGAATGTCTTGCAAAGTCATGGACGAAGTTATGCATGTAGAGCATTGTAGGATCTGTTCTATTATCCATTCGACAAACCTTAAAATAAATATAACATGAATCAAATAAATTTCTCAAACATAACCATTGTCTTGAACCATTGAGCAAGTATACCACAAAATAATTTCTGACAAACATAACCTAAATATTGCAAAACGTGAAACATGTTCAACTAAGAAATCTTGAAAAAGAAATCCAAAAGGTAAGTGCTGGAATTTCATACGTCATTTCAATTTTCATATAGCTGTGAGTTAGACTAATTTACAAAATAGAAGAAGAAAAGAAGCGAACACATTATGAAACCCATAACAAGTCAAAAGGGTTTTAAAACATCATGATAGCTAATCTATGCTAAACATCTCCACAAGAGTATTGTTTCCTTTTAGATAATATTCCCGACACTAAATTTACACTAGAAACATAAAATAATTGAAAAATACAATCATTGATGCATTGGATCAACAATGATTGTTTATTCATAATTTGCTTCTACCCATATTTGTATATACATTTTCACATTTCGCCACTCTAGTATTGAAGTAATTGATGTTATGCCTCTACCTACATCTATTCACATCAGATTTTTTTTCTCGAATAAAAGACATACCGTCTAATGTGAATGTGGTTTCCAAATTATACAGCGGTTTTGCGTAATTGCTTTTCGAAATCAGGATGCTGTTCAGGTTAAATTTGAGAGAAATGCCATTTCAAGAGTATCTCTTGAGAACTAAAAAATGTAGGGTGGTGCTTAGCACACTTATAAAAGTTGAGAGATGTTTTGCAATGACCTGTGCGTTGCTTTGTAAGTTTTCCTAAAACTTCTAAAACATATAAATTCTGTTGATAATAGCGAGTGGTATCAGGTATGCAGAAATTCATATTCAATTACATTAGCAGTGAGTGCAACAAAATCATAGACTTCCAAATTAGTTTTTTATTTTAAAACAGGATGATTTAAATATTATTATAATGCTGATGTTGAACTTTTGATTACTCCTACTGTTTTTTGAATCATAAAAAATAATCATAGTATATGCACCTTTTCTCCTTTTCAGGTGGTTATCTTGTAAGTAATAAATAAGAGATGTGCGCAAGAAAACATTAATCTTGAATGTATCAAAGATGTTTTAAAGTAAATCTATAACACGAGTGAACCATTCAAAACTTACTAAATTATTTATTGCTCACTATAGCTCAATATAGCACAGGAAATTACCAGTAGATTGTGCTATACATGGTTCATAACAAATATAATGGTCAATGTATTAACCATATTGTAAAAAAGTATGGTTCCTCCTTTCAAACGGTTGTAGTGTTATACAATTGGTAATATATCCATGAATCCAGAAAAGTAAACTAGAGACCTTGTAAATTATGTAATTATGACAACCATACAGGAATGTGGAGTTAAAGGTTGAACTGTTGACTTTTATGTGTTTCACGTGAGTATTAGTAAAGGGCAAGGCATACTTCAAACAATAAAAGATTTAACCTAACAGTTATTTCATGACTTACTGGGTACGTTTTTCGAACTTTGAGGAAATGTACTGACAGAAGGTCCTCAACGTACATCTCCCCATGAACATAGGAAGGGAGGGTCTCATGTTTTGATCCTATCATGTCAAGTGCAATCCACTGCCAAATAAGTTTTTCCTTATCAATTACAAATCCTTTTGGAAATAATGATAAATACAGAAGGCATAGTTTTAATGCTGAGGACATATCATAATATGTTTGATTGAATGGTGAAAACAAATCAATTTTAGGTGACAATCTGTTTTCCAACTTCCATATTTCTTCATCCTTTGCAGCAATCCAGACATCCATGGGTTGACTGTGCACGATTGAACCAAGATAATGAGCTAACACCGGCATTCCTTCGCATCTTTTCACAATTTGCTTCCCAATGTCCTTTAGGCACGCATGAACATCATCTCCGTCCCCAAAAGCCCTTCGAGAAAAAATTGTCCAACAGTCATCTTCTGTTAATGGAAGCAACTTGTACGGTGGAACAGTGTGCAATATCTCTGATGTCATTTGACTGGAGGTGGTCACTAAAATATAGATGCACTTGCTTGTACCCCTCTGCATTTCCTTCAACTCATCCAACTGGCTTTTGTTTCTGCTACAAAGGTCATCCAAGACAATTAGACATTTTTTGTCATGAAGTAGCTCTCTTAAACAATTCTTTAGCAACTGGAGATTTCCATGAATATCATTGTTGGTATTAACTTCTGAATGTCCTTTTGTTTCGTTGGCTTGTGAAATCATATCAATAGCAATCTTTTAAAGATCCATCTTCCTATTTAAGTTAACCCAAATACGACGATCGAAGTTCCACCCATTTCCTTTGTCATGGAAAAGCAATCTGGTGGGTTGTGCGTGTTCCTTTGTCTCGTTCCTCGTGCATCCTGTGCATGGGTTGTGTTCGGCGCTGTGGTGGTGGTGGGCGGTCCCTATGCATTGCCTAGGTGGTGGCGGTCCGTTTTTTCGGCCGTGCATCCCTTTCGGCTTTGCTAGGGGCTGCCGTTCTCTTTTGGTGTTGTACTATTGCTTTCTTCTTTATGAAATGGCAGAGCACCTGCTCCGTTCGATCAAAAAAAAAAAGAAAAGCAATCTGGCAAGAGTTGTTTTCCCCAAACCTACAAGGCCAACTATGGGAATGATGCACAATGTTTCTGCATCATTTTTCATGAATAGGTCCTTTATTTTTGTTTTGTCATCATCTCTTCCAACAAATGCAGCTCTATCAAACTCTCTTGGATTATCAGATTGCTCAAGATCACACTTTGAGTGTTGCATCGAACTGAAAATAACAGAATCTTCTGCTAAAAGGTCCAATTTTCTTCCGAGAGTCTTCATTCGATTCCGTATAGTATTATGCTTACGCAAGAGAAATGAACTTGAGGAACAAAATGATGTTGCCAAAATTTTTCTTTAGAATGGTCACTCAAAGACATTCATCTCCAGTTATATATGACAATTCAAGACTTTTTTATAGCACATTAAACTCAACGTGGGTCGTTCATTTCTCTCAATCCAATGGTTCAGATCACTTGTGATTAAAATATACACCTGAATGACATGGATGTTAGAAAAGTAGAATGTAGAAAATTAGATAGGTTGTATTCACTAGGCACAATGCCATACATAGTGTACAGGTTACATGTACAAGGAAAGCTAATTAAAGTTCATAAAGGCTAATAAACAAGGAAGCCAATCAAGATTTTGATTGGTGCATATCCTACAGATCCTATAGCATATTCTAGCCAATCAAGGGATTGATTGGTGCATATCTTACAGATCCTACAGCGTATTCTAACGGCCCCCCGCAGTGTCAACCAGGAGGAGAGCGGACGATGAGACTAGATCGAAAGTCCGTGAAAACAACGGTAGGTAATCCTTTGGTGAAGATGTCGGCGTGTTGCTGAGAAGTTAGCATGTGAAGAACACGAACATCTCCGAGAGAAACCCTCTCGCGATGAAATGGAGATTGATCTCCACATGCTTGGTGCGCTAGTGTTGGATGGGGTCGGTGGAGAGGTAGACTACGCTGACATTGTCGCAATAGACCATGGTCGCCTTCTTGAGAGAGCGATGAAGCTCAATCAATATCTAACAAAGCCAGCAAGCCTCGGCCACGCCGTTGGCTACCTCGCGATAGTCAGCCTCGGCACTTGAGCGTGGCACTGTGTGTTACTGCTTGAACGACCAAGAAATGAGATTGTCACCAAGGAAGACACAATACCCTCAGGTAGATTTCCTCATATCTAGGCACCCAACCCAGTCAGCGTCAGGGTAGACGATGAGGTCATGAGATGCTCCACATGTGAACTGAAGGTCGTAGCCAAGGGTGCCCTTGATGTAGCGTAGAATCCGTTTAACCAGCTAAAAGTGCAGATCGCGCAGAACATGCAGATGCAAGCAAGCTTGTTGTGGACGTGGGTGATGTCGGGGCAAGTGAATGTCAGGTATTGCAGGGCTCCGGCAAGACTCTGGCACAAGGTCGGGTTGGGGATGGGCTCGCTGCTAGCTGCCAGCAACTTGGCTCGAGCCTCAAGCGGAGTTGCACAAAGGTTGCAGGTTGTCATGCCGGCTCGCTGAAGAATCTCCGTGGTGTACTTGCCTTGTAACAAGAAGAGACCTTGGGCGGAGCAGGAAGCTATGATGGCTGATGCCAATGAAGTAGTGGAGATCATCAAGGTCACTCATGGCGAACTCGTTCTTGAGCATGTCGATGAGCGGTTTAGAAGCGAAGATGTCGATGCGGTGAGGATGATGTTGTCGATGTACAACAACAAGTAGGCAATGCTGGATCCATTGTTGTAGATGAATGGGGATAAATCTGACTTGGAGTTGGAGAAACCAGCAGAGGTGATGAAGGCATGAAATCAACTGTACCAGGCCCGAGGGGCCTTCTTGAGGCTGTGCAATGATTTGTTGAGATGGCACATGTATTTGGGCTTGTCGGAGTGGACGAAACCCGGTGGTTGTTGAGCATACACCGTCTCAACAAGTGAGATGTGGAGGAAGGCGTTCTTGATATCGAGCCGGCGGATGGGCCACGCGGAGTCGACGGTGATAGACTCATAGAGAATAGACTAGATGGTGGTCGGTTTCACCACTGGACTGACAATAGCTTTGTAGTCGATGCTTGGCTGTTGAGAGAAGCCTTGCAGAACCCAACGAGCCTTGTAGCGGCAAGGGAGCCGTCGGAGTTGAACTTGTGCTTGTAGATCCATTTGCCGGACACGATGTTTGTGTGGGTGGTTGAGGGCACCCCTGTAGGTCTTCGGCTGCGAGGAGGGGTTGCTAACGGTTGTGGCGTTCGTCTGGTATAAGGGAGGCAGTAGTGTGCCATTCTTGCTCGGCGTGACCATGGGATGGACTGCCCCTGCCGGTGTAGTGGCGGTTGTTTGGGAGGGAACTGGCACTAGAGGGGCAGCCGACGCTGTGGAGGTGGCCAGCGCTGCAGTGGTTGCCGCCAGTGCTGCAGTGGCCACTGCTGATGCTGTGGCTGGTGTGGTTGGGGCTGCCGATGGGGCTGCATCGACAGCGGATGATGGAGAGGCTGCAGCGGCAGCCGGTGGGACAGCATGTCGAGAGCGCCGCCTGTACACCTGCTAGACCGCATGGTTCTGAAAATAGGGGCATTGCTGGTGCTGCTAATCGTGCGCGCGTCCACACAGGGCTGACCAGCTGTAGCAGCAGCAGAAGCTGCACCAGATGGTGCAGCAGCAGCACCACGAGGTGACAACAGCGGCCAGTGTGCAGCATGAATTGCATCTGTATCCAAGAAAGAATAGGAAGAAGGCGAAGTAGAGTTGCGAGCAAACGGAAAGGTGAGTTGTTAAAAACAACATGACGTGAGTGGATGATGCGATTCGTGGTTAAGTCCAGACAGCGGTAGCCCTTGTGGTTGTTGAGATAACCAAGAAACACACATTCAAGGCAACATGAAGCAAGTTTATGTGGCATTGTGGCAGAAAGATTGCGGTAACAACGCAGCTGAAGACCTAAAGATGTGTATGAGGGAGGGGAGCCAAGGAAAGCTTGGTACCATTTTGCGGAGAGGTGTGTGGGCAGGAGAAATGAAGGTGAATGACGGTTTGTAAGAAGAAAGAGCGAGTGGCGTTGTTGAGAAATTCACCTCCATTGTTGCATTGAAAATTCTGGATTATGGAAGAAAATTGAGTGGCAACGTAAGTATGAACATTGCGAAGGGTGGGAAAGGTGTCTGACTTGAGTTTGAGGGGAAAAGTCCACAAGTAGTGAGTAAAATCATCAAGACAGACAAGATTGTATTTTAAAACCAGATATGCAAGGAATGAGGGATGTCCACAAATCACAATGAACAATCGCAGAAGGTTTATTGGTGTGTGAAATATGCAGAAAAAGGAAGCCGAACATGTTTGCCTATCTAGCATGCATGTCGCATGTGGGGTACATGTTAGAGGAATGGCAGCAGCGGCTTGGCGGTGGGAGAGGACTTGATCACCGAGGTGGCCAAGTAACTCCAGAGTGGAAGGTGCAATGAGCACGTGGTGTTGGACTTGGTTTGCTGGATGGAATGGGTAGAGATCGCCCTGTTGGACATAGAAAAATTTCAACGATGCCGTTTGGCCCCTGATCAGCGATTAACAAATAAATATTGATTTTTCGCGGATTAATTCGGCCCTGAACTGGCCTGGCCCAAATTTGGCCCAAAATCAGGCAAACCCTATGTGGGCACTATAAATACCAGTACAAGATTAAACCCTAAGGAGGGATGATCTAAGGATCAATCGGCGCAGGAAACTTGGAGGAACAGTAGCCGGCGGCTGGGCAAAGAAAAAAAAAGGTTAGGGGCCGCCGATCGAGTTCTCTGGGCGCCCTCTCCCTCTCTCTCTCTCTCCCTCGGGCTCTCTCTCCTCCCTCCCTCTCTGGTTCACCGAAGCGGCGGCGGCGCCGCGCCGCCCAAATTCTCAGCGCGGCGACGCGCCGCCCGTCTCCTCCACGGCCAGCGCCCGCCCACGGCCGACGCCGCCTCCTCTGGCGCCCTCCGTCTCCTCCACGGCCGGCATCGCCTGTCCGTCTCGAGATCAACGCCGCCCCGACGCGACCTTCACGCCGCCGGCCCGCTTCGTGCCGCGCCCGAGCGCCGCCTCCTCACCGCCCACGCCCGAGATCCGCGCCGCCCGTCCTCTCCACCGGCGCCACGCGTCGGCGCCGCCGTCCTCACCGCCCGGACCCAGACGGCGCCGTCCCGTCCTCTTCATCGCCGGCGCGGCCGCTTCTCCCCTCCTCACGGCGCCCGACGCCGCCTCCACGCCGCCGACGTAGCCTCCACGACGCCCGCGCCGCCCTCCATCTCCAAAGCCGCGCGGCGGTGCCGCGCGCGCCTTGTCTCTCGCCGCCCCGCCGGATCGAGATCAGCGCCGCCCCTTAGCCACGCACGCGCCTCCACGCCGCCCGATGCCCGGCCTCCTAAGGCGACGACGGCGACCCTCTCCTCCTGCGACAGCAAGAAGGCCGGCGGCGCCATCGGCTCCTCGCTCTCCCCTAGATCCAGACGACGACCCCCTGTCCGTGGCGATGGCCATCTTCTCCACGCTCGGCGGCGGCAGCCCGGCAGCGACGGCGTGCGGACGGCGACGGCGTATGGGTGGCAATGTGCTCCCCCGGCTTCGATCTACAAGGCGGACAACGATGGCGTATGGGTGGCAATGTGCTCCCCCGGCTTTGATCTACAAGGCGGACGGCGATGGCGTATGGGTGGCAATGTGCTCCCCCGGCTTCGATCTATAAGGCGGACGGCGACGGCGCATGGGTGGCAGCGTGCTCCCTCGATCCCGATCAGCGACGGCGGTGGTGTATGGGTGGCAATGTGCTCCCCCGTTCCCAGTCAATGACGACGTGCATGGGTGGCCGGCGGGTTCCCCCGTTCCTAATTGGCAAAGGCTGCGGCGCGGCCATCTTCTCTTCCCCGGTCTCGGTCAACAACGGCGTGTATGGGTGGCCGGCGTGCTCCCCCCGGCTTCGATCTACAAGGGCGCCCCTGCTCCTTACGCGGCGGCCCCTGGATGCAACGGCACGATACCTCAGCCCAGCACGGTGACGGCCAGCGGCACCTCCAGTGGCGGCGGCATGGACTCGGCACAGCCGATCTCTTCTCCTTGCTCCGGCGACATGACCGGCCGTACACGGCGCCGTGTCTCCTCTGCATCGACGCAGCAGCGACCCATCTCCACCGGCATGGCATCCAGAGCATCAGCGACGCTCCTCGCTCCTGTCGGTGGCGTGGCGACGTCCGTCTTCCTTCACAGCACGGTTTGGCAGCAGCGCCAATACATCTTCCCCAAGCGGCGAGCAGCGACGGTGATTTACAGAGCATGAGGCGACAACTCGGCCTCACTCCCGTGCCATCTAGCCTTTGTCTCGCTGGCCGTGGCTTTGTATTGCTACACCGTAGTGCTGCTAGCTCCATTAGTTCTGCGTCTCCAAAGAATTGTGACAAGGAGCCGACAATGGACAAAGTCGCTGGTCATCATGCCGTGGAGTTGATGCATGTGAAGAATAAAAGCCAAAGTACACGTATGATGCACGTGCGTATGTATTTGCATGGCCATGCATGTATGAATATACGCATACGTGAAGATTATAAATATATGCTATCATGCATTGATCTACACCAAGCCAAATCGACCATCAATCACGCTGAGCAGTCCAAATTCATGGCGCTATGCTTGGCCTGTCTGGCATGATCGTCACCAATCGAACTCTCCGCTCCAAGAAATCTGACGGCCGGTACCCTACAGGGTACTGGGCACCGTCATCGACATCAAGCAAAGAGACGCGGCCAACATCGCATAGAACGACGCTTTGGCCTTAGCGGAATTGTGTTTCACTAAGGTAGATCCTCCCCGAATCGTTCGTGGCTGAAAACGAAGAAGATCATTCTCCAACGACTCCTTCGACGATTATGGAGCCGTCCGCCGACCTTTCCCAGCGACCCCCTCAACACCGGCGAGGTCGACCGTCACATTAAACTTAACGGGATTCCGTTCCGTTCAACAAACAATGCCCCGAAGGTGAACAAGACCCTGAAGGCAGCGGTATCACGGAGATCTCAATTCCGCGGTGCCGATCTACGTATCATTCCAACAAACCCCGCTCCGAACCCTGAAGGCGAACAAGACCCTGAAGGCTAACGGTATCGTGGAGATCCCAATTCTACGGTGCTGGTGTACCTCCTACCGATGGGCTTTCCGTTAGGAGGAAGAAGACGATGGTGATCAAGACCGTCAAAGTCAACATTCAACCTGGACGCGCTGGAATATCCCCGAAGACGCCAACAAGCTGTCAACCTCAACTCCAAGTCGAGTGCTAACCGTGCATTCTCCCAAGTTCAATTACTCCAACGTGAAGCTTGACGAGGATAAGTTCAAGCGACACGGGCGGGCATAGCCAAATATCAACGGCTGTGCTAGGCATTACACGGGCCCCGCTACCCTGTGTATTCTGCCGTCGCCACCTCAACTCCATCCACCAACTGCACGGTGAAGCGCAAGACGAAGAGAAGAAGAAGACAGCTTCGCGGCTTAATCGGAGGTGTTCCGCGTATCCATGCGCGGATGTAATTAACCGGGTGCCCTTTCGACGTCCCGGGATCCAAGAATATCACAATCGTCAACCAAGATGGCCAACCAGCATGGCTATGGAGCGCAGAACAATGAGAACCTGTATTTCCTAAGCAATTAATGGAATATCGACGTTCTCTCCTATCTTTTGTGTATTTTCGATAAATACACTGGCACGCCCGCAAACGCGTTCTCGCCGCGGAATTTGTGTGCGTCACACGCCCGAACTATTGCACCTGTGAATCATGGCTCGGGTTCGCAGATCCTTCACGGAAAAACCAATAGGGTCACATTCGATGGAACAAAGGTTATCTTTTTTAAATTTATGAATATGGGCCAAGGATATTGGGACTGGAGGAGATTGTTAGATATGTATGAGTTGTACATATGAGCCTAGGCCCATATTAGCTGTTGTATTAGGGTTTCACTTATACTCTCTTTATATATCTGCCCTAGTCTCATATCAATACACAAGTGCTATTCCTAAAAGAGATCACCGGCCACATTTGGAAGGTGCCGGTGTAGGGGTTGAACCCAAGCAAGCGCCGCCTATTATAAAGGTTGGGAGACGTGGCCCAACATTGTAGCACCCCTTGCCCTTGCCCTTGTAGAAATGATTGGGCGCATCATGGGCATAGCTAGCATTGCTGCCGGTTGAAGAGGATAGCAACTTGCCGAACCTATTGGAGAGGAGGACAACAGCGCCCTCAGGCTTAGAGAGCTTGGGGTCGGCCTCTTCAAGTAGCAGCATCGAGCGGGCTGCCAAGAACAATGGAAGAGGGTCCTTTGTCTTATTTATGGTGGCGATGTTGCGGAAGTTGTTAGTCAAACTGCGAGAGGAGAGCAAGGAGAAGAGTGTCATCATGAACAGGTTGTCCGATGTCGGCGAGGGCATCGACATTGGATTTGAGTCGCTGGGAGTATGCGAGGATGGAGAAGTCCCTTTAAGCCAAGTTGCGAAATCCGGCTACAAGAGGTAGGGCTCTCGAGGACTTGTTGCTGCGGAAGAGACCCTCTAGGCTCTCCCAGATGGTGCGCGTCGAGGCTCCATGCGTGAGGACGATTCCAAGGATCTCCTAGGAAAGACAAGGGTAGATTATGGATTTCACTGCCATATCTATGGACGTCCATATAGTATCAGCGATGGCTGGAGCATCTTGGAAGAGGTGGTGTGTGGCACTAAACTTGCCGACAAGGATCTCAAAAATCTCATGCCACCGAGAGTAATTGGGTGGATCGAGTTCTAGGGAGAAGGGGATGTGCAAGCTCACGTTGACAGTGGAAAGAGAGGAAGCAGGGTTGAGGTTGTCGGGCCGGAGGGTGGTGGCTGCAATAGGGAGAACAACGCCAGCAACATCGGTGGGAGGTACAACGCCGGCGGCAAGAACACCACCGGCAGCAGGAATGCCCCCGGCGGCAGGAACACCATTAGCATCTTTAACACAACTGGCAGGCAGCAGGAACAACACCGGCAGCTGGAACACAACCGGCAGCAGGAATAGCACCTGCAGCAAGAGGGAGACCAGCCATGGGAGGGAGGCGCGTGCAGCTGGAACAACATAGGACACAGGTGTTGGGAAACCACCTGTGTGGGGGGAGCCCGGCCCGGCTAGTCCGGCGTGTGGCACAGCGCGGCTAGGGCCGGCCGGTGGCTTCCCCCGGTGGGTCCCACATATGGACCTTGCCTAAACCCTAAGCACTACTATAAAAGAAGAGGTGGAGCACCTATTGTATAACAGATCTGAGAAATAATGAAGAGAAGATCCACCCACACATCTTTGTGTCCCATGTGTTTGATTTTTCTCTGTGATAGATTGTCCACGTTTATACCTCGGACTACACCAGGTAGCGAGGTTTCTCAACACGTTATCAGCACGCTCGCTCCTTGACGTGCTGATCAATCCGCGAGGAAGACGGATCTGCATCCACTTCTACCACGAAGGTATAATCTGATTGTAGATAGAGAATCTACGTGGTTTTTCCCTAGTAGATTGGAAAATTCGCAAGAATTGATAGTACATTCTTTTTTTTGGGGATTTTTGGCCGCGCCACATCTGCATCTTTGTGCGTCGCTCTCTTGGCGCCGCCTCGCGCTCCTGCCGCCATACCAAATAGCCATCATACCAGCATACCATGCCATGCCATGCCATGCCCATCACACCATACCAAGACGCGTTGCGTGCCCATGCATGGCGGCTAGAGGAAACCCTAGCCGCCTCTCGCGCGCCCGGTTGGGCCGCCCACATGGGCAGCGTTCTCGGTGGGCCGCCCGTCTGTGCCGCCTCATTGAGCCCGCCCGTGCAGCGCGCCCGCTTGGTTGCCTCAATTGGCCCCTTGTCTTGTGCCGCATTAGCCCCCCTGTGTGGCCGTCATTGGGCCTCCTCAGTGGGCCCCCACGTAGGCCTACCTCGGTGGGCCGCCCCGTCTTGGGCCACCTCATGTGAAAAAAGGGAAAAAAAAAAAAGAAAGAAAGAAAAGAAGGCCCTTAAGCCGGAAAAGAATTCTGAAATTTTGAAAATTACAAAAAATCTCGTAATTCTTGCAGAATCACCCGTTAGGTTTTTGAAAATTATTTATTTTCAAACCTCTATAAGACTACGTGCAACCTTGCTAGCAGCAGGTCGTACGCTGGACCGAAAAGTCCAGATTAAGCGAAAATTTTTCAAAAGAAATTTGAAAAACCCCCCAATTCTTGCAGAATTAAGTGAATTGCTTTTGAATTGTTTATTTACTGCTTAATATTCCTGTGCAATTATTCTGAAAATTATTGCTTGTTATATTATCAGTAATTAGTTTGCATCTCGTAATGGCACCGTACTAAAACCGCGAGAATTATTTTATGTCACGCACCACTCTAGATTGATTATCTGAAGTAATCATATATTTGGTTATCTTGCAGATGACTGGCCTGGCAAGCCGTGATTTCGAGGAGCTTGCCCCCCAAGGGCAGAACTTCTGACCTGGAAGTCCGATGTTGCAATTGTCCTGGGCAGCAAGCAGCTGCGTTCCACCATTGGCATTGGCCAGGGCTACCCCACCTCTGAACAAAATTACCAGGCCCTGCATTTTCTTAGGCATCACTTGTCACTCACTCTGAAAAGTGAGTATATGGCAGTGACATGTCCCCTAGAGCTGTGGAACGCGCTCTGCAAGCGCTTTGAGAGTTGAGGTATTCAATCCTCCCATAAGCCCAGCAGGACTAGAATCGCCTGAGGGTGGCCGACTTTAAGTCTGTTGCTGACTATAACTCTGCGCTGCACCGCATTTGCACCAATCTAAGCCTCTGTGGCAAGCCTGTCTCTGAACAAGAGAAGATTGAGAAAGCCCTCTCTACTTTCCATCCCAATGAAATTCAGCTAGCCCGCAGCTACCGTCAGGACAATATTGAGAAGTATAGCACTCTCATCGACATGATGATGGTGTCTGAAACTCATGATAATGTCTTGATGAAGAATTTCAAGTCCCAAGCACCGAGTAACCCGAATGGCACTGAAATTAATGCCAATAGTTATAAGGTAAAGAAGCCCAATAAGAAGGGTAAGAAAGGGAAAGGAAAGAAAGGGGTAGCAACTGACAAGTCTGATAATCAGGGGCCGCGCAAGCCGTATGGCCAGCAGAACCAAACGTGCTATCGCTGCGGCCTGAAGGGGCATTGGTCCAGGATCTGCCGTGAGCCCAAGGAAGTGGTCGCGGCACATCAGGCCAAGACGAAGCGTCCCATTGAAGCGCATCTAGCAGAGCTTCAAGTTGAGAAGACCAAGCTCGAAGATGAATTTGAAGGGGATGATCTCCTCGGAGAGGAACTGGCATCTCTCCCACTGCCCCCTCTTGGCCCTGTCCCTGAAGGCGCCATGAAGATAGATCACATTGATGACTCTGACATCCGGCAGAGCGTGGACGCAGTGTTCACCTAGTCTATCTAGTTTTCTCTTACAGCCTGTCGTTGCTATTATCTTAGAGTGGTTGCGTTAGAAGACATTTAAATGAATTTTAGAATTTCTCCCTTGCATTGTAAGCTCTAGGACAACATATTTTAATTCTCGTGGTTGGTCTTGAAGAACCCTGAATCTCAGTATGATTGAATTTATAATATTTTGAATTTTGAATGAATTAATATGCTTTGCATATGTGGTTGTGCCATTACCTGATTGCAATTATATATATTTGTGTAGCGCCCATGGAGGAATTGTGCATTGTGGTACTACGAATAGTATCATGCGAGAATCGAAGTACTTCCAGTCTATCTCGAAGAATACTGGTTGTAACACCACTATCGCTGGAAGCAACACTTGCATTGTAGGCTTAGGAAGAGCATCTATAATTTTGTCTATGGGAACTATTATTGAAATGAAAGAGACATTATTATACCCTGAATCCACTCGAACATTATTGAGTTTTCGCGACATCTGTGCCAATGGATTTCAAGTAGAAACCATATAAGAGAATGGCAATGAATTTTTATGCATTGTGCAGCACAACGGATGCGAGAAGCGAATTCTCGAGAAGTTCGCCTCCTTAGAATCTGGGCTATACCACACTAGTATTAGAGCACCAGCAGTGTTCACCTCCCTTAAGACGACCTTTAGGAGCCCTGAACTCTTTTTCCTCTGGCATAGCAGACTTGGCCACCCTGGTCTTAGAATGATGAGAGAAATTATAAATAATTCGCAAGGCCATGGTATCAGTGTTAGAAATTTTCCGAATCATAAAGATTTTGTGTGCACCAGCTGTGCCATCGAAAAACTGGTTACTAGGCCATCGGTCCTGAAGGTTAGAGATGAAGTCCCCGCTTTCCTTGAACGGATTTAGGGAGACATTTGTGGCCCCATTCAGCCCTTGTCAAGGCCGTTTAGGTATTTTATGGTGCTCATTGATGCTTCCTCGAAGTGGTCGAACGTGAGTTTACTCTCGACAAGGAATCACGCGTTCGGGAAGCTAATCTCGCAGATTATCCGCCTTAAGAATGTGTTCCCCGAGCATAACATCAAATCCATTCGCATGGACAACGCCGGAGAGTTTACTTCAAAGGCCTTTGATGATTATTGCAAGGCATCGGGGATTCACCTTGAACACTCGGTACCGTACGTTCATACGCAGAACGGGCTAGTAGAGGCATTGATTAAGAGAATTAAATTTATTGCCCGGCCACTTCTCTTACAATTTAACTTACCGAACTCTTGCTGAGGACATGCAGTCCTTCATGCATCTAATCTCATCAACTATAGACCATCGGCCCACAACATCCATTCACCTATGCAACTAGCGCAGGGCATGATCCCCAATATCTCGCATCTTAGAAAATTTGGTACCAAAGGTATATGTACCATACCACCCCTCAGCGTGCCGCTATGGGCCCTCTCCGAAGTCTGGGATTTATGTTGGATATGAGAGTATCTCAATAATCCGATATTTAGAACCCATGACTGGAGATTTGCATACGGTTTGGTTCGCTGATTGCATATTTGACGAGGATAATTTTTCGTCATTAGGAGGAGAGAATAAGCCACCAGAAGATGAATGCCGAGAAATCACACGGCAAGCGGTAGGTCAAAGATTAGACCCTCGCACTAGTGAAGCAAATGGTGAGGTGCAGAAGATTCTAGACTTGAATAAATTAGCAAACGCACTGTCTGATCACTTTTGTGACTCGCAGAGAGTGATTAAGTCGCATGTACCTGCACGCAATGCACTAGAGAGGGTTACAGTACCAAAGCAAATAGAAGGTACCCCTCAACCTGCTCAAAGGCCTAAGAAAAGAGCATGGAGTCTGGTTACTCCAACCCCAAGTACCCGGGAACGCCTGGGGAAAAGAGGGAAGGAGAGCTTATCACAACCAGTCACAAAAGCACCCCGCCGTTGGAAGGGGAGCCGGTTGAGACCCGGTACTGGTAAGGAGCCTGCTAGCGAGGCCCTTCCAGATTTGAATGTTTCCCTGCAGGAACCCAAGAATGTTCCACAGCAGGAACCAGTGCATAATGCCCAAACAAATGTGAGCGCACACATCGGTTATAATAAACTAAAGGAACTTGCTCCCGCTAAGGGGATACGCGGTGACGAGCAAGGTAAACAATTGCCCGAAGCAACCCATGATGAAATGGCCATAAACTATGAATTATCTGGGGAAGTAATGAATAGAGCCACAACCATAATCGATATTTACTATACAAAGAAAATTGCCTCCATCATTGAAAATGATCCAGAGCCTACATCTCTAGCAGAATGTAAAGCAAGACCGGATTGGGAAGAATGGAAAAAGGCAATCACAGCAGAAGTGACTTCCCTGAACAATAGACAAGTGTTCGGGCCTGTAAGCCGTACACCGAACCACATACGCCCTGTAGGGTACAAGTGGATCTTTGTTCGTAAGAGGAATGAAAGTAATGAAGTCGTGAGGTATAAAGCAAGGCTGGTAGCTCAAGGTTTCACTCAACGTGCTGAAATTGACTATGAGAAAACTTACTCCCCGATCATGGGCAGCATTACCTTTAGATATCTCATCTCAATGGCAGTTAATATGAACTTAAGAATGAAATTGATGGATGTTGTGACCGCTTACCTTTATGGTAATCTAGATTCTGAAATCAATATGAAGGTATCTGAAGGTATACCCGTCTCGAATGACGATAGAGCTAATAGAAATCTATATAGTGTAAGACTTGTGAAGTCTCTATATGGACTAAAGCAGTCTGGGAGGATGTGGTATAATCACTTAAGTGACTTTCTCTGCAAGAAAGGCTACGCAAATAATGAAGATTATCCCTGTGTCTTTATACGGCGACCCCCGAATGGATTTTGCATAATCTCCGTATATGTAGATGATCTGAATATCATCGGGACAAATGAAGAAGTTGAAGAAGCATACTCTTACTTGAAGTCTGAGTTTGAATGAAAGACTTAGGTAAAACTAAGTATTGCTTAGATTTGCAGCTCGAGCATTTTCCTCATGGAATTCTGGTACACCAGGCTACCTATACTCAGAAGGTATTAGGACAGTTTGGCTTTGACAAAGCATATTCCTCCAGAACCCCTATGATAGGGAGATCTTTGCAGAAAGAAAAAGACCCCTTCCGACCCAGGGAAGAGGGAGAGAAAATCCTCGGACAGGAAGTCCCGTACTTGAGTGCAATAGGAGCACTCATGTATCTTCCTAACAGTACACGGCCCGATATTGCATTCGCCGTGAACACGTTGGCTCGACACAGTGCAACGCCCATGAAGAGGCATTGTAATGATCATGCTCAAAGAAGTGCTGAATTCAGGGAAGATAATTCATACGCTCTGAATTAAAACTTTGGCATGAAGCTGGAGTACCAACTCGATCTAGAAGATTGAATGCAATGTTGGGTGGTTTGTACTCTTTTTCTCTTTTTTTTCTGAAGTTTTCTCACATAAGGTTTTTAATGAGGCAAATCGTGCGCACAACAAGCGTTTGCTATGTACTCTTTCTCCAATCCTTTTTTTCCACTGGGTTTTTGGATGGAGTTTTGATGAGGCATATGCATCTCGCTGGCAAGGTCCAAGGGGAGTGTTGGGAAACCACCTCTGTGGGGGGAGCCCAGCTCAGCTAGGCCGACGCGCGGCACGGCGCGGCTAGGGCAGCCGGTGGCTTCCCCCGATGGGTCCCACATATGGATCTGGTCTAAACTCTAAGCACTACTATAAAAGAAGGTGGAGCACCTATTGTATAACAGATATGAGAAATAATAAAGAGAAGCTTCACCCATACATCTTTGTGACCCCTGTGTTTGATTTTTCTCTATGATTGATTGTCCATGTTTATACCTCGAACTACACCCGGTAGCGAGGTTTCTCAACAATAGGCTCTGATACCATGTTAGATGAGTAGAATGTAGAAATTAGATAGGTTGTATTCACCGGGCCATATATAGTGTACATGTTACATGTGCAAGGAAAACTAATTAAGGCTAATAAACAAGGGAGCCAATCAAGGGATTGATTGGTGCATATTCTACAGATATTACAGCATATTCTAGCCAATCAAGGGATTGGTTGGTGCATATCCTACAACGTATTCTAACAATGGATAGTAAACTTCTAATCGAATGGCTATATCAAAATATACTAACACAAAATAATACCTCAATATTGTACCAGAAAATAGCTCTGATTCAATATAGTAGCTACACATATAGAAGTTATAAGGTTATGATGTAGGATAGTATTTCTGCAATGCGCAACAGGGAAAACAGTCTCAGCTGCCAGTGGAAACCATTTGTGGGTTCTGAAATTTATATGAACTGGTGAAAACATTCAACATTTTAAAATTCTGAGTAAAATATAAAGAGTTTTCTCACCTGTAGACAACAGAAAAAGTACCACGGCCTACCGGCAACGCACTGGACCTTGGGAGGCAGATATTTTAGTCAAAAATACAGTCTGAATTCAAAAAATTGTTGATGAAATTTTCTTTTAATGGGAATTACCAAGATTTTCAGTGGGGGACGAAAAATTATTTTGTCAGTGATTGCAATCCCTGACCTGCGACGTTGTAGTAGCTATAGCTTTAACAAAATTAAACGATGCAAATAGAGTTCACGTGCCAGCAGCTGAACCACCATTATTATTTATACAAATACACACACGCTACAGAGTAAAAAGGACCTCTATTTCTGGCAGTCTGCCACAAACTATTTAAATTAAATTAAATTAAATTTCAGCTAAAACATCGGTTGTAGAAATATATGACAGGGATTAAGGAACAATGGTAGTAACACTTAAATAGCCTCAAGTTGAGTGTTCGGCTCAAAAGTTAACATAGAAAAATGTGGCCTTTTTCACAAAACTTTGAAAAGTCCAAGTCAAGAAGCCAAATCAATCACTCGCCCCAGTCCCACTGCCTCCGTCCTGCTCGTGCAGTCGTGCTCGTGGCTCGAAACTACGCTCTTGTTCAGTTGCTCTCTTCGCATCCTCGGTTTTCTTCTCCAAGACTCACTCCACGGTTGGCGCTGACATGCTTGTGGCCGCGGCGGTGAGCCAGGTCGCCCGGAAGATCAGCGAGATCGTCGGCGTCGCGCAGGGCGAGGTCAAGCTGTGCTGCAATTTCAGCGACGATCTGGAGAGCGTGAAGGACACCCTGGTGTACCTCGAAACGTTGCTGAAAAATGCAGAGAAGAACTCCTTCGGAAGCGACCGGGCGAACCTGCGGCACTGGCTGGGCCAGATCAAGTCCCTGGCGTACGACATCGAAGATATCGTTGATGGATACTACACTTCCAAGGAGCAGTTTGAAGGGGGTAGCTATGCTCAGTGTAACACCCCAATTTGGGGATGAATTTAAAATTTGTGTCAATTCAAATTTCGTTTAAAATTTTGAACCCTCGGACACGTGGGTCCTGCTGTCGACCTCGGTGGCCCCTCTCTCCCTCTCCTTCCTCTCTCTTCTCTCTCTCTCCTCGGCTGCCTGCCGTGCGTTCACGGCGTCGTCTTTGGGAGCACGCCGCCGTCGCGTCATGGTGGGCTCGCCTCCCGCGCGTGCTTTCGCCGTGTCGACCCCGGTTGGCGGCCTCGGACTTCGCCGCCCGTCGCGCTCGCGGGAAGACCGGTCCGCCGCGGACCACGGATAAGCAGCGGAGCTCGTCGGTCCGTCAAAGAAGGATCCGCGTGTGATCTCACTGCCACCGCCTTCGTCACTCGGCTCGAATTGTCAAAAGGCTATGCCTCTCCTAGCCAAGCGTCGTGCCTGCCTCTTGCCACACAGCCAAAGAAGCTTGCCATGAGTGGCCACCCGTCGCGTCACCGATCACCGTTCATGGCGCTGTCGAGCTCGTGGGCCCCACGGTTGCTCGGCCCGCCCTAAAGCCGAGCCGAGACCCTCTGGCCCGTCTTCCACCATTTTCCCAATTCCTCCCAGACGCCGCGAGCTATCCCGCCCTCTGGTGAGCCGGACCAATTCCTCCGCCGAAGCTTCCTACGTGCGTCCCTAACGTTTCCCTCACCCAATTTCGGTGGAGCCGCCGGTGGAGCCGTGCCCATGACATACCGCCGCTGCCGCCGCCCGCTACTCGCCGCCGGCCGTCTCGAGCCCGTTAGCCCTCAACGCAGCCGTGGTGAGTACCTCTGGATCCCTCTAGCTCCCCATCCATGCCCGTAGCTTTTAGGTCGTTGTCGCGGCTCGGATTTTCAAACAGCCTTGATTACTGCCGCCGTCGCCGCCGCCGCGCGTCCGCCATCTCCGGCCTCGGCGCGAGCGTCATAGGAACCGTAGCAGGCCGTGGACGCCAATGCGCTAACGCACTTGGCCGGAGAAGGGCTGTAGCGCCGCCGCGCCGTTCGCCGCCGCCTTCCGGCCACGTCGTCGGCCAGAGGAAGAAGACGACCAAGACCGTCGGATCATCGCGGAGATTCGTGCGAGAGAGCGTAGGAGTCGCCGACACGCTGCCCCGCCGGTCGGGTTCCTTCGCCGCCGGCTTGAGCTTCGCGCTGGTCGCTGGTACGTGGGCCCGGTCCCATTTGTCGGCTCAAGTGGGCGCCGCTGAGTGGGCGCCACCTCGCGTGATTGTGCGCCATGAAAACCCGCCTTGGGTGGCGCCTTAATGCTGGCGGCGGCGTCTTGTGAATGGGCCGTGGGCGAATCGTCATACTGGGCCGTCCGTCGGTTGGCTCGGCCCGACCAATTAAAGGATTTTTCCAGCAAATTGCCAATTAGCTAAATGCCGAATATAGTTTCTGAATTTCTAAAAATAGCTAATCACTTCCAAAAATTCTAGAAAAATTTATGTAAATATTAGAGTTAATATTTGATTTTATAAAAATATTAAAAGCCTTCATCAGATAGGAAAATTTCACTGACCAGACGTTGAAATTAGAAGTTGCTTATATAGAAATGATTAAGTGAATTTATGGTAATTGCGGTTTATTAAATTGATGGCTCAGATCCCAAACAAATCTCTAGAAAATATGTATTTAGAGAGTGTCTCTATAAATCTGAGAATATTCCAAATTAACATTTCCATTTAAATACATATATGAAATTATATTTATGTTCAAGGGACATTTATTGCTAGACACCAACAAATTTACTTGCATAATCTATTTAGGCGCTGATCAAGAAATATATTCAATAATGTTTAAAAACCTAAAACCAACTCTTTATCTAGAAACTTTACTACATGTTAACCCCCGTTAAACTCTAACCCTAGCATAGGCGAAATTTCCAATATATATATATATATATTATTATACACATGTTATTTTGCGTTAACGAGAAACCCTAATCACCCTCTTGCGACTTACCGTACCAAATCGTATTTTGGGTTTAGAGACTATTATATATATTACCAACACTACTTATTAATGCACAATAGCATGCATAACATATCATACGCAAGATAGGTTCGCTAATCGATCTTAGGCTTATTGACGAAGCTAGGATCTATACCGAGCATGCATCATGAGTTTTCATCGCTTTGTTAGTAGTAATTGTGGTTTGTTGGTATGATTAGACGTAGGCGACCTCGAAGGAAGGTTTGGGGACGCTGACGAGGACCACCTCCCGGAACAAGGCGAGTTAACACTTACTCTTTAGATGTGATCCATATTAGGGAGGCAATGACTTTCCTAGTCTTGGATTAACATCGCTAATACCATGCTCATTACCCTGTTTTTCTAAACTATATTGTTTAAATATTAAAAATGCATGCTTATTAGAATGCCTAATTGTTAATCATGTTATACTTATACATGCCTGCCTTGATATGTTTAGCCTTAATGACTGCCTTGATTGTCATTGCTCTTGTTAGCCTATGATTAGTCTGGTAACCACTTTAACCCTACCTAATGGGTAAAACTTGCTTAGATCGGCTTAGTCTTAACAAATCTTCTGGCTAATTGCCACGGAACGGTGAACCGATATTCACCGGACATTCATTATTCTCATTTAATATGGCATGACTTATGACAATTAGGGCTGGTAGATGCTTGTTGGGCTGACTGTGTTTGTGGGTATGAATATAGGGATAATTGGTCGGTTTGGGTCAGTCGGTTGGGAAAGTGCAAGTATGTGGTGTGGAGTGGTCGATGACCGTGGAAGTAGAGAAAGAATGGTGGGTTGCCCCTAGTTGGATTTGAACATCCTGAGGGATGATTAAGGCATCAGATGCCTAGTGCTGGGTTTAGCCCGGGGCTTACCCAGGAGGAGCGCGGAATAGACACGCGTAGCGGGGAATCGCTGCCATCCAGGATGGTTCCAACACAACGCGTGGCCATCGCGCGGAGCATCGGACTTGGATCGCCAGGAGTGAGCGCTCCAGGAGGCCCTCTGGGACCAGTCTCGATAGTAGCCGGAATGGGCCTTCACCCGGGGTGAAAAGGCCACACATTCCTAGGATGACGGTCGGCTAGTGAGGGCCGGCAACCCTACTAGGCCGGGGTGATCATGCCATGGCATGTGTGGTCCGCAACAGGATTCGCCAAATCCTGGAATGTTGGCAGAACTAGGATTGGTTTGGGGCAACCAGGAGAAAAGTTTGGTTGGGAGCAACCAGGAGAAAGTTCCCGGGGAACTGATAAGCTGGTATGGTGATGGTGTAAGCTGGTTGAGTCTACGATCAATGGTTGGTCAATTTGTGTGCTGATTGTGTTTAAACTGGTATGGTTTGAGGTGATTATATAAGCTGGTTGGGTTTAAGTTGAGGGTTGGTTGGTTTGTGTGTTGATTGTCGTATATGGCTGATAGTTGGCTTCGGGATGCATGATTAAGATGGAAACCTTGGATTTATACATACAAGACAAGTATTAGGAAATACTAGTTAGGTTATTTCCAAAGTCTTGCAAACATGGCTTACGCAAATAAAATTAACCATCTCCTCCAAATAAAGCCTTGTACACTAAATGCATTAAGGGAAGTGTTAACTAGCCAGCGTTTGGATGACGCTGACCTAGCCCACTTATCTTCTTAGACGATGGCATCGAAGTTGACCCCTACGCATATCTCGAAGACGATGGACAGGATCTTGGTGGACCCGAGGAGTCTTAGGGGCCTCTCCAGTCGCCAGAGGATCGTAGTTGATACTTGATAGGGATTCTTTTGGATAGATATTTTGGATGTCCGCTGGACTCTGAATTATTCTTTTGTAAAGATAGGCGATATGGGCATTACTAAAAATCGCCTAAGGCGCAACTCTATGATGTAATATTCAGGGATTTTTAATTCTATCGATGTATGCTTGTATCGACTACGTGGTCTTTCGCGCTAGCATACTGATCCAGGGGCTAGTGCACGGGATTGTCGACCCTCAAGGTAAGTTAAAATTGAGGGGTGACAAAGCTGGTATCAGAGCATGTGACTGTAGGACCCATATGACTTAGAGGTCGATATTAGGAAAAATTATATGTATATTCCTTTTATAAATATTTTAATACCTAAAACACCTTTAATACTCTACCTATCTGTTCTAACAAAATTATTACCAAAATTTTTCGATAGATGAATCGTTACAGTCAGCTCTCCCACACCGGCAATTGGTCGATGGAGCATTGGTGGAGATCTGGCTGCTACGTTCGTCGCTCCGTGCGGCGGACAATGTTCTGAGGGTGGGGGGAGAAGAGATGGCTCCTCCACCACTACGATAGGAGTCTTACCTACACGAGACGTCAGTGAGACGTGGCGAGGGCTGCATATCTCTTACTCCGGGAGAAGGAGGTACATCAGTTGATGGCCCAACAGGACCAGCGGGATCGTTGTTCTCACCTCCGGGGCCGCATTGTCCGCCGCCGAAGCTTGACAACCCCCGTGCTACGATGCGGAAGGGGACACTGCCGTCCCAAGACTTAGTGGGGATACCGCACCACGGGCCGCCTTACTCCGAGGCTCCCTAGAAGCAGCCACAGATGGACGTCGAATCCGATGCCAACACCGACACTGGAGGAGACGCCGTTCCTGCACCACTAGCTTCGGGACCGTCGTTGAAGCCGTTCTTCACTCTCAGCTTCAACTTCATCTTGAAGCGTGCGCTCCCGCGTGTCGTCTACTCGCGTTGTCGTCATGACTAGAGAACTTAGTCTCTCTCTCCTTGAGCCATAGAGCCGTCCGCCCTATTAGACGACGGGCTTTAGCTATAATGTCAGTTTAGTTCTTGTTCGATAATTTCTTGTTCTCACAGTAAACATGGAGCTCTCAACAGATGGATTGACCAAATTTTGAGCTTGTAGGCTAGAATGGAACAATTTTTTTTTTTGTTTTTCTTGAACATGGTCAAATAGTAGAAAATGGATCATTGAGAAGCACTATGATATCTTTTCAAAAAAAACAAAATTGATGTGGTAAAACACTGTGAACCATGAATGTGCTGTTTCTGCTCCAGATTTAAGAAGAAATAAAATTGTTATGCAACAACCACAACCTTAGCCCACCATTTTAGATTTCCTTTCTTGTCATAATCTATAATTGCACCAAAGATTTTTGTAGGCGCCTTTTCTTGCCCTCTTTTTTTTTTTTGAGCGAGCAGGCGAGAACCGCCATTCCATTAAATAGATAAGGCTACATAATCGTACAAAGGGAGAAGGAAGGGAGAAGGAAGGGAGGGGAAGGAAGGGAGGGGTTAGATCAACAAAGATAGACTACTCGAGAGAGATTAGAGAAACAGCGCTCTCCCAAAGGGCGACATCAGAAGCAATCATCTCCACCACTCACGAAACTGAGAGACTCTAATGCTGGAAGAGTCGTCGGTTGCGTTCTTTCCAAATATTCCAGATCGTATAAATTATCCGGCCGCTGATTACCCTTTTTAGCGATTGGTGGATCGACAGTCCACTGAATCCACCAACTTTGAAAGCTCAAGGTGATTGGACATGCTGTAATAGAAGGTTGTAACGAACGCAGGGACTCCTCCCAAACCGCCAGTGAAAAGGGGCAGTGGACACAAAGGTGGTCGATCGTCTCGTGACCCGTGGAGTAGAGGACACTGTTGGGCTGATGAGGCCACCCTTTCTTTGCAAGGACGTCTGCTGTATAGATCTTGCCATGCCCCAAAGTCTAGGCGAAGAACTTGCATTTGTTTTTCGTTTGAGCTTTCCAGATAAGGGGAGCCAGGCGATTGGGGATGCTGCCAAAGAATTGAGTGTGGTAAGCTGACGAGAAAGAGTAGGCTCCCGATGCCGAGAGTTTCCACGTGATGTCATCCTCCGAGTTGGGATCTAGGACAATCGGGTGGAAAAGGATCCAAAGCCCGATATATTCTCGCAGTTGAGTGGTGTTGTTGAGGTGCTTCACGGAGTCAATCCACTTGTTGTCCTGAAGAAGCTCAAAGAGCGATGCGGCTTCTCCTTTGGCAATGCGGAAAAGACTAGGAGCAAGGTGACAAGGAGCCGAGCCACAAGCCACCGGTCTTTCAGTCGGTTTGGAACCGCCCAACAATGACTCGTGGTGGCACGGAAAAGTGACATGTCGGTTTAAATGCATAAGGCGTAGGGTGCCCACCTGGAACTGCCGGGGACTTCCATTCGTGCCAAAGCCAGCGAAGACGGAGGGCTCTACCAAATTTTTGCAAATTTGGAACTCCCAACCCATCGAGGCGCTTGGACCGACAAACGGAATCCCAGTTCACTAAGGAATGACCGCCCGGTGCATCCTCCAAGCCCTTCCAAAGAAAGGATCATCTGATTTTGTCGATTTTCTTTGTGACCCACTTTGGAAGCTTGAACAACATAATGAAGTAGGTTGGAATTGCAGACAGAACAGAGTTCAACAATGTGAGGCGGCCTGCTTTGGAGAGCAGCGAGCCTTTCCAGGAAGGCAGCCTTGCGCGAACTTTATCGATCAACGGTAGGAAGTCAGAACGTCGAATTCTTTTCGTGTGGAGGGGTAGGCCAAGATACTTGCAAGGAAAGCTGCCGCGAGCACCAGGAAAGTCCGACAGGACTGCGTCCAGGTCTACCTCATGACAGGAAATGGGGTAGACTGCGCACTTGCTGTAGTTTGACCGTAAGCCCGAAACAGATCCAAAGGCCTCCAAGATTGATAAGGTCACAGAAATTTCCTCTCGAACGGGGTTGATAAATACCGCTGCATCATCAGCGTACAGTGACGTGCGCATGGTTAGGGCTCTAGAGTAGAGCGTTGAAAATAGCCCTTCCGTAACTGCGAGCTGAAAAATTCTTTGAATTGGGTCCATGGCAAGGATGAATAGCATCGGCGATATGGGGTCACCCTGCCGAACACCCCTAGCATGCCAAATCTTTGGGCTAGGCACTCCATTGAGAAGGATGGAGGAGGAGGCTGTGCCCAGGAGGATGGAGATCCAATTGCGCCACTTTTGGTCGAAGCCTAGCCGCGCCAGCAGCTCAAGGAGGTAGCCCCAGTGAATTGAATCGAAGGCTTTGGCGAAGTCAAGCTTTAGGAAGAGCGTTGGAGTTTTGCTCTTGTGGAGGTCATGAAGAACATTCTAGGGATAAAGAAAGTTGTCTTGAATGCATCGTCACTTGATGAACGCACTTTGGGCTATAGAAACTAGACGGTCAAGGTGCGGGGCCAACCTATTAGCAAGCAGCTTCGTAAGGAGTTTGCTGAAGCTGTGGATTAGACTAATGGGCCTGTAATCAGATAAGTGTAAGCAGTTCACTTTTTTCTGTAAAAGCACTATGTTTGCCCCGTTGAGAAGGTTAAAGAAGGAGCATGACTGGTTGTTGAAGAATTGGAAGGCTCGGATGAGATCATCCTTGATTGTATCCCAACAGATTTGAAAGAAAAGGCCGGTAAATCCATCTGGGCCGGGAGCTTTAGCCTTGGGCATGGAGAACACTACCTGCTTGATTTCCTCCGCGCCAAAAAGCAGTTCTAGATCAGAGAGGTCGTGCTGCACATAGCCTAACCGATCCCAATTAAGAGAGAAGGTCCATGCAAAGGTAGTGCCGAGATGCTCCTGAAAGAAGCGGGTGCACTCCATTTCTTTTGCATCATGGGAGGTAGCCAATCCAGAAGTGGTTTGAAGGGAGTGAATGAAGTTCTTCCTGCGCCTGGAGCTTGCTCGCAGGTGAAAATTTTTTGAGTTGGCATCACCCTCTTTAATCGACAAAGAGCGGGAGCGTTGTCTGATACGGGCTTTCTCTAGCGCTGCCAGGCCAAGACACCTGTCCTTTAGAAGGTGGCGGAGTTCAAATTCCTGGGGGGAGAGGTTTCGCGTCTCTTGGGCTTGATCAAGAAGATGGATTAGCACATTAACCACGGCCAGTTGCTCTCTGATGTTTCCAATAATATTCTTGGCCCACGACGAGAGAGCCTTTGTCGTGCGCAACAGCTTGATGTGGAGGATTCTGAATGGATTACGGGAAGCCACCCGCCTATCCCAAGCTTCCTGAACTGTTTGCTGGAATCCATTAAATTTCGGCCAGTAATTCTCAAATCTAAAGCATTTGGAAGGGCGTTGCAGGGGGTCACTCTGGAGTAGAAGAGGCGCATGATCAGAGATAAGGGTGGGCAGAGCACGCAAGCTAGCTGCAGGGAAAAGCTCATTCCATCGTGTGGAGCAGAATGCTCTGTCGATTCTGGTAAGCGTCGGGTTGGCACGTTCGTTACTCCAAGTAAATTTGCGCCCCGAAAGGCTAAGCTCAAGAAGTTGGAGCTGATCCAACGTTGAACAAAAGGCGCTCATAAGCGAAGGGTTAACATTTTGATTGCTCTTGTCGGCGGCTTGGTAAATTAGATTGAAATCTCCGAGCACCAGCCAAGGGGGGTCCACTTCTGTAGGTTGACAAGAGAGCAGTTCTTGCAAGAAAGACATCTTGTCCTGGCGATTTTGAGGTCCATACACTACTGTAATGAACCAAGAGGTGCCAAGCAACTTGGAGGATATCCGAGCAGTGATGGAAAACACCTTAGAGGAGACGTTATCGATGCCAAAGAGGTTATCATCCACTGCTAGAATTATGCCACCTCTGGTGCCGTCGGCAGGGGCGGCGATAAAACTAAAGGAGAAACGATGACCAAGGCACTCCGAGACGAGGTGAGAAGAGTTGAGGCGAGACCGAGGCTAGCTTGGTTTCTTGGAGACAAACTATATCAGCGCGGTAGGAGTTAACAACGTCGTGGAGAACACTGCGGCGCGCCCCGGAGTTGAGACCTCTAACATTCCAATTCAATATGTTGTATGGCGACTTATCCATGGAAACGCAAGAGCACATATGGCGGGAAGTCTGCGAAGAAACATGATGAGGCATCACACGGCAGGGGGTGCGACATCGACACATATGCCACCCGGAGGACTAAAAGCGAAGTAGAATCCCAGCTAGGGGTACAAGGGACTGGATGGAGAGTATTGCGCATCCAAGGAAGAAGGCAAGGAACACAGATCGAGATAGACTCAAGCTTCCACATAGGGCGTCTACGTCGGCGAGCCTTAATCCAGGCACTACCAGGGTGACTTAGTGGCCGACTAATCATGGAGGCAGGGCGGCCCCTTTGTCTTGATCCGATCCATCCCTCGGAGTGGCGAGCTGGACAGCAGCTAGCTCTGCAAGAGCCTGGACGGCGCCATGGGGAAGGGCTCGCTGAGAAGGTCGACGAGCACCTTCTCTTCCTCTTCGAGTGGTTGCACTGTTGGGGCATTCATCCAAGGATGAAGCTTCCTAGCAATGATGCGGCGCTCTAACCTCGGCAGGGAGCTTGGAGGACCCCTTTGCTGCAAGACGGGAGCTGCGGCGCGCCTTGGGAGAAGGGGCGCTGATAGGCTTCTTCGGTGGCGGCGCAAGACCTGCAGCACAGGAGGCTTGACAGGGATGATGATGCCATGAATGAAAGAATTTCTTGGCGAGGGAAGAGTCTGCACCTTCGTAGCGGAGGTGATGGTATTAGCCATCATGCGCAGTGAGGTAGGGGTGGCACCCAAGGCTGTTGGCAGCATCGACGAGGCAGCAGCAGACACCAAGCGCGGTGACGACACTGCCAGCGAGGCAGCATCACCACCAGCAGACCCCGCGCGCGGTGAGGATAGCGGGGAAGTGACCAAGACCGGTGGAAGAACCGGCGAAGCAGAAGCACGAGCAGATGACACCAGTGGCGGCGCCCAAATGACCATGGCAAGGGCTTCTTCCGGAGGCAGAGCCGCTGCCACTGCCATGGCTGGCGAAGCGGGGGCGGGCGCTACCTCGGCCGACACTGCCGCCGACGAACATGAACCCCCGCCAGTGACACCAAACGACTTGACTGGAGGGTCGGAGGAAGAGGGCCGGAGAGCAGCGCCTGCCTTCCCAAAAAGGTCGGCCTCCGGCAGCACGCACCCTGCCACGGCGCCTCTTGGCAAGGACGGAGCCGAACCGAGAATACCATCCCCTGCGAGGCCATGTGGAAAGCACCGGGGCTCCCCAGTCGACTGGGAACGACGCAGAACCCTGGAGGGGAGCTGGGGAGGCGAGGCAGCAGGGGGCGCCACGAACGTCCACCGTCGAGCCGACACCACCGGAGGAGAGGCGTGCCGTCGATGGCTGGGTCCAGCATGGTCTGAGCGGCCATCTCGGCGCGAGGCTTTGGAGCCATGGCCAAGCCTGGAGATGGACCGGAGTGTAGAGCGGAGAGAACGGGAAGCTGAGCGCCCCCGCCGCGGCGGCGCGCGCGACTCGTCGCCACCACTGTCGGAGTCATCCCTGTTGTACGGGGTTGGCGGTGGAGGAGGGGTTACAGCCCTGGTTTTCTTGCGATGGGACCCCTCGCCATCAACATTGCCGGGCTCCCAGTCCAAACGTGAGACGGAGATGTAGGCACCAGGGCCCCCCGAGTGATCTTCGACAATTGAAAGGTAGATGAAAATCTTAAATTCCGTCACCTCTGGGACCGCTGAGATGTCGCCCTCCGGAGGCATGGCGATGGAGAGGTAGTGGATCTTCAGGATGCTGTCTGGCAAGGCTGTCCAAGCCCACGCATTGAGGGTCGCGGTCTCCTCTCGGCGCCTTGTGCGCTCTTCAAGACAGTGCAGCGCACAAGAGCCGCCAAGGACGCTCTCCACAGCCCTCTCGTTCCAGGCGTGCAGAGGAAAATTCTCTAAGCACAGCCTAACACGGTAATGCAGAGGTGCCGCAACAGCAGCAGGCCGAGCAGCCAAGGGCGAAGCTCGATGTCGACATTGCCGAAGCAGAAGCGTCCCCTGGAGATAGCCTTGTCGCGGAAGGCCTCAGAGGGGAAGCGGATCAATAAGTCTTCCGGAAAGTGCTTGGTGATGGAGACCTGCTCCCACGGAGCGCCAGAGGCTTTGATGATCGCCATATGAGCATCTCCAATGGCTGAGTCGGGCACAGGCCTCGCCACACCACAGAGGGTGGCGACGGCGTAGCGAGAGTGAAGAACGTTGGAGCTTTCCACCATATTCTCCGGTTCGTCGAGCTGAGCACGCGACGGTGGAGCAGCGCCACGACGCCTCGCCATGTGGCCAGTCGGGGCTGCTCTCATGAGACGGTGCGGAGGGATGTCTTTGCACTCGAAAGCTCGGTGTCCACTGCGCCGGCAAGCGAAGCACCGGACGGGGTCTCTGCAGGAGGCTACGAGATGGCTCGAGCTCAGGCATTTGAAGCATCTTCTTCGGCCGGTGGGTGAGGAGAAATTAAGGCGCCCGACGGGTTGATGGCACGTGATGGAGGGGTTTTGCCGAGATTGCTGCAAGGATTGAATGCGTGTGGAGGTGGAGCGGAGAACCTCGGCGAAGGAGCGGCGGGAGCGAGGCTCGGCCGGCGCGGCGGAGGGTGCCTGCGGAGACCCCTTTCGGGCTTTTACTTCAACCCAGGCTCCAACGGAGGAAGTCGAATCGAAAGCCGAGGAGGAAGCGGCAGGACGCGGCGTTGAGGTCGAGGAGGAGTCACGCGGGGAAGTTAAGGCGAAGCAGACGCGGCGAGGTGGCGGATCCGGCGCCGCAGCCACCAAAGGGTGTGTCTCGAGGGAGGCACCGCCTGGTGGATCTGGAGAATCCAGAACGATTTCCGGGCCCGGCGACCGCCTGCACCTCGGTGGACTAACCGGCCAAGGATCGCCAAAACGAACCCCGCCGAGGAGCTTCAGGCAAGGCCGGAGAGGAGCAGGTCTCGGGCTACTCATGGGGGGGCCGGACGGGAACGAGGAGCTGGGCGGGGGCGCCGCCGTGTCACGACCCGGCAGACAGAGAACTCGAATTCAAATCCGTACAACACAATCTCACTCCAAATCCACACAAGATACAAGGTTCTGGGTACAATTCGGGGAGAAATAGAGCATAGATGGGAAAAAGCAAGATAGGGATGAGATAATCAGAGGAGAAGCAACTAGATTTGAGTGAGGAGCACATAGGAGGATGAGGAAGGGTTGAGGTAGCCGTAGCTGTCTGTTCTTGTGTATTCGATAATGCATTCTCCTGGTAAACTCCTCTTTCTTATAGTGTGCTGGATAGCCCTAGCCCAAGGAGCAATTGTTCGGCCCAATAGCACAATAATCAGCCCAATCAGCCCAATAAGCAGCCATGTATGTGACATTCCTTCCCCCTTAAAATACGGCTTGTCCTCAAGCCGATTCAAACCACCGCCTGGATCCCAAACCAACTGCATATTTGAGTAAGAATCTGATTTACTCAAACAGATTTGAGTAAACATGCTTATCTTCATGGTGTCTTGGATCCACTTAACAATATAAGATTGTATAGCTGCTCATTTATCTCCATAATCTGTTCGTCATCATTCAAATAAGACATTTCCCAATCCAAGTACCTCGACTTGCTCACTTTATAATCCTTAAGTTTTCCTGACTTGCCTTGCAGCCAAGACCTATCAACTTCCCATGCGAGCAGCTTAGCATATACTTCTTCCTTGGACTGTCGCTTCACATTAGTGATTTTAGTGTACTTGTTCTTTTTAGCCAATTCCTGCTTCAAGGAATCAGGATGTTGCACCACTGATTTGCCCTTTGTAATAGCCATGCTGAGCTTCTCCTTAGTTGTCAGCAATTTATATTCCATTCGTTCAAACTCTGCCTTTGCTTTGCTTGCTTCAGTGTATACTGCATCTCGAGAAGCTTTCACTATCTCAACTTCTTTAGCAAGAGTCCTGTTTTCTTCCGCAAAGGTATTCACCTTCTGTAGGAAATTTGCTTCATTTCTCTTGCTACTGACCACTTCCTCTAGAACGATACCACTTCTGTCCATGACTATATAGCTCCTATGAACTGCCAACAATTGGGGAGTACCATGGTACTGCTTAAATGATGGAGAGGCCATGGCTCGAGGTATTGTGTTGTCAACCTCAATCTGCATTACCATTTTGTCACGCTCGTAGACACCCCTTTGGCTTGTAGTACATATGAAGTGTTCCTTCAGGATAATGCAAAACAGATCAATTAATGCCATGGCATCCCCACCAAATCCAGCACAATACCCGACATGCGAAATAGATGCCATAGCTCCCACCAATGGGTTGGCTAGCCTAAAAATTGCCTTGGGGTAATTGGCATCAAGAAACATAGAGAGTGAACAATCAACTATTGCATCAATAACCTGACCAAGTGCTTTATGTGTAGTGATGAGGTATGACTGCCAGAGCCTTTCTAGGCATTTTGTCTTTTCAGGTACTGCGGTAGTAGCTCCCATTTCCCACTGATTTTTGAGAGAACCACTGCTTGGTCTTCTGTTCAAATCATACAAAGCATCCAGGTTTTCATCATGAGACCCTTTACCATCTAAATGTTGATGCATATTAGTTGAGTTCTCAAGTAGTAGCTCTCTGACTGGGCCTTCAAGTGTAGGTGGTGGCCAAGGCAATCTTAATGATTTTGGTCCATTCACCACAATAACTTGATCATAATATCCTTTTGCTAAGTGCGATTCCAATGAACGTCCATGGCCATGTTCATGCATGAAGCCAAGGTTAAACCTTGCTTGAGCATTAGATTGTGACCGAGCATGCATATATGCTTCTGTAGCATGTTTATCGCGCTGTTCAGAAACTTGCCACCACAAAGCATGTGCACGAAGATGTATTTCCATATCTGTTGGGAAGCCGGACTCTCCCATGCAAAGATCTTGCTCCGCACCTGTCGGCAATACGACCAGGGTGGTGGTCTCTTGATCAATGAGCTGATCAACCATATTGTCCCCCTTCTCATCAGAAGTCATCACAAAATTATCTTTGTTCTCATTACTTGTAACCTCCGGTGCCACATTATCTGGCTCCGCAACCCCATGGTCAAACAAGTCCTTTGCTTCACCACTGACTTGAGATGACACTGCTGCCATGCTGCTGGTCATGGTATTTGTTCCATCTTTTGTGCTTCTTTTCGCATTGAAGGCCAAAGTGCTCAGAACCTGAAGTGCTTGTTCCATCTTTTGTGCTTGCGTTTCTTGGCTCCTCTCGATCTGTTCTAGGCCATGCTTAACCTTCTCCGGTTCATCCTTGATAGCAAAAGACCTCACACGGCTTGGTACAGGTGTCGAGCACCTTGCAGGCACCACGTCGACACCATACCCACTGGGCTGCACTTGACGAATATCGAGCAAACAGCACCCCTCATAGATGTTACGCCCATGGGTGGCATAACGAGCCCTTTCTGCTTCCTGAACCGACTCAAAGCCGACCAAAGCCTCGATACGCCAAGCGCTCGTTGTGAGCAACTGCACCATCTTTGCTCCGTAGGTGTCGTAGATTGAGTGCAACACCTCGGCAGTCACTGGATAGAGAGGATAACTCACAACAACATGAAGAACATCAGCCAACGATGCTCCATGCTCTCTCGGCATTTCATCGAACTGGTGATGGACGCCTCCTCCATGGATGCCCCCTTTGCTCAAATTAAATCCCTGGTAGCTGCTGCTGCCATCGTGAATAGCCCACACCTTCTCCTTGCTCGGAATCTCGGGGATCGATGCCTTTGACATTTCACCGAACAGGTTGAGGGCATTATCCCTATGACCCTTGAAATTGCACAGATCTGGGTCCTCTTCATACATGTTGCTCTTGGTCTCCTTCCCAACCATCCCTAAACTTGATAATCCGAGGATAACCTGGCTCTGATACCAATTTGCCACGACCCGGCGGACAAAGAACTCGAATTCAAATCCGTACAACACAATCTCACTCAAATCTAGTTGCTTCTCCTCTGATTATCTCATCCCTATCTTGCTTTTTCCCATCTATTCTCTATTTCTCCCCGAATTGTACCCAGAACCCTGTATCTTGTGTGGATTTGGAGTGAGATTGTGTTGTACGGATTTGAATTCGAGTTCTTTGTCTGCCGGGTCGTGACACGCTGCCGTGGCAGCAAGCGGCCGGGGAGCTGGGAGGGGGGAGGCCTGCACGGCCATGGATGAGGGGGCGGAGGCCGGTGGAGAACTGCCGGCGGTCGGAGAGGGGGAACCCTAGCGGGTCGCCATCGCCGCCGCCAGAGATGGTGTTTCTTGACACTGGGGACACCCCACTAGATTAATATTGCTGCCTACTGTGATCGCAAATTTACAGAATTTGTTATTACACCACATGTATTAATCCTTCAGTAAATTTGTTGGTATATTTTCAGGGATCATTATTCTGCTCTCTTTCCAATCCAATGCTTTCAAAAGCTAGCATGGTTTACAAGATGAAATCCAAGAGAGAACTGTTACAGGAAAAGCAGCACTTACCTACCCAATATCATTTCATTTCACATATAAACTCAGTGGTAAATTTTGATGAGAAGCAAACAACATCATACAAAAGTAATGATATTGCAATTGTCGGGAGAGATGGAGATTTGGAACTTCTCATTGACATGCCAATGCAGAAAAATGTAGAAGAACTTTCCATTGTTCCCATAGTTGGGCCCGTGGGTATTGGAAAGACAGTCCTTGCTCAGCTAGTTTTCAATGATGCCAGAACAGAGGCCACATTCAGCTTCAGAATATGGGTTCATGTTTCCACAGGCAATGTCAACGTTGAAAAAATTGGGAGGGATATAGTTTCACAAACTACTGAAGGGATTGAGGGAAACATACAGTTTCAGACAATCAAGAATGCTGTTCAAGCCATACTTAGCAAGTATAGCTGCTTAATAGTATTAGATAACTTGTGGGGTAAAGATGAAGAAGTGAATGAACTGAAGCAGATGTTGCTAACAGGTAGACAAACAGAAAGCAAGGTCATAGTGACCACCCACAGCGATAAAGTTGCCGAGCTGATGTCTAGTGTTCCACCATTCAAGCTTTCTTCTTTATGTGAAGATGATTGTTTAAGTATATTCGCTCAAAGGGCAGTGACAGGTCATGGTGATCCTTTGTTTAAGGAATATGGAGAAGAAATTGTTAGAAGGTGTGAAGGGATACCCCTGGTAGCCAACTTCCTTGGGTCTGTGGTGAATGCTCAACGACGGAGACGTGAGATTTGGCAAACTGCGAAGGATAAAGAAATGTGGAAGATAGAAGAAGATTATCCTGAAGACAAGCTTTCACCACTATTTCCATCTTTCAAGATAATATATTATAATATGCCCCATGAGCTAAGATTATGCTTTGTGTATTGTTCTATATTCCCCAAAGGATCTGTCATAGAAAAGAAAAAACTTATTCAGCAATGGATTGCACTTGACATGGTTGAGTCCAAACATGGAACCTTTCCACTAGATGTTGCCGCCGAGAAGTACATTGATGAACTTAAATCAATTTATTTCCTTCAAGTTTTAGAATCGAATCAAGTAAGATATTGGATTTATACCTATGCTATTACTTGTTTTGTTTATACACGTCTTATGTATCTGATAACATGTGCATAACAGCTTTACACGCATCATGGTAGTTTGTATCATTATTTCAATTTATATCCTGTCAATTAATTTTGGTCAGAAGATTTACCAATAAAGAAAGCTCACATTGGGAAATCTGTAATTGGTATGGAAATTTCAGTATTAATAGAAATAAAAACTATGGACAGCATGTCAAACCAGCAATGGAAGTGCTCTTGGAGCCACATGATAATATGTAGAAGGTCACATTTTCCATGGACTAAAAGTTTTATTTACTTATTAAAATGAATCTCTTGATGATATAAACAGGGGCGGATATAGCACCCAGGCAGCCTGGGCTGCTCCGGCCCAATCCCAAGGCCAAGCCTGTTTCATCCAAAGTCCAAGGCCCCAAGGTGAAGGCCCCAAGACCATGAGGGTTTGAATGAGTGGAAAGGTAGCAGCCTTGGCTGCTCAGCTGGGATGGGTCTGCCACTTGATATAAACAAAATAAGGACTGATTTGGGAGTAGTTCATCATCATAATGTGCACCAAATAAATATCATTTCACTTAAGACGTAAACTAATGTATAAAAAACCTAAATTGTATTATCTAATGTATTCAGGGTTGATGCATCCTAAACTTCATTTGATATATATTTTCATAGTGCAAAATGTGATGAAGCACACACATAATTATAAGCACTGATGAGTTATGGTTTGATAATTTTCATTAGACTGCCATGGCATTAGTTTGTTGAAATATGTTCATTTTAGGCTCTCTTAACTATTGTATAGTCTAGAAAACAACATTTAACTCCAAAAATTTACTTTTTCACCCTCAAATATCAAAACCGGTCCAAAACATCCTGTCACACTAAATCATCTCAATTTTGAGTGACATGAGATCTACATAGTCTTGCAGACTTCTATTTGTTGAGCTAGTTGACTTAATGATCTATTTATTCTTTCCTAAGATCGAGTAGAAATGTAGAATGTATTTGCACTAAGGCATGACTAGCCTATGCTCAGAATGTTATATTGAACTTTGTGAAGTACATGATAATAAATTCTATGTTTCTGTGGTTTAGGTTGGGCAAGTAAGCTAATTAATTTCCTCTACAGATTTCCGCAGAAAGATTCAATTCTTCAGAGGAAATGCTTTGCATGCATAGTTTGGCACATGATCTTGCTAGGTCAGTTGCTGGTGAAGATATCCTTGCAATTTTAGATGCTGAGAATGAACGCAATACTAGATATTGTGACTACCGTTATGCACATGTGTCTGCTTCTAGCTTACAGTCAATAGATAGCAAGGCTTGGCCTTCCAAGGCAAGGTCACTGATTTTCAAGACCTGTGGTCCAGAATTGGAGCATGTCAGTGAAGTTCTTTCAGTGAACAAGTACCTGCGTGTTTTGGATCTCAGTGGATGTTCTGTTAAGGAGATACCTGCTCCTATCTTTCAACTAAAACAACTGAGATACCTTGACGCTTCAACTTTGTCTATAACAACACTCCCTTCCCAAATTACTTACTTCCATAAGCTACAAACGCTGGATCTTTCAGAAACTGAACTTACGGAGTTGCCATCCTTCATCAGCAATTTAAAAGGGCTGAATTATTTGAATCTCCAAGGTTGCCAAAGACTTCAACAGTTGAATAACCTTGAATTGCTCCATGATTTACATTACCTAAACTTGTCATGTTGCCCTGAAGTTAGAAGCTTCCCTGGATCTTTAGGAAATCTCACAAAACTTCGCTTCTTGAACCTCTCTCAGTGTTCTAAACTTCCATCGTTACCTAATGAATTACTGCAATCATTTACTGGCCTTTGTTCTCTTGTGGATCTAAATCTAAGCGGTTTTGAGTTGCAAATGTTGCCTGACTTTTTTGGCAACTTTTGCTCACTTCAATACTTGAATCTCTCGAATGTTCTAAACTTGAGGTACTCCCCCAATCATTTGGCCAACTTGCATATTTGAAAGGTCTAGATCTTTCATCTTGTCCTGATCTTAAACTTTTTGAATCTTTTGAATGCCTTACCTCTCTTCAGTTTTTGAATCTCTCAAACTGCCCTAGGCTTCAATATTTGCCACCATTCTTTGAAAATCTTAATAGTTTAGAATATCTTAATTTGTCACAATGTCTTGGACTTAAATCGTTACCTACATCACTTTCAAACCTTACAAAGCTCCAAAACCTTGAGGTTTCTGAGTGCCAGGATTGGATAGTAAAATATTGTTCTCGAAACTCTGGAGGTTACCAGCCTCATCGATGCTCAAAGCAAGTTGAAAAAGTTGGATCAACGAGTAGTGATATCTCAGAGATCACTTGTGAGGAGTCAGCAATTGGAGATCTGACAGGAGGAACAACTGGTTTAGAAATTGCTGAAGCTGACCTTAGGAGTAACCCGAAAAAAAAGTTGCTCTCTGCTTCCAACTTAGATGAAGATACAATGGAAGTGCCTGAAGTTTTCATCAAGGTAAACTTATCATGTATATTTTCTTACGAAAAACAGTTATCTATTAATTCCTTTGTATTTATGTCTGATGGAAACATTAGTTTTCGCTTTGCTAGATTGTGCTCATGATGATTTAGAAAATTCTTATGCAAATTTGAACCATTGGTGTCATGAACCATTTTTAATCGGTGGAACAAAATGATCCTTTATTCTTTTTTGATTGAAATCCTTTATTCTTGGCTTTAGATTATTATGGACTAAAGCAAAATGGAATCAAACTATCCATACTACTTTTTGTCATAAAAATAAATAGGGAGTTCTCTAGTATCACCAAGGTTAAAACGAAAACAATCTCTCTATGGTTTTTAATTTCAGGGTAAGGTTTCACAACAACATGCCCTTACCCCGCTTTCGCGAGAGTTTCCTCGGAAATATTAGGGACATGACAATGTTAATAAGTGTCATCGGCAATTAAGAAAAATGTTGAAGAACTACTGTGGTGTAGCTGTAAGAAGTTTCCAGATTGAAAGTTTTTTGTTATAGTAATATAACTAGGTAGCTTGAAATACGCAGCACAAACTTTTCCAATAGCTCTCTAAATAGCTTCAAAAAAATTACTAGTGGTTTGCATGTTATAGATTCAAATGGGACTATCATTATCAACCAGATTTATTTTCCAGAGAAGTGTAATGCTAATTACTTCCAATGAGCATATTTCTTGCTGTAGCCAAATGCAACTGGAGCTACAGTACAAGTAATGCCAGGACACCGTTTGCCGTCATCTTCATGTCGCTTTTCTTCCTTCGCATCAAACTCAAGTGCAGCATTTGCATCTGTGTCCTCTTCTGACGTCTCAATGATTGAGCTTCCATTGTCCAACAAAGAAATAACAGGTGAACAATTTTACTCCTAATTTAAACATCTGAATAAGTTTCTTAATTATAAAAATGCCATAAGGAGGAGGCTTGCTGCCCCTGATCCGATATTTTTTACTTCGCACTGTTTTTCAAGGTATTTTGCAAAAGTATTTTGTTTGACAAGTTTTACATAGTTTCCTTATGAGCAATTTGATATTCATGAATACAAAGTTGTTAAATTTGAAAGAATTATTGACATAGATAAAAAAGAAAGGAAAGATCTTGGACCAGGCAGATTGTCACATTAGATGTTAGATCAAGATTCTACTATGGGTGGAGTTTTTCTCAAAAAGAAAAACTATGAGTGGAGTTGAATTCAGTGCCCATACTGGTTTACTAGTTGACATGTTAGTTTTCGTAGGTTCTCGATCCAAGGAAAAATGTCAGGAGCCTAACGGGTTGGTAAAAGTTGGATTGATTACTGAAGATAGCATAACCTCATCGGGCAAACCGGTGCAGCGGCATGAAGCAGGGCACTGTAAGGCGCAGCGATGGCAACCAAATAATTGACTGTAATGGATATCAATTCAATGCACGATGTGATGGACCAAATCAAGGGGTTGTTGTACAGCAGATTAACTGAAGATACTACTTATTGAGCTTATGGAGTGATAGTGTTGTGGTTGCACCCCTTGTATGAGAAGCTGAGTCGATGCTTTGAACACAGAACTCCTTGATGTGTTAATTAATGATGTGAATTTGTCATGCTTAGTCCACGATGGCTTACCGTCTCAAGTCTCAACTTGGTTTCCATGGTTGTCAATGATGAGATTTTCCATCCATCAGCGGTCGGGAGGGATTGTTGCATAGCCAGTTATGTTCTTTTTGCACAAATTTTGAACTGATGTTTTGTGAAAGAACATGGCGTGGGGTTGTTTCAGGTTTATGTGGTTCATGTGTTTAATTTCATAATTGCTTCGAGATTTACCATCGGCGATGTATCAGTTTTAGGTTCATTATTTTTTTGTTGACTGTCAGAGGGTTAATGATAAAGCTGTACTCCATTTAACTTAGGGTGCTTGAAAGGAACGTCGAGTTGTCCTTCACAGTTTCGTCCATTGAGAATTGCTGATGCTTTTTCTAAAGAATTGCGTAAGCTCGTTTTGTTGGAAAAAAAAAACTCAGGCCATGGTACATTTCCGTGTTGTTCTTTTCAGCTTAACGGCTTAACAAACTTAACAGTTTATCTAAGTATTAAAAAGACATGTTTTGAGGTTTTTGAGTCTTTTTTTTGCTGTTTCGAAGGTGGATCCAAACGTTTTAAAAAGCAAATAAAAAAATGGATCCGAATCTTGATATTATCTCGAAAAGCTCTCGAAATTCAGTCATTTCACTACAGGAGGCAGCAACAGTCTAGACAGCTAAAGCCGTCGGTACAAACAAGTCAACCGTCGGGTTTAACTAGTCTCGACGGCTAGCCGTCGATACAAGGCCGTCGAGTGGACGTCGTCGAGAGAAGGACGCAGTCTCGACGGCTCAACCGTCGATAGTGTTAGTGTCGACGGCCATAATCAACGCCGTCGGTACAGACCCACCAAACGTCGTTTCCGGCATGATCGGGTCAGTATCGACGGCTCACAACCCGCCGTCGACACAGTAGATGATGGGCCACGTGGACGAAAAGCTTGTGTCGACGGCCACATTCAACCGTCGGTACTGACTGTAATGGGACCCACTGAGGAGCCAGCAGCTGGTGACGTGGACACAAAGGGTAGTATCGACGGCCTGGTGTTGGCCGTCGATACTGATCCTCCTTGACGAGCTATATCGACGACCTGGTGTGGCCGTTGATACTGATCCTCCTTGACGAGCTATATCGACGGCCTGTTGTTGGGTGTCGATACTGTCTCAGATCAAAAATCCCATATTGTATGAAAATTCATAAATTTTTGCGGCTGTCGCGGCTGCACCCAGCAGTAGCAACAGCCGCACCTGCAAACCCAAAATACCCCGCAATTCATATATATACCCATTGTCGCATATATGCGACCACAATTCATCCAAATCACATATATAACACATGTCCACAAAACTAAACAAAACCATATCGCGACAAACACATATAGCACATAGAAAGATAATTCGTCGACACAATCACATCGAAGTCCAAGTTCATCATCAAAAGCTATCAAATAACAAATGCAACACGAAGTTTCCAACTAATAGTAACAAAGTGAAAAGTAAAGCTATTGATCAGGGTTGGTTGGCCGAGGATCGTTCTCCGGTGGGTTCTCTGGAGGATTACGGAGCTGGGTGAACATCGGCGGGCGCCATGAAGAGGTCGATGACCAGCTTGGGATTTTCCTGGCTCACCGATGTCTCTCCTCCCTCCTGGCCATGAATTTCACCTTGAGCCGCTGAACTAGAACGCTGCATGTGTACAAAATAATTGGTTATTAGTTCGTCACATTTGAACGGTCCGAAACATTATTTAACATGAGTTAATATCTTACTGCCTCCGTAAAATACGGCAAGCCACCATGTGGGCGAGCTGGGCCCACGTATTAGCCTGGTGGAGTAGTGTGGCTACCGTACGGGATGCAGGGAGCCGGTGTCCATCCACCGCGAAACGGTGGCGGACCCCCGTAGAAGGCCGGAACGCCAGCGGTACCACTGGGACCAGCCTAAATTTTTATGGACATCTAACTTGTAAATGAAATTGGAATAAACTACATGTGTATGGATATTATAGGTTTAGGACAATACCCTTGATCGAGAGATAGACTCGAGATAGGCGAATCTCGCTCGAAATCATATCGTGGCCTCGCCATCTCGCCTCCCGCCTCTCTGCTTCTTCTTGGGTCCTCGGGCTCTCCTCATCGCTCGTGCATCATCTGCCCGCTCTCCTCCTTCTCCCGCCTCTCTCCTCCTCTCCCGCTGCCTCTCCCTCTCAATGCGGGCCTCAAAGCGCTCGGCTCTCCGTTTGAGAGTGGGTAGCCCTCACCTGAGGCATGTAATCCTCAGACCTGTAAAAAAGCGATGTTAGTGGTTACAAAATATGACATGAGCTGACACGTACATAAAGTAGACAGTATCATACCTCAGGTGGTCCCCTCCGATCGCTAGCCTCCCATAAGCCTTCTCCCCCATAGCCTCATGTATGACCAGAGGGTCAAGGGGCTCCTCTTCTGGGTCCTTCTCTTGGCCATGCTTATCAGCGAAAGCCTCTCTGTAGCGTGCCTGCATTGAAGTGAAGATAATCGAGTTAGAATATATAATTGTACACGAACTAATTGAGATATTACGACGTACCTCTCGCTGCGCAGCTACAGGGTCCACAGGACCGAATGAGCCATCCTTTTTCTAGGAGGTATGGCCCCTCCGAAACACCGACAGCCAAGACGGAAGCTGGCCAGTCGTGGCGCCCTGCGTTGTACAAGTGGTGTCGATACATTCGTCTTTACAAGAAAACAAGATCGAAATGGTAAGAGAAAAGTATTACCATCCTTTTCCTTAGCTGAGCGAACGACGACTTTCCGGTTGTCGTTTTGCTCGTCATAGCTGCTCGGTTCTTCTTCGCCTTCGCCTTCAAGGACTTTTCTTTGAACGCATCACTGGCCCAGTGCTGTGACAGGGCCTCCCAAGCATCCGGGGCGTTCGACACCCAGTCCGGTCGAACCTGCGCATACTCTTGAGCTTCGAGGTACAGCTTGCGCGCGTCGGCCTGGGTGATCTTCTCGCCCTTCATAATCCTGAAGCGCAGTGACCCGTGCACTCGACATCAGATCCTGCACCTTCTGCTTCGCGTTCCTATCCATGACAGAATTGATGTCGTCCTCCTCTAAGCCCGGACGCCGACAATACCTAAGCTGAAAAGAAATAAATCCGAATGAACAATAGTTGCCAATCATCTGTGATATGTAAAAAATAAAAATGTGAGAACTCACACAGAACTCCCGCCTTATCTCCTCGGCCGCGGTGCTGTCCCCGTGAGGTGCCACATTGTAGTCATCCCAAGAGTAAGCGGGATGCTGTGCCCCCTCCTCTCCGACCATGCCAGGATAGTACTGCCGCACGAGGATGCCAAGTGCGTTCGCTGGCTGGGTATCAGCTTTGTTGGGGTTGACATAGGATAGGTTGCTACAGGGAATAAAAGTAAGTTAGTAGATTTAATTGACAACAAATTCGAGAATTAGGATATTACCTGTCGCCATCCGGCTCGATCACGATCCGCCCGTGAGGATATCTAGCCGCCTTGGGCAACTTGTTATGCCCCTCTTCATCGCCTCGGGAGCCCCTCCTAGCTAGAGCCCCAGCCGCCCCAGACTCTGTGTCGATGCAGTCATCCTGTGCAGGCGTGCCCACGGGCTGCACTCAAGAGTGCCCCCCTGGACCTCCTGGTCAAGGTCGTCGTCCTCGTCCTGCAAGGTGCTCCTCCTGAACTGTCGGCATGGCATCCTGCATTTTGAAGAAATGTCGGTGCACATATTATTAAAATTAAAACAACAAAGTAGAACATAATTTAACCATTATGAATACCATCAACTTAGAAGTATGAATTGTCTACATCGAGAAGATCATCGGTTGGCTCGACATCCTCCCCTTCTTGTTCTGCTTGTTGTGTTTGTTGAGCTTGCTGGTTGGGTGGACATACTTCTTCGTTTACGTCGTCATCTATTGTGGCTACGAGATTATCTAGTCCATTTCCAATATCAATCACCAGATTGCCATTCATACGTTGCTCTTGTACTGGTTGGTCATAATCATCGATCGCCGGGGTAGCCAATCTTCCAGGCCTTTGAATTTTGTACACAACCACCATGATCGAAGGTCTTCCTCACCGCGTTTAGTACTACCTTTCATTGCTTTTTTACATGGATAAGGCAGATAGTACACTTGCTCAGCCTGGTTGGGAAGGATGAACGGATCGTACCCTTTTAACCTTGACGTGTGGTTAACCTCCACCAAACCTAGCTCTGCTCGACGTCTAACCCCTTTAATAGGATCGAACCAAATGCAAAAAAAGAGAACAACCGATAATTCCTTACTTCCCTCGAATACTAATTCAATTATCTCCTCTATTATACCGTAGTACTCTGTGCCATCTTCCCCGTAGCATAGTACACAGCTGTTAATTGATTTTAAATTAGGTTTCGCCCTTTTGTGAATTGCTGATCTGAAGCGAAACCCGTTGACATCATAAGTTCCGTGCACTTTGACGCTAGTTCTAGGTCCACGCGACAGAATACGCAGATCGTTGTGTACACTTGCATAAGTCGTGCACTGTTTCATAGAAAATAAGAAATTTAACAAACTATGTCGACAAAACCTTCAATTATTAAAAAGGTTATGAAATCATATATACTTACATGTTTCCAGAACCAAACTATGAAGTTAGGACGTCCAGGTCCGGCACCGTCCTTCATCAACTTTGTTCTTTCCTCCGGACTGGGTTCATTCATCCCCGTCCATTGTCTTTGTATGAACTGATTTTGCATGTCTCCCATTTTTTTCATATTATCGAACACGTACAATAGTACAATTAACCTTTCTTCCTGTGATAACTCTCGTCGTTTACTTTTTTCCACAGGATTGCCTTTCCCAAGAAACAATTTTAGATTAGATTGAGGCTTGCTACAAACTGTGTTGTATCTTGGTACCTGAATATTGACATTATGCTCTCTCGCCAAATATTTATTGCAAAAGTGGGTTATCTCCTGCATGTAGTATGATTCTGCTATCGAAACTTCGACGCGAGCCTTATTTTTCACGTTTGCCCTAACCCCTTTAAGGCGACACTCCACAGGATACATCCACCTGTACTGAATGGGACCTCCCATCCTGGCTTCGGCGGGCAAATGAATCAGTAGATGCTCCATTAGGTTAAAAAAATCCAGGAACAAATATTTTCTCAAGTTTACACACGAGCACAACAATCTCCTCTTCGAGCTTAACCATCTCGGACCGCTTTATCTCTTTAGCACATAGTTTTCTATAGAAAAAACTCAATTCCGCAAAAGCTGTCCGTACGTCTTCAGGTACGTAACCACGAAACACGACAGGAATGAGATCACGGACAAATATATGAAAGTCATGACTTTTCATGCCGTGTATCTTCCCTTGAGCAACGTTCACACCACGACCAATATTTGATGCGTACCCATCGGGAAATTTCAACTGTCCTTCGATCCACTCAAGAACTTCTTTCCTTTGGGTGACTGTTAGGCAGTACAAAGCCTTAGGCTTTTTAGACAGTCCTTCTATGAGGTTCATTGATGGTCGACTGCATATTTCAGCGCAATCGAGACGTGCTTTCACATTATCCTTGCTCTTGTCAGGAATGTCCAGACTGGTCCCAAACATTGCTTGTCCTACATTCATCTCTTGGTGCATGATATCGAAGTTGTGGGGCAATAACAAATCCTCTGCATAAGGTAGCGAGTATAAGCTGCACTTGTGCGTCCAATGGTGGGACACAACGTAACCCTCATAGATTCCATTTCTCCCTTCCACCAACTTTGATTGCAAAGTTTTGATGTCAGCTATGGTCAGTCACGAACGTTTTTGTCCTTTCACAACTGTGTTTTTTCGAAACGCATTCCTCTGTTTTCTGAAGGGATGATCTGGCTTCAAGAAAGCACGGTGGCAATCAAACCAACATGCCTTACCCCCATGTGTTAACTGAAACGCGTTCGTATCATCCATGCAAGCGAGACACGCTAACTTGCCGTGCGTGCTCCATCCTGAGAACATTCCGTATGCCGAAAAATCATAAATAGACCACAGAAAAGCAGCCCTCATGCGAAAATTGGTATTTGTCTTCCTATCGTACGTGATTGGTCCATTCTCCCATAACTCTTTCAGCTCTTCGACCAAAGGTCTCAGGAAAAAATCCAGATTCTTTCCAGGATTCTTTGAACCAGGCACGATGAGGGTTAGAAACATGAATTCCTCTTTCATTAAATGTGACGGCGGAAGGTTCAGAGGTATAGTGAACACTAGCCAACAGGAATACGACGCAGCGATCATATTGAAAGGGGTGAACCTATCGGTGGCAATTGCCAGACGCACATTTCTCGGATCAGCTGCAAAGTCAGGATGTTTCTGATCAAAGTTCTTCCACGCGTCCCCGTCTGACGGATGTATCATCAAGTCGCCCTTCGGCCTTTTACCCTCCTTATGCCACCTCATCTGTTGCGCCGTCTCTTCGGTCATGAAACACCGTTCCAAACGTTTCGTTAGCGGGAAGTAACGAAGCACTTTCCTCGCCACACTAGTCTGCCTCTTGTTTCCTTCAGCGTCCTCTACCTCGACATATCTTGACTCACCACATTTATCACAAGACTGTTTACCCGCATCATTTTTGTAGTACAACATACAATGGTTCGGGCAATAGTGTATCTTCTCATATGGCATTCCGAGACCACCTATCAGTTTCTTACACTCGTACCAACTGGAAAGCATCTTGTGGCCTTTCGGAAGGACATTAGACCACAACGATATGAGCTCGTCGAAACAGTTGATAGAGAAATTGTATTTGCACTTAAGTGCTAACATAAGAGCCACAACAGACAAAAAGGGCCACCGTTGTGCTATCATGCAGAGGTTGTTTTGCAGACTCGAGAAGCTCCATGAAGTTAGACAACGTTGTGGGTGACTCAGCGTCCGAGAAATTATGACCGAAGTCATCCATCATATCATTCACCCGATCAATCTCATCGAAACCTTCGTCTATTGGTGGTGGCGGTGGTCGTGGCTCCGCCAACCGACTCCCCATGATAGACCCACCGACCCTTGTAGCCATGCGTATACAGGTCTATCTCCATCTGAGCGCGGGTTCTTTTCTTACAGTTCCCGCAATCAACACACGGACAAGTTACCCTGGTGTTATCGTTTGGAGCATCCTGAAAAGCACGATTCAGGAATGTCTCGGTCTTGTACCATTCGTTCGAGTGATGTCCGTTCCGTTGCCATCCTTCATACATCCAACTCCTGTCTTCTTCTATCTGAGTTGCCAGCCATCGTCGCACGTGAGGGTTTTATATTAGGCTTTGGAAGGCTTCTAAACCCACCTACGAATGACCGATCGAGCACACGTTGCGCTGCGGTACCGAGGGTTCGAGACGAGATTTCGGCAGCATAACCCTAGGGGTTCTCCAAGTGCAACGATGGCTAGGGAGTCGATAAAAACTCCGGAGCACTTATTTTATGTGCAGGAGAACCTCTTAGGTTATGCCGTCGAAAATCTCATCTCGAACCCTCCGGTACCACAACGCGACGTATGCTCGAACGGTCATTCGTAGGCTGTCCACTGGGACGCCCATAAGGGGCTCCACTGGACAATTCGGAAACACGCGTCACATCTCATATTAGAGCACAATGAATCACCGTCCGTGTTCCATACGAGATGTGCCGTTTCGGAATGGGTGACGTACGGCTAGGTGACATGCCCTAAACTAATCCACGGACGCTAGCTAATCACACAACAAACAGTTTAATATAATTTTTAAAATACATTTTATATTATTGTCTTAATTTTTAATTATATTCTATACTATTTTCCTAAAATTTTAAATATATTCCAAACCATTTTTTAAAATTTTTACTATTTTAAATAATTTAATTAGTGTTAATCATGATTATATTATAATTAGTCTCGACTAAACATTACTGGCCGTCGACACTTTGAACTACCAACATTTGAAAAAAAGCCCGAAAGTACCGGATGTCGCCGCTGCGATCGGCGGGTTGCGGGCGGGATGGGCGTCTTGACGAGATCGGTGGAGGTGGGGCGGAGGCGGCTTCTGCGGTGGAGGTGGCGGGACGTCCATGATGGCGGGAAACGCGTCGGCGGGCTGGAGGCGGCTCGGCGCGGTGGCACCGAGACAAGCGGCGAGCGAGGCGCTCGGCGCGGCGGCGGCGGCGAGATGGCGGCGTGATGCGGCGGCGGGTAGGCAACCGCGCGACGGGCGAGATGGCGGCGGCGGCGAGACGGGCGAGATGGCGGCGGCAAAGCGGCTGGCGCGGCGATGGCGGTGGCGGAGGTGGCGCGCGGCGGCGCGCGGTGGAGGCGGACGACGCGGCGGCGAGGGCGGCGCGAGGCGCCGACGCTGGCCGGCGAGGAGGCGGGACGCGAGCGGCGCGGCGTGGAGGCGAGGCGGCGCGGCGCGGCGGCGTGGATAGAGGCTGGGGACTTAGCGATTTTGCTAAGTCCCCGAGCCCTAGGACCCTGTATAACTAGAGCGGTCTCGACGGCCAATTCCAGGCCATCGACACAACCATGGTAACCGACGCGTTAGTCTCGACGGCAATGATCAGACCGTCGAAATAGATAAACTAGTATCGACGGCCATTAATAAGCCGTTGATACTAAGCTAATAACAGAAGGCACTGTATCGACGGCATCGGTACTAGCGGTCGAAACTGTCGTCGGGGAAGCTAGTATCGACCGCTGTAGGTAAAACCGTCGAGATAACTTCTCCCGAGGGTTAGGGTTGACTACCGTCGAGTAGCTGTTTTAGTATCGACGGTTTTGGTCCAGGCCGTCGATACTAGTGCTTGTCTCGAGGGCTTCCCCCCTTAAAGGGAATCACTGGTCAAACCTCTCAGTTTAAATTTTATAAATTTGAAAAAACAAATTTCAAATGTTCAAACTGTTCCATGTTGCTTTTTACTGGGAACTACACACCTGGGAAAAAAATCAAATAATTTAGAACTTCCTATGAGGTCACCCCTTTGAAACCTGAAGCTTTCCGGAGAATTTCACCTCGAGTTTCATATTTCATGTGATCAAAGCAACGTCATGCATCCTATTTGAATAAATTATGTTCATTTGTAATTTTAAATTTATGTTTTCCTACTATCCAATATCTGATACACGCACGCCCGTACCCAACTATTTTTTTAATTTTTCACTACTAAAACTGAAATTCTAAGATTTAAACAGTATCTAATACATTAATTAAAAAGCTATATATGTTCAATATTCCTCAATTCATTAATTATAACAATAACTACCTAAAAAATAATAAAATGTAACATTTCTAATTTTCATTTCAAATTAACAGCAATTTTCAACAAAGATTAAAATATAAATTAAACAAAAGGGGATAGGAAAAATTTAAAAAATAATATGTCTCGACGGCTTTTTGTGGGCCGTCGATACTGTATAGCAGTATCGATGGCTTAACGGTCGACCGTCGATACTGTTAGACGCCGTCACGCCACCTAGGCTTTCCGTGGGCCTTTCCCAAGTAAACTCGACGGCAATTTATGGGCCGTCGATACTAACCACAGATTTGAGTCAGACGATCACAGACTTATGGCCGTCGAGACTACATTACCTGTTTCGACTGTTAATATTTGGCCGTTGAATCAGCTTTTGACAGTCGAATCTATTTTTGTTTCCTGTAGTGTTTCAGTCGTTCAGCTGTTTAGATCAGATAAAAAAAAATAGAACCTTCATATCAATCGTTGGCATGCGTTGCTCACATGCTCGCCAACCCTCAGCACTCAAAACAGGGTAGGAACCCATCTTTGAACAGACGGATGCCTGGGTAGTGAAGCGTAGTGCTGATTAATTGTTCATGTCAAAATTTTGAATCAAGTCTTAAACAGTTTTCTATTTGTGTTTTATATATGTTTGTATTTTTCTATTCTACTGCTGCAGGAACAACCATGAATGTGTTGAGAGTTCTATGAAATCATGCTTGAAGTTACACTCGAAACCGTGGGTTTAGATTGATCATGAGCCCTTACATGATAGGAGCTCTCCCCCGACATTATCACGCTCGTCCTCAAGCTCAAAAACCTTGATCTACGCAACATGAGCCCTCCTCACTTTCTTCCGCAGGTCAAGCCGCAATGGAGCATAAATATACCATTTGTGATCTTTGCATGAACTAAGCATTGCAAGCCCCTGCGTGGGCATACTTTTAATACTCGTGAACAAGTCATGCATTTTATTCCGGTATATTTATGAATGCTTGCAATATGAATAATGAATTATGAAGGCCTGATTGCAATTATATATCTAGGTTTGTGTAACGCCCGCATGGAGAAAATTTGCAATGTTGATAGTGGTATAACTAATAGCAACTAACAAGAGAGAATAAGGTTTTGTTCTTTTGAGCTGATTTAGAACTGCTGAACAGCTGAACGGCTGAAATTACTAAATTTTGAGAGCTTCTTGAGGTAGTCTCGAGATTCAGATCCATTTCGTTTGACTTGCTTTTGAAAGTATTAGGACCCACATTCGAAACAGTGAAAAACGGACCAAAAAAACCAAAGCATATATCTTTTTAAAATGTTGATAAGTCGTTAAGCTGTTAAGTTGTTAAGCTGTTGAGCTGAAAAGAACAGAGCCTAAGTATTTTCAGTCTATTCAAAAGAATACCGGTAGCATAAGCACTATTGCAGGCAAAGGATCTTGTATAGTAGCCTCAGGCCAAGTCACCATTATCGTGCCAATGGGTACTTCATTGCAAATTAATGAAGCTTTATTGTACCCAAATTCGACTCAGTCTCTTCTAAGTTTTAAAGACATCCGTGCCAATAGTTTCCGTGTTGAAACCAATGAAGAGAATGGCAAAGAGTTCTTATGCATCATGAAGCATAACGGATGTGAGAAAAGAATACTTCAAAATTTTCCTTCCCTTGAAACTGGGCTATACCACACAAGAATTAAAATATCTGACACCCACATTTCTCTGAAAACTTCTTTTAGAAGAGTTAAACTTTTCTCTCTATGGCATAGTTGACTCGGGCACCCTAGCCTAAAAAAGATGAGAAATGTAATTAACAACTCCGAGGGCCATGAAATTAGTGCCAAGAATTTCCTTAATCAAGAAGACTTTATTTTTCAAGCCTACGCCACTGGGAAAATGATCACTAAGCTCTCGACCATGAAGGTGCAAGATGAAATCCCTGCGTTCCTTGAGGATATTTCCGGTCACATTCAGCCCTTGTTAGGGACTTTTAGATATTCTTTGGTGATTATTGATGTTTCATCGAAGTGGTACAATGTGAGTTTACTTTCTATAAGAAACCACGCTTTTATGAAGCTGATCTCTTGGATCATACGAATTAAGAATACATTCCCGGATCATCACGTAAAGTCCATTCGACTGGAAAATACTGGATAATTCACTTCAAAAGCATTCGATGATTATTGTACTGCATTAGGAATTAAAGTAGAGCACTCGGTGCCACATGTCCATACACCAAACGGACTAGCGGAAGCACCGATCAAAATAATTAAATTTATAGCAAGACCATCCTTATAGGTTGTAATTTATCAAATACATGTTGGGGCCATGCGGTCCTACACGCACAAACTGTCACCATATAACATCCAATCACCAATGCAACTAATGCAGGGGATCATATTGAAAATTTTCATTTAAGAAATTTTGGATGCATGGTGTATATACTGATCCCACCACCACAATAAACCTCAATAAGTCATCTTTGGAAGTCTAGGATATCCGTTAGCTATGAGACAACATCCATTATCAAGTATTTAGAGCCCTTGACCGGTAATATGCATACCGCCCATTCCGTTGATTGCATCTTTGACGAAGATAATTCCCCATCATTAGGAGGAGATAAAGTACCCTTACGAGAAAAATGTTGGGAAATCACATGGCAAGCAACAATTATTCCCATGCATGATCCCTGTACTAGAGAAGCAAATGAAGAGGTTCAAAAAATTCTTGATTAACATAAATTAGCAAATGAACTGCCCGATCATTTTTGTAATATGAAATGGTGTGACTGAGTCGCTCAATCGCATGTGCCTGTATGCAATGCACCAGAAAGGGGTAGAAATGATAAAGAAAGCTATTAGCACCCCTCAACCTGCTTCGAGACCTCAAAGAAAATTAGAAAAAGGGTGGAGGATCTGGTTCCTCAACCTTAAAGTGCCTGAGGATGCTTGGAAAAAAAGGGGAATGAGAGCTTATGACATTTAGGCCCAGTTCTTTTCAGCTTAACGGCTTAACGGCTTAACGACTTATCTACGTTTTGAAAACACATATGGTTTGAGTTTTTTGAATCCGTTTTTTCGTTGTTTTGAAGATGGGTTCTAACGCTTTAAAAAGCAAGTAAAAAAAAATCCGAATCTCGAGACTAGCTCGAGAAGCTCTCGAAGTTTAGTCATTTCAGCCGTTCAGCTGATCAGCCGTTCAGATCAGCTCAAAAGAACAGGGCCTTAGTCACAAAAATGCCCTGCAATAAGAAGAATAAAAAGGGAAGCAAGTTGAGACCTAGCACCAGTGAGCAACCTGCTAGTGAGTTACTCCTAGATTTAAATGAACCAGTTATTGTAACATACACATCGGCACACATCGGCAAACTAAATGAACTTGTTCCTGTGATGGGAAATAACGATGAAGAGCAAGTAGAAGCGCTTTGCGCACCCTATGAAATGGGAAAAATTATCAATTGAGCAACAACCAATGTCGACATATATTTTTATAAAAAATATTGCTAAGGTAGTTTCTATCCCTCATCTTTCTCTAAGTGTAAGACACGACCAGATTGGGTAGAATGGAAGAAGACAGTCACCGCAAAACTTATATCTCTAAACAAAATAGAAGTGTTTGGGACTGTGTGTATTAGACCATCCCATATATGCTTTGGGGTATAAGTAGGTCTTTGTTAGAAAGAGAAATGAAAACAATGGAGTGGTACATTGCAAAGCATGACTGGTAGCTCAAGATTTCACTCAGCGTCCTGGTGTTAATTCGAAGGAAACTTATTCCCCGGTCATGGGTGCTATAACCTTTAGATATCTCATCTTAATGGAACTAAATATGAATTTGAAAATAAAATTGATGGATGTGGTAACAGCTTACCTATACGATAATCTAAATCCAAATTATATATGAAGGTACCTAACGGCATACCAATTTCTAATGGAAAGGCCAAAGACTTGTATTGTGTGAAATTCCGACCTGGAGAAGAGGGGGATGAAGTCTTGGGGTCTGAATTCCCGTATTTAAGTGCTATTGGTGCGCTCATCTATCTCATGGATAGCACGTGACTTGGCATTGCATTTGCCACAAACTTATTAGCAAGATATAGCGCAAAGCTTATTAAGCGACATTGGAAAAGGGTGAAAGACATTCTCCGTTATAACCGGGGAACCGTCAATCTTGGCCTATTCTATATGAGGAACCAAGACATGACGTTAGTCGGATATGTAGATGCAGCATACCTTTCACACCCACATATTAGTAAAATCCCAAACAATCTATGTGTTCCTTTGTTTACTTTCCTCATTTAAATTTTTGCATTTACCTTATTGCACTTTCTTCTTGTTTAGTTTCCGCTGCTGTTTGTTACCTATTGTGTAGAATAGGTCTTGTTAAATAGTTTGGGTAACTAATTGCTGAAGCCTCGAACTTGAACTAAAATTTTAAAAGTTGCCTATTTAACCCCTATAGGCCAATTAGATCCTTTCAAATGATCCTGTAGATCACAAGTCCCTCTCTGCAAACTGTATCTTTCTTGGCTCTTCTCTCATTATCTGGAAGACCAAGAAGCAGCATGCTGTATTACTAAGGCTGAGTTGCGAGTTTTTGTTTCTGTTACGGCTACGGTGACCTAGCTACGTTGGCTCTTAGCATATTTTGATGTTGTTCTTTCCACATCTACGACAATGCACTCTCATAGTTTTCTATGTTTTGTCATCATCAATATATCTCATGATCGAGTGAAGCATTAACTTACCAAACATATTGGTGTTGATGCTTCATATGTTCGATCACAGTTGCAACAACAGCTAATTGCTCTTTAGTATGTTCTTATAAAGCTTTAAATTGCAGATTTTTTTATGAAGACACAGACTAGAGCGCATCATGACTTTTCTTTTTCCAAACTCAATGTCGTAGATGTACCTTTGCGCTTAACGGTGTGTTAATCTATAATTTATGTAACCCTTTTTACGCGCTTTGTGTGTATAGGATTTTTTTTGTATATTTATATAACCGGCCTATAAGCCCCGATCAATATAAACCGCCTTCTTAACAGGACAAACATCACATTGCATTTTATATGTCCTGTACTCCTGCGTCAAGTAGATGCACTCGTACACATGGCAGTGTACGTCGTAGAGACTGGAATTTATATTCCATTATCTAGAGAAACCATTCATTAGCATGTGGTTTGTCTTTTCACTGGCATAATTTTAATTCAGTTCTCATTAAATAAAATTAAGAGAAATACATCTAGAGACAAAATGTAGGACGTCCTACATACACATTCAAAGAGAGTACCTCCATGGAGAAAGTAAACTGCAATGTGATTGATATGGAAGATACAAATTGCTGGTAATGTTCTCTCCGTATGTACAATGTTCAAGAGCACATTTGTCAGCTCAGAAATATATCATCACATGTGGTATTAAATAGTGCAAAGAATTTGCGTGCTCTGATAGTGGCTGAAGAAAAGCCTAAAAAGCTATCGTTCTACATGATCTTCACACTTTCCTGATGCTCTTTCCATACTCTTTCCTTATCTTCCACAACTGCTCTGCAACTTTCTTCATGGTGGGGCGGTCCTCTCGCGTTGGAGCAGCGCATTGGAAAGCCAAGCTGAGTAGCTTTTCGAGCACATGGTCCTCCAACAACGGATCCAATATCTCTCTCATGTTGCCTTCATTAAATTTCTTGAAAGTCTATACAAATACAAAGTTAAATGCAGTCATTTCTCATGATGGGCACAACCAAACAGAACGAAAGGTTAATTCGCTTTTTTACATTATAGGTAATTCTTACTTGAGATTGTTTCCATAGTATTATATACAGATTTAGAACAGTTATGACTACAATGAAACTAGTTTTGATACAAAGTTGCGGTCATTTTAGTTCATACCGCAGCATAGAAGCACATCTTCTACTAGAAGTCTAGAATCAAGTATATACTACCTCTATTCTCTTTTATTTGTCCTTTCAAACATCAACATGGTTTCCAATATGCTGATATTTGATCATCATATTCTGAAAATGATGTATTACTGAAAATATGATAAATATACATGTTACAAAGTGGCTGAGCTGAATGATAAGTTGGATTTTGAGAGAATATTGAAGCTGCTTCTTAAAGCTAGCCCGCTTCATTTGTGTTATTTTTAAAAGCTGTTATAAGTGACTTCCCGATAAAAAAGTAGCTAGACTAGACAAGCCAAAACGTTCAGTTTTTTCAATTTAACTAGGCTTAAGCTTTACGCCTAAGCCAAGCTACTCCAAACAATGTAATTATAAGAAAGTACTACATAGAAAAAATCTAGCAATATTATTTCCACATGACAAATCCAAAATCCTTGCATGCATATTAGCAGTCAAAGTTTTAAATGTTTGTGTTAGGGCATGCCCAATCCTACTCCTAGAGTGAACATAGCACTATTCAGCAACTTTTTTCTATCTTCTTTTATATTCTATCAGCACTATTCCTCACCCCAAGTTGGGGCAGCATTGGCACTGCACTTAACTGCATACATTCTGAAACATGTAAAAGAGAATGGAATTGATTGTAAAGAATTAGAGATGGACAAAAAAAAATCATCCAACATACCCATCTGATAGTAATCCTTTCTTCAGCGGCCCGCTTCAGTTCTACTGGTCGGCGAGCAGAAAGAATTTCGACAAGTAGCACGCCAAAGGAGAAGACATCACTTTTAGGAGTGAGTTGGCTTGTTGCCAGGTACTCAGGGTCCACGTAACCGGCTGTTCCTTTCACTTTTGTCGAGATGTGTGTCTTCTCAGTGTCACTGGGGCCACTTCTTGCAAATCCAAAGTCAGATACCTTAGCACGGTAGCTCTCTGTTAGCAGGATGTTTGATGACTTCACATCACGATGAATTATTGTCTTCTCTGTTCACAACACAGAGATTCTCAGTTCCCTTATTTCCCCAAAAAAGTAACGAACATATCAAATTTAGCAACTAACACAATAGCAACAATGCAATCCTTCACTCAACAATGGTTCAATAAGATGCCAGTCGCTAGTCAGTCAACGAGCTAGGAACTAGTGACTAGACAGGGTCAATCAACAATTAATCAGAACAAATCGCTACTAGAAGGATTAGAGATTAATCAGCGATTATTCCATTTTTAGAATAATGTACTCAAAAGATTTTAATCATATTATTCAGCTGTTTTGCTTCAAGATGTATGAAATTTATGCGGTCACTAGATAATGGTAAAGGCCTTTGAAAAAGAAATATCATTCCACTGGTACATTAAGTTACAGTGCTGGCACATCTCAAGAGTCAAGAGTGTAAACAGTGGAAACCATTGAAATGAAAATGCATGAAAGCACATCACATCAAATTGATGAAACGAGTATGTAGATCGCCTACCTGCATATAGATGCAAATAAGTGAGTGCATGGGCAACATCAATCGCAATTTCTAGGCGTTGATTAAAATCCAGGGTTCTACCATGGTGGCCTGCAGAGTGGAGGAGCACATATAGTGAATAGTGACTGAAGCTATCTGAAACGAAAAATGAAAATACGTATACAAAGAAGAAAGTGTAATTTACCATCCAGATGTTCTCTTAGAGTGCCATTTGGAACAAACTCGGTGATAAGAATACGCTCATTTCCTTTATCAGTGTAACCCAGTAATCTCACCAAATTCCGATGATGAATCTTTGCAAGCAGGTCCACTTCATTGCTGAACTCATCTCTGGGACCTGCAAATTGGTCCTGTAAAGATAGTAAAACTCATTATGTGTTGCTGGCAGAAAACAAAATAACTTAATCCATATTTAGTTTCTGAAAATACGCTCAAGAGAAAAAATGCCTGATGAAACAAGATAGTGAAATAAAAACATGAATAATCAGCACAATTTCATGTGGAATTAACAATCACTAACAACAGAAGACAGAATATAGATAGCATTTAACTACCTTTTTAGCTCTCTTGACTGCAACAATCTGGCCATCTGGCAACACTGCCCTGTAGACAGTTCCAAATCCTCCTTCACCCAACATAAATGAAGTTGAGAAATTCTGAGTAGCCCTGAGGATCTGTTGGACAGTTAAGTTGACAGATCCAACTGTAGCGATAAGTGGAGATGGTGCGAATCTAGATGGACTTGGAGGTATTCGATGTGGAGCAGGTGGGCTGAAGCCACTAACACCAGTCACTGTAGATTGTGTGAATGTGCCGGTGCTGCTACTAATAGTAGACTTATCTTCCGAAGTTGTGAAGCCACTAAAAGTTAATGATCTCAATGGTCCTATGTAGGGATCAAGAAAGGTAAGCTCTTCAGTCTTTGACTATCAAATATGGGAAGATAAAGGTTTCCCCTCAAAAATACGGGAGGATAAAGGTTTGCCCTCAAAAATATGGGAAATAAAGGCACTTTTGTTCCAATATGAGTTTCATGCAGGAGGTTGAGGTGTCGAGCATGAGCAATGGTAACAATTTTTAATAAAATCATTAAATAGCATCATCAGTGGAAACCAAAATTTGAAATAATTGTTTTATGAATTTCTACTGATGCTATGGCCTGGCCAGTGCAATAAAATCAAGCGTAAATAAGATTTAGCGTTACTGTGGTGCTTTTGGCTACTTGATACAACAACCACTGGCAGCACATAGAAGTTCACAACAAAACACTAATCGTGGTTGCAGTGGAAGTGCATATAACAACGGATTATCTGGTATGTAGTTAACTCAGAAAATAAAGGACAAGCTGCTGATAGCATTGCTGCATTATAATATCAATCTATCACTACGTATAAAAGACAAGACCAATCCAAAATTTATATAGTAATAACAGGTGTGATGTGTCATCCATTAAAATTGGTAATAGTGAGTGTACCGAAACATGGATAGCTACAGCTTCATGATTTAGAAGGTAGTTGCTTAGATAATACATATATTGCGTCCAATAACCTTAGTCACACACACTTGTTTGGCTTGTGAGGTTATAATTTGGTTTTATTATAATAACATTGAACTTTACGGCTTGCTTTAATTTATGGCAACCCCACAAAGAATAAGAGCAGAATTATTGCTAAAAATACTCACAGCATCTTCCAAATAATCGCTATGAAATATAGTTATTTCATTATCACACATTGACTTAAATATCTGCTTAAAAAGTCAAGAGAGACTAAAAGCAAACAGGTTTTAAAAAAAATGTATGAACCAATTTCAGTTCACAAAAACATTTTAGTGCAATAAAGGTTCAATCTAGGCTGCAAACTTTGATAATCTGTACCAAGTAACAACCATTTCTCTAAGATTGAATAATAGCTACAACCTTTGTGGTCTGGAGAGGCGCTAAACCACGGGAAAAGCTTTCGAAATAATGAGCCAATGTGTCCTTTTTTTGTAGGGGCACAGACCTGCATACATTGAAGGAATTAATGAGGATAGTCAATGACATGGTGCAAATTATCATTAGATTTGTTGAACATGACACAGTCATGAATATCTGGAAGCAAGTCCAGTACAGCTAGGTGGCACGAGAGGAAGAAATATATTTTATTGTGCAGTAAAAATTGAAGAGAAAACTTAAAAGGTAAGCACATTGCTTAGTTACCTGAGTGGCCAATTCCTGTGAAGTGTTTCTTTCCAATAAACTATCAGTTGTAATTTCATTGGCTGTGTAGCTGCTGGACAGTTCTTCATTGCCCTTTATCTCCAGGGGACCAAGAGAGGTTAACACTTGACCATCCTCTCCCACACATGAGTCTATTACTGCTTTCTCAAGGGTTCTCAAGGATCTAATCCATTGCAACAATTTGGAAGGTATCCTGCACCCAGTAATCTCTATTTCCACTGGTGATGAAGATGATAGTCCAATAGGCTCTCCACACAACAGAATATTATCACTCTCTTTTATTTCATATTTCAAACATTTTGGAAAAGATGGTTTGAAGATGAGCTTGCTGCAAGATACCACAGATAACTCTTCAAGAGCAGGAAACATGAATCGCTCCTCACTGTTGATTGACAACACTATGCAGAGCTCTTCTAGGTTTAACAAAGTTTCTAGTTTGAGGTGTGTTAATTTCACTAAGGGTTTTGGCCCCCCAGAAAGACCCATCTCGAGATCTAAGAGGTTAGGCATATCTTTTATATGCAAATAGCGCAAATTTTGAAGCTCACAAAGTGGAGGGAGATTTTTGCAGTTATCTAGGTGGAACAGATGAAGAATGACAAGGTTTGGTAGTGAACTCGTCATATCGCTCATCAACCATGTAGGAAAGAAAGAGCCTGCATATCCAATTAGCTCAAAATGCTCTAAACTCTGGTTTGGTTGGAGCTTTTCCAACACTTCTTCTACACCCACATCTTTGACTGCATCAACTGCAGCTGACTGAGAAGTAGGAATCCACCCCAGCTTAAGGAACCGAATTTCCTGTCGATTCTGAATATTAGCTCTCTCTGCAATACCCAAGCCCCTGGACCCTCCTGTGAGGTTTGGAACAAAAAGTTCATCTGATGTTACGTGCCAGTGTTCGTCAGTGGAAACAGAACACTGGATGTGCTTTGGTAGAAAGGCTACTATAATTGGATCGCTTGTCAACACAAATTTGAGTCCGGTCATTTTACGTAAGATATCTGGCAATATCTGAGGGACTCCAGGTGATGGATGTCTTAGAACGCAGCCAGTGAGGTCCAACATGTGCAACTTCTGCAGCTTCTCGAATGACACAGGTAAGTCCAGGAAGGTTTGTGACAGGTTCAGATATTCTAGGTTCAATAAGTAACCAAGAGCTTGCGAAGAATCAATGGTATAGAGGCACTGTGAGAGATTCAAAAACTTCAGTTTAGTGAAATTCAAAAAGCAATTAGGTTGAGTCTTCAGCTTTTGACACCTTTCTAGGTTCAAATACTCCAAATTGGTTGGTAATATCTCAGTATTTACTTGAAGTGCCTCACAGCCAGATAGATCCAAAATTCTAAGGTGCTGTCTGTTTTTAAAGAAAGGAGGGAGATTCTGATGTCTGTAACATCTCCGAAGTATAAGAACTTCCAACTTCTTGAGATTAGTAAGAGATCCTGGCAATTGCCGAAGCTCATAGCAACCTGATAAGTTCAGAAACCTAAGAAAATAAAGGTTACCAAAAGATGTTGGTAGCTTCTTGAGGTTGAAGCAGCTAGACATATTTAGATCCTCTAGGTTATTTAAATTACCAAATAAAGGAGGCAACTGTTGAAACCCAGGGCACCTTGATACATCCAGAAAACGAAGGTCATGAAGATCGCACAGAGAGTCAGGTAGCTCATGGACGTCATAACAACATGACAACCGGAGATGCTCAAGTCTTTGAAGATGACCAAGGGTTGGAGGCCAGTTTTGAAGTTTTTCACAGCCTTGCAGGTTCAAATATAGTAGCTTTGGAAACGTGCCAATGAAATAGGGCAACCCCTTGAGAGAAGTTTTTGATAGATCTAAAGCCTTAAGGTTTGTCAAATTACTCATTGAGGAAGGCAGTGTTTGAATCATTAAGTCGGAAACACCAAAGTATGTCAGATACTTCAGATGACCAACGGAGGCAGGTAATTCTTCAATGCAACACCCACTAAGATTTAAAACACGTAAATGTTTAAGTAATTCAAATGATTCTCCTAATATCTTTATATCCATAGAGTTCCGGAGGTGCAATGCCCTTGCACGGGTGAGTGTTGAACTGCGAAGTGTTGATTGCCCTCTGTAATTGGTCAATAGCGCATATTGGCAAGTGAGTCTTTTTGCATTGTCACTCTGCATTTCTCTATCATCCAAAATAATATCGTTGCAGGCAGAATGTCTTGCAAAGTCATGGACGAAGTTATGCATGTAGAGCATTGTAGGATCTGTTCTATTATCCATTCGACAAACCTTAAAATAAATATAACATGAATCAAATAAATTTATCAAACATAACCATTGTCTTGAACCATTGAGCAAGTTTACCACAAAATAATTTCTGACAAACATAACCTAAATATCGCAAAACATGAAACATGTTCAACTAAGAAATCTTGAAAAAGAAATCCAAAAGGTAAGTGCTGGAATTTCATACGTCATTTCAATTTTCATATAGCTGTGAGTTAGACTAATGTACAAAATAGAAGAAGAAAAGAAGCAAACACATTATGAAACCCATAACAAGTCAAAAGGGTTTTAAAACATCATGATAACTAATCTATGCTAAACATCTCCACAAGAGTATTGTTTCCTTTTAGATAATATTCCCGACACTAAATTTACACAAGAAACATAAAAGAATTGAAAAATACAATCATTGATGCATTGGATCAACAATGATTGTTTATTCATAATTTGCTTCTGCCCATATTTGTATATACATTTTCACATTTCGCCACTCTAGTATTGAAGTAATTGATGCTATGCCTCTACCTACATCTATTCACATCAGATTTTTTTCACGAATAAAAGACATTCTGTCTAATGTGAATGTGGTTTCCAAATTATACAGCGGTTTTGCGTAATTGCTTTTCGAAATCAGGATACTGTTCAGGTTAAATTTGAGAGAAATGCCATTTCAAGAGTATCTCTTGAGAACTAAAAAATGTAGGGTGGTGCTTAGCACACTAATAAAAGTTGAGAGATGTTTTGCAATGACCTGTGCGTTGCTTTGCAAGTTTTCCTAAAACTTCTAAAACATATAAATTCTGTTGATAATAGCGAGTGGTATCAGGTATGCAGAAATTCATATTCAATTACATTAGCAGTGAGTGCAACAAAATCATAGACTTCCAAATTAGTTTTTTATTTTAAAACAGGATGATTTAAATATTATTATAATGCTGATGTTGAACTTTTGATTACTCCTACTGTTTTTTGAATCATAAAAAATAATCATAGTATATGCACCTTTTCTCCTTTTCAGGTGGTTATCTTGTAAGTCATAAATAAGAGATGTGCGCAAGAAAACATTAATCTTGAATGTATCAAAGATGTCTTAAAGTAAATCTATAACACGAGTGTGTTAGGAATAGCACTTGTATTCATATGGGGGCCAAAGGGCCAGTATATATACAGAGTATAAGGGCATAAAGGGAAAAGGCTAGAAAACCCTAATACAGTAAAGGGACGGGCCAGGCCCATATACATAGCCCAATACACAGCTATACACACCCGAAAGATCGAAGATCAGAGTAGTCTGCTGGGTGTCCAGAAAGACGCTCTATAGGAATACCACCTTGAAGAGCAGAAGAGGGCTAAAGATTGATGAGATGACAAGCAGAAGAGACAGCCTCAGCCCAAAAGTGAGATGGAACAGAAGAGGCAATCATGAGTGCACGAGCGGTTTCAAGAAGATGACGATACTTACGCTCAACCACACCATTTTGAGCATGGGCACCAGGACAAGAAAACTGAGACAGAGTGCCCTGCTCAGCGAGAAAACTACGAAGATGCCCAGAAAGATACTCCCCTGCAGAATCAGCTCGAAAAACACGAATAGCAGAGTCAAACTGAGTACGAATCATGGTGGCAAAATTTTTATAGATAGACAAAACCTCACTACGAGAAGACATAAAATATATCCAAGTGTGGCGAGAAAAATCATCTATAAAAATGATGTAATATTTATGACCACATTTTGACACAAAAGGGGCTGGACCCCAGACATCAGAATGAACAAGATCAAAAGGACGAGCTGACACAGACTCACTAGAAGGATAGGGAAGTTGCACCTGTTTGCCAAGGTTGCAACCCGCACAATCGAGATGTACAGACCGCATACGCACCCTAAAAGACCACGACGAACCAAAGACGATAAACGAGAACCACAAAGATGACCTAAACGATGATGCCATTGAGCAAAAGACGCCGTGGAGGAAGCAGCGCAGACGGAGAGACTGGCAGGATCAGCGGAAGAAGGACGAAGCCAGTCAAGCTCCTAGAGACGCTGAGAATCACGGCGCGGGGCCAAGATTAACCAGAGAGACCGTGCGGCGATCCCGAACAAACATGAGTCAAGATCGAAAATCACACAAGAATCGAGATCGATAAGCTAGCCGATGAAATAAGTCGCATGTTTATGTTAGGAACATGAGAAACAGATTGTACATGAAAAGAAGAGAACAAAAGAGTGCCTCGTCCTGTGACAGGAAGAGAAATACCATCTGCCGTCTGAACACTCAATGGTGTGGTTAAGGGATGAAGAGAAGTAAGACAGGTGGAATCGGTGTCATGTGAAAAGAAGCACTGAGTCAAGAATCCATGGTGATGTACCGGTGTCTCAAGAGAAGATCACAAGCGTATGCAGAACCCGAGGGTGAAGAGGCGACCATGCGACGTTAATAGCATAAGAATCTCGAGAGAGGCATCTAGATCAGGCTGGGAATCTGAGTCTCCTGTGGATCGGTGCCGCAGAACCTTTAGGCGATCGACGACGAGCAATATCCTTCTTCTTCAGAAAGCGTAACCGCTCCACATGACCGTCCTTGTCACAATAGGTGCGATGAAGACCAGCCTTCGCCGTCATTCCGAAGATGACGAGGCCGGGAGGAAGACGACCGAGAACCCGTAGAAGTCGAAGCGGTGGCGAACAAAGAAGAACGACGAAGAAGACAAGAGACCAAAGACCACGAAGATGAACCTCCTCAAGACGAAGAGCGAGAGAGCCTCCAAAGATAGTGACACGGGGGTGACGAGCAAGAAGCTGAGCACGAACTTGCTCAAACTCGAGCCGAAGACGTATGACGAAGTCGTAGACGCGACGAAGCTCCAGACGAGATCGCTGACGCAGGCAGCAGGCACAAGTCCGAGAGTCGTGATCAGCTCCAGTATCAAGAGCCGCATCCAGAGAGTCCAACTGACGCCATACTCCAGAAAGCTGAGCGTAAAACTCATCCATTGTAGAATCACCCTGCTGTAGAGACTTCTCATGACGAAGAGCAGCAAGGTACTGAGAATCACCCGAAGGCTCATAACGATCCCGAAGATGTGACCACATCAGCTGTGGAGATGTCAAAGAGACCACTTCACCAGTAAGATGCACCTCCATGCTAGCAATCAAAATAGCAGAGGCACGAGCATCCTCATTAGACCAAAATTTGTAGGCGGTGTACTGAGATTTGTAAGACTCCAAAGCCTCCTTATACTCATCAGAGGTCTTCGTGACGATGATCGAACACCGGAGAAGACGAAGAAGGCAATGCCGGAGGATCAGGACGCGACGGGCAAGGAAGCTCGCCGGTGAGAAAATCCCAGAGGCGTTGCCCACGCATGTGAATGCGCATGTGCTAGGCCCAATCCTGATAATTGAGCCCATCAAAAAGCACGGGGCACCGAGGAACAGAAACTGTGCCAGACGACATTTTCTTCTTTCTTTCTTTTTATTTCTTCTTTTTTTTTACACCACACGCACACCACACTCTAACTCACACACGCACACACACACCCACAACCGACCGAGCCACACCCCCACACCCGACCCAGCCACACCCCAACCCAACCCGACCGAGAGGCAGCAGCGGGCACGGCGGCGGGTCGGCAACGGCGGGCGGATGACGCGAGTCGGCAATGGGCGGCGGATCGGCGAGAGCCCGGCGGGAGGCCGGGCGGCGCTCGAACGGCGGTGGTCGACGGTGAGCTGGCGCGGCGAGGCCGGCAAAGATCGGGTCGACGAGCCGGCATGGAGGGCCGGCGGCGGCTCGAACGGCGGCGGGTCGACGGAGCTGGCGCGATGAAGGCCAAGGCGCGCGCTGGAGAGGCCGAGGCGACGCTGCCTTGAGGAGGCTGCCAGAAGATGAAGATGACCGATCTGGATCTGGATCTAGATCTAGATCTGGATCGGGAGAAGAGACAGGTGGGAGCCGAAGTCGCCGGTAACGAGGAGACGACGGCGAGGTGTAGAAGCCGAGGTCGCCAGAGAAGAGACGATGCTGGCCAAAGAAACGAGGAAGAGATGGCGCAAGTGCAACGCCGGTGAGGAGCCCTAACTCTAAGACGGCTCTGATACCATGTTAGGAATAGCACTTGTATTCATATGGGGGCCAAAGGGCCAGTATATATACAGAGTACAATGGCATAAAGGAAAAAGGCTAGAAAACCCTAATACAGTAAAGGGACGGGCCAGGCCCATATACATAGCCCAATACACAGCTATACACAGCCTAATATATCTCTAACAGAGTGAACCATTCAAAACTTACTAAATTATTTATTGCTCACTATAGCTCAATATTGCACAGGAAATTACCAGAAGATTGTGCTATACATGGTTCATAACAAATATAATGGTCAATGTATTAACCATACTGTAAAAAAGTATGGTTCCTCCTTTCAAACGGTTGTAGTGTTATACAATTGGTAATATATCCATGAATCCAGAAAAGTAAACTAGAGACCTTGTAAATTATGTAATTATGACAAACCATACAGGAATGTGGAGTTAAAGGGTGAACTGTTGACTTTTATGTGTTTCACGTGAGTAACAGTAAAGGGCAAGGCATACTTCAAACAATAAAAGATTTAACCTAACAGTTATTTCATGACTTACTGGGTACGTTTTTCGAACTTTGAGGAAATGTACTGACAGAAGGTCCTCAACGTACATCTCCCCATGAACATAGGAAGGGAGGGTCTCATGTTTTGATCCTATCATGTCAAGTGCAATCCACTGCCAAATAAGTTTTTCCTTATCAATTACAGATCCTTTTGGAAATAATGATAAATATAGAAGGCATAGTTTTAATGCTGAGGACATATCATAATATGTTTGATTGAATGGTGAAAACAAATCAATTTTAGGTGAAAATCTGTTTTCCAACTTCCATATTTCTTCATCCTTTGCAGCAATCCAGACATCCATGGGTTGACTGTGCACGATTGAACCAAGATAATGAGCTAACACCGGCATTCCTTCACATCTTTTCACAATTTGCTTCCCAATGTCCTTTAGGCACGCATGAACATCATCTCTGTCCCCAAAAGCCCTTCGAGAAAAAATTGTCCAACAGTCATCTTCTGTTAATGGAAGCAACTTGTACGGTGGAACAGTGTGCAATATCTCTGATGTCATTTGACTGGAGGTGGTCACTAAAATATAGATGCACTTGTTTGTACCCCTCAGCATTTCCTTCAACTCATCCAACTGGCTTTTGTTTCTGCTACAAAGGTCATCCAAGACAATTAGACATTTTTTGTCATGAAGTAGCTCTCTTAAACGATTCTTTAGCAACTGGAGATTTCCAAGAATATCATTGTTGGTATTAACTTCTGAATGTCCTTTTGTTTCGTTGGCTTGTGAAATCATTTCAATAGCAATCTTTTTAAGATCCATCTTCCTATTTAAGTTAACCCAAATACGACGATCGAAGTTCCACCCATTTTCTTTGTCATGGAAAAGCAATCTGGCAAGAGTTGTTTTCCCCAAACCTACAAGGCCAACTATGGGAATGATGCACAATGTTTCTGCATCATTTTTCATGAATAGGTCCTTTATTTTTGTTTTGCCATCATCTCTTCCAACAAATGCAGCTCTATCAAACTCTCCTGGATTATCAGATTGCTCAAGATCACACTTTGAGTGTTGCATCGAACTGAAAATAACAGAATCTTCTGCTAAAAGGTCCAATTTTCTTCCGAGAGTCTTCATTCGATTCCCTATAATATTATGCTTATGCAAGAGAAATGGACTTGAGGAACAAAATGATGTTGCCTGCAAAATTTTTCTTTAGAATGGTCACTCAAAGACATTCATCTCCAGTTATATATGACAATTCAAGACTTTTTTATAGCACATTAAACTCAACGTGGGTCGTTCATTTCTCTCAATCCAATGGTTCAGATCACTTGTGATTAAAATATACACCTGAATGACATGGATGTTATAGAAGTAGAATGTAGAAAATTAGATAGGTTGTATTCACTAGGCACAAGGCCATACATAGTGTACAGGTTACATGTACAAGGAAAGCTAATTAAAGTTCATAAAGGCTAATAAACAAGGAAGCCAATCAAGATTTTGATTGGTGCATATCCTACAGATCCTATATCATATTCTAGCCAATCAAGGGATTGATTGGTACATATCTTACAGATCCTACAGCGTATTCTAACAGCCCCCCCGCAGTGTCAACCAGGAGGAGAGCGGACGTTGAGACTAGATCGGAAGTCCGTGAAAACAGCAGTTGGTAATCCATTGGTGAAGATGTCGGCGTGTTGCTGAGAAGTTAGCATGTGAAGAACACGAACATCTCCGAGAGAGGCCCTCTCACGACGAAATGGAGATCGATCTCCACATGCTTGGTGCACTGGTGTTGGATGGGGTTGGTGTTGAGGTAGACTACGCTGACATTGTCGCAATAGACCATGGTCACCTTCTTGAGAGAACGATGAAGCTCAATCAATATCTAACAAAGCCAACAAGCCTCGGCCACGCCGTTGGCTACCTCGCGATAGTCAGCCTCGGCACTTGAGCGTGGCACAGTGTGTTACTGCTTGAACGACCAAGAAATGAGATTGCCACCAAGGAAGACACAATACCCCCAGGTAAATTTCCTCATATCTAGGCAGCCAACCTAGTCAGCGTCGGGGTAGACGATGAGGTCATGAGATGCTCCACAGGTGAACTGAAGGTCGTAGCCAAGGGTGCCCTTGATGTAGCGTAGAATCCGTTTAACCAGCTAAAAGTGCAGATCGTGCAGAACGTGCAGATGCAAGCAAACTTGCTGTGGACATGGTGATGTCGGGGCAAGTGAATGTCAGGTATTGCAGGGCTCCAGCAAGACTCTGGCACAAGGTCGGGTTGGGGATGGGCTCGCTGCTAGCTGCCAGCAACTTGGCCCGAGCCTCAAGCGGAGTTGCACAAAGGTTGTAGGCTGTCATGCCGGCTCGCTGAAGAATCTCCGTGGTGTACTTGCCTTGTGACAAGAAGAGACCTTGGGCGGAGCAGGAAGCTGTGATGACTGATGCCAAGGAAGTAGTGGAGATCATCGAGGTCACTCATGGCGAACTCGTTCTTGAGCATGTCGATGAGCGGTTTAGAAGCGAAGATATCGATGCGGTGAGGATGATGTTGTCGACGTACAACAACAAGTAGGCTATGCTGGATCCATTGTTGTAGTTGAACGGGGATGAATCTGACCTGGAGTTGGAGAAACCAGCAGAGGTGATGAAGGCATGAAATCAACTGTACCAGGCCCGAGGGGCCTTCTTGAGGCTGTGCAGTGATTTGTTGAGATGGCACATGTATTTGGGCTTGTCGGAGTGGACGAAACCCGGTGGTTGTTGAGCGTACACCGTCTCAACAAGTGAGCTGTGGAGGAAGGCGTTCTTGACATCGAGCCGACAGATGGGCCAGGCGGAGTCGACGGTGATAGAGAACAGACCAGATGGTGGTCAGTTTCACCACCAGACTGACAATACCTTCTTTGTAGTCGATGCTGGGCTGTTGAGAGAAGCCTCGCAGAACCCAACGAGCTTTGTACGTAGCGGCAAGGGAGCCGTCGGAGTTGAACCAGATGGTGCGGAAGAAGACCACCAGTGACAACAATGCCGATGTCGCGAGATGAATTGCATCTCAGATCCAAGAAAGAATAGGAAAAAGGGGAAGTAGAGTTGCAAGCAAACGGAAAGGTGAGTTCGTTAAAAACAACATGACGTGAGTGGATGATGCGATTCGTGGTTAAGTCCAGACAGTGATAGCCCTTGTGGTTGTCGAGATAACCAAGAAACACACATTCAGGGCAACAGGAAGCAAGTTTATGTGGCATTGTCGTAGAAAGATTGGGGTAACAGCGCATCGGAAGACCTAAAGATGTGTGTATGAGGGAGGGGAGCCAAGGAAAGCTTGGTACCATTTTGCGGAGAGGTGTGTGGGCAGGAGAAATGAAGGTGAATGGCGGTTTGTAAGAAGAAAGAGCGAGTGGCGTTGTTGAGAAATTCACCTCCATTGTTGCATTGAAAATTCTGGATTATGGAAGAAAATTGAGTGGCAACGTAAGTATGAACATTGCGAAGGGTGGGAAAGGTGTCTGACTTGAGTATGAGGGGAAAAGTACACAAGTAGTGATTAAAAACATCAAGACGGACAAGATTGTATTTTAAAACCAGATATGCAAGGAACGAAGGATGTCCACAAATCACAATGAACAATTGCAGAAGGTTTATTGGTGTGTGACAAATATGCAGAAAAAGGAAGCCGAACATGTTTGCCTATCTAGCATGCATGACGCATATGGGGTACATGTTGGAGGAATGGCAACAGTGGCTTGGAGGTGGGAGAGGACTTGATCATGTCAAGTAACTCCAGAGTGGAAGGTGCAATGAGCACGTGGTGTTGGACTTGGTTTGCTGGACGGAATGGGTAGAGATCGCCCGAACTATTGCACCTGTGAATCATGGCTCGGGTTCGCAGATCCTTCACGGAAAAACCAAGAGGGTCAAATTCGATGGAACAAAGGTTCTCTTTTTTAAATTTATGAACATGGGCCGAGGATATTGGGACTGGAGGAGATTGTTAGATATGTATGGGTTGTACATATGAGCCTAGGCCCATATTAGCTGTTGTATTAGGGTTTCACTTATACTCTCTTTATATATCGGCCCTAGTCTCATATCAATACACAAGTGCTATTCCTAAAAGAGATCACCGGCCACATTTGGAAGGTACCGGTGTAGGGGTTGAACCCCAAGCAAGCGCCGCCTGTTAAAAAGGTTGGGAGACGTGGCCCGACATTGTAGCGCCCCTTGCCCTTGCCCTTGCCCTTGTAGAAATGATTGGGCGCATCATGGGCATGGCTAGCATTGCTGCCGGTTGAAGAGGACAGCAACTTGCCGGACCTGTTGGAGAGGTGGACAGCAGCGCCCTCAGGCTTAGAGAGCTTGGGGTCAGCCTCTTCAAGTAGCAGCATCGAGCAGGCTGCCAAGAACAATGGAAGAGGGCCCTTCGCCTTATTTATGGTGGCGATGTTGCGGAAGTTGTTAGTCAAACTGCGAGAGGAGAGGAAGGACAAGAGTGTCATCATGAACAGGTTGACCGATGTCGGCGAGGGCATCGACATAGGATTTGAGTCGCTGGGAGTATGCGAGGATGGAGAGGTCCCTTTAAGCCAAGTTACGAAATCCGGCTACAAGGGGTAGGGCTCTCGAGGACTTCTTGCTGCGGAAGAGACACTCTAGGCTCTCCCAGATGGTGCGCGACGATTCCGAGGATCTCCTAGGAAAGAGAGGCGTAGATTAGGGATTTCACTGCCATATCTCTGGACGTCCATATAGCATCAGCGATGGCTGGAGCATCTTGGAAGAGGTGGTGTGTGGCACTAAACTTGCCGACAAGGATCTCAAAAAGCTCATGCCACCGAGAGTAATTGGGTGGATTGAGTTCTAGGGAGAAGGGGATGTGCAAGCTCACGTTGACAGTGGAAAGAGAGGAAGCAGGGTTGAGGTTGTCTGGCAGGAGGGTGCTGGCTGCAATAGGGAGAACAACGCCAGCAGCATCGGTGGGAGGTACAACGCCGGCGGCAAGAAGAACACCGGCAGCAGAAACGCCACCGGCGGCAGGAACACCATTAGCAGCTTGAACACAATTGACAGGCAGCAGGAACAACACCGGCAGCTGGAACACAACCGGCAGCAGGAATAGCACCTGTAGCAAGAGGGAGACCAGCCATGGGAGGGAGGCGCGTGCAGCTGGAACAACGTAGGACATAGGCTCTGATACCATGTTAGAAGAGTTGAATGTAAAGAATTAGATAGGTTGTATTCACCGGGCCATATATAGTGTACAGGTTACATGTACAAGGAAAGCTAATTAAGGCTAATAAACAAGGGAGCCAATCAAGGGATTGATTGGTGCATATTCTACAGATATTACAGCATATTCTAGCCAATCAAGGGATTGATTGGTGCATATCCTACAACGTATTCTAACAATGGATAGTAAACTTCTAATCGAATGGCTATATCAAAGTATACTAACACAAAATAATACCTCAATATTGTACCAGAAAATAGCTCTGATTCAATATAGTAGCAACACATATAGAAGTTATAAGGTTATGATGTAGGATAGTATTTCTGCAATGCGCAACAGGGAAAACAGTCTCAGCTGGGAGCCAGTGGAAACCATTTGTGGGTTCTGAAATTTATATGAACTGGTGAAAACATTCGACATTTTAAAATTCTGAGTAAAATATAAAGAGTTTTCTCACCTGTAGACAACAGAAAAAGTACCACGGCCTACCGGCAACGCACTGGACTTTGGGAGGCAGATATTTTAGTCAAAAATACAGTCTGAATTCAAAAAATTGTTGATGAAATTTTCTTTTAACGGGAATTACCAAGATTTTCAGTGGGGGACGAAAAATTATTTTGTCAGAGATTGCAATCCCTGACCTGCGACGTTGTAGTAGCTATAGCTTTAACAAAATTAAACGATGCAAATAGAGTTCACGTGCCAGCAGCTGAACCACCATCATTATTTATACAAATACACACACGCTACAGAGTAAAAAGGACCTCTATTTCTGGCAGTCTGCCACAAACTATTTAAATTAAATTTCAGCTAAAACATCGGTAGTAGAAATATATGACAGGGATTAAGGAACAATGGTAGTAACACTTAAATAGCCTCAAGTTGAGTGTTCGGCTCAAAAGTTAACATAGAAATTTCATCAACTTGCAATAGTAGTTCCACAAAGGGAAGACGCGACTTGGGAAGAATTGAGACTACCGAACCTTTGCAAGGCAGGCACTCCTCTGGGATCCGATGTTCTCGTGGTCTTCAAATCCATCCAGAAGATCTTCAATGTCGTAGGCGGCCTCCTTGATCTTCCCCATCCAGTCCAGCACCTCGCGACGCGCACTGAAGCCTTGCCTCTCCACGCTCACCAGCGCATCTTGCAACCTCGCCAGAGTTCGCCTCAGGTGCGCCGCGCCCTCGTCGATGCTCGAGGGCAGCTCCGACAGGCCAGGATCGGAGGAGAGCCGGCGGAGCAGCCGGTCCACGACGGCGCCGGCGATGGCCATGGCGATTTTTGGTCGGGTGGGAATAACGAGGAGGCATAGAAAACGAACAAGACCGACTCATCAAAGTTCTGTGTATGTAGTCTATTTTCATATTTTAATATAAATTCGCCGGAAAAATGTGGCCTTTTTTCACAAGACTTTGAAAAGTCCAAGTCAAGAAGCCAAATCAATCACTCGCCCCAGTGGTATCAGTCCCACTGCCTCCGTCCTGCTCGTGCCTCGGAACTACGCTCTTGTTCAGTTGCTCTCTTCGCATCCTCGGTTGTCTTCTCCAAGACTCACTCCACCCCATTCCTCCAAGGCAGCCATGGTTGGCGCTGACATGCTTGTGGCCGCGGCGGTGAGCCAGGTCGCCCGGAAGATCAGCGAGATCGTCGGCGTCGCGCAGGGCGAGGTCAAGCTGTGCTGCAATTTCAGCGACGATCTGGAGAGCGTGAAGGACACCCTGGTGTACCTCGAAACGCTGCTGAAAAATGTAGAGAAGAACTCCTTCGGAAGCGACCGGGCGAACCTGCGGCACTGGCTGGGCCAGATCAAGTCCCTGGCGTACGACATCGAAGACATCGTTGATGGATACTACACTTCCAAGGAGCAGTTTGAAGGGGGCAGCTATGCTCAGAAGGTAAAAAAAATGGCTTTGCAATAATTAATTTATCATAATTTAAGAATTTTTTGTTTAATTTCGAGTAAACAGTCTAAACATGAAGAATAAGCATGGTGGAGTACATAAGATAGCCACCTGTTTGGCAGAAGTTCTAGTCTGAAGTTCTGAACAAAGACTTTCTGCTATAAGTTCAACTCAGTGGTGCTCAGGAGTCAGGAGATAGCCTTTTGTTATCTAGATTTGGTAGTCTTGGTTTTTAAGCTAAATTTACTAGGTGTCTTGGATCTAAATTGGTTGGTAGTTGCATCCTGAAAATCGAATGATGACATTTGTGAATGCTGTATTAGTTCACTATTCACCCGTTGTTAAAGATAAGTTGGTTGATTTTTTTTATAATCGACAAAAGTACATGAGAACTGTAACCGAGGGTTCAGCTCTGCTATCCTGAAATATGAAAAATACATATTTTAAGAGCTATTTTGTGTCACATTAAGGGGAAGTAGTATATTGTGGTGATCCAATTAACCATTTAATCAGGAGAACTATGCTATCCATGCCATTCAGGTGTAGTATATTTAAATCATTAACTTATCTGAGCCGTTTAGATTAATATACCATAAGAGAGCCCTATTTTAAATCACATTGGGGGGCCTTGGGGGCTGATTTCAACCAGTAACCACCCACTACTTGACTACTGACAATACTACTTTATGATGCAGTTTAGTTCTTGTTCAATAATTTCTTGTTCTCGCAGTACATGGAGCTCTCAACAGATGGATTGACCAAATTTTGATCTTGTAGGCTAGGGTGGAACAAATTTTGTTTTAATTTTTCATGAACATGGTCAAATAGTAGAAAATGGATCATTGAGAAGCACTATGATATCTTTTTTTTTATGTGGTAAAACACGGTGAACCATGAATGTGCTGTTTCCGCTCCAGAATTAAGAAGAAATAAAATTGTTATGCAACCACAACCTTAGCCCACCGTTTTAGATTTCCTTTATTGTTATAATCCATAATTGCACCAGCATTTTTTGCAGCTGCCTTTTGCTGCCTACTGTGATCGCATCGCAAATTTACAGAATTTGTTATTACACCACATGTATTAATCCTTCAGTAAATTTGTTGGTATATTTTCAGGGATCATTATTCTGCTCTCTTTCCAATCCAATGCTTTCAAAAGCTAGCATGGTTTACAAGATGAAATCCAAGAGAGAACTGTTACAGGAAAAGCAACACTTACCTACACAATATCATTTCATTTCACATATAAACTCAGTGGTAAATTTTGATGAGAAGCAAACAACATCATACAAAAGTAATGATATTGCAATTGTCGGGAGAGATGGAGATTTGGAACTTCTCATTGACATGCTAATGCAGAAAAATGTAGAAGAACTTTCCATTATTCCCATAGTTGGGCCCGTGGGTATTGGAAAGACAGTCCTTGCTCAGCTTGTTTTCAATGATGCCAGAACAGAGGCCACATTCAGCTTCAGAATATGGGTTCATGTTTCCACAGGCAATGTCAACGTTGAAAAAATTGGGAGAGATATAGTTTCACAAACTACTGAAGGGATTGAGGGAAACATACAGTTGCAGACAATTAAGAATGCTGTTCATGCCATACTTAGCAAGTATAGCTGCTTAATAGTATTAGATAACTTGTGGGGTAAAGATGAAGAAGTGAATGAACTGAAGCAGATGTTGCTAACAGGTAGACAAACAGAAAGCAAGGTCATAGTGACCACCCACAGCGATAAAGTTGCCGAGCTGATGTCTAGTGTTCCACCATTCAAGCTTTCTGCTTTATCTGAAGATGATTGTTTAAGTATATTCGCTCAAAGGGCAGTGACAGGTCATGGTGATCCATTGTTTAAGGAATATGGAGAAGAAATTGTTAGAAGGTGTGAAGGGATACCCCTGGTAGCCAACTTCCTTGGGTCTGTGGTGAATGCTCAACGACAGAGACGTGAAATTTGGCAAACTGCGAAGGATAAAGAAATGTGGAAGATAGAAGAAGATTATCCTGAAGACAAGCTTTCACCACTTTTTCCATCTTTCAAGATAATATATTATAATATGCCCCATGAGCTAAGATTATGCTTTGTATATTGTTCTATATTCCCCAAAGGATCTGTCATAGAAAAGAAAAAACTTATTCAGCAATGGATTGCACTTGACATGATTGAGTCCAAACATGGAACCTTTCCACTCGATGTTGCCGCCGAGAAGTACATTGATGAACTTAAATCAATTTATTTCCTTCAAGTTTTAGAATCGAATCAAGTAAGATATTGGATTTATACCTATGCTATTACTTGTTTTGTTTATACACGTCTTATGTATCTGATAACATGTGCATAACAGCTTTACGAGCATCATGGTAGTTTGTATCATTATTTCAATTTATATCCTGTCAATTAATTTTGGTCAGAAGATTTACCAATAAAGAAAGCTCACATTGGGAAATCTGTAATTGGTATGGAAATTTCAGTATTAATAGAAATAAAAACTATGGAGAGCATGTCAAACCAGCACTGGAAGTGCATGTCATGCTATGAAAAGCAAAATACTCTTGAAGCCACATGATAATATGTAGGTCACATTTTCCATGGACTAAAAGTTTATTTACTTATTAAAATGAATCTCTTGATGATATAAACAAGGGGGATCTAGCACCCAGGCAGCCTGGCTGCTCCGGCCCAATCCCAAGGCCAAGCCTGTTCCATCCAAAGCCCAAGGCCCCAAGACCGTGAGGGTTTGAACACGAATGGAGCAGTAGCAACCTGGGCTGCTCTGCTGGGCTAGGTCTGCCACTGGATATAAACAAAACAAGGACTGATTTGGGAATAATTCATCGTCATAATGTGCACCAAATAAATATCATTTCACTTTAGACATAAACTCATGTATAAAAAACCTAAATTGTATTATCTAATGTATTCAGGGTTGATGCATCCTAAACTTCATTTGATATATATTTTCATAGTACAAAATGTGATGAAGCACACACATAATTATAAGCACTTATGAGTTATGGTTTTCATTAGACTGCCATGGCATTAGTTTGTTGAAATATGTTCATTTTAGGCTCTCTAACTATTGTATAGTCTAGAAAACAACATTTAACTCCAAAAATTAACTTTTTCACCCTCAATTATCAAAACCGGTCCATAACATCCTGTCACCCAAAATCATCTCAATTTTGAGTGACATGAGATCTAAGTCTTGCGGACTTCTATTTGCTGAGCTAGTTGATTTACCGATCTATTTATTCTTTCCTAAGATCGGGTAGAAATGTAGAATGTATTTGCACTAAGGCATGACTAGCCTATGCTCAGAATGTTATATTGAACTTTGCAAAGTACATGATAATAAATTCTATGTTTCTGTGGTTTAGGTTGGGCAAGTAAGCTAATTAATTTCCTCTACAGATTTCCGCAGAAAGATCCAATTCTTCAAAGGAAATGCTTTGCATGCATAGTTTGGCACATGATCTTGCTAGGTCAGTTGCTGGTGAAGATATCCTTGCAATTTTAGATGCTGAGAATGAACGCAATACTAGATATTGTGACTACCGTTATGCACATGTGTCTGCTTCTAGCTTACAGTCAATAGATAGCAAGGCTTGGCCTTCCAAGGCAAGGTCACTGATTTTCAAGACCTGTGGTCCAGAATTGGAGCATGTCAGTGAAGTTCTTTCAGTGAACAAGTACCTGCGTGTTTTGGATCTCAGTGGATGTTCTGTTAAGGAGATACCTGATCCTATCTTTCAACTAAAACAACTGAGATACCTTGACGCTTCAACTTTGTCTATTACAACACTCCCTTCCCAAATTACTAGCTTCCATAAGCTACAAACGCTGGATCTTTCAGAAACTGAACTTACAGAGTTGCCATCCTTCATCAGCAATTTAAAAGGGCTGAATTATTTGAATCTCCAAGGTTGCCAAAGACTTCAACAGTTGAATAACCTTGATTTGCTGCATGATTTACATTACCTAAACCTGTCATGTTGCCCTGAAGTTAGAAGCTTCCCTGGATCTTTAGGAAATCTCACAAAACTTCGCTTCTTGAACCTCTCAGAGTGTTCTAAACTTCCATCGTTACCTAATGAATTATTGCAATCATTTTCTGGCCTTTGTTCTCTTGTGGATCTAAATCTAAGCGGTTTTGAGTTGCAAATGTTGCCTGACTTTTTTGGCAACTTTTGCTCACTTCAATACTTGAATCTCTCAAAATGTTCTAAACTTGAGGTACTCCCCCAATCATTTGGCCAACTTGCATATTTGAAAGGTCTAGATCTTTCATCTTGTCCTGATCTTAAACTTCTTGAATCTTTTGAATGCCTTACCTCTCTTCAGTTTTTGAATCTCTCAAACTGCCCTAGGCTTGAATATTTGCCACCATTCTTTGAAAATCTTGATAGTTTAGAATATCTTAATTTGTCACAATGTCTTGGACTTAAATCGGTACCTACATCGCTTCCAAACCTTACAAAGCTCCAAAACCTTGAGGTTTCTGAGTGCCAGAATTGGATAGTAAAATATTGTTCTCGAAACTCTAGATGTTACCAGTCTCATCGATGCTCAAAGAAAGTTGAAAAAGTTGGATCAACGAGTAGTGATATCTCAGAGTTCACTTGTGAGGAGCCAGCAATTGGAGATCTGACAGGAGCAGCAACTGTTTTAGAAATTGCTGAAGCTGACCTTAGGAGTAACCGGAAAAAAAAGTTGCTCTTTGCTTCCAACTTAGATGAAGATACAATGGAAGTGCCTGAAGTTTTCACCAAGGTAAACTTATCATGTATATTTTACGAAAAATAGTTATCTATTAATTCCTTTGTATCTATGTCTGATGGAAACATTAGTTTTCGCTTCGCTAGATTGTGCTCATGATGATTTAGAAAATTCTTATGCAAATTTGAACCATTGGTTTCATGAACCATTTTTAATCGGTGGAGCAAAATGATCCTTTATTCTTTTTTTGATTGAAATCCTTTATTCTTGGCTTTAGATTATTATGGACTAAAGAAAAATGGAATCAAACTATCTATGCTACTTTTTGTCATAAAAATAAATAGGGAGTTCTCTAGTATCACCAAGGTTAAAACGAAAACAATCTCTCTATGGTTTTTAATTTCAGGGTAAGGTTTCGTACAACAACACGCCCTTACCCCGCTTTCGCGAGAGCTTCCTCACAAACATTAGGGATATGACAATATTAATGAGTGTCATCAGCAATTAAGAAAGATGTTGAAGAACTACTGTGGTGTAGCTGTAAGAAGTTTCCAGATTGAAAGTTTTTTGTTATAGCTTGAAATACGCAGCACAAACTTTTTCAATATCTCTCTAAATAGCTTCAAGAAAATTACTAGTGGTTTGCATGTTATAGATTCAAATGGGACCATCCTTATCAACCAGATGTATTTTCCAGAGAAGTGTAATGCTAATTACTTCCAACAAACATATTTCTTGCTGTAGCCAAATGCAACTGGAGATACAGTACAAGTAATGCCAGGACACCATTTGCCGCCATCTTCATGTCGCTTTTCTTCCTTCGCATCAAGCTCAAGTGCAGCATTTGCATCTGTGTCCTCTTCTGACGTCTCAATGATTGAGCTTCCATTGTCCAACAAAGAAATAACAGGTGAACAATTTTACTCCTAATTTAAACATCTGAATAAGTTTCTTAATTATAAAAATACCATGAGGAGGCTTGCTCCCCCCTATTCGAAGAAAAAAATGATATTGTTTACTTCGCACTGTTTTTCAAGGTACAACTCTCGCTGAAGATATTTGCTGTAGGATGTTGGTCAAAAAGGTTTATATATTGCAAAAGTATTTTGTTTGACAAGTTTTACATAGTTTCCTTATGAGCAATTTGATATTCATGAATACAAAGTTGTTAAATTTAGAAAGAATTATTGACATAGATAAAAAAAAAAAAGGAAAGATCTTGGACCAGGCAGATTGCCACGTTAGATGTTAGATCAAGATTCTACCATGGGTGGAGTTTTTCTCAAAAATAAAAACTATGAGTGGAGTTGAATTCAGTGCCCATACTGGTTTACTAGTTGACATGTTAGTTTTCGTAGGTTCTCGATCCAAGGAAAAATTTCAGGAGCCTAACGGGTTGGTAAAGGTTGGATTGATTACTGAAGATAGCATAACCTCATCGGGCAAACCGGTACAGCGGCATGAAGCGGGCACTGTAAGGCGCAGCGATGGCAACCAAATAATTGACTGTAATGGATATCAATGTGATGGGCCAAATCAAGGGGTTGTTGTACAGCAGATTAACTGAAGATACTACTTATTGAGCTTATCGAGTGATAGTGTTGTGGTTGCACCCCTTGTATGAGAAGCTGAGTCGATGCTTTGAACACAGAACTCCTTGATGTGCTAATGATGTGAATTTGTCATGCTTAGTCCACAATGGCTTACCGTCTCAAGTTTCAACTTGGTTTCCATGGTTGTCAATGATGAGATTTTCCATCCATCAGCGGTCGGGAGGGATTGTTGCATAGCCAGTTATGTTCTTTTTGCACAAATTTTCAGTACGGGAGAGTTGATGTTTTGTCAAAGAACATGGCGTGTTGTTGTTTCAGGTTTATGTGGTTCATGTGTTTAATTTCATAATTGCTTCAAGATTTACCATCGGCGATGTATCAGTTTTAGTTCATTATTTTTTTGTTGACTGTCAGAAGGTTAATGATAAAGCTGTACTCCATTGAACTTACGGAGTTACGGTGCTTGAAAGGAACGTCTAGTTGTCCTTCCACAGTTTCGTCCATTGAGAATTGCCAATGCTTTTCTAAAGAATTGCGTAAGCCTGTTTTGCTGGAAAAAAAAATTACGTAGGCAGTGCTACATGTTCTTTTCGGCTTAACAACTTAACAGTTTATCCACGTTTTGAAGACATATTTTAGGTTTTTGTCCTTTTTTCGCTGTTTCGAATAATGTTTTAAAAAGCAAGAAACGAAATGGATCTGAATCTTGAGACTGTCTCGAGAAACTCTCGAAATTCAATCATTTCAATCGTTCATCTGTTCAGTCGTCCAGCTCAGCCCAAAAAAAGAGAACCTTCTAATCAATCGTTGCTATGCGTTGCTCACATCACATGCTTGTCAACCCCTCAGCACTCAAACAGGGTAGGAACCCATCTTTGAACATAGACGGATGCCTGGGTAGTGGGAAGTGAAGCGTAGAGATTGTGCTGATTAATTGTTCACATCAAAATTTTGAATCAAATTTATTTTCTATTTGTTTTGATCAAAATTTTGAATCAAGTTTTAAACAGTATTCTATTTGTATTCTATTGCTGCAGGAACCACCATGAATGTGCCAAGAATTCTATGAAATCACGCTTGAGGTTACACTCGAAACCGTGGGTGCAGATTGATCATGGGCCTTGCATGATAGGAGCTCTCCCCTGACATTATCAAGCTCGTCCTCAAGCTAAAAAACCTTGATCTACGCAACATGAGCCCTCCTCGCTTTCTTCCGCAGGTCAAGCCGCAGTGGAGCATAAGCCACACGCCCTTCTAGGTCGAAGGCACGTTCTGCTCCTTGTCCTGACATAGTCCTGACATAGGTCTAGTTTGTTTCGCCGAAAAGAAGCCAATAGAAAATGGATGGCAATAGTGAAAAGGGAGAGGGCTCGGTCCTAGAAAACAAAGAAGTTTGCATACTGTAGGATCGTAGACGCTAAATACCCCTAATTAGCGGAAGCAAACGATGAAAATAGATATTCATGCAAGATTAGAAAAACATTATCAGAGACGCACACGTTTGATAACGCAGATTCAAGACTTTCCACATCTGCAAGCGATGATTCCTGACGCCTCCCCAATCAAATCCTTTTACAAAAAAATACAGATCTGCTCTGGTCTCTTCTGCAAGCCTAACACAACCCCTCGCTCATCTGCCTCTCTTCCTTGCAAAAATCTCTTCTAATCTTCCTCTAATCTCTCTCTAATCTCCTCTAATCACCTCTGAAATTTCCCTAATTTTCGTAGCCGTCATTAGCATGTAAAAACCCTAAAACTCCTCGTAATCCCGAGCCACCTCGTCTCCTTTTATAGCGAACAGATCATGAATCAATCTCGGGCTCGAATTGGCCGCCTGCCCAGCCTGCCTCCTCCGCACGCCTGCCGCGCCTCCCAGCCACGCGCTCCCAGCCGCGCGCTGTGGGCCGCACGCCGCCTGGGCCTCCCGCCCGCGCTGCAGCACGCTGCATGTGCACACACGCACAGCACCACACACATGCACGTTTTTTCTTTTTCTTCTTTCCTTTCCTTATTTCTTTTCTCCTTTCTTCTTTCCTACAAAATCAATCATATATATATCCAAATCTCACCAAATATCATTAGTTCAATTGGAAAATCACTTCGTCACACATTATTTAAAATATTCACTCAACACATACCAAGATAAGGGAAAAACAAGCTTATAAGCCATACAACAAGTAGAATAAAATATGCTTTAAGCGTGGCACATGAAGCCATTGGTACAAGATCTGTCGTGAATTAAAAAAAGGTGATCGTTGCATACTAGGGCATTGTTCTTTTCATTGTATCATTGTGTTGGCGTATTACCGTTGCAAATTTGAGAACCATAGCTAAAGAAGGTGTCACCATGGTAGAAGAAATAGCAGCAACTATGGGTACTTGTTTAACAGAATCTATTTAGTGCATTAGTTATCTATTTAAAGTGTGATTGCATTAGCAAACATTTGTGATCTTTGCATGAACTAAGCATTGCAAGCCCCTGCGTGGGCATACTTTTAATACTCGTGAACAAGTCATGCATCTTATTTCCGGTATATTTATGAATGCTTCCAATATGAATTATGAATTATGAATGTGACATCCCAACATATTTTTATTAACCAAATTAATATATGTAAAAAAATAAAATAAAATAAAATCCGTACCAAAAAGGCTTAAGCAAACATTAAAACATAAAAACCTGAATTTTAAATGAAGGCTCAATTCTTTTTGCTTAAATTTAATTAACCTTTCCCTTATTATTATTATTATTATTATTATTATTATTATTATTATTATTATTATTATTATTATTATTATTATTATTATTATTATTATTATTATTATTATTATTATGTTAACTTATTTTTTTATTTTTATTTTTCCTTTTCTTTTTCCTCATTTTCTTTTCCTTTCTTTCTTCTGTGTTTCTTCCGGCCGAATCCCCTTGCGCCCAGCAGCCATGGCCAAGTTCCCCAAACCATTGCCGTCTGGGCTGACCGCCGCCTCACCTCCCCACTCGCCGGCGCAGCCGATCCATCTCCTGAAAAACCGTCGCCACCGGCTCCACTTCGGCCCTCCATTAAATCCCAAGAAGAACGGCTAATCAAACACGAATAGGCGCAATTAATCGGGGAAGGATGTTGATTATACCTTCTCCAAGCTATAAAAGGGGACTTATCGCCAGCATGCCGAGGGAGTTGCTCGGATTTCACCGAAATCGCCGCCGGGTCGCCGTGTTCGTCCAGGCCACTCCGGCTTGATTCGCCGCCTCCGGTGAGCGGGAGACCGAGTGCCCCCGACCTCACCATCTCCTCCACCCTCCTGTCCTTTTCCCTCACATGGCCGAGCTCCTCGCTGCCCCTAGCGCCGCCGCAACGCGCCACCGCCACTGCTAAGACCGCTGCTGCCGCAGGCCGACGCCGGTCAGCCACCGCGCCTGCCGAGCCCACCAACGGGTTCCTCTTGGTCCCCTTCCCCTCCTGGACACCGTCGCCGCTGCCACCGCCGCCGCCGCCGCCGCCGCCGGGCAGAGGCTGGTGCCCGCTCGCGCTGACCAGGTTGTCCCAACGCTGAGCCGCACCTCGCCTGGCCAGCACGCTCGCGTGGGCCGCTCAAGAGGGCCGGCCGGCCGCTGCAATTATTATTATTTTTTCTTTCTTTTCTTCTTTTATTTATTTATTTAGTTCAAGCCACAAACAAATATACAAATTCAACTTAGCGCATATGATTTAAACCTCAGCTTATAAAATAACAGATTCACCTACTAATTTGTGTACAGATGATTGTTTATTTTTGATTTATTTGGAATTTTTCTGGATTTTATAGAGGGGGAATGTTCGGGGGCCGCAAGTGAGGACGTGCTCGATGATCAATCAACTGCAGTTCAAGGCAAGTTTTCTAGATCCCGTGGGTGTCACATCCACAACATGTCGTTACCCATATTTTTAAAATGTTGGCTAGAACTTTACTGTTGCTATATATATATATATATATATATATATATATAGAGAGAGAGAGAGAGAGAGAGAGAGAAAGAGAGAGAGAGAGAGAGATTTGCTGGTGTACACTCGAGTGTACGGAGATATCCGTACACTCGACGGATTTTTAATTTCCGAGATGTCTAAAGACCGATCCGAACCATTGATCTTGTTCGTCATGTCGAAAATTTTCTAAGTACCAAGTTTCGTATTTTTTCGAATTTTTTTGCTATTTGTTTTCTAATTTTGAAAATCAGCCTTCTAAATAGTCGTGGAGCGTCCAAAAAAGCTGATTTTCAATATGAGAATACAAATAGCAAAAATATTCGAAAAAATACGAAACTTGGTAGTTAGAAAGATTTCGATATGACGAACAAGATCAACGGTTCGGATCGGTCTTTAGACATCTCGAAAATCAAAAATCCGTCGAGTGTACGGGGGGATCCGTACACTCGAGTTTATGTTAGCAAATCTCTCTCTCTCTCTCTCTCTCTCTCTCTCTCTCTCTATATATATATATATATATATATATATATATATATATATATACACACACACACAGTTGGGCTAAGAATATTTGGATAGTTTTAGGCATGCATTTGATATGCGTCATCGATCCCATTATATGAGTGGTTGATTATCATGTTAAAACCGTACCTTGTAGCCATATGTAAAATACCTTTAAAAAATCCTTTGGTTAGAGAATTGGGACATAGTAATCATCACTAATCAAAACTGCTATCAGGGCTTGGATTGGTCATTTGGTATTTAAAATTAAAAAACTAAAATCTAAGTAGCGTGCGTCGATTCAGGGTGACATGATAGGTAGCGTGGGGTCATGGATCCCCGCTACAACCAGGCAAGTGGTGAAGCATGCAAAGATTTGCACCATGTGTATTTGTGTATGTGGTGTATACCTACCTCGACAATAGGGGTGGCTATGACTTGTGAGGATTCCAAGGCCGGTAGACTACTCCTGTTGGGCGACTTGCGGGTGTGGCGTAATGCCATTGGGTGTGTACATATGCTTCGACGATAAGGGTGGCTATGACTTGTGAGGACTCCAAGAAAGATAGAGCACTCTTATGCGGCGACGTGTGTGTGGGACGACAGTGTAGGAAGCATTGCGAGTGTAGTGATTGCCCTGAGTTCCCTAAGGACCTACTCTTTGTGACAATTTCACCCTCGCCTTACAATACAGCCCTGGATGCGGGTAATGGTAACGCCCTAGTTCGCTGCTTGGAGAAACTAGTTTGGGATCGTCTTCCTACATAAGGGATGATTCACGTCTCGTGAGGTGAATCCGATGTCGGTGGGGCACTCCAAGTGTGCGGTCTCAAATTAGCGGATCCGGGTAGTGGCTTCGTTTTATTCACCAGTTTACTGGGAATATGGTTCTAGGGGTAAAGTGTACACACTCTGCAGAGTTTAGTTAAACTGTCATGACAGCCGTGCTCATGGTCACGAGCGGCAAGGAGGATTTCACACTGGTAGTCCCACTGTTTTCATTAAAAACGGGTTGTTGAGAACTAGTCTGGTTTTTGTGATACCCGAGTGGCGAAGCTCAGCGGGGTCTAAGTGTTCTGAGTGGGGAAGCTTGATGTGGTTCTAGGTGTGGTTCCAGGTATTTCGAGCGGTGAAGCTCGTGGCATGAAAATACGTTATGGATTAGATGAATCTCATGGGTTAGCTAATTTATGAATCTGCTTTGTTGGTAAATTTTGAAAACAGATAAACTAGGAATTCATGTTGGGCAAAAATAACCACCCTATCCCATTGTTCTTGCATTACATTTTTAAGGAGGTAACTTGTTAAGTATTCGCGTACTTACCCCGCATGTTACGCGGGCTGTTCATTCCAACGAACAGGTGGAGATGACTCTGACCGGGATTATTTCGAGGAGTACTTCGATGAGTAGCCGGGCTATCTAAGGGTTTCCTCAATAGTCAGACGCCTGTGGCTTTTGGCTGGAGTCTTTCTCGTTTATTTCCACTGTTAAACCTTTAAATAATTCTTGTGATGTAATAGTACTAAACAGTCAATGTGGAAGCTACATTTACCTTTTGGTTTATGTTAATTCTGTTATTAACTCTGGTGGGAAAATGTGAACTAGCCTATGATCCTTGGGACTAGTTTGCATCCGATAAAGATGGAAGGGCCGGTGTTACATCGGTCCTTACAATGAAGTAGTACTGATTGCAATTATATATCTAGGTTTGTGTAACGCCCACATGGAGAAAATTTGCAATGTTGATAGTGGTATAACTAATAGCATCTTACAAGAGAGACTAAGATTCTATTTTTTTGAGCTAATCTAAACGGATGAACAGCTGAACGGCTAAAATGATTGAATTTCAAGAGCTTTCTCGAGGTAGTCTCGAGATTTTAATCCATTTCGTTTGACTTGCTTTTCCAATCTATGCAAAAGAATACTGGTAGCATAACCACTATTGCAAGCAAAGGATCTTGTGTAATAGGCTCAGGCCAAGCCACAATTATCGTGCCAATGGGTACTTCATTGCAAATTAATGAAGCTTTATTGTTCCCAAATTCGGCTCAGTCTCCCCTAAGTTGTAAAGACATCCGTGCCAACAGTTTCCGTGTTGAGACCAATGAAGAGAGTTACAAAGAGTTTTTATGCATCGTGAAGCATAACGGATGTGAGAAAAGAATACTTGAAAAAAAAAATTCGCTTGAAACCGGGCTATACACCACACAAGATTAAAATATCTGACACCTAGAAGTGTTAAACTTTTCTCTCTATGGCATAGTAGACTTGGCCACCCTAGCATAAAAATGGTGAGAAATGTAATTAACAACTCCGAGGGCCATGAAATTAGTGTCAAGAATTTCCCTAATCAAGAAGACTTTTATTTGTCAAGCCTACGCCACCGGGAAAATGATCACTAAGCCCCCGACCATGAAGATGCAAGATGAAATCCCTGCATTCCTTAAGCGCATCCACGAGGATATTTCTGGTCACATTCAGCCCTTATTAGAGACTTCTAGATATTTTATGGTGATCATTGATGTTTCATCGTTGTGATCCAACGTGAGTTTACTTTCTACAAGAAACCATGCTTTTATGAAGTTGATCTCTTGGATCATACAAATTAAGAATACATTCCCGGATCATCACGTAAAGTCCATTCTGTCGACGGTTGGGATATCGGTCCCAAGTCAACTAAGGTTCTTGAGAGAGGGCGATAGAAGACTTGTCGAGCAAGGCGAACAGCAAACAACGAGCAACAGGGAGACACGAGGTTTTTATCCTGGTTTGGGCCTGTCCGAGGGAGATAATAACCCTACGTCCAGCTCTTCTTTATATGTAGAAGGATTACAAGGTGGACCTCGGCGAGACGAACAAGTCTCGACGAGAATATGGGTGTACAGGAAATAGTATGCGACAATGCGATGTCTCTTGCCCCCTCTACACGCCGTAGGGGCCTCGTTTATATAGTGTTGAACAACCGACCTACCGGGAAATTATCGGGCCGGGCTAACTAGGAGATCGTAACGAACTCGTACCATGCCAAATACATCCCACGGTAGATAAGGTGTACTCTAATTCTTGGGGATCACGACGTCTGCTCCAATTCAGGAAACCACGTCCGGGTCTTCACGTAGCCTTGCAGAACTCTTGTTCGAGTCGGACTCAAACACGAATCTTTGGCCGTTATGCACCGCGCCAACCAGGGAGTTGTTCCGTAGGATGCACATGGGCCAAATAGAACCTTCCAAGGAGTCAGGCCCTATGAGGCTGTTCGATTGGGCCGTCAGGGAGTGGGCCATGACAATGGGCCGTGATTTTATCCCAGACACTAGCCCCCGAGACTCAAGTGGAATATCTCACTAGAGTGGGGTCTTCCTCTTGAGACTCCAAGTCACGAAGAGGGTAATCTTCCTGCTACAAAGACTTGTAACAAGCGACCGAACAGGTTATGGTTCAACCGAACAAGACTTGTTCGGGACCGAACAAACCCGCGCCTAGTGTCGAGCAACTCTGTTGCGTCGAACAGGGAACAACATCTATCCGAGCAGAGCGCCCAGCCTTCAGTGCAGATACTGGAAAAAGTAGCCGTTGGCAGATCTCAACGGTAACTTTCGCTGCGCAGTGAGAACGGGCAACCATTTTTACCTAGCCGTTGCAGTAAAAAACTAGCCGTTTTGTGGCAAAGAACCGTTGCAGAGCTGCTCGTCTGGGGCTATAAAAAGCACCAAGCCGCCCGCGGCTTACCAGTTTCGCTCTCGCGCGCCTTTCCCTCCCAGTCCCTTTTCCAATTGCGCAAGCATCAAACAGTCACAACCCACTTCCAAAACTGCTCGTCCAAACCTGGGGATTGCTATGGCCAAGTTATCAGGCACTAGCATGACCGAGGAGGATTTCAGAACTTTAGAGGAGGGACACATCGACGCCGCACCGGAGGTCGCCTGGAGAGGAGATCCGGCCGCTCGAGGACGAATTCGTCAACTTCGAGCAGTTCGCGATGTTTGGGCTGAGGTCTCCCGAAAGCGATTTCGTTGAGGCCTTCCTAAATATTAGCGGGTTGGAGGTTGCAAACTTAAACCCCAACTCGTTTCTGCAAATGGCCGTCTTCGCACACCTGTGCGAGGGCTACCTAGGAGTAGATCCATCGATGGGACTGTTCCTCCACTACTACTTCAGGACGAGGCTCCGCGCGCCGCTGCGCTTGGGTGCTACTACCTCAAGCTTCGGGCTACCGCCGACGACGCGCCGTACCCTTGTCCACCACTGCTCGACTCGATGGGGCCGTGGTGGATGAGGTGGTTCTACACCAGGAGGAGCGGCGATAGCAAGCTCATCTTCACCGGGAAGGCGCCGGCGAAGGGAACACAAATGCCGCGGCTGGAGCCGAGCGACGAGGAGTGGTATCTCACCCGGAAGATCGCCTCTCTCGTGGGCCTCGGGCTCACGGGAAGGAAGATCATCCAAGACTTCGTGGCGAACAGAATATGTCCGCTACGGAAGAGGTCCTACCCCTTCTACAAGATAGAAGGCTGGGATGACATCACCAGGGAGAGCACAGGTAAGTTCCTCAAAGGCTCAACCGTTCTTTGGTGATTCATCCGAACAAGAAATAAGCTCATCTTCTGTTCGGGCAGTGAAACCGACAGATGCATGGGTGGCCGAGCAGGTCGACGCCATGCTGAAGGCTGCTAGGAAGGACAGTGAGGTCACTGGCGAGGTGGCCTACACCTACCCTAGGAACGTGCTCGTCCGCTCACCAGAGGTAACTCCCAAAGAACTCCCTCTAAGTTGCTAGACTCACACAACTAAGACATGATTACATTCGCTTCCAACTCTTCAGGACAAGCAGCTCATCATCGGCGGGATCGTTGAGGAGCTCTCAGGGTCAGAGAAGGAGGAAGTGAGGAAGGTCAAGGCCAAGGTGGCCACATAGCTAAAGGTTGCCGCCGACCCGACGCGGAGCTCGCCGCGCCATGGCGGCCGCCAACCTCCTACGAAGCCCCCTGCGGCAACGAAGCGCGCCGAGCAAGCCAAGCGCGCACGCGGCCAGCCAAGTGGGAAACGCCCAAGTCCTTCCCTCCTCACCGAGCAAAGCGACGAGGAGGTACGGAACATGACCCTGTGCCTGAAGCGTTATGCACAGGCTCACCCGGGCCACATGGAACGGCTGCAACAGGTCGCCGAGCAGAGGAGGCTCGAGGAAGAAGTCGCGAGCAAGGAGACGCTCCTCGCGTTGCGCAAGAAGAGTGCCCAGCTCACCAGAGAGCTGAGCCTGTCGCCGCGAGCTCCCGGAGACCAAGGCGGACAAGGAGCCGAGGACCCATTGAGCAAGAGGCATAGGCTCCGTCATGGAGCGAAGAAGAAAGTCAAGCTCCCCGAAGCGGGCACGGCAGGTATGCAAAGGCAAGATTTTCCCCTTACATTCCACCGAACAGCTTAGGATTTAACACATTTATTTTTCATCAGCTGCCCAGGAGGAGATCGCTACCGACGATGTCGACGCGGCGATCGAGAGGTCCTTGCTGCCCGAGCATCTGCACGATGCATCGCGGGCAGTGAGGTTAGCCACCCTCAAAGACAAGCTGGCAGCGTGGAGCGTTCTCTGCGGGCTCCGGCGACGATTCGGCAGCTTAAGCGCGGTGGAGCGGCTGGAAACTGAAGAGGCGGGGCATGAAGCCACGAAGAGCGGGGCCAAGGTGTTGGCTCTACCGGCTGCCCGGGGCCTGACCGAACAGACGGCCCGGTGCTTGTCGCGAGGGCAAATCGTCCACAATGGCGGCACACACTCTGGCGGCGGGCGAGAGTCCCGCCGAGGATCAAGAAGGCGACGCGAGCACGAACGCATAAATCTGCCCATCCACCCACCGGCGGCGTCTCCGAGTAGAGGGATGCCAATCTTGCCCGAGCTTGCTCGGCGGAGAAGAAGTCACAGGAGCTCAAGGCGATGGCGAAGCGCGGTGCCCTCCTCAGGACCGAAGGTACAAGGGAGAGGAGGAGAGCCCCCAAGCGGGCGCACTTCGGCAAGAAGAAGCCGCAGCGCAGAGAACGGCCTGCTGCGGCTGTTCCAAGTAGCCGGGGATTCGCGACCCAAGGCCTCGGGGAGCGCCTTCGTCACAACTTGAAGAAAAGGCTCGAAGAGGTAAACCCGAAACCAGAATTCACCCACTTAAGTTACGAGCAACTCAATGTGATAGAATTGTCCTTCTCTCATTCAGGTCTTGTGGTCGACTATAGACGACCTCGAAGAAGGCGTTGTCCTTGAGCGCGGCGCCATCTTAGGAACCCTCCAGCAGTAGCACCGGGCCAAAAGCTGGAGCCGACTGAAGGCGAAGGCGAAGAAGCTCAAGGCCGAACTGACCGAGGAGAGGCAGTTCTCTGAGGCTCTTCGAGAAGAGCTGGAGGAGCTTCGCGCGCTGGCCACAAGGGCGATCGTCGCGGAAGGAAAGGTCAAGGAGCTGGGCGAGCGGCTCAAGACCGCCGAGCAGCGCTTGAGTCAGAACGACAGTCTGACCGAGCAGTTGCGGGCCAAGACCGAGGAGGTCGAAGCCCTTCGCGCCGAGGCTAAGGAGCAGGCCAAGCACAAGGCGATCAGCAAGGAGGAAGCTGAAGCGAAGGAAGGGATCAGAGCCCAAGGGGAAGCCCTGCGCCTCAAGTTAGAGATTGAGGAGCTAAATGAGCAGCTTGCTTCTAAGTAGTAGTAGAGCAGTACCCAAAAAGGGCCTTTGTACCTGTAAACTTTTGTTAGTGTAAATAAAGGCTTACCTTTTTCTGTAAAAAAGAGCAGCAAAAAGACAAGAACGAACAAAAAACTAAGAGCAAGACGAAACGGCGCTAGAAAGTTTTCAGAAAACCGGTAGGGCGCCAGCCTAACTACCAGCCCCCGTTGTGCATCTGTTCGAGAACCTAAGTTTACGAACTCAAGCAGGTGCACAAGAGAAGAGCAACACCCTAGCCCCCGGTTCGGACGATGCTTGAAGATCTAAGTTTGCAAATTCAAGCACGTGCGTAGAGAGATAGAGCGACACCCGTATCCTGATAGACTCGTTCCATGAACTGCTAGTTAACGTAGGTTAGGAAATTCCAAAGGTAACCGAACAAGAAAAGTGCATCTGCCGCGGGGGCTTACGAGAGCAGGCTTTGCCAAGTGATTGTGCCAAGAGCGGTAAGTGCCTCTGTCGCGGGAGGCTTACGAGAGCAGACTTAGCCGCAAGGCGGAAAGCCGTGTTATGCAACCCTGAGTTTAGGAGCTTGCTGATACTAGATACGGGCAGGAAAATCCTGAAGATCGCGGAGCCAAGAGTTCGCAAGACCGGGCAGCCATCAAGTGTTACCAGAGAGAAAGATAGTCCGAGAAGATAAGAAGTGAAAAGGACCGCAGGGGGCCGCGAGAATTCACTATTTATTGGATTAAACTTTACATGGCAGCCAGAGACTTGGACGAACTAAGGCGCGAAGTTTGACAAAAGCGCAAAGCTAAGGGAACAAACAAAAGACCTGCACAAAGAACTTACGAAGCTGGTCAATGTTCCAAGTCTTTGGTCGACTCTCTCCGTCCTCCATTACGGCGAAACGGCCGGACGAAGCGATAAAACGACCACAGCGGGCCTCCCATCGGGAGTTAACTTGTTGGCATTGGACGGAGTTACGACACGGCGCGAAGCGAGATCGTCCACCTTCAAAGCCCTTGGTCGGACGGATTTGGCAGCGTGCCGGCGAAGATCTTCCTGGTAGCACGCCATTCTAACTTGTGCCCGTTCGCGTGTGCCTTCGAGGGATCGAGTTCGAGCAAGCGCTCTTACTCTGCGTCAACCAAGTTGTCCGAGCTCGTGCGAGGCGAGCCGAGTATCACTTCGACGGGCAAGATAGCTTATGCACCGTAGACCAGTTGGAAAGGAGTTCCTCGGTTGCCCGGCTGGCTGTGGTGCGAATGGCCCAGAGGACGGAAGGGACTTCGTCGACCCAGACTTTGTTGTGCTCGTTGAGAGCTGCGAACACACGCCGTTTGATACCCTGGACTATCTGTGCGTTAGCTTGCTCGACTGCTCCATTGCTCTGTGGATGTGCCACGGAGGCGAAGCAGACCTTGGTTCCCAGCTGTTCGTAATATTCCTGGAATAACTCGCTTCCGAACTGGGGACCGTTATCGGTGATCAGCTTGTGGGGAATCCCAAATCGCGTGATCACACTGTTTTTGAAGAAGCGTACAGCCGATTTGGCGCGAACAGATGACACAGGCTCGGCCTCAATCCACTTTGTAAAAGTAACGATGGCGACGAGCAAGTGTGTGCAGCCCTTGAACCCCTTAGGGAACGGACCGAGCAGATCTAGACCCCATGTGGAGAAAGGCCATGATGGGGGATCGTTTGGACAAAGTCTAAGATATGTGAGTACAATTGTGAGGACAAAGTCTATAATATAAAAGCAAGATATGTGAGTACAATTGTACTCTACAAGTCTAAGGAAATAATGCAATGTGAAGCTCAGTACAAAGGATAGTTCTTTCCAGTTTCTCTTAAAATTTCTGTCATAAAGCCTTTCTACAGTATACAAAATTCCTTTTGCAGAAATCATCAGAGTTTAGATAAGAAATCATTTCTTTTCAGGTAAATGTCTTTTGTCTCCTCAGATTAGTTCCTCATTTTGTCTTTTGAAAGGGTTAGAATTATAGATATAGCTACCATAAGAACAGTCACCAAGCGTGCTCATAACCGAGAGCGTGGCTATCATGATAGTTTGTATAATACTTTGCGGAGTGTATACACTTTACCCTCGACTACTATTACGTGATTGTTAGAGTATCGGGGATACCAGCCAAGGACGCACAGCACAAAGCTAATTATTCCGAGAAATCTACTGGAAACTATTTATCATTAAATATGGAGTGCGCGCGACCAACCCTAGTCATCCCGTTGTCCAAAATTTATTACGTTGGGGTGACCACTCGAATGACCGGATACTAGTGCTATAAGGATCGGCCCGAGTTTCCATTCGTTGGTGTCTCGATATCAAATCGGAATAGTTTCCAGTAGCCTCCTAGGCTTACTTAGCTAAGCTCTTCCCCATACAAAAGTTTCGAGGCCGTACTATAAAAGCCTGATTCATAGATTCATTGGAAAATAGTACTTAGACTAATTAAGGGGTCGAACTCCGTTTTACCAGGGTAACCCCGTACCCTAACGGTAGTCGTTCTTCCTTCTTAGCCAAATGTGTGTTTATAGCGTCAAATTCTTTGTTCCAGTATGAAAACATCATTTTATCATTTCACCATATTTAATAATATAAAAAACACAACATAGAGTTTCGTCGCAACCCCGGCTTCACTGGGATCCACTCATGATCCATTGCTAGTCCTAGAGATCAATACTAGCAACTCATGAGCGACAATTATCGAGCATCACAACACAATCACAATTACTATGAAAATAATATAATAGTGCAAAGGTAATTGTAGCACAACCACTTATTACAATAGTTTGCATAAGACCATATAGAATAATTCGGAGTTGCAGAAATTCAAATAATATGCAGTAGAATAAAGATATGACGATGCTCTCTAATCCGACCCTTCGAACGACGACTAGTCTTGATCGAAATCCGGTACAGAATCCTCCTGATCCTGTTGGAACACCAGACCCGAGTCTTCTCCTGAACAAATATATATCCGTGGTTTTATATAGTGAGTACATGGCTACCCAGCAAGAATCCTTATATATGAATGCAAGGATATAAACAAGAACAAGACAGCTAATTTGCATAAACATCTAATCTAGTCAAATTAATTAAAGTGTTGTAAAATCATTTGTTGAATAATTAATAAGGATGTATAAATTCCCAAAGTAACACACAGAGCTTGGCTTCCAAAGCCCCTCTCCAAAACTGCACAAGCCTCGAACAATTCAAACAAAACCAACCCATCAAGTTATTGATTAACACATGAAACTACCATGTACGACCTTCCTCCCTTCCCATGACAATGGAACGGTTATCATGATAGTTTTAACCTCTGCAGAGTATAGCACACTTTACCCATAAGCCTAGTGATACTTTTGCGTCTTAGCTCTTCCTTAGGAGCCTAGACCAGGTGACTACTTCCACCACAATACTCATTCCACAAAACCACCCGACTTGCCATCTTTAGTCAACTCACGCCACGTAGGATTAGTTGATTAGGTTATTAAAGTAACTCAGCACCTCCAATCATACCAAGTCACAAAGTAATTAAATGAATAACCTAACAACTAATAACCCACAAGCACTAGGATCTATGCACAAGGATAGGCTACGAAAATAACTAAGGCAGCAATAAATGGCTAAATTCACAGGGTAGATGACACAGTGTGAATAATTAGGTTTCTAACCCTTCCCTGAATGCATAAGAAAAATAAATAAAACAGTTAGATGGGTGAGTTTTGCATAATAGGAGAGCAAGATACAATCTATCTTGCCTTAGTAGAACTCCGGCTCTTGGGTTCCTCCTTCGGAAAGATCATGGAAAGTCGTCGAACAACGGAAGCACGGACGATCTACACATAGATGCAAATGCATAACAACAAAAAATTAATCCACATAACATATACCTCAAATAAATCTAAAAAATTCTAGGCTATTTATGAAATTTAATGGCTCTGAAATCATCCAATTTGGAGTTCGGATGCTCCTAAACAATTCCTAGAAGTTTGAAGAAAAACAGAAATCCTGGAAAAGAATAAACCGGTATAAACCCGCCGAACGGGCTGAACCAACCGAACCGGCAATTGCTTGCTGGGGGACGGGACACGCATGGTTGGGACTAGCCGGCCATGGCCTGAGGATCTGGCAATGACAGCGTGGCGACCCAAGTGCCTTGAGACGAGGCGGGCAATGGGGCGGCGTGGCCCTTGGCGAGAGTGGCGGCGGCGACAAGCGAGGACGCGACGCGTGGCGGCAGATGGGACAGGCGCGTCTTGGCTCGGGCGAGACGGCGGTGGGGCCAGTGTGGCCTGTGACCACTTGGCGGCGCGAGCGGAACGCAGCGCAGCCTGGCTGGCGAGGTCGCCGTGGCGAGACAGCGGCGATGCGGCCGAACTTTGGTGAGCCCTAATTTGCGTTAATCTCCACCAAATCCAACGAATTAGGTATGCATCAGGACCGCCTCGACGAGCTCTACGCAATGGTGGTATCTACACCTAGGTTTGGGCAAGGCACAGAGAGATTTAACTCGAAAACCTCCTCAAGCTAGGGTTTCCTTGACGGCTAGGGTTTGATCTGTGGCTTGGACGAGTTGTGGAGGTGGGCGGTCTTGGGGTGTTTGTATAGTGTATTGGTCGACCTAGGTCTAGCCCTTAATGGGTAGAATTTGAATTGGGCTCAAATTCTAATCCGAATAGGTTTAGGACACCCCCAAATTGTGTTATTTTTGCAAATCCTTGAATTTTGACTTGGGCTTCTGGCTTTGGGTAGATTTGGGTCTCAAATATCTATCCCCAAGTTTGGGCTTGGTTCTTGCATATTTGCTCATCATTTCATGGTTTGACGGGCTCCCGATAGAATGGCAACACTCTATGGAAACACGAGCTAGCCTTGGTCTTTGGACTTGAAATTTGGAGGGTGGCTAAATAATGGCCTTTAGAATTTATGGGAATTTTTTCCAAAATTTTCAAAAAGGTTTGCTAGGGTTTTAGCTTAAACATAATTTAAATTAGTTTAAACTAGGGTTTGTATATAACAATTCCCTTTTATTTTAGTTTTAGGGTTTTGAATATACGAGTGACATACGACAAAATAGAGGATGTCACAAGTTCCATCAATAATCCACATGAAATAATGCTATTTAGAAAGGTGGCCATTATTTCATGTACTCATCTTGTTGCTATTGTCCAGATTCATCATTCACCAATAAACATGATTCGATCAAGAATGTACCCATATTCCATTCATGTCTCTAGGGTTGAAAAGTAATAATATTAGGGAGAAATTATTTTTCTTTTTCAGGTAATAACTATATTTCTCAAGTTATCATTTAACCAAAGTAATCATGCAACTTTATTTCCAAGCATTTCACAACATTTCTCAAACAAACAAAAAAGATGGAATAAGCATGCCGTATCTACGCCCCCCAATTCTTCTTGATTGAATTATTGAATGGTTTTATTGATGATAACCTCAAGAATCTTAATTGGACTCACTTCAGGGCAATTAGGCTCATTTTGTGTGTATTCACCTTGGTGGTGCGACATCAAGCTCAAATACAAGATTAAGGAAACTTTTGCTAATTTAAGCTTGGGAAATGTATCAAGTTGTATCTAGGTATTTTTGTTCTTTGTCGTACAATTAAGGGGGGTTTCACGTTATTACTCCTTTGGGTAATATTTTCTCAATCTTATGAAAAATAACTTGGAGCAACCTAATCCTAAAAACTTAGTGCAACATCCCAAATTTCTAAAACTAATTTGGCACGTTAATAATTTGTCAAATGCATAATTTAAAATATTAAATCATTTATCTAAATTGCACCATGGCATCATGTCATCATCATTGCATGCAATGCATCTAAATTAGAAAAATAATTTAAAATTCTATGTCTTTGAGGGGAAAATGTGGTAATTTTTTTAAATTAATATTTTCTTAAAAACAATTAGCCCATTGGATGTTATTTGGAGTTATATCAATAATTTTTGGAAAAACAAAGTATAAATTCCTAAGTATTAATTTTATTTGAAAAAGAGATTTGGAAATGAATTTGAATAAGAAACCAGAAATTTAAATACTTTATTCCCCTCGGCCCAAGTTTCAGCCCATTTCCTCTCTTTCCTCTTTCTTTCCCCACTTCTCCTCATCTCCTCCGAATGGGCCGCTGAGACGCACCGGCCCAGCCTCCGCCGTAGCCCGTTCCCTTCGCCTCTGATCGCCGTGGAGCCACCGACAGGCGGGCCCCATCTGTCAGCGCCTTCTTCCTCCTTCCTCCCATGTTTCTCTGCGTCCGCTTGCATCGGCGATCGTCGCCTGATCGGCCGCCGCAGGTCAGCGTCTTGTTGTGTAAGGATCCTAGGCCGAGAGGGGGGTGAATCGGCTCTTTTCAAGTTTTACTTCTTTTAATTCGCTTGCTTAGTTTGTCAAATTAGGAACCCAAACTATCGATTGACTTAGAGTTTAGTTGCGGAAGCTATCACAATAAAGCTCAATCGACTACTAGGAGGCTCGATGGCACTCACACAAGCGATCAATTCAAGATCTTGAGTAAATGAGTGAGGCGAAGAGACGCAAACCGAGTTGTTTACAAGTTCGATGCTCAACACATGAGCACCTCGTCTCCTTGAGGAAACTTCTCACATAGAAGTCGGGACTCTTTCGTCCCTAGCTCTCAATCCACTCGTGGTAGCTCTTCACCAACACATGGTGGCGAGCTCCAAACCTTCACACGGAGGCGAGTTCCTCACTGCGAGAGCCCGACACACGGCACCGACCACCGACACACGGTGGGTTTCACCTCAACACATGAGGTACCCCCAACACATGGAGGATTTGGATCTGACACATGGACACCTTGGCACCTCCGACACACGGAGATGGCCGCCGACACACGGCGGACTTTGCACACCCCGACGAACGGAGAGGAAGCACCGTGGGAAGCACGGTGACCTTCACGAAGAAGGGTTTGCTTACGGTACACTTGATGAAGCTTGGCGATGACGATGTCTCCCGGTGGCAAGAATCCCAAGAGCACAAGACCGGAGACACTCACTCAACCCTCATCCCATCATGGAGGAAGGCAAGGCAACCATGGAGAGGGCACAAACCTTGGAGACGACGAGGAAGAGGCTAGGGGGTGCTCTCTTCTTCTTCCTCACTCTCTCCCTCAATCTCACAAGCACATGGAACCCTAGATGGAGGTGGGAACCATGGGAGGAGCTCTCTAGGTGGCTAGGGCAAAAGGTGGCTGCTAGGGTAGGCTCTCTCAAGTTTCTCCCGTGCACCTAGCCCCTATTTATAGGCCCAAGGCGAAACCCTAGAACTGGACGGCTCAGATTAAATCGCGAGATTCAGATCGCCCAATCGGACGCCGTTCGGTTACCGTCGGACGCCGTCCGACAAAAGGTCAGGGCCGTTTTTGTGCTTCGTCGGACGCCGTCCGGTGGCTGCCCGGACGCGTCCGGCGAAGCTAGCCGCCAGCGTGAAACGAGGCGCCCGCCAGTGTTCGCCGCTCGCTTAGCCGCCATCGGACGCGATCCGGTCTTGGTCGAACCTTGATCCGTAGTGTGGGTGGCCACCATCGGACGCTCGCCAGACGCCGTCCAATGCTCCTCGCCTGCGATTTCCTTCTTCGTCGGACGCCGTCCTGTCCGGATCGGACTCCGTCCGACAGGGGCGAAGCTGATCGGGACTTAGCCGTTTTCGTGCTCGCTTAATGGGAATCCCTCGCTGTCGGACGCCGTCCGGTGGCGGTCGGACGCCGTCCGGCAGAGGCTGTGTTTCCGGGACTTAGCCAAATTTTGGCTTGGGCTCACCGGACGCCGTCCGATGGTTATCGGACGCCGTCCGACAGAGGCTAAGTTTACCCACTCGCCTCTCTCGCCTTCTCTCGTCACCACGCTTCGGATCAAGGGACACTTTATCGATTTGTGGACACGGCGGGAGGTTCAAATCATTTGGGCGGGAGGTTTCGCGCCTAAACAGAATATTTGGCTTGGGAACTTGGCGGCTACGAAACCCTGGACAGCTGTCACTCCCCCGAACTCTCTCGAACCTAGAGAACCTAGACAGGTGGACTGGCTCTAGATGACTCGCTAAAGACTAACACCTGACACTCTCGGAACCCCAAAGACCTGAACCCGCATAACCTGTGCTCAGTGGGACCCCGCATAACCGCCGCTATGTACTCAGCCTCAGCGGTAGATAGCGCCACGGAGTTCTGTTTCTTTGACGCCCATGACACAAGACACCTACCCAAGAAGTGACATGCCCCGGAAGTGCTTTTGCGATCGATCTTGCACCCGGCATAATTTGAGTCAGAATAGCCTAGGAGCTCAAACCGCGCACCCTTCGGGAACCAAAGACCTATGCTAGGTGTGTGTTTCAGACATCGAAGGATTCGTTTCACAGCAGTCATATGTATTTCTCTAGGGGAGGCTTGAAATCTAGCGCACATGCACACACTAAACATGATGTCCGGCCTAGATGCAGTCAAATAGAGCAAAGCACCAATCATGGAACGGTAAAGCTTTTGGTCGACATATTTACCTTCTTTGTCGAGGTCGAGGTGGCAGTTCGTTCCCATTGGTGTCCTGATTGACTTGCAGTCACTCATGTCGAAGCACTTGAGGAGGTCGTGGATATATTTCTCTTGGCATATGAATGTCCCGGTCTTGAGTTGCTTGATTTGAAATCTCAAGAAGAAGTTCAACTCGCCCATCATCGACATCTCGAACTCCTTGCTCATCATGTCGCTGAACTTTTTGACCAAGGACTCATTTGTGCTGCCGAAGATGATGTCATCCACATACACCTGGCACAGGAACAGGTCACCATCTACCACCTTGGTGAATAGTGTCGAGTCGACCCTTCCAACCGTGAATCCCTTGCCGATGAGGAAGTCCCTCAGTCTTTCATACCATGCCCTGGGTGCTTGCTTGAGGCCATACAAAGCCTTTGACAATTTGTACACATGATCAGGGTGACGTGGATCTTCAAACCCCGGAGGCTGCTCCACATACACTAGCTCTCCTATGTACCCATTGAGGAAAGCACTATTTACATCCATCTGCTTGAGAACGATGTTGTGGCACGTAGAGAACGACACAAGCAGTCTAATAGCATCTAGACGGGCCACGGGAGCATAGGTGTCTCCACAGTCTATACCCTCGATCTGTGTGAAGCCCTGAGCGACCAACCTAGCCTTGTTGCGCACCACCAAGCCAAACTCATCTTGCTTGTTCTTGAATACCCACTTGGTGCCAATCACGTTGCAGTCGCTCGGCCTCTTTACCAAAGTCCAGACTTTGTTTCTCTCAAAGTTGTTCAGCTCCTCGTGCATCGCATTGATCCGATCTGGGTCATTCGATGCCTCCTCCACTTTCTTTGGCTCAAGCTCGTACACAAACGCCGTGTGCTCACACAGTCGGTATCCTATACCTTGTTTGCACACCGTGAGTCAAGTCCCCAATCACTTGATCAGCTGGGTGATCACGAGCAATTGTGCGATGGGTCTTGATCAACTGAGGTGGTAGCTCATCTGATTCTGCATCCGGCTCACATGCGGTCTCTGCCTCTGGAACCTGATCAAGGCTTGAGCTATCCGCCTGAGGTGAAGCTCCCCCTGACTCTGGTACTCGCTCAGGTGTGAGGGGTGGTGCAACAACCTCGGTCTCCCTCTGAACCTCCACCGGTCTCACATCACCAGCTGGCATCTCCTCCACCGCTCTAGCCAACTGCTCATCATCCACATCATACAGGTTCTCAGGCTCCCCTTGACTTCCATTTGACTCGTCGAACTTCACATCACAGGTCTCTTCAATCTGACCACTGCTCTCATTGTACACCCTGAAGGAAGACCCTCTGGCTGAATATCCCAAGAAGACTCCCATGTCCACTATACTCTGGAACTTGCCCAAGTGCTCCCGCTTCTTCTTGATGTAGACCTTGCATCCAAAGACCCTGAAGTAGGAGACATTGGGTCGTCTCCCCACAAGCAGCTCATAGGACGTCTTCTTCAGGAGCTTGTGAAGATACAGCCTGTTGATGCAGTGACAGGCTGTGTTGATTGCTTCAACCCAGAACAGATGTGAAGTCTTGTATTCATCTAACATTGTCCTTGCCATCTCAATGAGCGTCCTGTTCTTCCTCTCAACCACCCCATTTTGCTGAGGAGTGTAGGTGGTCGAGGCGGTGATCAATCCTAGTTCATCACGAGTAATTTCGTGAAGTGTTAGTGAACTCCGTTCCATTGTCACTTCTCACCTTCTTGAGGGTACACTCAAAAGCATTTTGGGATTTCTTTACAAACTTTTTGAAAACATCTCCAGTTGGAGTTTTATCAGGTAAAAAGAAAACCCAAGTGTATCGGGAGAAGTCATCAACAATGACCAAGCAATAGAGATTTCCCCCGATACTCACATATGTTGTTGGCCCAAAAAGATCCATGTGTATAAGCTCAAGAGGTCGAGATGTAGACATGACATTCTTGGCAGGATGTGAGCTTGCCACTTGCTTACCGGCCTGACAGACACTGCAAAGCTTGTCTTTTTCGAATGTCACATATTGCACCCCAAGAATCAACTCGTTTTTGAAAAGTTTCTTCAAGTTTGCCATGCCGACATGCCCAAGACGCCTATGCCAAAACCAACCAAGAGAGACTTTGGCGACAAGACAAGTCGAGATGGATGCGGCAGGCTCATTAAAGTTCACAAGAAACAAGTTTTCAAAACGAAAGCCTTTGAACACAAGATTTTCATTTTTGTCCAAAACCAACAAGCCCTCAGGTGAGAAATTACAATGGAACCCTAAATCACATATTTGGGCAATAGAGAGAAGATTATAGCTCAAAGTTTTTACTAGCAGCACATTGTCAATTGAAAGATCAGAAGAGATTGCTACCTTTCCAACTCCAAGTACCTTGCTCTTGTTTCCATCTCCAAAAGTGACCTTGGGGGGAATCTTGCCTTCCTTCCCTATTGAGGTGAACAACCGGGGTTCTTGGTCATGTGTTGGGTGCACCACCGTCGATGATCCAATGGCACCTCCACTTCAGTAGTTCACCGTCACACGAGAAGATCACTTATGTGACTCGGGGACCCACAGGAGGTCCCCGAGGGTTAGCCTTCAAGCTAGAAGCAACAGAGCAAGCGATCAATCAATGACTTGGGCACCCAAACATGTGCCTTGTGCTCGTTCTCAGCCTTGAGCCCAACAAATCTAGCAGTCATCCTACCTTGATCATTTTTCTTGAGCAAGTAGTGACCGTATAACTCAGAATGTGCTCTAGGAAGTCTTGGTTGTGTGTGGTTGGGAGTGTTACAGTTTTGGTTCTTAGGAGGGTTTGGTCTACCATTGATGTGCCTAGGAGGACCATTCCAGAAGTTTTGCCTAGGTAAATGCCAAGTGATGAACCTAGGACCTTGCCAGTTGTTGTGGAACCTAGGACCATTCCAAGTGTTATACTTAGGACCATATTGGCAGGCACTATGATTTCTTTGTTGCCATGTGGAGTTATAGTGCCTAGGAGGTCCTTGCCATGTGCGGTGTCCATTGTGCATCCTAGGAGCATTGTTGCTAGTGTGCAATTTGTTAGACCCAGAGTTGCTTCTCTTCTTGGGATGAGCATGATGGTGACCTTGCCTACTGGCAGATGCTCGAGGAACACTGGATTTCTTCCTCCCCTTTGGCTTCTCAGGGGTAAAACCCAAGCCATCTTTTAGGGAAGGTTTCCTTTGTTCCTTGAGCATCTTATCCATGGCTAAGCTACCCTCATAGCACTTCCCAAGTCCTTTATCAAATTTCTTAAATTTTGATCTAAGTTCACCATTCTCAATAGCTAGTTCCCTAGCAGCTAAAGCAAATTTGCAATTATCAGGAGTACAGTCATGAGCATTGCTAGAGGAACCACTAGAGCCAGAAGCAATCAGGGTCAAATCAATCAAGTCATCACATGAAGTAGAGCAATCAATCCTAGGAGGTGCAACAATCATGGCACAAGCAGGAGCATCATCAACAACATCAATAGGAGCAGGGCGAGGTAGCGAGCGTAACATCAACCAAAACATGACAATCAGGAATATCAACAGATTGAGCAACAGGCAAAACAATCATGGAAGCATTATCGGCTAGAAGCCGCTCATTACTAGCCCTAAGCTCATGAATTGTAGCAAGGAGATGTTCTACCGACTCATTCATAGCCCTATTCTCTTCTTCAAGCGCACTTGTTTTCTTAGTCATAGCATTACTAGAACCCATCATGCAATCATGTTCAGTTTCTAGTGATTCATGCTTAGACACAAGATCATTGAACCTAGCATTTAAATCATTAAGTCGCTCCTGAAGTCTCATATTTCTTGATCTTTCCTTTTCAAGAAATTCAAGTGCTTGAGCAAGATAACCTCTAGCAATTTCCGCCTCATCTCCGGGTTCGAAGTCAGAATCACAAACCTCATTTGTAGATGGCTTGACCATCAAGCACTTGGCGATGTTGGTCGGAGTCGAGGTCACCTCTGGTGTAGTGGAAGTAGAGGAAGCAGACTCGTCATCATCGGAGTACCACTCTTGAGACTCAATGACGACCGTGAGACATCTTGGAGGGAAGGCTGGCGGTGGTGGCACAGCCTGAGTGATTGCCATGCTGGCCAATCCTTGGCCACTTGACTCCTCATCAACACTTGAAGCCGACGTGTCGCTGGAGCTATCATCAGTCACCCATTCCCCCACAAAGGCTAGCCTCTTGCCTTGTGAAGAGCGACCCTTGAATCCTGACTTCTGGGGATTCTTCTTGTAGTCCTTCTGTCTTTGCTTCTCGCCATCACCCTTCTCCCTTCCTTTGTCCTTGTACTTGGTATTGCCCTTTATAGGACACATCGAAGCAATGTGTCCCTTCTCCTGACACTCATAGCATCGGTATGATGCATGTGAGTTTCTGCTCATCCTCTTCTTGCCTCCATAGCCATTCTTGCTCATGTACTGGCCAGCTTGCTTCATGAACAGGCCAAAGTGTTGGAAGCCCTCCTCGAACTCGCTCCATGGCATCTCACAACCATCCCCCGCTTGACTCGACTCGGGGGTACTCTGCCTTGATCCACTAGCCTTCAGGGCGATCACTTGATTCTTATTTGGGCAGGGAAACCTCGGGATCATTGAGGAGCATCATCTCATGTGCGGTGATCTTCTTTGAAAGCGTGGGTGCCGGCTTCTCCACATCACCGCCAAGGTGAGATAAGTAATGATGTCCCGTAATCCTTCTTGGGAGGATCCATGACATCTTCTCGCACACTTCATCATTTGCAATAGTGTGACCGAGCCCTTAAGCTCGTTAAGGATGGGGTTAAGCCGAGTAAACATAACATTGACATTCTCATTTGGAAGCATTACAGGCGATCATAACGCCCTTGACAACTACTAGTCTACCCTCCTTAACAGCAGAAGTGCCCTCGTGAATCTCAATGAGTGTGATCCATATGTCGTGTGCACTAGTGAGATTGCTAACCCTATCGAAAACCTCCATACTCAAACCACAAAACAAAGCGTTCATGGTCTTAGCATCGGTTTCTAGGAGTTTGTTTTGAGCGGGTGTGGCAGGTATATTGTTGGTGAGTGTGACACCATGATGAGACTCTACAACCCTCCAAGCATCCATTCCCATAGCCTGGAGAAATACTATCATTCGCAACTTCCAAAAGCTAAAATTAGTGCCACCAAACAGTGGAATCCTATTGGCGGCTACACTACCCCCGTCAGCCATCTTTATGCGATTAAGCAACTAGAGAACCTGGCTCTGATACCACTTGTAAGGATCCTAGGCCGAGAGGGGGGGTGAATCGGCTCTTTTCAAGTTTTACTTCTTTTAATTCGCTTGCTTAGTTTGTCAAATTAGGAACCCAAACTATCGATTGACTTAGAGTTTAGTTGCGAAAGCTATCACAATAAAGCTCAATCGACTACTAGGAGGCTCGATGGCACTCACACACAAGCGATCAATTCAAGATGCGGAAGTAAATGAGTGAGACGAAGAGACGCAAACCGAGTTGTTTACCGAAGTTCGGTGCTCAACACATGAGCACCTACGTCTCCGTTGAGGAAACTTCTCACACAGAGAAGTCGGGACTCTTTCGTCCCTAGCCCTCAATCCACTCGTGGTAGCTCTTCACCAACACATGGTAGGCGAGCTCCAAACCTTCACACGGAGGCGAGTTCCCTCACACGCGAGAGCGCCGACACACGGCACCGACCACCGACACACGGTGGGTTTCACCTCAACACATGAGATACCCCCAACACATGGAGGATTTGGATCCGACACATGGACACCTTGGCACCTCCGACACACGGAGATGGCCGCCGACACACGGCGGACTTTGCACACCCCGACGAACGGAGAGGAAGCACCGTGGGAAGCACGGTGACCTTCACGAAGAAGGGTTTGCTTACGGTACACTTGATGAAGCTTGGCGACGACAATGTCTCCCGGTGGCAAGAATCCCAAGAGCACAAGACCGGAGACACTCACTCAACCCTCATCCCACCATGGAGGAAGGCAAGGCAACCATGGAGAGGGCACAAACCTTGGAGACGACGAGGAGGAGGCTAGGGGGTGTTCTCTTCTTCTTCCTCACTCTCTCCCTCAATCTCACAAGCACATGGAACCCTAGATGGAGGTGGGAACCATGGGAGGAGCTCTCTAGGTGGCTAGGGCAAAAGGTGGCTGCTAGGGTAGGCTCTCTCAAGTTTCTCCCGTGCACCTAGCCCCTATTTATAGGCCCAAGGCGAAACCCTAGAAATGGACGGCTCAGATTAAATCGCGAGATTCAGATCGCCCGATCGGACGCTGTTGATTACCGTCGGACGCTGTCCGGCTGTAAGGTCGAGGCCGTTTTGTGCTTCGCCGGACGCCGTCCGTGGTGACCAGACGACGCGTCCGGCTGGGAGCCGCCACAGTGAAACGGGCGCCCGCCAGTGTTGATCGCTTACCTAGCCGTCATCGGACGCGTCCGGTCGGTGCTGGTCGACGCGTCTGTCAAGCAGTGTGGTAACCACCATCGGACGCTTCGCGACGCCGTCCGATGCTCCTCGCCTGCGATTTCCTTCTTCGTCGGACGCCGTCCTGTCCGGATCGGACTCCGTCCGGCGAAGCGCGGTTGATCGACTTAGCTGCTTTCGTTTCGCTTAATAGGAATCCCTATTGCCGGACGCCGTCCGTGGCGGTCGACGCCGTCCGGCAGAGGTCAGAGCCGGACTTAGCCAAATTTTGGCTTGGGCTCACCGGACGTCGTCCGATGGTTATCGGACGCCGTCCGACAGAGGCTAAGTTTACCGACTCGCCTCTCTCGCCTTCTCTCGTCACCACGCTTCGGATCAAGGGACACTTTGTCGATTTGTGGACACGGCGGGAGGTTCAAATCATTTGGGCGGGAGGTTTCGCGCCTAAACAGAATATTTGGCTTGGGAACTTGGCGGCTATGAAACCCTGGACAGCTGTCACTCCCCCGAACTCTCTCGAACCTCGAGAACCTAGACAGGTGGACTGGCTCTAGATGACTCGCTAAAGACTGACACCTGACACTCTCGGAACCCCAAAGACCTGAACCCGCATAACCTGTGCTCAGTGGGACCCTGCAACCAGAGAGATGCAGTTGAGCCAAAGATGCACACAAGGAAAATAAAAAGAACTATAAAACAAAGGTCCTTATCCTTGGCGTTCCAGCTGTACGGCCTAGTTGCCATCAATTACCAAAATCAATTAGCCCATGGGAGGCTTGATCTTACAGCTTGTTTTTCCACGTGATCTCGCCCCGATCGTCTCCTCCGTACCCTCTTCTCTCTCTGCCTCTCCCGTCTTGTCGTCGGCCGACCCGCACGTCGCCGGACTTGACCCCACGCAGTGACGCCAAGTCGCCGCCGCTCTGCGCCTCACGACTTCGTGGTTCTCCTCGCCCTGTGTCAACCGCCAACCACTTCTTTGACGCCGCTTTGCCACGTCGCCTATAAATACCTCTCCGCCGCAGCTCCCCTCTCGCCGGAGTTGACGAAGACGACACGGCCGCGTCGATTCCAACCTTCCCGAGACCCCAGCGCCTCCCTTGAGCATCGCGGAGTCTCCCTCTCTGTTTCCCCTCAACCAATTGCTACATCCGCCGCCGGCAACGCCTTGCCATCGTTGCCGTCTCCAGCCGAGCCGCCCCCGCCACCGCGAGCTCGACTTCCCTCGGTAATCTTCATCGCTGACCCGATCGTCGACGTCCCCTTCGTTTTCCTCGGAACCGATCAAGGCAAGTCCCCCTTTGATCATATCGTGAAGCCATTTTCAGTTATTTAGAAAATGTTTACTAGACTTGAAAATATGCATGCTAGTTTAAAATGATAAATGCCGTATTTACTAGAATTAGATATCATGCCAAGTAGAAAAGGTAAGAAATATGGTAGGATTAAACCTAAGGCCAAACTATAAATTGCTCATATTTATGTTCTCGTTGTGGTAGGATAAATGCTTAAAAATCATTTATGCAGAATGATTTGATCATTTGTGTGAAATGAGATGTTGTTGAGAAATGTTTAGGAGCGGATGATTTAAAGATAGCGCATCAAGGGTGATGCTTAATAGGAAATGATTTTCCTCTTACCCCAAAATCTTTCCGACTAGGGAGATATTTTATCAGTTGGTGCAGTATGGCACCGGTTTTGTAAACTGGGCTGAAATATAAACTCTTCCCTAGTCTAAGGACTGCTCATCCTATGATCCTATGAATTGAGCCATTAAAGTACGACCTCGAGCCCCGGTATGGGACGGGCCCGATCGTTGGCCCTCGTGGTTGATGGTCTTGTGGCGAAACATCGTCTGGGTGCGTAGCCTCTCGAGGGTAAGGCGTACCCACTTTGCAAAGTTAAAACTGTCATGATAGCCGTGCTCGCGGCTATGAGCGTGCGAAGAGACTGATTATATGGTAGATTCTTCATTTAAAAACCAATTTAGAAAAAGGGTTTTCGAACAAAGAATTTGAGACGAGAAGGATTTGAGAAGGATTTCGTTTGAGCTGGGAGCCACCGGTGATATTCCGAAATGGGTATCGGCCTATCGAAAAATGTCACACGGAAAACCGGACCTAGCTGATTTGAGAAAAGAAAAGAAGAAAGAATTTTGAGCTAGGGGCCACCGGAGATATTCCGAAATGGGTAACGGTCTATCGGAAAGTGTCGTGAGGAAACCGGACCTAGCAAGTTTTGAGAAAAGAAAAGAAGAAAGAATTTTGTTCTTGCTATGGTACTGAGGCCAAGTGGCGAGAACCGTTTGAGAAAAGCCCAAAGAAAATGTTGAGATTTAAAGTTTCGAAATTGCTTTGTCAAAACTAGGCTAATAAATGCATTTCCACAAAATGTCCTAAGCTCTCCTTGTACTAAACCACATTTGCATAATTTCGGACTTGCGAGTACAATTTGTACTCACCCTCCTTTTCTCCCTCTCTTTTTAAAATTTCAACAGCTGGTCCATCTGAGTATGGCCCGCCTTCCGAGGAGGAGGACCCGGACTATGTCGAGGAGGCGTTTTTCGATGAAGAGTTTGAAGACTAGGGTTGCGCGTTCCTACAACCCTCATGCCTGTGGGATGGATAAGTATATAGATATTGTATTAGGCCTGTATCTCCGTGTACTCTGAATTGCGGCCTACGAGCCGTTGTATATGTTTGTACTGGACTATGTTCCCGTTTGTAATAAATAAAATCGTTGCCAATGTTCCGTTTCTGTATATCTGTGTGTACTAGCCATGATCCTTGGGACTAGTACGTGTTTACGCAGGTGGAATCCGATCTTGCAAATCGGGTGCCGACATTAGTCATATTTCCTTTCCAGAAAGATTCCAGTTAACGCCGGACAAATCATCAACCGCCCTTTTTTAGTCCGATGCTTCTCCAGAAAGATTCAAGTTCACATCGGACGGTCTGTTGCGAAATAGTTATATTTAGGTTGTCGTGCAGACAAAACCATGTGTACGCAGGACATTCCGCCATAATATAAACTTCCTTTGCGTAGCGCACAGACAAATCTCAGTTCACGCCGGACAGTCCGTCGTGTGAAGATCTTCCATTGAAAATTGTCCGCCGCAAAATTGTTTTCTTCTATTTCAAAATTTCTCCTTTGAGTAATATTTCTCTCAATCTTATGAAAATAACTTGGAGCAATCTAATCCTAAAAACTTAGCCATATTTCCTTTCCAGAAAGATTCCAGTTAACGCCGGACAAGTCATCAACCACCCTCTTTTAGTCCGGTGCTTCTCCAGAAAGATCCAAGTTCTCACCGAACAAGCCTTGCCTTGATAGTCCTCTTTAGTCCGGTGCTTCTCTAGGAAGATTCTAGTTCACGCCGGACGGTCTGTCGCGAACTAGTTATCTTTTGGGTTGTCGTGCAGACAAAACCATTTGTACGCTGGACATTCCGCCGCAATATAAACTTCCTTTGCATAGCGCGCAGACAAATCTCAGTTCACGCTGGATAGTCCGTCGCATGAAGGTTTTCCACTGAAAGTCTGTCCGCCGCAAACTTGTTTTCTTCTGTTTCAAAATTTCTACTGTTTGAATCCATCCGTTGCTAAAAACAACTTTGACAGTGCTTTTGCAAAATTACTTTGTCTTCTTATTAACGTATAGGATTTCACTCATACAGCTATTATCTGTATCTTAGCCTATAAAAGGACGCAGAACCTCATTCCACACTGAGCTTTGGCCTTAGAATATTATGCCCACACCTATTAGCCTTGTTTTTGAGCTGAAACACATCTCCACTAAAAGGCCCAAAATTCCATTTCTTCAAATGTATCAAGTATAATTGAGAGTGTGTTATCCACTTTAGTGATGATTTGAAGCTTATTACCCTTGGATTACCAATCCTAAATGGCTTGGTGGTGGTGTTCTTGAAGAGCTTGCCATGGCAGTTGTGTGAGCCTTTAAGATGACCTGTGAAGGCTAGATGCTTGCCTACCGGAGTGGTGAAAAGCAATCTTGAGTAGAAAGAGGCTGCGGGCTCAAGAGGGAGCCGGTCCTTGGTGAAGGGCTTACCTCAACGGGAGTAGGAGGAGGACTCCGAAGCTCGGTCAAAAATCGTTGTGTCCCTCACTTACTTCTTGCATTTAAATTTGTCAATTTACTTTCAGCACTTGTCTTGTATCTCTTTTTCTTCGGCTGAGTTTTTTGTATCTTGCTTAAGTGTAGGAATTGCTAAAAGACTTGAACTTTAACTTAAAAGACAGAGAGGGGAGGCGAGAGGTAGGGGAAGGTGCTGACGAGTGGGCCCAGCTGATCAGAGAGAAGGGAAGAAGAAGGAGGCTGACAGGTGGGTCCAGCCTGGTAGTGAGATGGTGGCACAGCTAGGCTGGGGCTGGAGCGCTGCGAGAAGAGTGGGGAGGAGTTGAGCCGAGAGGAGGGAGCGAGAGAGGTAGGCTGAAGGAAATGTATTCGTCCCAAGGAAGTTTTTTAAAAATAAATCCATTGCTTTGTTTTACCTTCCCTTTCACTCTTTTAATTCAAAAGTTTATATTTATTTTGGAAATAAATCCTCTCTTATTATGTGATATTTAAATTGAATTTTGGTGCATTACATATATGCAAGTACATTGGTTTCCTAAAAAAATTATTTTGGGAGGGTAAGTATTTTGGATTAGTTTAATTTGAGGCTTATTCAATTGATGCAACAAAATAATAATGCATTTCAAAAATAACTAAGCATAATCTTAATTTTATTAAATGAGCTTAAAAATTGAGGATGTTACAAGCACTCGGTGCCACATGTCCGTACACCAAACGGACTAGCAGAAGCACCAATCAAAATAATTAAATTTATGGCAAGACCATCCTTGTAGGGTTGTAATTTATCGAATACATGTTGGGGACATGTGGTCCTACACGTAGCAGCACTATTGAATTATAGATTGCCACCATATAACATCCAATCACCAATGCAACTAATGCAGGGGATCATATCATAATTTTTCATTTAAGAAAATTTGGATGCATGGTATATGTACCGATCCCACCACCACAATGAACCTCAATAAGTCATCTTTGGAAGTCCAGGATATCCGTTAGTTATGAGACAACGTCCACTATCAAGTATATAGAATCCTTGACCGGTAATATGCATATCACCCATTCCGTTGATTTCATCTTTGGAGATAAAGTACCCTTACGAGAAAAATGTCTGGAAATCACATGGCAAGCAACAGTTATTCCCATGCATGATCCCTGTAGTAGAGAAGCAAATGAAGAGGTTCTGAAAATTCTTGATTAACATAAATTAGCAAATGAACTGCCCGATCATTTTTGTAATCTAAAATGGTGTGATTGAGTCGCTCAATCGCATTTGCCTGCATGCAATGCATCAAAGATGGTAGAAAAGACAAAGAAAGCTATTGGCACCCCTTAACCTGCTATCTGGTTCCTCAACCTTAAAGTACCTGAGGATGCCTAAAAAATGGGGAATGAGAGTTTATCACAGCTAGTCACAAAAATGTCCCACAATAAGAAGAATAAGAAGGGAAGCAAGTTGAGACCTAGCACTAGCGAGCAACCTACTAGTGAGGCACTCCTTGATTAGAATGAATTGGTTATTGTAGAAGAAGAAGAAGAAGAAGAAGAAGAAGAAGAAAGAAATGTGAGCGCACACATCGGCAAACTAAAATGAACTTGTTCCCGTGATGGGAAATAGCGATGAAGAGTAAGTAGAAGCGCTTGGCGCACCCTATGAAATGGGAGAAATTAGCAATTGAGCAACGACCAATGTCGACATATATTTTTCTAGAAATATTGCTAAGGTAGTTTCTAATCCCAAATCTGCATCTTTCTCTTAGTGTAAGACCCGACCAGATTGGGTAGAATGGAAGAAGACAGTCACCATGAAACTTATTTCTCTAAACAAAAGAGAAGTGTTTGGGCCTGTGTGTATCAGACCATCCCATGTATGCCCTAGGGTATAAATAGGTCTTTGTTAGGAAGAGAAATGAAAACAATGGAGTGGTACGTTGCAAAGCACGTCTGATAGCTCAAGATTTCACTCAGCGTCCTGACGTTTTGAAGAAACTTATTCCCCGGTCATGGGAGCTATAACCTTTTGTAACATCCCAAATTTTCAAAACCAAATTTGGCACGTTAATAATTTCATTAAAATGCATAATTAAAATATTAAACTATTTAAGTGTTGAAAAACATCATGGCATCATCATTGCATGTAACCGTTTTGAAAATGGGTTGGGTCATTAATTTTTAAAGGTATAAATATTTTCATGGGTGCATTTAGAAGCTTTCAAACCCATGTGAATTTGTCAAAACCTATTTAATATTTGACCTTTGAATAATTATTTAGAAAGAAGAAAAGAGAAAACAAAACTAGAAAAATAGAAAACGTTCCTCTTTCTCACCTTTTCTCTCTGTTGGGTCTCAAGTCCTCTCGTCCTCTCCGTGCTTTTCTCTCGTGCTTTGAGCTTATCTCTACCGTGACTCAGCTTGCCGCCAGAGTTACTCCATCCAACGCCGCTGCTGCCGCACGCACGCCTCGCACCCGCACCTCTTCCTTTATTATTTTCCTCTCGTGTCGCCGCTATGAAGTTAATCCTCGCAGCCGCGTCGCGCTGTCGGTGCACCAGAGACCACACCACGCCAAGCGCCCGACCTCGCCGTCGTGTTGCTGCAGTTGTTGTAATAGCACTGCCTTTTCGCTGCCTCATGTATTTGTGCCACCCGTCGGAGTAAAGTCCGACGCCGGCCGTGTTCTTCTCAAATATAAAGCTCGTGTTCCTCGCTTCTCCTTATCCAAAGGCCTCGCCGTGTTTCTCCTCGGTAAGCTCGCTTATTCCTCGCCTTCGCCATTTCTTCGTCGCTTCTCACTTGTTTCCTCTCATCTTCCCTACCGCAGCGTCAAGTAGCCCGGAGCAACACCAAGTCAAGAAGGAAGTTGTCGCCAGAGCACTCGGTTCGCCGTCGCTTGGTAAGCTTCGCTCATCTCTAGGTGCATATGAGCTTGGGAAGATGATCCCGGTGGTCGTAGTCTCCCTGCGTGTGCTATGTTGAGCTAGAGCTTCCATGGAAGCCATGCGAGCTAGTTAGAACGTGTCGTAGCTATGTATAAAAATACGACGTCGTGGCGCGGGTCGGCGGATCACCGCTATAGGGTCCTTTGGAGGCGCCGAGTCGAGAGGAATCCATTTTTGCAATCGGTTTGTCGAATCGAGGTCGCCACCGCCAGCCAGCCGAGCTCAGTGTGCTCCAATGGAGTTGTCTGTGTGCGTCTTTGTGTGCATGCATATGGCTAGCTAGAGGTAGAAGAAGAAGTGCTTTGAGATTAGTGTTTTTGTGTGTGGCTCGATGAGTGGAAACGTATTCGAAGCGAATACGCTTTCGAGTTCAAAGCGCACACATAAATATAATCCAAAATTTAATAACTCTCTATTAATATTAATACCTATAAAAATAAAAATTAAGCTAATCATTTTTCATTAACTAGCAAATAATGAATGATTTTCAAAAACCTTAGAAAATAACAAATATATTATTTGGATGCATACACTTGATTTAATAAAAATATAAAAATATAAAATAGTTGTGCATGCATCACATTTCCATGCATATTTATTTCGTGCATGATTTTTAAAACAAAATCATATATAAATGTTTCCTGCTTGATGGATGTTTGTATTATCTTGTATGTGTTGTCCGCGTGGTTAGACCCGTCCCATCGTCAGCCGGTTGCTCCTACCCGCCTTCCCACCAAGGCAAGTCCCCTTTGATCATATTGTGAAGCCATTTTCGGTTATTTAGAAAATGTTTATTAGACTTGAAAATATGCATGCTAGTTTAAAAGATAAACGCCGTATTTGCTAGAATTAGTTATTATGCCAAATAGAAAAGGTAAGAAATATGGTAGGATAAACCTAAGGTTAAAAATATGAATTGCTCATATTTAAACGCCTTTGTTGAGGTAGGATAAATGCTTAAAATTATTTATGCGAATGATTCAATCATTTGTGTGAAATGAGAATATTGTTGAGAAATGTTTGGGAAAGGATGATTTAAAGATAGCGCATCAAGGGTGATGCTTAATAGGAAATGATTTTCCTCTTATCCCAAAATCTTTCCGACTAGGGAGATATTTTGTCGGTTAGTGCGAGATGGCACCGGTTTGAAAATTGACTAAAATATAAATTCTCCCTAGTCTAAGGACCGCCATCCTATAATCCTATGAACTCGAGCCATTACTGATGCGACCTCGAGCCCCGGTATGGGACGGGCCCGATCGCTGGCCCTCGAGGTTGATGGTCTTGTGGCGAAACATCGTCTGGGTGCGTAGCCTCTCGAGGGTAAAGCGTACCCACTCGCAGAGTTAAAACCGCTATGATAGCCGTGCTCATGTTATGAGCGCCAAGGGACTGATTATATGGTAGTCCTTCATTTTAAAACCAATTTAGAAAAGGGTTTTGAACAAATGATTTGAGATGAGTAAGGTTTGAGAAGGATTTCGTTTGAGCTAGGGGCCACCGGTGATATTCCAAATGGGTAAAGGCCTATCGGAAAGTGTCGCGGAATGGACCTAGCCGGTTTTGAGAAAAGAAAAGAAGAAAGGATTTTGTTCTTGCTATGGCACCGAGGCCAAGTGGCGAGAACCGCTTATAAAAGCCCAAAGAAAATATGGAGACATAATGTTTCTAAATCGCTTTGCCAAAACTAGGCTAATAACCGCAATTTCGCAAAACCGCCCAAGCCATCCATTTGTACTAAACCCCATCAAGATATATCCTCGACTTGTCGAGTACCTTTGTACTCACCCCTATTTCTCCTTTCCTCTTCCAAAAATTTCAACAATGAGGAAGCGCCTCGACTCGCCATCCGAGGAGGACCCGGACTTCGAGGAGGAGGAGGACTTCGAGGACGAAGAGTAGGGTTGTGTCCCGCCCGCCTTCGCTGTGGAATAGTCTAGTCGCTAGAATAAATCGTGCCATGTTAGGCTCTGCGCTACCGTGTGTAACGCAGTATCTTGGCCTGCGTGCCGTGCTTGATGTATTAAATCGTGACTTCGTGGGACGCTTAGTCCCTATGTTGTAATAATGTAACTCAAGGCAATGTACCATTATTGTTGTTAAATTGTGTGTACTAGCCATGATCTTCGGGACTAGTATCAGATGCACAATTAGGATTCGTCAATTAGACCGGTTCGACAAAAGTGGTATCGAGCCGATCGCTTTAGGACGAGCCCTAGAATTAGAGACCATATAATTTATAAAGAAAATAATTGTTAAATAAATTCATAATCTTCGCAATCCAATTTTTGCTGATAATCTTTTGAAATTGTAGATGCCGTCTTTCGCGTCTGCCCTTGGACTTGGCTACGGAGGTTTCGTGCGCCAGTTGTTGCTGATGCTGAGCACGCTTGGTTTTGGTGACCCTATGTATCATGGGGCCACTACTTTGCGCAAAGGACGACTTTGGGTGGTGTCGCCATCGTTTTGCCGCAGTCCACCGCCTACTCGTGGACCGTTCCGCTACTCTGCTAATCGCGTCAATTGCTCGACGCCATCCAAGACGTGTCAGACTTGCTTTACATCGACTCATGATGCTTCACGCGTGAGTCTGATGTCTCCCCGCTTCGCTACTTTCCTCTCGCTCGCTTAACGAGCTGTTCAGCCATGCTCGTACGGCCGAGGGTGAGAGCGACCCGACGGTGTACCACCTTGCCGAGCTCGTCCAATCCCTGGACGACGCGTACACCATCGCCTTGCGGGAGTTGAACTCTGTCTATGACACCAACCGCCAGCTGGAGCAAGCCAAGAAGGAGAGCCGCGAACTTAAAAAGCGTGACTCTTTCCACTTGGTGGAGAAGGTCCACCGCAAAAGAATCCGTCAGTTGGTTCGCGAGAACCAGCGTCTCCGTGGGAATGCCGCTTCTTCCTCCGGGACTCCTGCTACTGCTGCTTCGACCTCGCGCCCGCAGAAGAAGGAGGTCGGGACAAGTCCCGCGTCCCCGCCTAAGGATCCTGCTGATCTTCCCTTGTGTTCCTTCGAGCTCACCCCCAAGGATCTCAAGTTGGATCTGGGTCCTTCCGGAGTGAGAGCTCCGCCTCCCACTCTTGTCGAGCTCCAAGGCATACCGTTGATGGTTCGATCACCACTGTCTGGTTGGCACCCCGCCGTGGATGCCGACGATGATGATGATGACGGGAAGACCCGTGGAGTTGGTCTCGAGTCCGATTGCGACCGTGACTAGCTTGTAGCCCTCAGATCCTTTGTTTGGGTCGTTGTCACCCTTTTCTTTTCTTTTTCTTTTGCTTTGGGTCTTGTCCGCCGCTTTGCGCGCTTTGCCGCCGGTCCCCCACTTCAAATATTCGCCGCTTTTTAAGAGGGCTGCCCCCATATGATTCGCCGCCTACGCTGCCGCTGCCGTCCGCCATGATTCGCCACTACTGCCGTCTCTGCCGAAGCCGCCAAGGCTTTGCTGCCATTGCCATTGCTGTTGCCGCTGCGTTGCTGCTTTTGCTTTGCCGGTGCGTCGGTCTTGCCGCCTCAGGTGTCTTTGCCGCCCGCCGTGCCCGCCGCTTCTCCAAAGCGATGAGGAGAAGGTCGAGATTAGCTCATGAGTCCTCCTCCTCACTGCTCATGAGCCCTCGCCGCTCGGTGAGCCTCGCTGTTCTCCGAGTCCTCCTCGCCAAGCCCAAGTCCTCGCTGCTCTCGAGTCCTCGCCTCGGCCGAGCCGAGCGAAGTTCTCTCTTCCTCGAGGAAATGAGGCATTTTCCTCTCTGGATCACCGTGGTAGCCATCCTACTGGTTGGTGCTTACCGTGGGCCTTGTGGATCCAATCCTATTAGCCGTCCCGCGATGTCCGTAACCCGTGAGGTAGTTAGCTCGTGATTTGGGCCGACGTACCGGTTTGTGGTATTGCGCCTGCTTGTACCCTAAAAATTGTTATGTTATGAATATGAATGTGCATTGTGCCAAATTGCATATTTAAAACCATGTTTTGATGAAAACGTAATTCCTCCTTATGCTTATCTCGCTCCTCTCCTACCTATCGATGGTGATTGCTCGAGTGGTGGAAGAAGGATGTTGCCCGGGCCGAGGTCATGGAAGTGCCCCGAGCCGAGCAAGTGCCGCCAGACCAACCTCGTGAGCAAGATCGCTTCGATTCGCATGGATCAACATTCATTGGAGGACCTCCTCCTGCTCTCGCTCCTCCGCCACTCCTCCGCCAAATCCTCCACAAAATTCCCAACCAAGATCCCACCACGAAAACTCTCTCGAACATCAAGCCGATTCCAACCACCATCTTCCACCACCACCTCCTGAAGAACCCACCACCCGAGAAATCATGCAAATGCAACACCAGATGATCCGCGACTTGATTCAAGAGCGAATCATCCTCCGTCCCCAGCTCCCTCTCCCGCTCATACACCAGCTCCACCTCCCTATCGCTCCTCAGTATCAATGACTTCCTTAGGGCCAATCCCCTAAGTATGTTTGGCTCTGCCGACTCTCTGAAGCAGCGGATTGGTTAAAGGAGATCGAGAAAAAGCTCATCATGTTCCAATGTGGTGAGGTTGAGAGTGTTCACTTCGCAACACATCACTCATTGGGGTTGTTCCGCCATGGGACACGCTCGTGAGGCCCATGATAACCCCGATGCTATCGAACGGGCTGAGTTCGTTGAGGCATTTGAAGAGAACTATGTTCCCGACAGGTGTTAAGGAGGCTAAAAGAATTGAATTCCACTCCCTCGCAAGGAAGCATGACCTGCAGAGTACCTCACCAAATTCACACTCTTGGCTCGATATGTTCCAAGGGACGTGAGGAGCGATGTTGATAAGATATATTTCTTCAAGAAAGGCATGGACCACGAGATACGTGCCTTGATTGACTCCTCTGAATTCCCACTTTCAAGCAAATGTTTGCCCGAGCGGTTAAACAAGAGAAAACCGCCGCCAGGCTCTGGCCGCCCGAAAGAAGAAGAGGGCCCATGAGGATAGCCATTCCTCCGAAGTTCTCGTTTCAAGATCAAGCGCCTCGTGATCGTGGGCATGTTATCCCTCCTCGCCTCGAGACTCAAGTGGGTCCATCGCGACCGCTCCTCTACCACCTCCACCATTCGCACCCAAGTCTCCACCTCCTCAAAAGAAAGATATCTCCACCATAAAGTGCTTTGCTTGCCGCCAGTTGGGTCACTATGCCACCGTGTCCCAATAAGAATATCGAGCCTCAAGGAAGTCTGCTGCTCGCGACTCGCCTTCCGGGATGGGTCACGGAACTTTCAACCCGCAAGATCTGCTCCTGCGCCGTTGGGCGTGGGCGTGTGAACCACGCCATCGCCGAGGACGCCCACGCCGATCCTAATGTGGTGATAGGTAAGTTTTTCATAAGTGCGATGCTCTCTCTCGCTCTTTTCGATTCTCAGTGCGACGATTCATTCATCTCAAAGATCTTTTGTCAAAAATCATGAGTTGAAAACCGATGCAATCAAGAATCCAATGCTAATTAAATCCCGGGAAAAGTCATGAGGTCCACTTTGATGTGCCCCGGGTTGAGCTAAAATTCAAGACACCGAAGTTCTTGGCGACTTGGTGGTTATAAACTCAAGAGGAATTGAAGTGATTCGGGTATGGATTGGTTAACCAAAATAAAGGTCAAATAGATCGTGCCACCAAAACAAAAAATTAATTAATAGTGTTGGACAGAGGTCCAATTCATCGCAAATCCTTTCCCTCCGATCTAATCACCCTTAATAAGTTGGAGGCCTCTTCCCGAAAACCATAGTCGTGGTAAAGGATTTCCCGATGTGTTCCCTTGACGAGCCGCTCGAATGCCCCGATCGAAATTGAATTTGTGATAAACCCGTTCTCGCATCGGTCCTATCTCCCAAAGACCTTATCGCCTATCTGCCAATCTAATGGCTGAATTGAAGAAACAAATTGAAGAATTGCAAGAAAAAGGATTTATCCGACCAAGTGTTTCCTTGGGGAGCACCCGTGATCTTCGCAAAAGAAAGACGGATCTCTCCGCATGTGCATAGATTATCGATCTCTAAATGAAGTAACAATTAAGAATAAATACCTCTTCCCGAATTGATGATCTGCTTGATCAAATGAAAGGAGCTTGTATCTTCTCAAAATCGACCGAGGTCCGGTTATCACCAAATAAAATTAAAGATACCGACATTCCAAAACAGCTTTCACCACAAGATATGGCCTCTATGAGTTCACGGTGATGTCATTTGTCGACCAACGCCCGCCATATTTCATGAATTTAATGAATAAAGTGTTCATGGATTTTCTGGACAAGTTTGTGGTGGTATTCATCGATGATATTCTAATCTTCTCTAAATCGGAAGAGGAGCATGAAATTCATCTTAGAAAGGTTTTGGAGAGGTTAAGAGAAAATCAGTTGTATGCCAAGCTGAGCAAGTGCGAGTTCTGGATGAAGGAAGTGATTTTCCTTGGTCATGTGATATCAGCCGGAGGTGTTGCAGTGGACCCGGAAAAAGTCACCGCGGTTGTTGAGTGGAAACAACCAAAATCTGTGAAGCAAGTGAGAAGTTTTCTTGGATTGGCGGGATATTACCGCCGGTTCATTGAAAATTTTTCGAAAATCTCTCGTCTTTTGACAAATCTTCTTAAAAAGGAAAATAAATTTGAGTGGAATGATAAGTGTGAAGCTAGTTTTCAAGAGTTGAAAAGGCTATTAACTTCCGCTCGGTGTTAATCTTGCCTCGATGTCCATAAGGATTTTGAGGTATTTTATGATGCATCTAGGCAAGGCCTAGGTTGCGTCGATGCAAGAAAGGAGAGTTGTTGCTTATGCATCAAGACAACTCAAACCTCATGAGCAGAATTATCCCACTCATGATCTTGAGCTAGCCACCGTGGTTCACGCCTAAAAATCTGGAGGCATTATTTAATTGGCAATGTAACCAAAATATTTACCGATCACAAAAGTCTCAAATATATATTCACTCAACCTGATCTCAATCTAAGACAAAGAAGATGGTTGGAATTAATCAAGGACTATGATGTGGGAATCCATTATCATCCTGGCAAGGCCAATGTGGTGGCCGATGCCTTAAGCCGGCGTTCCAGTTGCAATCATCTCATGCTTAAAGAAGATCAACCTGAGTTATACAAAGAATTATCTGACCTCAACTTGGAAATGGTTGAGGTAGGTCAAATAAATATACTTGAATTACAACCCACCTTAATGAATCAAATTAAAGAAGCGCAGAAAGGTGATGATGAAGTTCTTGAAATTAAAGAGAAGCTTAAAAAGAATAAGGCACCAGATTTTTCCATGGATGAAGAAGGAGTACTCTGGTTTAAAAAGAGAATCTTCGTACCAAACAATAAATCTCTTAAAGAAGTCATCCTAAAAGAAGCCCATGAAAGCCCAATTTCTATCCATCCTGGAAGTACCAAGATGTATGCTGATCTGAAAACCACTTACTGGTGGACTGGAATGAAAAGAGATATCACCGAGTATGTCGCTCTCTGCGACATCTGCCAAAGAGTGAAGGCCGAGCATCAAAGGCCTGCTGGGCTGTTGCAACCGCTCAAGGTTCCTGAATGGAAGTGGGAAGAAGTGGGGATGGACTTCATTGTCGGGTTACCTAAAACTCAATCCGGCTATGACTCCATCTGGGTAATCGTCGATCGTCTCACTAAAGTTGCACACTTCATCCCTGTCCGAACCACCTACACCGAAGCAAGTTGGCGAGCTGTACATGAGCAAAATAGTCTGCATGCATGGGGTGCCAAAGAAGATTGTCTCGACCGAGGTACCCAATTCACCTCAAATTGGGACAAGCTCCATGGGTCGCTTGGTACCCATCTGAATTTCAAGATCGCTTTTCACCCTCGGTGATGGCGGACCGAAAGAGTTAACCAAATACTTGAGGATATGTTGAGGGCAAGTGCCTAGCCAACCCCACAAGCCGATAAGCAATTGCCATATGCTGAGTTTTCTTACAATAACATCACCACCAAGCATCCAAATGACACCTTATGAAGCCCTCAGATGGAAGAAAGTGTCGTACCCTCAGACTTGGCAAGAGACCGGTGAGACAAAGGTATTTGGTTTGGATATCTTGCAAGAGGCGAAAAGCAAGTGAAGCAAATCCAAGAAAGGTCAAGGCACCTAGTCTAAGCGAGAAAAGTTATCTTGACAATCGTCGGCGTGATCTAAAATTTGCCAAGGGTGATTTCGTATATCTGGGGTTTCTCCTCTCAAAGGCATGCGCAGATTCCGTGTGAGTGGAAAGTTAGCTCCAAGATATATTGGTCCTTTCCAAATTTTAGCCCGAAGGGTGAGGTGGCATACCAGTTGGAACTGCTCGAGTATCGTCCGATGTGCACAATGTGTTCTATGTCTCTCAATTAAAGAAATGTTTCCGTGTGCGAAAGGCGGTTGCCATTGGACAAAGCAGACCTCTGACTGATTTGACACTTAAAGAATATCCGGTCAAGATTTTGATGTGGCTATGCATAAAACCCGGAGAAAAATGTTTCGGTTTTGCCGTGTTCGATGGAGTAACCACTCGAGGCGTGGTTACTTGGGAGCGTGAAGAGGATCTTGGCCGAGTTCCTGAGTTATTTCGAAGAATCCGAATCTCGGGGCGAGATTCTCCTTAAGGGAAGGTTTGTAACATCCCAAATTTTCAAAACCAAATTTGGCACGTTAATAATTTCATTAAAATGCATAATTAAAATATTAAACTATTTAAGTGTTGAAAACATCATGGCATCATCATTGCATGTAACCGCTTTTGAAAATGGGTTGGGTCATTAATTTTAAAGGTATAAATATTTTCATGGGTGCATTTAGAAGCTTTCAAACCCATGTGAATTTGTCAAAACCTATTTAATATTTGACCTTTGAATAATTATTTAGAAAGAAGAAAAGAGAAAACAAAACTAGAAAAATAGAAAACGTTCCTCTTTCTCACCTTTTCTCTCTGTTGGTCCAAGTCCTCTCGTCTCTCTCCGTGCTTTTCTCTCGTGCTTTGAGCTTATCTCTACCCGTGACTCACCGCCGCCAGAGTTACTCCATCCAACGCCGCTGCGTCGTGCGCACGCCTCTGCACCGGCACCTCTTCCTTTATTATTTTCCTCTGTGCCTGCCGCTATGAAGTTAATCCCTACTGCCCCAGCGTCGTCGTCGGTGCACCAGAGACCACACCACGCCAAGCGCCCGACCTCGCCGTCGTGTTGCTGCAGTTGTTGTGCAATAGCACTTGTCTTCGCGCCTCCATTGCTGTGCCACCCGTCGGAGTAAAGTCCGACACCGGCGTGTTTTCTCGGCTATAAAGCTCGTGTTCTGCTTCTCCTTATCCAAAGCCTGCCGTGTTTCTCCTCGGTAAGCTCGCTCTATTCCCTCGCCTTCGCCATTTCTTCGTCGTTTCTCACTTGTTTCCTCTCATCTTCCCTACCGCAGCGTCAAGTAGCCAGAGCAACACCAAGTCAAGAAGGAAGTTGTCGCCAGTAGCACTTTTCGATTCGCCGTCGCTTGGTAAGCTTCGCTCATCTCTAGGTGCATATGAGCTTGGGAAGATGATCCCGGGTGGTCGTAGTCTCCCTGCGTGTGCCATGTTGAGCTAGAGCTTCCATGGAAGTCATGCGAGCTAGTTAGAACGTGTCTTCGTAGCTATGTATAAAAATACGTACGTCGTGCTTGGATCGGCGGATCACCGCTATAGGGTCCTTTGGAGGCGCTGAGTCGAGAGAATCCATTTTTGCAATCGGTTTGTCGAATCGGAGGTCGCCACCGCCGGCCAGCCGAGCTCAGTGTGCTCCAATGGAGTTGTCTCAGTGCGTCTTGTGTGCATGCATATGGCTAGCTAGAGGTAGAAGAAGAAGTGCTTTGAGATTAGTGTTTTTGTGTGTGGCTCGATGAGTGGAAACGTATTCGAGCAGAATACGCTTTCCAGAGTTCAAAGCGCACACATAAATATAATCCAAAATTTAATAACTCTCTATTAATATTAATACCTATAAAAATAAAAATTAAGCTAATCATTTTTCATTAACTAGCAAATAATGAATGATTTTCAAAAACCTTAGAAAATAACAAATATATTATTTGGATGCATACACTTGATTTAATAAAAATATAAAAATATAAAATAGTTGTGCATGCATCACATTTCCATGCATATTTATTTCGTGCATGATTTTTAAAACAAAAATCATATATAAATGTTTCCCTGTTTGATGGATGTTTGTATTATCTTGTATGTGTTGTCCGCGTGGTTAGACCCGTCCATCGTCGCCGGTTGCTCCTACCCGTCTTCTGACCAAGGCAAGTCCCCCTTTGATCATATTGTGAAGCCATTTTCGGTTATTTAGAAAATGTTTATTAGACTTGAAAATATGCATGCTAGTTTAAAAGATAAACGCCGTATTTGCTAGAATTAGTTATTATGCCAAATAGAAAAGGTAAGAAATATGGTAGGATAAACCTAAGGTTAAAAATATGAATTGCTCATATTTAAACGCCTTGTTGAGGTAGGATAAATGCTTAAAATTATTTATGCGGAATGATTCAATCATTTGTGTGAAATGAGAATATTGTTGAGAAATGTTTGGGAAAGGATGATTTAAAGATAGCGCATCAAGGGTGATGCTTAATAGGAAATGATTTTCCTCTTATCCCAAAATCTTTCCGACTAGGGAGATATTTTGTCAGTTGGTGCAGTATGGCACCGGTTTGAAAATTGGACTAAAATATAAATTCTCCCTAGTCTAAGGACCGCCATCCTATAATCCTATGAATCGAGCCATTACAAGATGCGACCTCGAGCCCGTATGGGGCGGGCCCGATCGTTGGCCCTCGAGGTTGATGGTCTTGTGGCGAAACATCGTCTGGGTGCGTAGCCTCTCGAGGGTAAAGCGTACCCCACTCTGCAGAGTTAAAAGCTGTCATGATAGCCGTGCTCGCATGTTATGAGCGCCAAGGACTGATTATATGGTAGCTCCTTCATTTTAAAACCAATTTAGAAAAGGGTTTTGAACAAATGATTTGAGATGAGTAAGGTTTGAGAAGGATTTCGTTTGAGCTAGGGGCCACCGTGATATTCGAAATGGGTAAAGGCCTATCGGAAAGTGTCGCATGGAATGGACCTAGCGGTTTTGAGAAAAGAAAAGAAGAAAGGATTTTGTTCTTGCTATGGCACCGAGGCCAAGTGGCGAGAACCGTTATGAAAAGCCCAAAGAAAATATGGAGACATAATGTTTCTAAATCGCTTTGCCAAAACTAGGCTAATAACGCAATTTCCATAAAACCGCCCAAGCCATCCATTTGTACTAAACCCCATCAAGATATATCCTCGACTTGTCGAGTACCTTTGTACTCACCCCTATTTCTCCTTTCCTCTTCCAAAAATTTCAACAATCGAGAAGCGCCTCGACTCGCCATCCGAGGAGGACCCGGACTTCGAGGAGGAGGAGGACTTCGAGGACGAAGAGTAGGGTTGTGTCTCGCCTGCCGCTTCGCTGTGGAATAGTCTAGTCGCTAGAATAAATCGTGCCATGTTAGGCTCTGCGTTACCGTGTGTGTAACGCTGTATCTTGGCCTGCGTGCCGTGCTTGATGTATTAAACTGTGACTTCCTGTGGGACGCTTAGTCCCCTATGTTGTAATAATGTAACTCGAAGGCAATGTACCATTATTGTTGTTAAATTGTGTGTACTAGCCATGATCTTCTGGGACTAGTACTGTATGCACAATTAGGATTCGGTCAATTAGACCGGGTTCTGACACCTTTAGATATCTCATCTTAATGAAAATAAATATGAATTTGGAAATAAATTTGATGGATGTGGTAACAGCTTACCTATACAGTAACCTAAATTCCAAATTATATATGAAGGTATCTAACGGCATACCAATTCCTAATGGAAAGGCTAGAGATCGGTATTGTGTGAAATTGCGACCTGGAGAAGAGGGGGTTGAAGTCTTGGGGTCCGAATTCTCGTATTTAAGTGCTGCGCTCATCTATCTTGTGGATAATATGCGGCTTGACATTGCATTTGCCATGAACTTATTAGCAAGATATAGCGCAAAGGTCACTAAGCGACATTGGAAGGGGGTGAAAGACATTCTCCGTTACCACCAGGGAACCGTCAATCTTGGCATATTCAATATGAGGAACCAAGACATGACATTATTTGAATATGTAGATGTAACGTACCTTTCATACCTACATACAGGTAAAATCCCAAACAAGCTATGTTTTTCTGTGTGGAGGAACCACAATATCATAAAAGTTGACAAAATGAACACTTGTGTCAACATGACAAACCATTCAGAAATCATAACATTGCATGAGGCTTCACGTGGGTGTGCTTGGTTTAGAATATTGCTATTCCACATTCTTCAGCCATGTGAATTGCATGTTGAACAAACCCCTATTATCATATATAAAAATAATGCAGTGTGTGTGACACAAGTACAAACTAGATATCTGCAAAATAATTTAATGAAGCATATAAATCCCAAATATTTTTATGCTTATGAGATGAATAAGATGAATGAAATACATATTCAGCACACTAAGTCATGTGAGAATTTTGCAGGCTTATTTACTAAATCAGTTCCTGCGAAAGATGTGCTAAAGGGATCAGAATAAGAAGTCTTAGAGAAGTGCATAATTCAGAAAAAGAAACTTCACATATTACACAATAAAACGTTGAACCGAAAAGTTTAAGTACCCAACACCATATAGAATAATGAAGGAATGTTGGGTGGATTTGTACTCTTTTTTCCTTAAGCGAGCTTTCATGAAAGTTTCTCACATGAGATTTTAATAAGGCATGCTTGAGCACACAGTAAACGTTTGCTATAAACTATTTCTTCATGAATTTTTTCCACTCGATTTTTATGTAGTTTTAATAATGCATATGTACTATGTGACATGGTTCAAAGGGAGTGTTAGGAAACCGACACTGTCAAGGTTGGTTCGACACGGTTAGGATTGGACTAGGACTAGGGACTGCTCGTAAACTCTTAAATATTAGCACTATACAAAGGAGAGAGATTTCCTTTGTAATTAGTCAATCAAAGAATAGTGAGTAAATTTTAGAAAACCCCATGTGTTAGGTGCCAATGTAATTGAAAACCATAGGTTTAAATTATATTATCACATAACCACATGTCTCTAATCAATTAACACAATATCACATGTTTTTCGAGATGAAAGGGACACCTCGGTGTATGACAAGATAACACTGCTCCATGTCACTCAGACCTACTTTTAGTTCGTTAAGGGATTAGTAGGGAGCATCAAGCTCCTGTTGCCACGCCCGCGCGCCTCCTCGTCCTGCTCCTGTTGTTGCGCCCATGAGCCTCTCCTCGTCCTTCTTGCGCACTTTCTATTTTGCGAGGCGGTGTGCAAGGACAAGGAGGCGCGCGGGCACGGCAACAGGATCGAGGCATGCCCTATTAATTTCTACATGAACTGGTAGTGGGTCGAGTGAGATGAAGCTGTATTGCCATGTCATACACTAACGTGCACATTGAACACTAAAATATGCGGTATTGTGTTAATTTGATTGTAGACATGTGCTTATGTGATAAAAATAATTTAAACCTATGGTTTTGTGTTACATTGACCTCTAAACATGGGTTTTCTGAAGAGAAAATTAATTATATGCCACTTCAAATAGTGACAATTGAGCATTTGCCACTCTAAAGATGTTATTGAGAATTCGCCACTCCAATGAATTGCTTCTTAATAATATGTCACTCTCATCCTTTTAGCTTTTAAACACATTTTTATATTTAATTAATTCCTACCCATCATATGAAAAGGCTAAACTACCCCTCCTTTTCACATGTACATCGCGCGAGCTTGACACCGGCGACGACGACGAAGTTGTGCGAGCTGCGTCGACCATCCCCGCCACCGCTTACCCCTACATCGCTGCCTGATAGTTGCCCCCTATCTCACCGCAGCCGACGTCGACAACGAATAAGGCGACAACGAGACGATGACGGAGGTGTTGCGCCACTACCTCCGAGTCGCTGCTGCGCCGTTGTTGCAGGCCTGACACCATGCTTGGGGAAGGGACCTAGGATGGCCTCCGCAGCTCGTGGATGACGGTTGAAGCTCCGTCGTTGTCGCTGGCGTCGAGCTTGCCGGTGTACATGTGAAAGTGAGGGGTAGTTTAGTCTTTTCATATAATGGGAAGGGATTTTTTAAATGTAAAAAATGTGCTTGAAAAGGATAAAAGGATGAGAATGACATGTTATTAAGAAGTAACTCATTTGAGTAATAAATTCTAAATAACCATCTTTAGGAAGACAAATCTTTAAATATCACTCTTTGTAGTGGCATATAATTAATTTTTTCTTTTCTTTGTAAAATTTACCAAGAATAATGAATCGTCGTCTCCATCTCTACGTCTGTGTTTTGTTTGTACAATGGGATTTTATACATCACTCTCGTTTTTCATTTGCCTTTCACTCGGATTAACAACCTCGAACTTGTCTAGAAAAATACTCACTCTGTTTTTTTGTTTGACGTATTTGACTTTTTGGCATGTCTTTAACATTCGTCTTATTCAAAATTTAGTGTAAAGTTGTAAAAAAAAAGCATATTTAAATAACTTCTATTGATAAAACAAATCATAACAAAATAAATGATCAAAGCGTCGGAAAAAAAACGGAGGCAGTAACCTCGAGCTACCCCGGACAGTAGTGTGGTCTACAACAAAAAGGACTGCCCTTTGTGGCTCGTTTTTTCCCAAGATTCTCCTTCAGCGACCTTCGCTTCTCGCGGTTTCGTGCCCGGCTTGCGATACTCTCGCTTCCAGAGCTCCAATCTCACTTCACTCGGCGCTTGGGTTTCTTGATGGGGAGCAGTAACCAAGAACCGGGGACGGATGGCCCGCTGCAGAAGCCTGCGCTGGGATTCAGTGGCCTCATGCAGATCCCGGACAGGATTCAGAACTCTCTCAAGGTTGGTTGGTTGGTTTTTGATCAGAGGGGAATTTATTTGTTCTCGTGGGGTTGAAATTGGTCGACCAGATATGAATTGATAGGTTGCATCTTGTGCTAGGAGCATTTTGGGCGTTTCTTGAAGAAGGATGGTGTCCGTGGTGGTGTAGGGGCTGAAATGCGGTCGGAGAAGGTGAAAGGAGCATGGGCTACTGCGGCCGCTGGGATTAGCTTGGATAGGCAGCTCCAAGCTTGGAAGGATAATCCTAGTTGGACTGATGAGCCTCCAGAAATCAAGGTATTTCTTTTTTTTTTGAAGAAAGAAGGATTAAAATGTATTTAGTATTGAGATGGGGAAGACCTTTTTTGCTTCTAGTTTATAGATGGTCTTTTTTTTAGGGAATAGATGGTCTTATTATCAAAAGCTAAATGCATTAGAACCTCCAAAGGTGGGAACTTTTTTTTTTTTTTTGGCACCGGACCATTTATCAGTTTGATCTATCTAATCTCATAACACTTCCTAGGTTATCGAAATATTCTGAGGTCCTAATTTTGCACGGTCAAATCTTTACAATTGCAGGTGACTGTGCCACAAGGCTCTCTTTGCAACCTTAATCTGACATTTAAGGCAGGATTACCACCAGATGCAGTTTACAATATTATAATTGATCCAGAAAATAAAAGAGTGTTTAAGAATATCAAGGTATGTATATATACTCTTTTTCTCATTTGGAATGGTCAAGCTCAAGTGGCTTTTCCGTTGTTTAAAGGAATTAATGAATACTTTCAACTTTGTTTCTACTTGTTCTCTAGTGCATGTCTTGAACTTTTCCTATCTATTGAAGTTTAGTTTCTTTGATAAATAGAACTACATATCATGTCTCATTTCAATTTTTCAGTTGCACTCTAGTTAGAAGAACTAATGCTTAGTTGCTATTTCTTGTATGGTCGTCCTGTATGGAGCAATCTTGGGGGGCCACTACTTAGCCTAATAGCTGGCTTTAAGCAATTGACTAGAACAGTTTTAAGTGTAAACACACCCATGTTTATCAATTTGTCAAACGACAGGACTTTATGTTCGGTGTTGTTGCGAAATGCTACACTTTAATTTCTTAGATGTGCAGGGCAAGGTATGCTTATGCAATAAATCATGAGATCCTGTGAATCATGTGTTTTGTGACATCTGCATGATTTCTCAGGCATGGTTAGCGATACTAAAAATATCCTAGAAATTACTCTGAGAAGAAAAGGTACTGGGGGTATCTTCCCAAAGAGAAATGCACTTATGCTCAACAAAATACCCCACTTTTCAGGAAGTGCTATCAAGGAAAGTCTTGATGGATGAAGGATCAAGACAATTAGTTGAAGTGGAGCAAGCAGCGATATGGAGATTCCTCTGGTGGTCTGGCATCTTATCAGTTCATGTTTTTGTTGACCAGAACAGAAGAAATCACACAGTAAAAACATGGAACCTTTTTCAAAAGCCTTCAAGCAGCGTGTGCTATACATTGTCTGATATGTGGCTTCATGTTAAAAAAATTTTCCAGGTGAAATTCAAACAAGGGCGAACAGGTTTTATGAAGAAGTTTGAGGGTTGCTGGAAAATTGAGCCCCTGTTTATTGATAAGGAAGTGTGCCTTCCTCTTGATCCATATACATTGGAAGAATATGATTCTTGTACTGCTGGCACAGGAAGAGTTGGATCGTTCATTACCTTAAATCAGCTTATTGAGCCTGCTCTTTTACCCCCACCTCCCATCTCATGGTATTTGAGAGGGATTACTGCAAGGACAACCGAGATGCTAGTGAATGACCTGATAGCAGAAACTGCCTGGCTGCGAGGCATTGCAAATAATGCGAATGGCAAGAAAGGCATTGAAGAAAATTTTGATATCGATGAAGATCTCGTAACAAAAGGGTGTGATGTTATTAAGGAAAGATGGCGACAGAGAAGAAAAACTGGACGACGTGGAAATTCTCTTAGATCAATAAGACAACTGTTGTAAGATAAACCGTAAAGAACTGATCATCTTAGGATGGGATCCATTACACAGCCTTAGTGTATCCTAGTGTTGCAACTATTTTGTTGTTAAAGCATTCACTGGATTTTAGATTATTGAAGATGACAAGTATAAGATGTCTAATAATATCCTGTGTCTGATTTAACCATGTATTTGACCCTTGATCCTTTCAAGATCATATAGTAATATGGCTGTTTTCCTGTTTATAAGTTTAATTGTTCATGATGAAAATTCCACTTCAGTCAGAACTCAGAAGCTATCTTCCGTTGGTGCTATTTGATTTTCACTTTATTATCAACTGCCTGTATAATTTGAATTGCCTGAACTGCACGTCTAATCTGCATGGTTATCATGCCTAGTATGAGAATGTGTTAGCATGCCTGCATGTGAATTGAAGTTCGGTTTAACTTAAAACTGTTTAGCTGAACAGCATGGTAGGTCGGTTAAACAACCGGTTCATCCTTTCTCCAAAGCTGCAAGCCAAGAAAAGGCTCATATTCCTTGCTTTCCATGCACAGCGGCTCAAGGTTGCAAGAAACCAGCGAGCTAAGAAACCTATGAAACTAAACACTGCAGTCTACATAGCTTCATCTCCAATGCCACACCTACGATCTCTACCTTCCATCGAGCTCGTCGACCGAAAAAGTAGCCATGTCCGGCCAACAGCCGCAGCCGCAGCCGCCGCCACCGCCATCGTCGATGCCGCAGCAACCGCAGCCATTTCGCTTCTGGCTTCCTTACAGAAGCAATGTAGCCTCATCGACGCGCCACCAGCCACGCCCATCGTCCCGGCCAATGCCGGCCTCTCCTCGACCTCAGCCACCTCCGCCGCCGCCGCCATCAACTCCGGCGGAACATGCTCGGCGAGCATCTCCGGCACCCGCCATGGCGGAAGATGTCCCTTTCCAAGCCGACTCATCCGATGAATCGGACACCGTTCCTGTCCAAGCCTTGGACTCGTCGCAACGGCGCGGTGCTAGGCCGTCCATGGCCGACCTGGAGCTGACGCTCCCGAGGCCACCGTCGACGAGCCAGGAACGGAGCTCGAGCAGAGGCGACGACCGCGGCAACGACACCAAGATCTCCATCTCCGGCTTCCCGAGGTCGCGCCTCTTCGACGGCGCGCGCGCGCCGTACCGGCGGGAAATCGAGGACGGGATCAAGAGCCTCGCCGCCCGCGAAACGGCGGCGCCGCCGAGGCAGGACGGTGGCCAGGGCTACCGCGTCATCACGCTGGCCGGCCACAACATCGGCGCGAGCATGGTCCTTGTCGGCGGCGGCGCACGGGAGACGCCGTTGCCAACGCCGAGAGCCGGCGAGCCGGGGACGCCGGAGAGCTCGGCAACGGCGAGGCCCCCGGCGGTGGCGGCGAACGTGAACAGCAACGTCCAGAGCGTGAACAACTCGGCCATGGAGGGGAGCACGTGCAGCGCCGGCGAACCCGGGGTGCGCGTGGACGTCAAGAACGCGCACGAGGAGCCGGTGGTGGTGGCGCCGAGGCAGGAGGAGAAGCCGAAGGAGTCGGCGAGAAGGCCGCCGCAAGAGGAGAAGGCCGAGGCGGCGCGTGGCGGCGCCGACACGACGGCGAAGCCGGCGAGGGCGAGGCGGTGCCTGCGCGCGCTGATGATGGAGAACGGGAGCGACGCCGCGTCGACGCGGAAGCCGAAGCCAAGCGCCTGCCGTTTCCAGTGCGTTGCAGATCATGCGCCGGCGCCGGCGGCGGCGAGCAATGGCGGCGCTGGCGCTGGCGCTGGCGGCGGCGAGAACGCGGAGGAAGGCGGGAAATAGAGGACAAGTTGAAACGATTATGCAAAGAGATGGTTTGGAAAGGATCAAAGAGACTGTTTCTGAATTATGATGCTGAATTGCAGCAATTCACTGGTCACAACTCACGGACCAGAATACCAATGTAGCTGTTGTTCCACATTGTCAAATGCCACAAACTGGTGTGTACCTCAAGTTGTTTGCGCACTGCTGTTCATGAATCACATGATTCTAATCTCAACGCAATGAGGCCAATGCTTTGAGAATCAACTCGTTCATAGATTGAGGAACAAGCATGTATGTTCAATTTTTTTTAAAAAAAAATTATTTGGATTGCGCGATGCTATATTTTGTTCAGGCACATGCTGGATGCTAAATTTGCTGCCCGAGGGAATGGGAGGTGAGGAAAGAAAAGAACGGATGGAGTTATCTTCCTGCCTAGTCCTTTTGGGTCGTCCAAAAGGCATATCCTGGAATAAAATTCGTTCGCAGGGAACAAGTGTATTTTGTACCCCCAAAGCTAGAGAGCGCCATCACAGATCCTTTGTGCAACAGTGTGTTTTGAGCCCCGGCTCCATCCGATTTTATCATTGGAAGTTCTATAGAAAACATTACAATTTCTTAGAAATTTAAAAAGTTCCTGCGTTCGGAAAGACATCAATTGTGGATATTTTTACGTAGAACAGTGATCATAGGTTTGAAAAACTCAATTTTTTATTTGACAAAGCAATTAGTATAGATTACCCACTGAAATTTGGTAAATGTCAAACCAGCTTCTTTTAGTCGTTCGACTATGAAAAATATATAGAATCCTCCTCATACCATTCTACAATAGTTTTTGTTTCAAAATGGCTTTACAATTTAAAAATTGTTTTACTTTTTTCTTTTATTATTTTTCTTTCTTTACTCTTTTCCTTCTCAAGCCCAACCCTCACAGCCCCTTCGTTGCCTCCCTTCTTGCAAACTTGCGCATGAGTAGGCTATCACTAGTGAGGCACATAGCTTGATAATGGTTGCTAGGGGAAGTCATATGGTTTTGAGGAGCATGAGGCTAGACTAGAGAAGAGAAGGGTCATAGCACCATGAGGTTTTTGTAGCCGACCAACCATGGGTAACACCACCATGCCATGATTGACCATGCGAAGAGGTAGCGCTACCATGTGGGCCCAGCTAGTTGAAATGCCGATGCTCGTCTGTCACACTCACACTCCCTGAATCTCTCTCTAGTTGTTCTCCTTTTGGATCTAACAGCAAGAGAGGAGGAGGACGCACTTGCACTAGTGTCATCATCTAATGCCCCTTCCATCTCTATCTATTCCAAAAAAACACTTTCAAACGGGTTGAAAGGGATTCTACCTTGTTTTATTAAATGGTGAAAGATGACAATTGGTGGATGTTCATATTTCGGATGGTAAAAAAAATTATCTATTGGCAAAATTAATGAAATTGATGAAATTTTCTTGAAATGTGAACCTTTTTATAATGTTTTGCCACTTGCGAAGCTCTTATTGTAATGGCATGGTCACCTCCTCACTATACCATGCGGATATCATCCTCAAGACGCTCAAATCTGTAATTGGATTTGCTTGAAAAATAGGACGTTGATACGAGATCTTAACGACACCAAAGGATCTTTTAGTTTTTTCAGAATTTCCTATTATTTTTAATCTATTTTATAAAAGTCAACGTTTCTAATGCTTAGATTCATTTATGGACCCTCACTATGAATTTTTTTGTTGCATTTTGGAATTTTTAAACTTTTTGGGTTTTCTGGAATTTTTTAGAATTTTCTTTTTCTGGGAGGGTGACGTGGCTGCCCCAGATTGCGCCACATGGCGCAACCAGGATTTGCCACGTTGCACAACCCGGAGACAACCGGTTAGTCCTTTGTATCCATAGAAGATTGATTTGCACTACGGTTATCAACTATAAGTTTGTAAATAGAAATTGATTAGTCAGCTGGTTGTCATAATCATTACGAAAATGTGTTCAATACAGATAGGAACGAAGCGCCCCCTCCAAAAGGTAGGGCTCGACGGGAAGTACGGCTCCGTTCCTCTCGTATTGTGAAATAAATTCATGTATAAGATCACGCCTCACATTCATCTTACGATTAAAACGGGGAATGATACGAGGATACCCAGATCTAGTTAAGGACACAGGTACAGGAAGAAGACCGAAATTCGGGTCACCTGCAAATGCCTTTTGCAGGGACGAGCTACACTACGAAAAGTAAAGTGAGTAGACGATTTTTTCACCATGAAAGAGTGCAAAACATCTGCCAGTCGGTGAGGATCGAGGGGTAGGGATGAAAACAAAGCGGATAACATCTATACCATATTCGTATTCTACATTCGTATTTTAGAAAACGGTAAATAATTTAAATATCTGACGAAAACAAAGAAAATTCGGATAATTATCTGGATGGAGGAGTGCGGATTTGGAGTGGATATGATATCAACGATATTCGATGGAAATAGAGCAGATTCAGATATCTAGGTAAAAGTGTAATCCGGATATTTAACCGGATAGTTGACAAAATGATTATTCCATGTCCTAAGAGCTCATCTGGCCATCCGCTCATCCCTTACGGCCTCACCTCATGCAACATGCTAGGGCTAGGATTGGAGTTCTCTTTGTCTCCGGCCGCCCATCGCGCCTCTCGTCGGCCGTTGCCTAGCTTCCATCCCACCGTCTCACGTCTATTAGTCTATGTGGTTAAGACTTGAGGCTATGTATCCTATATTTGTGGTTGTGTACTATGCACTTTAACCTTTTAAGTTAAGACTTGTTCTTGTGGACAGTGCATTTAAATTTAATATGTATGTTTGTGCACTGCGCACTTCTCTTCTATGCTAAGACTATAAGATTTATGTTTGTGGACAACCTTTTACTATTATACGGTTGTGTTTATGTTTGAAAATTGTATGTTAATTATAAATTTATTTTTTAGATTTTACAACGTAATATTGGACTAAATATTTGTTTTTGTTTTCGGTTATTATCTGACTCCGATATGTATCCGTTTCATTAGTACTATGCATTTAATCCAATTTAATATTCGATCCATTTTGAGATTATCCTAGTTAAAATTCAAATCTGAGATAAAAAAAATATAAAAGAATACAATAGAGAACATCCATCTGTATCCACTCTTCATCACCGGTGAGGAGCAAGAACACGAACATAAACACACGCGACAACACAGAAACAATCGCCATAGAAGATCCCAACCACTCGCCACTCTAAACTAGGCAACATATCGCCGATGTCTCGGCTGCTCCGATCCGAAGGGCCAGACAGAAATGGCGGCTTCTTGCACGCTCACAAGCGCTTCCTCTCTCGCCGTCCCCTCCTCCTCCTCCTCCTCCAATTCGCCTCGCAGACTCAGGTACTGGTACCACGGGCACTACCAATCTGCACTGGTTTGCAACTTTGCATCGACTCGTGCAATCGTGCGTGCACAGGATTGATTCCTGGTGCGTTTGGCTTCGGGTTGTGTTCTCGAGTTCAGGCGCTTTGGGGTGGTGGCCATGGCCAGCTTGGGGCAGAAGGTGTACGCACCCGGTGTCGCGGTCTCCGAGGGCAACGGCGGGCTGCCAAAGATTGACCTCAAATCCCCGCATGGGAGGTAATTCTGAGTTTGTTTGATTTAGGAGTTTCAGTTGATCTTCCTTAGGTGTAGGTTGTATTATGTGTGATTCTTGCAGTTGGAGGGCCTCTGTTGTTTAGGTTGACAACTTAGGAGATGATGCAGTAAAGGTGTTTTTTTTTTGTTGGGTTCAGTAGGCAAAACAAGGTGAATATTTGATTGCATTCAGCTCATCAGCTGTACAGTGCATATGCAGCAAGAGTAACAATACTTGATTGGGAGACGTATGTGCCGTAGCCCGTAGGATTTTTTTAATGTGCCCATATCTGCAATAAAGAGATGGAAAAGACCAATAGTTGGAATCTTAATATCTTATGGTTTTGGTTTTCAACTGCAATAGACCAATAGTTCGCCATTATTTTGATGCTACAGTAGACAGAATCATGCATAAATAAGTTGCATGATCATGCCATTGTCATGGTATTGACAGCTGAAAAGTATCCTAAAGTGCACATGACGTTATTGCACACTTTATCATCTTTTAACTACAAAGTCAACCGTTTACATAATTTTCTGTAGTGCCTTATGGGTTCTGACTAGTACAAAATAGTACAACCATCGTCCATGGATAATTTTGCATAATGCTCATCCTCAATGTTTTTATGCTACAACAGAAATTATCATAAATTCTTTTGTCCTTTTTTTATGCATGAAGTGAGGCTGAGATATATCTATTTGGAGCATGCGTTACGTCTTGGAAAGTCCCCAATGGAAAGGACTTGCTCTTTGTTCGACCAGATGCTGTGTTTAATGGGCAGAAACCCATCAGGTTTGCTTTGAAATTTTCCATAGAACATCAGGAATTTTAAATAATAGTATGCTAACCATCTTCTTATCTGAAAGCAGTGGTGGAATTCCACATTGTTTTCCCCAATTTGGTCCTGGGCCAATGCAGCAGGTTTGTGAAACTGATTTTCTGTTTTAGACCTGTATCCCATGACGAAGGAAAAGAATCCAGTATTTGTCGTCGTGACATAAAATTCATCATGGGTCCCTTTTAATGTAGGATGAGATATCAATAGATCATGACATAGCTTTAACTACACCATATCTGGCCAAGTTCCATAATGTACATGCACAATCATCAACTGCTAAAAGAATCAAACATTTATGCAACTTATTCTTTTTCTATAATCAAGGCTAATTTCAACGTTTTTGACAGCATGGGTTTGCAAGGAACATGAACTGGTCTATCACTGACTCAGAAGTAACTGAAGGAGATCCAGCTGTAACTCTGGAACTAAAAGATGACTCTTATAGCCGTTCAATGTGGGATTTTAGCTTCCAAGCATTATACAAGGTTAAACCCTGCTATAGAACTGTGTACATCCACTCTATGTGCTCAGTTATAAGTTCATTAGCACTGTTTGCAAATGAAATTTCAATCTTGTCATTCTGCAATTTGTGGCTGTTTACTTGTTTTGCAGGTTGCGCTGCACTCCCAAAGTTTGTCAACAACCCTGAAGATAACAAATACAGATGATAAGCCTTTCTCTTTCAACTCAGCTCTCCATAGTTATTTCCGTGTAAGTTGTAACTTTATGAAGCCAATTTTTTTTTGCCAAATAGTTTATAGTTTTAACCTTTACATCCATTTGACTGCACATGTACAGGCTTCCATTTCTGGTGTTTCAGTGAAAGGTCTCAAAGGTTGCAAGACTCTCAACAAGGATCCTGACCCTAAAAATCCTTTGGAGGGCACAGAAGACAGGTCAGTTCGAATTTTGGTCACTTAATCCGGATTTAGCTGTGAGCCTATGATGATATTTCAGTCTTTTATACATGACAGCATTTGAAACTCCTATGGTTCCATTTGTTTCTAGGAATTTTGCAATTAGGCTCTTCATTTATGGAAATTAGGGATAGACTCTGTTTCCTGCCTTGTGCATTGGACTTGCTTGTTTATGTGGAAGCACAAGGTGTGCACAGTGCACCCTAAATGCTAATAACAGCCTGCACTGTACACTGCTTATTATTTACAAAAAATATCCATTCATTGAAGCTACTTCGTAGTGAAAGCAGCTAAATATAAAGTAAAATATGCACACATGCCTCTGAACCAATTCATTTGATACAGGGAAGAGGTGACTTTTCCAGGGTTTGTTGATTGCATTTATCTTGGCGCACCAAATGAGCTCACCCTGGACAATGGATTGGGTGACAAAATTGTCATCTCAAATGCAAAGTAAGTTGTATTGATCTGTGAAACAAGGCTTCTCTTTTGAACATTGTAAAGATCACTTCTGTTTAGAACATAGTGTAAAGATCACATGATTAACTTGTGGTTAATTTTCAAAATGCAGTTGGTCAGATGCAGTGTTGTGGAATCCTCACTTGCAGATGGAGGCATGCTACAAAGATTTCGTCTGTGTTGAAAATGCGAAGGTATGGCAACCAAGACAAGTAAATAAATGCACAGAAACTGTTATGAATATTAATTTATTAGCCTGCTTTCCACTTCCTGAAGAACTATAATTCATAATTGGATAAATTTGTCTGATGGTATGGTCAACTGTATCATGTAGATTGAAACACTACAACTGGAGCCGAAACAATCTTGGGTGGCAGAGCAGAAAATCGATCTGATATAAATTAAACGGAGCAAAACAACTGAATACAGCAAATGTGTCGTAAAAGGAATCATGTTTTGACATCTGTGGCATTGTGAAGGCGAAATAAACCTGAAATCTTCATAATATGCCATGGTATCTCACTGACATGTGGGCTTTTTCAGTGGCGTATTGCTAATTTTTCTCAAATGCAAATGTCAAGCCCCAATGTACTTCCTTCAACCTATCCCATCGCATTAGATTTACATCTTCAGTTTGTTACGTTAATAAATAAACAAATATGTTCAGTTTTTTTCCCTTTTTGGTTAGTCATCGGCCTTGGAGTTGTAAGTTGTGCTTAGCGCAGGTATTATACATGATACAAAAAGTTTAGCCTCAAAGGGCTGCGTTAAATGAAATGAAATTAACATTTTCATCTTAGGGCAAGTTTAGGTTATGTTCTTTTGAGCTGATCTGAACGGTTGAACAACTGAAATAACTGAACTTTGAGAGTTTCTTGAGTTAGTCTTGAGATTTAGATCCATTTCGTTTAACTTACTTTAGGACCCACCCTGAAAACAGCGAAAAAACGGACTAAAAAACTTAAAGCATATGTCTTTTCAAAACGTAGATAAGTTGTTAAGCTGTTAACCCATTAAACCGAAAAGAAACCTATTAAACCGAAAAGAACGAGGCCTTAATGATACTCTAACTTTAGACACTTAGCACTCTAGCAATAAATAGAAGAGGGAAAAAAGCTGATGCATAGTGTTGCATGGTAAGTTTGAAATGGTTGGAAATGCTTATAAAAGATCCATTTTGAATACAAAAGCCCACAGCTTCTTTTCTGTACTCCCATCTTCTCAATGTTCTGAAATGTGTGAATAACTAATAAATACCCTTACAGTTCTTAGCTGCCCTGTTTTGACGGTCTTAAAATCAGCGGTATATTATAATCCGAAAAGTTGAGGTTCTAGAAAAACTCAAAAAACCCTGAAAAATATATTAATTTTTCTTCTATCTCTAAGAACTACTTAAAAAACGCCGAAGGAATTACTATAAAGTGTTGAAGGAATTACTATAAAGTGTTAAGAGCTAAAAACCTTGAAGGAATGACTCTAAAGTGTTAGAACGTATGGCTTATATAAAAATTACAAACTATGAGTTGTCTTTTAATTTGATTTTAAGATGTAAATTAAGTTTTTAAGTGTTAGCTACAGTGCAAAATAAAGTTTACACCTTAGGTGTCTTTTTTTTTTTTGGGTCTTATTTTAACTTATATTCTTCTATTTGACTTTTTAGGTGGGAGAATAAGGTAAGTTTAGATAAGGCGAAGAGATAGGTTTAGATAAGTTTAATCGATGCCCAATTAACAATTTGGAATACAAGTTTTTTTAGAGCAATTTGTCATATATCACATCAGGAAAACTAGGAAACTACGTGTCTTTCAGAATGTTTTTTTTAGTGTCTTTCAGAGCGTTGGTTTGTACTAGGACAGCAACTGGTCTATCATATGAAAACCCACACGAAAGATATATGGAAAGCGTGGACACCAAGCACGCGACATTACATTGAGCAAAACATATATTACATCTCAGCTCTCACATAGCGTAAACTGAGAGCAATGGGCAGAGGGAAAGCGGACAAAACTATTTTACAAAGGGAAAGCACCACACCGTTACTGTTCAGGGGTTTCAGTCACTCAAGCCATAAACTCGTTTTGCTGAGTCAAGTGTATTGGCAAGAAGCATTGAAATGGTGACTGGGCCCACTCCGCCAGGAACTGGGGTTATAGCAGAGGCAACCTTCACCGCTTCTTCGAAGCAGACATCTCCAGTTAATCGATAACCGTAATCACTGGTTGGGTCCTGAAAAAAAAAAAGAACTGGTTATGGCCAAGTGGGAAGAAGCATTGCAAATAAAAGAAATTCATTTGTGCCCACGGGTACTCATATAACCATATCAATTGCAGAATTTTTTTTTTCAGCATTAGGCAATTATGGTAGGTGAACATTACTAGTTATTCAGCTCTGAAAATTATGACAAAGAAAATATACATATTTAAAAATTAAGGCTCTTATTAGCTAAGTGGTGGCTAATTATTGATGGTCTAACCTGATCAGCCTTGGAATTACCTTCAATTTAACATAAGCTTACTACGGTAGAAGTACTAGAACATGTAAAAAGCTTACTATTGTAGAAGCAGTTAGTTTCAAGCAAGAAACCATTTGAATATTCCAAAAGTGAATTTAGATGCAGAATTTACCATATTTTTGCACAAAGGAATAACTTCAAGCATACACAGAACAATTCTATGCAAAAAAAATCCCAGAAGCACAGAATCAATTTAGATATTATTGCCACAGAAAAAAGAAGTGGATACGATGAACACACGATATTAGTGATACTGCACGCATCATAGATCATGCTCCTTGATCTCGTGCAAAATAACATTAAAAATATTGTTTTTACCTCAACCGGATTTGTCCCAACATCGATAACAACTGCACCTTGCTTTAACCAGCTTCCTCTTACAAGATTGGCCACTCCAGCAGCTGAGATCACAATATCAGATTGACGAGTAATCTTCTCTGGATTCGTTGTGAAAGCATGGATAACGCTCACAGTGGCATGATGTCTCTGGAAAAAAGCATGATGTTAAAATAATGTTATAAATCATAATAGTGCAATAAGAAATTCAGGATAATCATTGATGACTAACTAAATTTGACATATTTTTACCTGTAAAAGTAATGAAGTGGGCAAGCCAACAACTTTGCTTCTCCCAATCACAGCAACATGCTTTCCCATCAGTGCAATCCCAGATTGGAGCAATACCTCGAGGCAAGCCTTTGCCGCACAAGGCACAAACAAAGGTTTCCGGCTTCTCAGGGCAAGATTACCGACATTCAAGGGATGGAAACCATCAACGTCTTTCTCTAGGCTAATGGCGCTCAGAATCTTTTCCTCATCCATATGCTGATTTATACAAAATTAGCACATCAAATACAGATTTCAGGTGATGCATTATATTGAATGTTGAGCGTGATATAGCAAAGCTTGGATATAAAGTAAGCTGAATCTTGAACAACCAGATACAGAAAAAAAAAACAATACAGAAGACAACTGAAATTACCTGTCTACTACTATGAAAAACAAAACAGTTTGTATTATTCATTTAAGAAAAACAGGTTTCTAGTATGTGCAAATGAAAAGGTTTTGATGATACTAAATCTATCAAGTAGAGAGAGGAAAATCATGCTTTTGAGAGTGGCAACACAACAACAGTAAAGTAGATTACTTGTGGTAGAGGTAGCTGCACAAGGATGCCATGAACAGAAGGATCTTCATTAAATCTAGATACAGAATCCACCACTTGGTCTTCTGTACAGTTCCCAGGTAACTCTGCCAACAACGATTTTATTCCAACTTCCTCGCAGCCCTTTATTTTGTATCGCACATAGGATTGAGAGTCCTTTCTATCTCCTACCAGTACAACAGCTAGACCTGGTATATGTCCAACTGCATTTTCCATTTGACGAACTTCTTCAGCAATCTGAAACCTTATCTCCTCCGCAATGGACTTGCCATCAATAATGGTCGTGGTGGACTCAAAATCAACTACATGAAAGACAAAATAAAAAATTCGCAACATTAAATTATACCACAAGATGCCCAACGACAAATGAGATAAGGTGGCTAGTATGATCCATGAATTGCCACGGACTTGAGCTGCATGTTCTTTTCGTTTAACTGAAAGATAAAGCCCTCTAACATGAATGATGTCAAAACCTTGAAATTTGGCTACAAGCTTGCACGAACCAAACCACGGCAATACCGCAGCCACAGCCACTAAACAAGTAAACAGTACTACTCTACAGCATTGCTTTAACTGGCCTCAGCCCTCAAGCAAATCTAAGATTTTTTTTCATAGCCCATCATTTGGTGTTACAAGTTACACCGACTAAGTAGAGTCATCGAACACGGAATATAGGACAGCTATTAAAGAGTATCCACTTGCGATTCATTTGAACTTATATTTCGTTATGCTAAATTTGCTAGTGCTTCCGCTTTCGGAGGCCAGAGTTCCAAGGTTTTTTTTTTCCTCAAACCATTAGCGAGCGGGGCAGGCTTTCCACACAAAAAATACTACAAAATCTGGATATGGGTTGTGCATCAATTGCACGAACTGACCACAAACATTACCACCGCAGTCAAAAACCTGAAGTGCGCTCCACAGATTAGATGTCTTACTCTAATCCCAGCAACATAGAAAACGTTCTACAGCACATTATGGAAAGATTACTGATCCAAGATTCCAAGGAGCATACGCCTCGAAAGACCACACCTTTTACCAGAGATTAGCATTGCCCGTAAGCCCCACGCTCACCTCCGGCGTCCCGTGGGCGAGGCGCCCGCGGCGCGGCGCCCGATGGTGGGTCCCAGGTGTCGGTGACGTCCGGTCCAAGAAGGCGGCTGCTACTGGTCCTCCTCCTCCGCGTCCTCGCCTTCTCCTCCTCTGCCGCCGCCGTAGCCTCGTGGAGATCGCGCGCAGCGCGTGAGAGCAAGGAGGCAAGCGGAGTAGGGCGCCGGCGGGTGGCGGCGAGGAAGGCCACAGCGGCGCCGCCCATCTCCGGCGCAGGCTCGCTCCTCGACACCGCTCTTGTGAAACGAATCGAGAGCGATTGATGTACGTTTTGGGCCTTTTGGGCCACGTAGGCTCACGAAAGATATATTTTTGCCGCGTAATTGGGCCATACATCCACAGGTTGTGTGAATTTTTGAATTTTTATTTTCCCAAATAAATTAATAATAATATTTTGGTATTAAATTTAAATAAATAGACATCTTTTCCATTCCATCATGCGGAATATAAATATGCCCATTCAACAAACGAGATTTAACCACGAAGGCAAAACCAGCCAGTGGCTGGACGGGATTTAAATCTCGTCCCATGGAACGGAGATGGCATGAAGATAGTGAGAGATGTCTACTTATTTAATTTTAATTAATATAATATTATTTCTTTATTGGGAAGTACAAATTATTAAATATTTAAAATGTCAGGTTGTGTTTGTGTTTGACAATCTATGGGAAATCTCAAATCTCTAGCTTGTTTCGCATGTAGCCGTTTAGCAGATTGCTCTTTTTTTTTTACGTCATTGTCGTGGCATATTCTCAACCAAATCTTCCTTGATACTTGAAAAGACTCTATCAAGTCGCTATTGTCATTGCATCCTAGTCTTGTAAAATTGGCTACCATGAAAATTGCAGGTTGAAAAAATGAGTGTTCTTATCTCCCTCCGCTAACCACAGTCTTTAGGGGGTTTAAAAGGCGTCGGGGAGAAGAAGAAGGAACCTAATTAGGGGGTTTATAAGGGAGGATGGAGGGTGGGAAGGTGATCTGGAGGGGACGAAGGTGGTGGCTAGGAACTTTTATGCTAATCTCTTTTCTTCGTAGGGACAATTGCAAATGTAACACATTCTTGACACATTGGAGGTTGTGGTGTTTCATGAGGATAATTTGATGCTGGAGGGTGAAATTTCAATGGAGGAAGTAAATAAAGCTCTCTTTAGCATGGCGCTTGAGAAAGCCCCAGGGCCAGACGGCCTCCCCGCGTTGTTTTTTCAGAAGAATTGGGATTTGTTAAAGGAGTAAATTATAGATGCTGTGAGGAGGTTCCTATCAGGGGAAGAGATGTCTGGCCTAAATGATACCATTATTGTCCTGCTGCCCAAGGTAACAAATCCGAAGTACCTAACTCAATACAGGCTAATTGGTCTATGCAACGTTCTCTACAAGGTCTACTCCAAAGTTCTTGCAAATCGGCTGAAGACTATCCTCCCAAAAATCATAGCTGAAGAACAAAGTGCTTTTGTTCCGAGTCAGCTTATCACGGACAATGCACTAATCGCCTTTGAATGCATTCACTCAATCAGAGGCCAGCGAAGAAAGAAGGTCCCTCAGTGTGCCATAAAGCTTGATATGCATAAAGCTTACGACCGGGTGGAATGGGCTTATCTGCAGGCGGTTTTGGAAAAAAAAATGGGGTTCCGAGAGAATTGGTAGAAGATGATAAGGAATTGTGTGGAAAATGCTACTTGTAGGGTGAAGATCAACGGTGAACTGTTTGATCCTTTTAAATCAACAAGAGGGTATTCGACAGGGGGACCCCATCTCACCCTACTTATTTGTGTTGTGTGTGGAGGGTTTTACAAGGTTGATTAAGAAAGCGGAATCAGACGGGAAATTGAAAGGCCTTAGCTATGGTGACGTCAGTGTGACCCATCTCCTATTTGCCGATGATTCAATCATTTTTTCTGAAGGTGGTGATAAAAGCATTGGGGCTGTTAGGGAGTTCATTGAGAGTTACGAAAAGGGATCAGGTCAGAAGATAAAATATTGCAAAATCGAGCATTCTATTCACCCCAAGGTGCCATACGGACAGTAAAGAAATAGTTAAGTTGAAGCTGGGTATCACGGAAGAGGTGAGAAATGCCAAGTATCTCGGGCTTCCGACCATGTGGGGCAATAACAAAAGGGATGCTTTCAAACCCATTTTGGAAAGGGCGGAGAAGAAGATGTGTAGCTGGAATGAAATATTTCTATCGAGGGCCGGAAAAGAAGTGTTGATCAAAGCCGGAGTGCAGTCACTACCAGCTTACTCTATGAGTGTGTTCGCGTTCCCAGTCTGTCTGTCTGAGAAAATTTAGAGAAAGACAGTTCAATTCTGGTGGGGAGGTGATACGAACAAGACAAAGGTGGCATGGAGCTCTTGGGACACTCTTACTCGTTCAAAGCTGGGGGGGTATGGGGTTCAGAGATTTAAGTGCTTTTAATATGGCTATGCTGGGGAGGCAGGCATGGCGATTGCAAACATGTCCAGATTCACTTTGTGCAAAGGTGCTAAAACAAAGATATTTTCCATCTGTTAATTTTTTGAATGAGGACACACCGGCTAATGCTTCATACTCTTAGCGTAGCATCTGCCGTAGGCGAGAATTATGAAAAAGGGTTTAATTTGGAGAATTGGCAATGGGGCTAAAGTGAAGATTTGGGAGGATAATTGGATACCGAGGGAATCTATTCAGAAACCCTTAGGGCGCCCAAGTAATTCCTCGGTTGTGTTTGTGCATGAACTATTGACAGTGGGTGGTGCTGGCTGGGATGAGAATAAAGTTCATGAAACTTTCTACCCATGAGATGCTATGGACATTCTTAACATCACAATCCATCAATCCAAACAATAGGACTTAGTTGCTTGGCAACACACTAAGAGAGGCTGCTATTCGGTCGGATCTGCGTACCATCTTTTTAGGGAGGAGAAACAAAGGCAGAAAAGAGGGCGAAGTAGGGGAGACGATTGCCCCAGTATCACTCACAGACAACATTGGAAGAATTTGTGGTCTCTAAAGTTGCCAAATAGACTGAAACATCTCCTATGGAGGGTGGCTCGCAGAAACCTTCCCCTAGGAAAAAAACTTAATCACGAGATGTATCGAGGTCGACCCTAAATGTGTTCATTGTGGAAAAAAGGGAAGATGACAAGCATACCTTTTGAAGTGCGAAGTTGCCAAGCAAATCTAGGACGACATCGATGGCCAAAGCTTCATTGCCACTAACCCAATTTCATATCTAAGTTCATGGGTTTTGCAGCGACTACCAACCTTCAGCCAGTCCAATATTATTTTGGTTGTGGAGGGGTTGTCCGAGATCTGGCGTGCTCAAAACGAAGCTCAGTTCCAAAATCAAAGCCCAAATCCAAGGAGAAGCGTAGCTCAAGCTCGTGCCACAATCAAGGAATGGGAATCAGTGGACAAGTATGAAAGCTCGGGGTCACAGGGAAGGAGGAAACCGAATACAAGCAAAACGACCTTACCTTGGGACATGGTGAACTCCGGGTCACCGTCGACGCTGCTTGGAAGGGAGGCGAAGAGTTCGCTGCTACTGTCGATGTGGCTCGAGATGCTAGTGGGAGCTTGGCGGGCGTCGAGATCCTCATGCTGAGGGGGTGCTCTGAGGTGGAGGAAGCCGAGGCGCACGCCGTCGTCTTAGGCGGTGAGCTGGGTCGCAAGCTTGGGGCGGCGAAGATGGTGGTGGACTCGGATTGTCTCTCGCTGGAGGAGCTGGTGAACAGGGGAGCAGAGGATAGAGGAAAGTGGGCTAATGTCACTGAGAATATTAGGGGGGAGTGTAAAAAGGGAATGCGTCTGTTTCACCTGCCAAGAGCTCTCAATTCGAAGGCCCATAAGCTAGCTAAATGGGGTAAAGATACGGGTAGCTCAGGCTTACCGATTTGTTTTCATTCGTGTAACAATACACCTGGGGCGTTTGATGTAAGAATCAATCAACCAAAGTAATAGATTTGGTACATCTTCTAAAAAAATTGCAGGTTTGCTCCCGCAAATCCGATATTTTGTTGGTGCCCATTTTGTTTGCCGTCATTGTTTTTTTAAAACGAAAACGGCAAATGATCTGCCGATTCCTTTAGGAAAAAATAGCTCATGAAAGTACAATAGCACTCGATCTAAAGCCATTTGTCGTAACAAATCAAACAATTTTCATATACCTACATGGTAGAAAAGGTATTTTAGGAATTTCAGAGGGTAGAATAATAGTTGATATAAAAAATAGAAAAAAAACATATTTTTTCTGCTTGACTGATAAAAAAAATGAAAAATTAGTGATATATAATAATACCATCTTCATTTGTTGTTTGTCCACGCCCACCACTCACCTCGATGTGGTCGAGAGCACGTAAGCGACGGTGTCACGGGCAAGATCAAGATGGTCCACATGGATGTGGTGGGTACATGTAGGATAAAAGTGTTAAGGAGCGGTAGAGTGTATAAGGAAGAATCGATGGTCAAGTTGCCTAAAGGTGTCGTTCGAACTTGGCGTAGACTCCGTGCCAAACACTCCTTAGCTCCGAACAAGATTAAATTGGACACTTAATTGCATAAAATGCAATAGAAAAATATGGAAAATAGCAATAGTGACAAATGGGTGGTAATTGTTTGGGGTAGAAAATTCTAGTGTCCCTCTTTAGATCAGCACGTCCTTATTTTTCTATGAATCATTGGTCAAGTGCTCATTCATTGCATTCAAATAAGAAAAAAGTGTTAATTTGATCCCTCAACTATGCTCACAAGATCAAATTAGTTCACAAACCCAAATACTGGACTTGAATAACCCTAAACAATCAAAACTGGACTAAATTGGCCTTTAACCGGTAAACACAATTGAAAGGATCGAGTAGACCTAAAGGGGTGAATAGGTAATTTTAAAATTTTCTCTTTAGTTGATATTGTTGATTAGTCACATTAAGAGTGACCCAGAGTGACCCAAGATACACTAATGGAAGCTAAACTAAATAGGGCAAGAACTAAATAATAACAAGCATGTAAGCAACAAAACCAAATGCGGAAATTATAAATGCGATAAGTAAATGCGGACAAGGCGAGAGGTTCGGAGCCAAGCACCTCTCCCTATTGTGGATAGACCTTGCGCACAAGGACTGACTCCCTCTCGAGAAACACCGCTTGCCTCCACTCATAATAATCGTTTGCTGTTGTAGCAAGGTGAACTTCAACACCTTGTACGCCGACTCGAGGGATCCCACAAATGCCGAGGCGAGCTCCTCAAGCATATGCCACCAACCATCTTGAAAGCAAGCCCACTAAGAGTAACAAGCTCCCAATGGCTTTGATCGCACCGAATAAAGAACCTCGCAAGACACGGTCGAGGAGGAAACAAACACCAAGAAATATGGAAACAAATACTCTAGTGGTTTCACTTGCTATAGGATAGTTGCTCTAGCTAAGGGAAGCCCAAAAATTAACCTAGCCAGCCCCAACATCCTTATTTATAACCTCCCAAAGAATGGGGAAGACCCCTGCCTGGACTGAGACTAATGGCCAACGGACACAGTTCAAAGATAACACATGCGCAAACTAGATTCAAACGAACACTCTTCGAACCCGGTCCGAGAGAGATCAGATCGAGTCTGACGGAATCAGCCAACAGGTAGAGAAGGGGAGAAGAACTTGCACTGAAGACGGTCGGATTCAGTTTGCTGAACATGGCAAACCCTAACCCTCCTACCTAAACCGCTATCAGACCGACAACACTAGGGTCTAAGGGTTTCACCAATCCTAGCCTGACGACCTTGCGTACTCTCTCCAAACTAACTCTATGACTCGAAGACCTATAAAAAATGCCACTTTACAATGTAAAGATCCAAGATCCGACAAGTCCAGAGCATTTCAAATCTCTCTTGACAAGACGACAAAAAAAACCAAAAACCCTAGACGAACGTGACCTCGCCACACGTCTGCTCACACCTTCGTCTTCCCGAGTCTATCGCTCCTTCATCCCGCCAATGTCACTAGGGTTCCAATAATACCCTTGCGAACCTTAATCGTTTTAATTTCTCGTCATCAATACCAAAACTACAAACCATTGACACAAAGGGTCAGAAATGCTCACAATCTCTCTCTCTTTGGTACTTGATAACAACCAATTGATATTTGCCAAAAAAGTGGTTAGTTAAAAGAACATGCATTGCTACGTTCCATATGATATGTCAAGATGAATTTGTACTAAGCAATGGTGACAATTGATAACAATAGAAAGATTTTGCATTAAAGAGACCAACATCTCGGCAAACAAGATGGTAAGCATGAAAAAAGTAGCCCCTTAAATTAATGCAAACAATAAGATAACAACCGAGTTTAAACAACCATCAACCAACATAAGCAAAAGACATAACAAGTTTACGAGCACAAAGATACAATAAGAGTTAATTCCTTATTTGCCATCGCCGAACTTTGCAATTCCTTATTTGCCACTAAAAAATTTTAGCTTCCTTATTTGCCATCCACTTAAAGTTCGATGCCTCATTTGCCACTCCCGTTAGTTTTACCGTTATATTTAACGGATTTTCATTTAAATTTGATAGAATTCAATAAAAATTCATTTAAATTCATCAAAATTCAATAGAAAAGGAAGAGGAGAAAATACCAGTGGGATATCTAAAAAGGAATTCTAGCCGTAATTTTTTTTAAAAAAAACATAAGCAACAAAAATATTTTTTAAATTACACACATGGAGGAAAAAATAATTTTGTAAACATCTTAAAAAAACATAAGCAACAACAAAAAATAGTCAATCAAAAGTGCTGGCTGTGGGGTTCGAATTCACGCGAACTTATGTGCAGAAGATCTTAAGTCTACCCCCTTAACCACTCGGGCAAACCAGCTTGTTCGAAATTGGCAGGTGTATTTTCCAACATCTTGTGAAGTTTACACATCTGCCATCTCTCAAAAAGTTCGAGTAAATTCTAGGCACATTCGATTGCATCTACGCGAGGGGAAATCCAAGAGTAAGGCTAAGGCCTATCAAGTCCTATCGGTGTCTTTTCTAAGTCCTATCGATATAATGAAATTCTATCATTATATCAAATTTAAATGAAATTTTATTGAATTTTGATGAATTTAAATGAATTTTTGTTGAATTCTATCAAATTTAAATGAAAATCCGTTAAATCTAACGGTAAAACTAACGAGAGTGGCAAATGATGCATCGAACTTTAAGTGGATGGCAAATAAGGAAGCTAAAAATTTTCAGTGGCAAATAAGGAACCGCGAAGTTCGGCGATGGCAAATAAGGAATTAACTCATACAATAACATAGCTCAAAACTCACTCTCTGAACTAGACACCGTATCTTTTAAAATCTCTCTGTCCCTCTTTGACATCAAGGACAAGAGAGGCCTAATCTTGAAGATCTCCACCATCACCAGCACCATCACCCGTCAAGGTCGAAGCAATCAAAACAAGCACGCTTGGAGTGTAATCTAGTGGGGTAAGCAAAGGTTGATGGAAACGGAGGAGGGGCTATAGGAACAGACTGAGGTGAGGATATTATCTCATAATCACTTGTAGGACTAACATGTCCCGAAAGAGAGAAAGTGAGATGTTTACTCAGATCACCAACCGTGTGCTAAGACTAACTAGAGGGAGGATACTACGATACTGGAGACCTGTAGACTAAATTCCTGACATACCAAAAATATGGATCTAGCTCTCAAGGGTGCTGAAGCAACTAGGCTCCTAAGTGCTGAACTGCTCCTTTAAGTTCCTAGAACTCATCCTCGAAGTACGTTTGCCACCCAACTAACTCGTCAAGTCTATCCTCCTATGTCTTTTTCCAATCCTCGAGATCATTGCGCTGTTGTGTACGCTTGTTCTCGAGTAGTTGCTGCCATTGCACTCACTAGTTTAAGTCCTCCTAGTGTCATAACTTAGATGTGTTCATGGACAGCCTGGTTTAGAAAAAGTCCGACCTGGCTCGGCCCGACGAATGCATTGGGCTGGGCTCGGGTTATAGGAAATCGTGCGTTTAGCTGTGGGCGGGCTGGGTTTTCGGGTTTCGGGTAGAATTTGGGCCCAAAATCGAAAATTATTAATCGAACTCTTGCAATTAGTCGGGTCATTTTGGAACCTAAAACTTTTTGTTGAAATATGTATGATCCAAACAGTCGCACCTGTTCTTGTCTCTTTGTAATTCTGAGGCACGAGCCCACAATTAATTTCAAGACACTGATGCTCCCTTCCCGCCATCTTCGCGCCGCCGCGCGGCAGAGGAGCCTCCGACGCCCGGCCGCCGGCGATGCCTGCTGTGCCAAGCCCGACGCGGAGGTGATTCGGAGGAACAAGGCCATCACGGCGCACATGCGCGCCGGCCGCGTTACCGAGGCCGAGCGGCTCTTCGCCGCCATGCCACGCCGCTCCACCTCTTCCTACAACGCCATGCTCGCTGGATACGCCTCCAACGGCCGCCTCCCGCTGGCGGTGTCCTTCTTCCGCTTCATCCCCTGCCCCGACACCTTCTCCTACAACACCCTCCTGCACGCGCTGGCCGTCTCGTCGTCCCTCGCCGACGCGCGCAGCCTGTTCGACGAAATGCCTGTGAAGGACTCGGTGTCCTACAACGTCATGATCTCGTCCCATGCCAACCGTGGGCTTGTGTCGCTCGCGCGGCACTACTTTGATCTTGCCCCGGAGAAGGATGCTGTCTCGTGGAACGGCATGCTTGCCGCGTATGTAAGGAACGGACGGATCCAGGAAGCTAGAGGCCTGTTCGATTCGAGGACAGAGTGGGATTCCATTTCTTGGAACGCATTGATGGCTGGGTATGTGCAGTGGGGTCAGATGGGAGATGCACGGGAGATGTTTGATAGGATGCCACAGAGGGATGTTGTTTCCTGGAATACTATGGTCTCTGGTTATGCAAGGGCAGGGGATATGATGGAGGCGAGAAGGTTGTTTGATACAGCTCCAGTCAGAGATGTATTTACGTGGACAGCAGTCGTGTCCGGTTATGCACAAAATGGGATGCTGGAGGAGGCCAGGAGGGTATTTGATGCCATGCCAGAGAGGAACGCAGTTTCCTGGAATGCAATGGTGACAGCATACATCCAACATAGGATGATGGATGAGGCAAAAGGGCTGTTTGATGCAATGCCCTGCAGGAATGCAGCGTCTTGGAACACAATGTTGACAGGGTATGCTCAGGCAGGGATGTTGGGCGAGGCAAGGGCAGTTTTCAACGTGATGCCACAGAAGGATGCGGTCTCATGGGCTGCAATGCTTGCTGCATACTCGCAAAGTGGTTTAAGTGAGGAAACCCTGCAGTTGTTCGTACAAATGGGGCGGTATGGTGAATGGGTCAATAGGTCAGCATTTGCTTGTGTATTGAGCACATGTGCTGACATTGCTGCATTTGAGTGTGGAATGCAGCTGCATGCTAGGTTGATTAAGGCTGGTTATGGAGTGGGCTGCTTTGTTGGGAATGCACTCCTAGCTATGTACTTCAAATGTGGGAGCATGGATGACGCTCGCAATACATTTGAGGAGATGGAGGAGAGGGATGTAGTTTCTTGGAATACTGTGATTGCAGGTTATGCACGGCACGGTTTTGGCAAGGAAGCACTTGAGGTATTTGATATGATGACGACTACATCCACCAAGCCGGATGATATTACTCTAGTAAGAATGTCCTTTCTGGAATTTTGTTATTTATTGGTTGGAAATATCATGCTACACACACTTAGGTGCTGCTAAGACTGTAAGACACCAGTTATAGATAATGGCACTTCAGTATAAATCCTATATATTCATGTTCTTAGTTAGTCATGGTTGCTTTTGATAAAATATTCATTAAAAAAGCCACAAGTGAGTTTCCCTAGTTTTGCAAAAGCAATAAACAAGAACACTTGTTCTCTGCTTATACCTTTTTTTTTTCGACTTTCAGGTTGGAGTACTTGCAGCATGTAGTCATTCTGGCTTGGTTGAGAGAGGCATTTCATACTTTTATTCAATGTCCCGTGATTTCAGTGTCACTGCAAAACCTGAACACTACACTTGTATGATTGACCTACTTGGACGGGCTGGACGATTGGATGAGGCACAAGATCTTATGAAGGACATGCCATTTGAGCCAGACTCTACAATGTGGGGTGCATTGCTCGGTGCAAGCAGGATCCACCGCAATCCTGAGCTAGGAAGGAGAGCAGCTGAGAGAATATTTGAGTTGGAGCCTGAGAATGCCGGCATGTATGTCTTGCTTTCAAACATATATGCATCTTCTGGCAAATGGCGTGATATGGGGAAGATGAGAATTATGATGGAGAAGCGGGGCGTCAAGAAGGTGCCTGGATTTAGTTGGATTGAAGTGCAAAACAAAGTTCACACTTTCTCAGTTGGTGACTGCGTGCATCCTGAGAAGGAAAAAATATATGCTTTCTTGGAAGACCTTGGCATGAGGATGAAGAGAGCTGGCTATGTATCTGCAACAGATATGGTTTTGCATGATGTGGAGGAGGAAGAGAAGGAGAACATGCTCAGGTATCACAGCGAGAAGATTGCTGTTGCTTATGGTATTCTAAACATTCCTCTTGGGAGGCCTATCCGAGTGATAAAAAACCTCAGAGTATGTGGCGACTGCCACAATGCTTTCAAGTATATCTCTGCAATTGAGGGCAGGTTGATCATATTGCGGGATTCTAATCGCTTTCATCACTTCAGCGATGGTTCTTGTTCATGTGGTGATTACTGGTGATTTCAGTGTGTGCATAGAATCCCTGGAGGAATTGCAGTCGATATATATCAATGGTTGTGCAATGCGGGCTGCAGACAAAAAATTAGTAGCCATTATGATCAGAATCAGGTCATGTCAGCCATTAGGCCTACTACTGAAGTACCAACCCAAAATGATCATGTGAACTGGCAATTTGCCACATCTCAGGCTTGCAGGTGCAATGGTCTGTGAGCGAGGTACTGTTATAAGGACAGCCCATCATCCCTTTCATCCTGGCAACCAGCACCGGCAGACCAGACGAAGATCCTCTTCAAATCCCCGCATGGGAGGTAAATTCTGATTTTACTTCATTTGGGAAAGCTAGGTGATCTTCCATGCTGTGTAACTTGTGTTATATTTGTGTATTTTGTATTTGTAAGTTAAGAGATGATGTGGTAAAGGTGTGAGTTTGGTTGGGTTCTGTAGGTAAAATGAGGTGAATATTGGATTGCATTCAGCTGAACATTACTCGATTGAAAAAAGTATGTTCGGTAGGTGATAAAGTGATGGAAAAGAAATGGTTGGGCATGGTGAATAGTTGAGTGTTTAACTGTGAAATCTCTGGCAGTAGTTTGCCATTCAGAATTTAGTGCTATGGTAGATGGACTGGGGCAGTAAATTACATAATCATACTGATTTCATGGTATTGATTTTTTTTTTGAGGAAGAAGGCGGGAGTTCCGCCGCTTCATTAATAGATAGGGGAAAAAACAGAGTTATAATTACAAGAAAAAAGAGAGGAAGGTGTGTGTGGGGGGGGGGGTAAACCGCAGCCCAAACCCTAAACTACGCAGGATCTACCGGTGCTGAACGCCACGGCTGGTAGTTGGCGACCGCATCTCTTGCTGTGAGCGACGGCGGTTGGGAGGTTTGGTTGAAGATTCAGTGATTGCGTTCCTTCCAAATGTTCCAGAGGGTGTAGATCATCTTACCGTTTAGCTCCTTACGAGAGGTAGGAGTGAGCCCGGAGGGTGCATACAATGTTACTACACAGCTTGTCAAGTTGTCATCTCTTAACAACAAATTCAATCATTTGTATAATTTTCTGTAATGTCTAATGTGTTCTGATCGGTACGCTGGTATAACTATAAAATAGTTACTAACCATGGTCTACATATAATTTTTGCATGCTTCTCAAATTTGCATACCTAGCTCATATTGCAAAATTTATTCTTGCAGTGGGGTTTTGGCTACCTCCTAGAGTGTCATTGTAAACAGGAAAATAGATTATTCGAGGGGTATTTTTTTTACTGCCACAGCAAAATAACAACAACAACAACAATAATAATTATGCATGAACATCAGGAGAGCACATGTTACATCTTGGAAAGTCCCCAATTGAAAGGGCCTGCTCTTTGTCCGAGAAGATGTTGTATTTGATGGGCAGAAACCCATCAGGCTGGCTTTGGAAATAAATGTAGAACATCAGGAGTTTAATTGGTAGCATATGAACGATATCCTTTACTGAAAGCAGTCGTGGAATTCCACATTGTTTTCCCCAATTTGGTTCGGTTTGTGAAACCAATTTTCTGTTTCAGATTTGTAGCCCATGAGAAAGAATGTATGTGTTTTTGCTGGCTTGCGGCATTAAACTCAACACGATTTTCCTTATACATAGGATGAGATATCATTAGATCATTTTATGTATATTTATCTAAACTATGTATGGGCAAGTTCTATAATGTCCATGCACATTTATCATCAACTGCTATAGTGTTAAACATTCATGCAGCATATTCTTTTTGTTATAATCAAGGCTAATTTCACCTTTGTACAGCACGGGTTTGCAAGAAGCATGAAATCGTCTATCACAGACTCACAAGGAATTAAAACCATTCAATGTGGGAGTTTAGATTCCAAGGATCCATCACAGACTCACAAGGAATTAAAACCATTCAATGTGGGAGTTTAGATTCCAAGGATTATACAAGGTTAATCCCTGCTATAGCACTGTGTTCATCCACTCTATGCATAGTTCTAAGCTTATAAGTGCTATGCATAGTTCTAAGCTCATCAGCACTATTTGCAAATAAAATCCAACGTCGTTTCCATTCTGCATCATATGAATTTGCGACTGACTGCATGCTTTGCAGGTTGCACTGCACTACAAAAGGGAAGCATGACAGCAATGCTGAAAATAACAAATACAGATGGTAAGACTTTCTCCTTCAACTCAGCTTAGTTATTATTTCCGTGTAAGTCATAGCTTTGTGGGGCCAAATCTTTCGTTTTTGTTTGCCAAGTAGTTTGCAGTTTGAAGTTCCACATCTATTGGCTGCACAGGATGCTTTGTCTTTGTGAACAGCCCCATCTGTTCAATACCAATATCTTTCCAATTCAATAGCTGATGACTCTCTTTCTTTCTCCACCCTTTCCTAGTCATGCAAGCCAATTTTCTGGCACAAATCTAGTAGTTATTTATCCTGCTGATCTTGGGTGAACTGATGACACTGATTCTCCAATATCAAGAGTTTCACAGCCAAAGCCGTTATTGAAGCTGCTCCCTCCCATGAATCACAGCTTTATGGACACACTTCTTGAACAACATGGAACAAGATAGAGGAAAAACTCCTATCCCAGTTGATTGAGCTAAACCCACCCACTGCTGGGCAGGTGCATCAGCCTGTTTCATTTCTGGTGTTTCAGTGGAAGGTCTCAAAGGTTGCAAGACTCTCAGTAAGGATCCTGACCGTAAAAATCCTTTGGAGGGCACAGAAGAAGTCAGTTTGAATTTGGGTCAAGTAGTTCGGATTTATCTATGAATTTATGAGGATATGTCGGTGTTCTGTACAACACAGCATTTCAAACCCCTGCCATCCCATATGTTGCTTAAGAATTTTGCAAATAGATTACCTCATTCGTGCAATTCTTTTTTAATGTAATCTGCTGAATTTCTTTAGTTGAAAACAAATATGCACCGCTCATTGAAGAAATATAACTTGGGGGGAATCTGCTGAACATAAAGCAAAGAACTAGAAATGCTTCTGAGCCACTTCATACGATACAGGGAAGAGGTGACTTTTCCAGGATTTGTCGATTGCATTTACCTTGGCTCACCAAGGGAGCTCACGCTGGACAATGGATTGGGTGACAAAGTTATCATTTAATACAGAGTAGGTTTAATTGATCTGTGAAACAAATAAGGCTTCTCTTTTCAACAATGGAATGACTACATTGTGGATGATTTTGGGAATGCAGCTGGTCAGATGCAGTGCTGTGGAATTTTCACTTGCAGATGGAGGCATGTTACAAGGTTTTCTGTGTTTAAAATGCAATGGTATGATAACCAACATAAGTATATTTATGCACAGAAACTTGTGTGATCATTTGTTTGCTTTTACACTTCCTGAATAAAAGCATGGATGTACAGTTCATGATAGGATAAATTTGACTGGTAATATGATCAATTTTATCGTGCATATTTGAAAAAGTGCAACTGGAGCCAAAACAGTCTTGGGTGCAGAGGAGAAGTTGATAGAAGTATCTTGTTTTACTGCTGAAGCTAAACAGAGAAACCAGCAAATGCAGAAAATGTGTTGTAGAAGTATCCTGTTTTACTGCTGAAAATATGAAAAGCAATGAGATATATGCCACCGGATAGCTTGAACTCTTCATAAAATGGCACCGCTGTCTCCCTGACACATGTTGGCTCTTCCATGGCACACATTGCTATCTGTCACTGAGAATTATGACATGGAAAAGGTCGCACATAGAAGTCAGAAAGACTTTTTTTTAGAGCATCTTCAATGGGGCCAGATCAGCTGGCTATAAGGGTGCCAACATCAGCAAATTTCCTAGCTGGAAGAGAGAGAAATAAGAGGGAGAGGGGCGCCGGCGCTACCTGCAGCGCCGGTCTCGCTCAGAAAAAGAGGAGACTAGCATCCGCGTACAGCCAACCTATCGCCAGCACCATCGCCAAAAGTGATCAGTTATGCGCCCTCCCATCTACCTCGTGCGCCAAAGGGGGAAGTTTCCCTCCCACCGCGCGCCTCTTCCCTCCAAGGCGCGCGCATCTCGTCCCCAAATCCACAGCCAAGGAGGCAAGGAGCTCCAATCCGCTGCCGCGCCCTACTCCTACTTCGGGCTGCCACCGCCTCGCCTCCTCGTTGGGCTTCCCTCGCCGTCGCGCCCGCCACCACCCTCTCTTTCGGCCACCTCATGGCGCCTCCTCCGTTGCCCCGACCCTCGCCGTCACGGCGCCTTGCCGCCCCTCGGTCGCCCTCCGCGCCTCCTCGTCGAGCTGCCCCGTCGTTGCTCCTCCTCGTCGGGCCGCCTCCGCGCCTCCTCGTCGGGCCGCCCCGCCTCCTCCTCCTTTGGGTCATCCCGCGCGCCTCCTCGTCGGGCTGCCCCCGCTGCCGTGCCTCCTCGTCAAGCTGCTCCCGCCGTCGCTCCTCCTCCTTCGGGCCACCCCCTCCGCGCCTCCTCGTCAGGCCGCCCCCGCCGCTCCTCCTCCTTCAGGCCATCCCGGTCGTCACCAATCCCCTACCCGCCCCTCCTCCTTTGGGCCGCCCCAGCCGTCGCCGCCGGATCCTCTCCTTCTCCACTGTCGTTGTACCTTGGCGAAAATGAACTCCTGGTCCAAGTGGGAGGTAGCTCCGCCACTGGGGCTGACACTAATCTGCAAGAAGACATGAAAAAAATACATGGAATTGCAGGCTGTAAGTCAAAAGCGCCATGAAGAGTTTATAGAAACCCAAAAGCGTGTTTCCGATACCAAGGTTGAGGCAGCAAGAATGAAGAGAGATACTACTATGCTAAAAACGTACAAATCATTGATGAGCATGGATACGAGCTCCATGATGGAAGATATGAAGGCGGAGCATATGATGGGCTTGAAGATGATGAGGGAGGAATTATTTGGTATCAGGAAGTGAGGTACATTGCTTAAACCAATATGTACAAGTTTTGCTATGTGCTTAAACCAATATGTATATGCTAGCTTTAGTTACCTATTTATGGGTTGCATGTACTGCTATATTCAAATAGAAGATACTCCTATTTATGGCATGCTAGATTCTGAGTTTAAAAGTGGTATTATAAGGTTTGTAGACTGATGATATTGCTTAGTACAAATGAGAATAAGAAAAAAGGATGCACCGATCAGCCTATAACACTATTTTTTTATTGTCATATGGCTTACTATTAATTTCATCCATTTTTTATGATGATTTCGTTTTATTTCTTTCATCATGTACTGCAAGTAGCAGGTGGTGCTCCTATGTTCATCTCATCAATTTTACCTGGAGTTGTCCTTGACATTGTATGTTGGAATGAGATTTTTGCATGTTGCAGATCACATTTAAACTTTGTTTATCTATGTTTCTTGTTTAAACTTTGTGGACTCAAGTTTTTAAAAATGAAGTAACAATTCTAATTATGACATTATTGGTCAAACTATGCTGTGATGTTTATTTCTGAACATCTAGTTGATGATTGTGGCCTCAAATTGTATGTTAGCAACACTTCGCTGTTGTGTCATGAGGCTGATAATGGCGCCCTGAGTTCTTGGTCCCTGAGTTGTTGTTTAGCTCGGACTGAGTCCTCCATTGTTCCCTGACTAGCTTCAATATCATTTACAAGTTGCACCCTCTTGCTAATTTTGTTCTTAGTTCTGGGTTAATACATAAAGAAATTAATTATTCAATTAATTTGTATCTTCTTAATTTCATTTTTGTGTTCGTTTTGCTCTGTCTAATCAACTTCATCTTCTGAGCTGAGTTCTGCATATGCTGGAACTCTGAGGTAATGGCGCTGCCAGCTCCCGATCCGGTTCAGGAAGAACAAATGTTACGTTCTGCAGGGAAACACTTCAGGAACCAACTTGTTGCTGTGAGGAGCATCAATTATGCCATCTTTTGGTCCATTTCAACCGGTCGCCCATGCTAATAAACAATTAAACATTCAATTTGATTGGTGATGTACGTCTATAGATGGCACATGTACTTTTATTTTCATCTTATTTTCATCTTGTCGAACATCCATCACAAAATCAACCGCAGAGACCATAATTCACTATTGATCACACACATATATTCTATTTCCCATGCAAGCATTAATCACTTCTATAGCTAGCCTTAGAGTCGATTTATTAGACATACTGTCTATAAAACTGATGTGGACAATCTTATAGCCAGCTGCTGGTTTTACCATTTGAGATGCTCTTACTAAGCAGTAGCGAATAATCAATCTCCTCTGGATTAATTGTGAACGTTCATCTCCCGCTCGTTGGCTGCCCGAGCGAGTCATGCCATTGCCCGGGGAAATGGCCGTTCCCCACGTTTTCCTAGGCCTAGGTTGTGCAGTGAAATACTCCTAGCATCGCTCTGATCTGGCTGCTGGTACCGAACACTCGAACAGGCAATCACACATCGCACATCCAGCGCCATCCAGCCAAGCCTGACTGTAGCTCGAGCCTGACTGGCCACCAAGCAGCTACCTGTAGCTCGAGCCTGACTGGCCACCAAGCAGCCATCCAGCGCGCCCCTCGAGGCAAAGCCTTTGCTTTGCAGGACAAGGCGCAAACAAAGGTACCCTTCCGGCTCACGGAGGGAAGATTACCGACGTTCAAGAGAGAGGAACCGTCAGCATACGTCCTCTCTCTGCGCTAATGGTGCTTCGAATCCCTTCCTTTAATTTATAGATTTTGTATTTGAATTTTGGGCCGAACGATTTAAGTTTTGGATTTGAAATTTAGGATTTCAAATTTTATGTCCAGCTTTCAAATTTTAGTTTTGGACCAAACATGTCGAATTTGAACCTCGCAACAAAAGGTTGGCCTCATAGCCCCACTTGCTGCTTCTGGCCACCTTCGGCATCCATATTTTCTTAGACAGCTTCATCTCTATAAAGATCTAGACCCGCTTGCTCTTGAGAGTCAACATTGTCATCAGATCGCCACTCACCCGCACTCCTTTGACCACTTTGCGAACTGCTAGTAGCTTGCCGCCTCGTCCGTCCCTAAGACAACAAAACGGCCCTTCAACTCATCAACAAAGACATCTTTTCACGTCACATGCTGCTAAATCAGCTCGTCATTGAGGACAAAGAAGGAACCTAAGGCCGAGAGTGGGGGGGGGAGTGAATCGGACTATTTCAATTTTTACTTTTGTTGCACTTAGTCACTTAAGCGGTTAATGCACACGACTAGTGCGTGATTCCTACACAAGTCCGGTTAGCGGAAGCAATCGATGCACAAGTGTAGGAGGCACGAAGGCACTCATGGGCGGTGGATATCAAGATGCGGTTAAGTAAATAAGACAGAGAGGCGCAAACCGAAGAGCCATCAAGTTCGGTGCTCAACACATGAACACCTACGCCTCCGCTGAGGAAACTTCTCACAGAGAAGTCGGGACTCTCTCGCCCCTAACCCTCAATCCACTCGATGGCGCTCTTCACCAACACATGGTAGGCGAGCTCCAAACCTCACACGAATCGGCACCCTTCACACGCTGGGGACCAAACACCGACTTCACAAGCGAAGCCGACCTCGAGCACACCAAGGATTTAGCACATCTCCGACGACGGAGAAGAGCACCTTGGGAAGCAAGGTGGTCACGACACGACATTTACGGGCTTTGCACACCCCGACGGACGGAGAGGAAGCACCGTGGGAAGCACGGTGACCTTCACGAAGAAGGGTTTGCTTGTGGTACAGTTGATGAAGCTAGGCGATGACGACGCCTCCCGTAGCAAGAATCCCAAGAGCACAAAACCGAGACACTCAACCCTCAACCCACCATGGAGGATGGCATGGCAACCATGGAGAGGGGACGAACCTTGAGACGACAAGGAGGAGGCTAAGGGTGCTCTCTTCTTCTTCCTCACTCTCTCCTTCAATCTCACAAGCACATGGAACCCTAGGTGGAGGTGGGAACCATGGGAGGAGCTCTCTTGGTGTCTAAGGGCAAGGGGTGGCGGCTAGGTGAGGCTCTCTCAAGTTTCTCCCGTGCTCCTAGCCCCTATTTATAGCCCCAAGGCGAAACCACGAAATGGACGGCCAGATTAAATCCCGAGTTTGGATCGACCGATCGGATGCCGTCCGGTTCCGCCGGACGCCGTCCGACGAGAATCAAGGTCATTTTGTGCTTCGTCGAACGCCGTCCGGTGGCTTATCGGACGCGTCCGGCTGTGGTGCTTCAGTCTTGCAAATGTAGCGCCCGCCAGTGTTCGGTCGCTGGTTTACACGCCGTCGGACGCCGTTCGGTGATCGCTTGACGCCGTCCGGCGAGGCTATGTACACGGACTTAGCCATTTTCGAGCTAGCTCGTTGGGATCCGCTCATTGCCGGACCCGTCTCAAGAGCGCTTGACGCCGTCCGACAGATGGTGGTGCACGGCGACCTCTAGGCGAGCACCGGCGACCCTTCAGCGAGCACGGTGACCTCACCCCAAGCACGGCGATCACTCGGCGAGCACCGCGACCCTTCGGCGAAACACGGTGACCTCACCCCAAGCACGGCGATCACTCGGCGAGCACCAACGACCCTTGAGCGGTGGCGACCTCACCCCAAGCACGGCGACCCTCGGCGAGCCGGCGACCTCTCCACTTAACGCAGGCGACCTCTCCCCAAGACCGCGACTCGAACAGTGTAATTGCTCTAGATGGTTCGCCAAGATTAACACTGCACTCTCGAAACCCCATGGGACCCACGGTGATGTTTCGGACTCAGGCTCGGTGGGACCACAACAACCGAGGGATGTAGTCGATCTGTTGAGTTGGGCGAAGACGCACACAAGGAATTCAGAGAAACTATAAAAACAGAGGTCCTTATCCTCATGCTCCTACATGCACGCCTAGTTGCCATCAATTACCAAAATCAATTAGCCGATGGGAGGCTTGAACTTACAACAGGTATGTTAAATTAGGGAAAAACAAAGTACAAGGAGGTTGCATGTAACAGCCCAATTTTGGGACAAATTCAAAATTTGTTTGAATTCAAATTCGCTTGAATTTCACGCTGACATGTGGGCCACACCCCCTCTCTCTCCCCCTCTTTATCTCTCGCTTTCTCTCTCTGTGCAGGTGGACTCAAGTGCTGCTCTCGCTCTGCCTCAGATCGCTCGACTGCTTGCCTTGCGGTGTCGGTCACATCCGTCTTTGCTCGCGCCATCATCGCTCGCCGCACCATCGCTTCCCACACCACGCTGCTGCTTCGCTGTCGCGCAAGACTTGTCCCGTCGCCGCGCCGCTCCTTTGCCGGGGTGCCGTGTGAGCCATCAGGCCAAAGACCATGCCTCGTGACTATAAAACCAAAAGCACCCCCTCGCAGGCATCTTTTCCGTTCTTCCCCAAATTCTTCCCCGCGTCGGCGCCGAAGAAATTCTGACGATTTCGTGAACCATTCATCGATTCCCCTAGCCTCAAGCCTTCTCATCTCATACCTGAGCTTTCCCCTCGATCAATTTCAGGGGAGCTACCCGGAGGTGACGTGCCTGTGGTGCCCCTGTTCCGGTCGCCGTCGGGTCCTTTGCCGCCAGCCACCTCCGAGCCCGATCGTCTTCGACGCAAACCGCGGTGAGCACGCCCGAGACCCGCCCTTGCTCGCCGTCCATGCTCATAGCTTGTAGATCCGTAGCATGGCATGGCATCTCCGGCGAGCCTTCGGCTCCGCCGCCACCGTCGCGCCACCGCGTCCGGCCACCTCCGGCCTCGACGAGGGCGTCATTAGGACCATAGGAGGCAGTAGGTGCGAGAGCATGCACGCTTTTCGGCCGGAGTGTGGCTGTAGCGCCGCCGCGTCACTCGCTGCTGCCGTTGGCCACGTCGCCGGTTCTGAGGAAGACGATGACGGTGGACCGTCCGATGCGCGTCAAGATTCATGCAGAAACTAGTTCGTCGGCGTACGGGCCCCACCGGCCAGTATTACCCCTGCGCACTGGCTTAAACCGTGGCGCCGCCTCACTGCCATATGGGTCCTGGCCCCACCTGGCAGTTAAGTGGAAACGCCCGTGGGCTCGACGTGAGCCCTGTGCGTTGGCGCCCCGTGAAAATACGCCTTCGGTGTATATGCCACTGACTGGCGCGGGTGTGCGATCGCTTGGGCCGTGGGCCACATCCGAGGTTGGGCCGGCTCGTTCGCTGGGTTGGCCCGAAGAGATTTAACCCATTTTCCACCGATTTACTCATTTAGTTAAAGGCAGAAATAGTTAATGATTTATTTAAAATAGCTAAAGGCTCCCAAAAATTCTAGAAAAATTTAGATAAATAGTTTAGGCCATTATTGATTTTATAAAATTATGAAAACCACCTCTGTAAAGGAATAATGACACTGTTTAGTTGAATGAGTAGGATTCCTATATAAGAAAATGTTTAAACTAGAATTAGGGTGATATTAGTTATTTTAAATAATGAATCTGATCCTGTGAGATCATAAAATAAAATGGGTATATAAATGGCATAATAGTTATAGAACATTAAAAATGACATGCTTGTCCAAGGTATTTCTTAAAGAAATTTAATTGCTAAAAACCAACAAATAATTAGTAAACCCCTTATTAGTTATAATAGGAGCTAATTTTAGAAAATGCATTAATATAGCCTAAAACTTAGGGTTACACCCTAAATTTAGGAAAAACATCGAAAATGCTAACACCGATAAAACTTAACCTCGTATAAAGGTCATATTTCGACGTGCCGTCATCGTATGTCACTTTAAAACTCTAAACACTCAATTACTGTTACCATCGTACGAAAGCGTATTTTTGGGGTATAGCTAGGCTATATGTGATGATGTTATTATTATTTAATTAGTACCTTAGGGCATGCATTGCATATCATATTGGAACTTAGCATCGTTGCCCGATCTTATATAATAGTGTCGAAGGTAAAACCTAGGGCACGTGCATGCATCATGTTTTCTACTTGCATCAGTAAGTAATTATTGGATTGTATGTGTGCTTAGACGTAGGCGATCTCGAGGGGAAGTTCAGAGACGCTGAGGAAGACCTCCCACCTGAGCAAGGCGAGTTAACACTTACTCTTTAGATGTTTACCCGTATTAGGGAAAGATTGCGACTTTCCCTAGTGCGGATTAAAATCGCTAATATCATGTTCATTACCCAGTTTTTCCCCAAACTATATTGTTTATTACTAAAAATGCATGCTTAGTAACATGCCGAATTGTTAATCATGTAATACTTATACATGCCTGTCCTTGGATTATTTAGCCTTTATGACTGCCTTGATTGTCATGATCCTTGTTAGCCTAAGATTGGTTTGGTAACAACTTTAACCATTTCTAATGGGTAAAACATGCTTAGACTTGCTTAGGGTTAAGTAAATCTTCTGGCGACTAGCCACGGAACGGTGAACCAATATTCACCGGTAATTCATTTTTTCATTAAAATTGTTATGACATGTGATAGATAGGGCTAGTAGTTGCATGATGGGCTGAATGTGATTGTGGGCATGGTTATGTGGGGTGTCGGTCTGGTTTGGTCGGTTGGTCGGGATAGACCTGATGTGGTAATGTCTGGGTTTAAAGTGGTGGAGACTAGATGGATGGAAGTTTGCCCCTAGATGACATCCTGATGGATGGTTAAGGTACGAGGTGCCTTGTGCTGGGTTTAGCCAGGGCTTACCTAGGAGGAACGCGGAAGAACACGTGTAGCGGGGTGATCGCTGCCATCTGGAGGATGGTTCCAACACAACACGTGGCCATCGCGCGGAGTACGGGTTTTGGATTGCCAGTTGCAAGCACTCTGCGGAGGCCCTCTGAGACCACTCTCGATAGGGACCGGCATGGGTCGTCACCAGATGTGATAAAGGCTACACTTCCCCAGGATGACGCTAGGCTAGTAAGGGCTGGCAACCCCCTAAGCCGAGGCGGGCAGTTTATGACAAGTGTGGTCCACAACAGGATTGTCAAATCCTGGAAGGATGGTGGAACTAGGAAAATGTTGTGCCAACAAGAAGTTTGGTGTGGTGAAGTATAAGGTCGAGTGTATGTTATTCTAGGGTTGGCCAATTTAGGGTTGGTCGAAAGGGTCGGTGGCTCAGTTGGGGCCTTGGGATGTATTGCTTTGATGCCAATTCCCTTGAGTTAATAACACCACTTGAAGGCGTGCTCTCCGCTCAACCACAGCGGATCACACCCCTATCAGATTTCTATCTTGCTAGCCGATCAGCCCGGGCTCAGTTCGATTCGAGCGTCGGAGACGGCAAGGAGCGACACGCAGCGATTACCCAGGTTCGGACCCCCTTCGGGTAATAGTCCTACTCCTGCCGAGCCCTAGCTCTTTTTGTGTATTGGTTGTGTGGGAATGTTTACAGAATGCTTCCTCTTTGCCCCTTCTCTCTCCTCCCCTTTCATACAAGCAGTGGGCTGGCAGAGAGAGCCGAGGTGAGTGGCTACACAGTACGCTGAGTACACTGACAAGACTTGAGAGACTAGACAGGAGAGACGAAAACGTGCTGCTGCTGAGCGGCGCCGTCCACACGTGCTTTGCAAGTGGCCTCTGACCTGTGTGAACACGCCGGTGACAGGACAGGCGGGCCCCAGCTTGCGCCGCCTGACGCGGGCGGCCGTCCTGATGACGCCCAACTCTCTCTCTGCCGGTCAACTCCGCAGAGCCACAATGACAGTTGATTAGACTCGCAGGGGTCACTGTGGCGGTAATCATCTCTTCCTCGATCCATCCGCGCGTGATGTCATATTTAATGCGCCTGTCCTTCGCAGCGGGGGAGAGCCTTCCCCCAGAAGACTCCCCTTGGGACGCTTCCTGCTTCGCGGGCCCTACCTGACAGTGAGGGACCTCTCGCGCGCGCTGAGGAGCTCGCCCACACGCTGGGCTCGATCGCCACCGACGTGTGGGGCCTCGTCATGCTGGCCGAGGAGCTCGCCCACACGCTGGGCTCGACGCTCACCGACGTAAGGGGCCCTCGCTGGTCTTCTTTGAGTTTTTCATACCCCTTGCTAGATTTATCAGATCGACACCACTAATATCTGATATTAGATAGTGAAATTTTAAAGTCATTTAAAAACTGGCTTTACCCAAATAAAGTAACCCCTTTCCCCACATAAAGCCTTCTATACACTAAAAGTGCATTATGGGAAGTATTACTTAGCCAGCGTTTGGATGACGTTGACGTCGTCTACTTAAATTCTTTTAGACGATGGGATCGAGGAGGATCCGTACGAGTGCCATGAAGACGAAGGACAGGACTTCGGTGGGCCTGATGAGTCGTAGGGGATGCTCTAGTTGCTTGTCTGACACTTAGCCGATAGGATTTTATTTTGGGTACATATTTTGGGATGGCTGCAACTCTGAACTTTGTTTTGTAATATAAGGCTTCCGAGGGTTGCCTTACTAAATTCGTCTAAGGGCGTAACTTGGTATATAATATCAGGGATTATGACTAATCGATGTATGATTGTATCGGCTATGTGATTTTCCGTACTAGTGTACCGATCCAGGGACTAGTGCATGGAATAGTCGCAGACGTAGTGTCTAACACTAGGACAACTCGGTTTACACCCGGGCCCACGTATATGTGGTAGGTGGTAGGTGGTGACAGCCCTATCCATCCGTAGATACTAAGTATCTCGTATGAATCCACGTCCGGCTTTGGACCAGTAGAGCCAAATCGGAACGATCATAACCATTCGGGATTCCAATTCAGGATAGCAGGTGGTAGTGAGTGTCCGAGCTCCGACAACGAATATCAAGTGGACCACTATTAGAATACCTTAGGCTCGCTCAGTAAACTGAATCACAAGACTTTGTGAACTTATTAAACTTGTCTCGTTGTCCTCCCAACTGTCTATCTAGCTAGTATAGCTTTCTCTTTGTTTGTGTGAATATTTATCGTGTGTGTGTGTCCCGGTCTTTTCATTTATCCTAACCCCCGTTACCTAGACTGGCTGGTATTTTAAATAATTAAGATATAGAGGTTATCTCTTTAAACCCTCGTTCCCTGTGGATTCGATAACTCTAGGAATACTCCTGGTGAAAACTACAAGCGATATCTGTCCGCTTGCGGATTAATTTCTTTGAGCGTAAGAATCGCCAACAATGACTACGGTGCCCCTCTTCTCTTTCATTGCTCTCTCCTGCTAACAATTGGGGCCCACATGTCAGCCTCTTATCCCCTTCTTCGTCCTCCCTTCTTCTTCCTGTCCGGCAACACAACTCTCTCAGGCACACCAGCGACGGCCGGGGCGCCGCCTCCCCCACGTCGTCAGTCGTCGCGCGCTCCCAGCGTGGGCATGGGCAAGGCCACCGCCGTCTCCAACCATCGCTGAGCGGTCGCCAGCATGGCACGATTGCCGCCCGCTTCCAACTACCGGGCGCCGCCGCCCTCGCCAACGGTAGACGAAGCTGTGTCGGTTACCACCTTCGCTTGATCCAGCAAGGCGTTGCACCGACATTGGGCGAGCAGCAACGACGACGGCAGGCAGTAGTGCACTCACATTACAATGGCACCAAGAGCATGCAAAAATAGGCATAGAAGCAAAACTAAAATTGAAATCCAAGAATTTTTTGTCACACAAAGCACCTAATTACGTCCGTTGGACCTAATTCCATCGAAATGTGCTACTGTTGTACATACTATTAACATGTAAAGGAATTTCTATATGATGTAGCATGCTTAGATGGAGGAGGAGATGCTGATGAGAGGGGACAACCGAGTTCCGCAGCCGGTGCATGCGGCAGCGTCGGTGACCACCTACACTGGATCCGGCAAGGCGCGGCGCCGGCGCCGGGCAAGCAACAACGACGACAACAGCTAGTGGTTCGGCAACGGCGAAAGAGGAAGGAGGAGACGGCAGCGACGACGATGGAAGAAATCTGAGGGAGACGGAGTGCGAGGGCAGTCCGCCTGTGGTACATCTAGCCGTATCAGTGGCAGCCTTCGCTGGATCCCTGTCGATCTACCCATCCGGTGGCGGCCTTCGCTGGATCCGGCAAGGCGTGGCGGCCCGGTTAGCCACAGGTCGCCCCACGGCTCGGCCGGAGGGTGGGATGGGGGAGGCAGCGCCGAACCGGGAACAACGACGAAGACAAAGACGGGAGGATAACCGTCGCCGCTCCGAGGCGCGACCGGGGAAGATGAGGCAGGACGGCGGTGTTCCGGTGCGGAGGTGGTAGCAGGGGGTCGGCGGCAGGAGAGGGGAGACGGGGAGGAGAACGCGAGAGCAAGGGCCAGGGCATTCCGTTTTTTGGCCTAGGACAGGGGATTGGGTGGTGGGCCGGGGGACTGTACACAATGACATTTGCGGGTAATTTGAATGCAACTACGGGTGCACCTACGAAGAGGAAAAGGATCGCGGTGCTTGCGGCGAGAAACATGGATGACGTGGGCATAAGTTCCCCAGGTAAGCTTGCATTGGCGGCGGATGCCTACAAGAATCATATAACTTTTAGGAGTTTTTTGCAAAGTTTTTCGAGTGGGAGGGGCAGCACGTGGCAGGCTGGAGGGAGCACCACGCGCCCCTAACAACGACAGGATGCTACAGGTAGCGGGGGAAGGGAAATGGCGCGCGTCCAGCCGGTTCGGGTGGGGTGACGTGGCATGATCTGGGCCGTCATCCGCGTCGATCGGACGACCGTGAAAATACAGACGACATAGCATGGCAAGGAAGCAGCCTCAAAGAGCGCTACACGCTATACAGCGTAGTAGAATGCATATGACCATATTGTACTAAAAAATCATGCATGACATGGCATTTCCTTGGACCGCATATGAGGTTCCCCTAGGGTGAAATAGAATTGTTGTAAGTAATTGTAGTAGCATTCATGCATCATGTTTTATTTGTATTTCTGGATATTTATCAGTGTTAACTTGTGAGAATAGACATAAACAATCAAAAAGGTAGGTTCGAAGACGCCGAGGAGCACTGCCCACCATAGCAAGGCGAGTAAACATTTCACAATACATGTCTACACCTAGTTTTCTAAAATTATATTGTTTGCTATGAAAATGCATGCTATATGAACTACCTATTGTTATTCATGCTATAAACATGCTCGTTCCTTGTTACTTGATTACCTTGTATGGCTGCCTTGATTGTCATACCCTTGAATAACCTAGGTCTAGATGGGTAACAACTTTAACCCGACCTATTGGGTATAACTTGCTTAGACATGCTTAGGTCCAAAAAAAAAATCCTTAGGCAACAAGGCTCGGAACGGTGGACCAATATTCACCAGACATGCATTCATTCAATTTGATGACATATGGTAGTTAGGACTGTTAGCTGAGTTTGGGGTGATAAATTATATTCATTCATTCAATTAGTTTTATATTTTTCTGATTTAAAACAGCTTAGTTATGAATTGCTAGGTTTTTGTAGAATTTAAAATTGTTTTACTAAATGGGAAAGGCCTCAGCCTCGAGTGGGATGAATCCAGCCCATCACTATGTGTGACAGCCCGCTGCTCAACCGAGCGATCGAGAGTGCGGCCGCTGCCACCGAGTGACTAACAGGTGGACCCCACCTGTTAATGGCTCATGGTGAAGCCTGTGGCGGTGCGGTGACGGCTCTGGCAAGCGGCGGTGTCTCCGACAAGGGTGTTCAGTCCGACAACAAGCTACAAGCTAGGGGAACTTGATGAAAGGGTTGGAGATGGATGTTACCGAGGGGTTTCAACTGGCAGCGACGGTGGTGGCGGTGGCCGACGAGGGAAACGGTGGCGACGACGACAATTGGCACGGGGTTTGTGAGGGATTCCAAAAGGGGGAGCTGGGCGAAGCCAACGGGGGGCGCCCTAAGGCACAAGAATGGAGGGAGAGGCGCGACAGTGTGTGTTGTCTCCAACACTAGCGGGATGGATGATGGTGACAAGGAGGAGCGACGTTTTATATGCAGGGCAACAAGGTGACTCGGAGGAGCGAGCTTGGGTCCATGGGTCGGTGGCACAGGGTGGAGAGGTGGCTTTGCGGCACAACGACAAAGATGTCTAAATCGGTGGCGCCGAGGTGGGAACGTGCGAACCGTGACGACGGTGACACGACGCGTGCGAGGGGAATGATAGAGCGTAGGGGAGGCTACGGAGCACCGAGGGCCGAGGAAGAGAAAGGGAGAGAAATAAGCGAGAGCGAGGGTCTAGAGAGAGACGAGCAAGCGGGGGCTGTAGGAGGAAGACGAAGGAACTGACAGGTGGGTCCCGTCTATCAGTGGGAGGAAGAGAGACCAAGAGTAAGAGGTTGATACACAGGTCCGTGATGTCTACGAGGCACTGTTAGGCCGAGCGGCGCGTGACGCGGGAGGGAAGCTGGGTGTTGGCGATTCTTATACCTAACAGAATTAATCCGCAAGCGCACGCATATCACAGTAGCTTTCACCTGGGAGTATTCCAAGGTATCAATTTCCACGAGGAATGAGAAGTGTTTCAGTCTAGAATCTAGCTTGCCCGAAAAGATAAGATGAATAATGAGGGTAATGACGGGAGAAGGGATAAATATATCAAGGGTCAAGAGGATCTACTGGTCTAGACTCACACAACTAAAGGCGCAAACCCAACTCGATACTATAATTTATCTGTGTCGGAGCTCGAAAGATTCGCTATCACCAGCTATCAGCTAAGAACTCCGGATGATTACAGTCATCCCCGATTGGGCTCAACTGATCTAACCCGGACGTGGTGGACTACACAAGGGCTAATACCACCCAAATAGCAGGGTCGTCACCATCTACTACCTACCACACAACCCATGGGGCTAGGAGCCGATTGTGTAATTCCTAATCCAGACACCACGTCTACACTAGCAATCACTAGTTTACCACGACGTCATTGATAAATCACTTGCACGAGATGAACTAAATTCTATATAGAGCAAGTCAGATCTCAACATATGAAGTTAAGTAACAAAATGAATTTACTTTATAAAGTAAAGCAGAGCTGCTGTGTTACCCGAACAGAAGACCGGAACTTCACTTGAATCTGAGTTCCGTTCCTAGAGTACATGGTGGAAGAGATGCCGACGGCTCCGGCTTCTCCCCAACACTCGACTCTACTATCTCCCTATTCTCTAATTATATCTGGGCAGCGTAACACCTCTTTCTTCTAATCCATACTCTTCTTTGTGCTTAGAACCGAGCGAAAACCCCTATTTATAGCATCCTAGAGGCCACAGAGTACTTATAGGCGAGGTGGCCTGGCATGACTCCCTTGGTCGGCTGGTTTGGGGAGGTCGGCCGGCCATCCATTTGCACCATCTTCAAGTCAAGTGTTAAAATTTCATTCCCAAGGCGGTTGGATAACTAATTGAGGCGGTTGCATCTCGGATACCTTTGTAGCTAGGTTGGTCAGTTTGGTGGGATCGACCGGTCCCTTGATTCCACCATCCTTGCTGACCAATGGTCCATATCAACTCCCATGGTCGGTTTACTGCATGCCCAAGTCAGTTTTGTTTGTTTGACACGGTTAGAGACAGGTAGGTAGGCCATTTGATCCATGTTTACTTCATCCGGTCCCTAGATCAAACCGACTTGCACCGACGATGGGGATCACCTTTGAGTGTGTTTGGTAGGGCCAAAGTGGGGCCGGCCGGTTTGGTGGAGCCAACCGGCTTAGGGTAGGTTGGCCGGTCCCATTTTAGCCCAGTTTTCTCCAATTTTCTTTGGTGGGCCCCTGAAAACATATTCTCACCAAAACTAGTGGAATTTTTTAATTTGCAACTATTTAAACTTGAGTTTCTTCTTTTTATGGGTATGTTGATGGTTGAAACTACTTAAAATATTGTATAAATTGACCGTCAACACATGGCTAGAGAGAGCGACAGGGAGTGGGCCGAAAGGAGGAGAGCTGGGCTACGAGGAAAAATTGGTTTACTATTTTGTTTTAGCCTTTTCACTTCTTTCCTTTTGTAATTTGATTTTAAAAATATTATTTTAGTGAGAATTATTTTCAAGAAAAATTTATAAAACTTAAGTGAGTTGCAAAATTTATTATATATACATACAAATGTTTTAAAAATGCATTTGCGGAATTAGTTTGATTGTGAAGGTTTTCCAAATGTGTTCAAAATCATTGGAAGCTATTTTATAGATTTAATTTTATAAGGTGGCCTTGAGTTGATTACAAATATATATTTTACCATATTAACATATTATTATATAAATTATAGGAATCACTTTTACATACCTTCTTTGTAAAATTATTTCAAAGTAAGTTTTAATTGGATCCAAATTGCATTATGCTTGAACAATTGCACCATTAGGAAATTTTTGAAATTTATGTAGTAAGCATGCTTTGTAAAATAATTAACAAGCCATATCTTTAGTTTAAAATTTGGGTTTGTTACGGTGTGTTTGATCCGGTATGGTCTGTTGGTATGAAATGGTCATGGTCAAGTGTGTTGGAGGATTTGGGTTATGGTGATGAATAGATGGTTAAGGAGACCTGGAGGAGAATGATGCGGATAATCTCCGACATGATTGCTATGCAAAGCCAAGAATAGAAGAAGTATGAACTTGATGCAAGATTGCCCTGTGTGTTGGCATAGTTAGGGCTAGCCCAGAAGAAGCGTGCAGTCACATGCGTAGCATAGGGACCCTGTCATCAAAGAATGGTTCCAACACAACGCGTAGCCATCGCGCGGTAATACAAGTTTGGTGCTTTAGCTAAGATAACATTGCAAATTAATTTCTTATAAGCACTACTTAATTACAAATTACTTGCTTACACTTTACCTATCTAGTCTAACAATGATACATGTACTTATTTTACTGTAGATGGAACCATGTCATAGCCGCTGGTTCACTGAAATGATGTCCACCCATGGCTACGAGGATCCTGCTACGTGAGTCAGTGAGTACACAAAGGGTGTGTTTGGTTGCCGTATGAGTTGAGCTCAGCATGGCAGGCTCAGTCAGGCCGAGAGGAGCCGAGCTGAAGTCATGTAGGGTGCTTTGTTTGGTTATGTTGCATCAATTGAGTCTGGTTGGGTCGAACAGGTGTTTGGTTGCCTTTATATTTTGCTAAACCAATTGCATCATTCCATCGAACACCTCACGGGCAAGCCATTGCAGTGAGCTATCCCCCTCCCATCACCATCCCCGCCCCGGCCGGTGACCAAGCCCATCGCCATCGCCGCCCCACCACGCCGCCACTGCCGCTTCACATCGAAGCTTCGCCACACACACGAAGCTTCGCCGCCGCCGCCGCCGCTCCCGCCGGACCTGCTTTGCCGCTCTCGGCCGCCGCGTCGTTGTTCCCGACCTTACTCAAGGCCGTTGCTCTGTCTCAGACGGCAGCCACCGCCGTTGCTCTTAGCCACACCCGCCGTCGCTCCCGGCTGCGCGAGCCTGCATGAGCGGAGCCAGACCCGAGAGGAACGCTCGATTTCCCCGTTCCTCCCGAGCCTGGCCGCTACAGTGATTTTGCACTAATGGAACATGGCTGCAATAGTGGTTTCAACCATCCAAACACACGGTGCCTGCATCTATGGGGCCAGGTTGGGGAGTTTACAGCCAACCAAACATCCCCATAATGTAGAAGCTGTGCCACTACCTATCCCTCTCTCCCGCGATTACTGGAAGATTGTCAACGTGAGGCGACCCTCACAATGCAGAGGTGGTCGGTGCGGTAGCCCAGACGTGTGGTGTGCACGGCCCAAGGCCACGCACATGGCTCGGCTTTGCTGGCCGACGAGTTGGCCTAGGCGCAGTGCAGGCTTTGCTCGGACCTAGCAGCCAACATACAACAAATATTTTAAAAACATTTTGAAAATGTGCATATTACTACTAAATGAATTCCTATATTTCTAAATACCTTTTTCAATATTTTGGTTTCTAATATATTAATTTCTAAGTACTATTTGTAGAATAAAAAATTTTCCACAATTTTAAAGCATACTTTTGTATTTAATAAGTTTTGTTTCGAGTTTAGAAAAAACGAAACTTATTAAATAATAATAAAATAATATTTCTATATTTTTTTATGAATAATATTTGATTAATATTTTAAAATATAGTTTATGGTGGTTAAATTATTTAGGCCTTTTTTTTTCTCTTTTCACTCTATAATGTGTAGACCCCATATGTCATTCTCTCTTCCTCACTCCATTATTGCGTGGACCGCAACTCCCTCATGTCATGATAACCGTAGACCCTGCTTGCCCTATTTTTTATTTTGCCACTTGTTCTATTTTTTTTCCCATTTTTCTATTTTTATGATGTTTGCTCTATTTTTTTATTTTTTCCACTTGTCCTATTTTTTATTTTTCCACTTGTCTATTTCTACTATGTTTCCCCTATTTTATATTTTCCTACTTGTCCTATTTTTAATTTTTCTACGTTTTCTCTTTTAGAATGTTTGCTCCTGCTTGGCTGCTTTATCACCTTTCGCACGTGAATTGACCATCACGCCCTTGGCTTTGCCTCCTTATTATGGGAAAATCGGGCTGGTGCCACCCAATTGGCTTGGCTGCTGGTGAGTGACATTAAATAGAGTCACCTTCCCGTCCTTAAGGGCACCCGCAATGGTTAAAGTCAATATGCTCCCTTTAGTCCTAGGTGTCAACCTCCACGTCACGTAGATAGTACTACAAAAGATTGCTCACGCAACGGTCTATCTTTAGGCACATCTTTCTGAACAAAATCATGGGTCCCACCTTAGTTCTCATCTTCATCCCCTTTCCATCCTACGGCTGCATACGCATTCCCTCGCGCGGGTGGGGTTGCTCGGCGCGGATCCGCATGGGTGGGGCTCACTTGGCGTGGAAGAGCGTGCTGGCGGCACTCGCCAGGGCCAGCGACAATCTTTTCTCTCTCTTAGCTTATCTCTCCTACGTGGCTTCCTATCGAGAGCACTAACGACCCCATTGCGGGTGCTCTAACACTGTGTCGATTAATTTCTTTTTTCTCTGACATTCTACGGCACCGCCTCCCATTTCTCCCTAGTTTTCCTTCTAATCCACTGGCTCAGCCCCTCAAACCATATCGAACCGGTTAATCCAGCCAGCCACCCGCCTCACTACTCCCTTCCCAACCCGCGACGCCGTAGGGTTCGACACCTGCGGTGACCCCGCGGAGACGGCGACCCTGGTGGCCGAAACCTTGGCGGCAGCAACCAGGTGGCTGGGACCCAGGTGGAGGCGACCTCGACTGCGACAACGGCCTCCACACCCGGCGTCGGCAGCGACCCTGGCAGCAACCTGGACAACGGCCTCCACAACGATGACCCAGCAGCAACGGCCTCGCCAGGTACATCTTGCATCAATAATCTGGGCGCAAAACTTTTTTTTTATTTTTGCTAACATGATTTAATTTCGTCAGGTATTTGTGTTAGTCTCGGAGTTCAAACCACGATAGAAAATGGACCGAGCTACATGAGCTTGACCAAATCAGCCAAAGCAAGGCTTACCGGTTCTTCTTGCACTCATAAGCCACCACTTCAAAGACAAAAATCTGGTGATTTGTGCCGTAAGGACTGGGCAACATTCTTCTCAATAGATGTTCAGAGCACTGCTGGCTCGAGGGACTAGAAGAAGTTTGGGCAAGGAGAATGCTGATCAATCTAGTTCATTGTTTTAGGACTCGAGCCTTACTTATTCCCTTCAAATGTTTTATTGGCCTTGAAGTTTTACCTGTATGTAATATGTATGTGCTGAGCTCAATGCCTCATTGTTTTGCCTATTTGTTCTGTAGCAAAATTGATGTATGCCAAAATGAGCTAACCGATTGATGTATGCCAAAATACGAAAATGATGTATGACAAAATCCTGTTCAGTTTCTTCAATTTCTGACAATTGATGTATGCCAAGATGATTTATGCAATTAATGCATGTCCAATGTCCCAGATTTATGCCAAATTGACGTATGTAATTGATGTATGTTCACTATCCTAGATTACTTGGTTTGTCATCTAAATGTAAGCCAAAATGAATGAAAATAAACAAAAGAGAACTATCAGGCATAGAACTCCATCCATCTAGCAAACACACAATGAGCAAAATATACAATGAGCAGGTTCACTCCATATGAACTGCATATTAGTTGAGCAGGTTCACTCCATTTGGACTATATAATTTATATCACTCCACATCAAAGCCATTTTGCAGAAACCAAATGAGCATCCTTTGAGGTCACTTTTCTTAGAGTCAACTTCTTCCTTGGAGATGCTATCTTCCTTGTTGGAGTCTTTGCTTGTTCTTTGCCCTTGGGAGATGTTGTCTTTGTAGGAGTCCTTGCTGCCCTTGGAGGGGTAGTATGCTGTTGACTGCTCCCTTCTCCATTGCTCATTGCCATTTGCCAGATTTTGAAAAAGTCATAATTAGATGTCCAGAAAGGAAATAATCTAACAAAATTAGAACTTTCACCTTCTGGTCACGGGGCCAAGACTAATGTTGTCATTGTCGTGAGCCACCTTCTGCCTTTTGGGAGTGCTTGCACATGTACCCATTGGCCTACCTTTCTTGCCACGACTTTTTCTACAAATATGATCAATGTACTGTCAAAAGGGTGCAAATTGCTTAAAAAGCGACATGATAAACATACCTTTTTTTGTGCCATTAAGATGACATTTTGAAGATGTTTGTCTGTGGCCTAGTTCTCCACATCCCTTGCATTGACCTGTCACTTACCTTTCCCCTTCACCCTTGATTTCTCCAGACATCCTACTATCCTATTCTTTCTTTGTCTTCCAACTGCTCTTTTTGCTGATGGGGACAAGACCCTAAACCCGAGATCCACATTAGGCCATTGTGATTTGTCAGTGATAGGGGGAATAACTCTTGCATATGCAAGCTTGAAATAGTTCACTGAAAAATAAGGATGTAGGTAATCATCCCATGTTTACATTTCTCTGAGTAATTATGAATGCCAAGGCATGTGGACATGGTTTGCCAGAGACTTGCCACTCTCGGCATGTGCACTTGTGCTCTCTAAATTTCACCACATGTCTGACTACTTCCAAATCCTCATTGACCTCACTAACTTCTGCAATGTCTTTGCCACCAGTAAGAACTTTTAGTTTTCCCAACCTTCTAGTCAGTGCATTCAGATCATGCACTACAGCAGACAACATTCCTCCTATTAGTCTCTTAGCTATTCCCCTCCTCCTATAGTAAAGATGCATTGTCTTTGCTCTAATAGAATCAGCAAGCTCTGCAACTGGTAGGTCCTTCACATCTTTAATCCAATTGTTCCAACATTCAGCTTGGTTGTTGGTGATGTAGTCACACTTTATCTCCTCTGAGAATCTGCTCCTCATCCAGATCATGTTGTGATACCTAGCCAACCAAGGTGCAACATTAGGGCATGCATTGTGTATTTTTCACATGTAGTGATCAAACCTTGCTGGCACAAAGGACCTAGCAGTAGGGTACATATTGCCATATACTGGACCTTGGAACTTCTTGATAAAGTTATCCATCAAGTGTCTGAAACATTCCCTATGCTCTGCCCAAGGGTACACAACCTTCACTGCAATCTCTAAACCCTGGCAAGCATCAAAACTAATAGCAAGATTTGGTGGATCCCCTATGGCCTTTTGTAGTTGCTGTAAAAACCAGGTCCAATTATCAGTAGTTTCTGCTTCAAAAAGTCCAAAAGCGACTGGAAACATCCAGTTGTGACCATCTAACCCTGTAGCCAAAGCAAGATGGCCATTCCACCAGCCATTTAGGGCTGTGGAGTCAATGCTTAAATATGGCCTACAACCATTTAGGAAACCGTCAATGCTAGCCTCGAAACAACAGAAGAACCTGTGAAAGTAAACTTCATCACCAACTTGCCGCAACCCTACCTCAACAATGCTTCCAGGGTTTCTTAACTCAACCTCTGCCTTGAACCTAAAAAGCATTTGAAAACTTTCTTCCCTTGTACCAAAAATCTGTGCTGCAGCCTCCTTCAAACCACTCCACACTCTTCCATACTCAAGCTTGCAATTGTACTTCCTTTCCAACTCCTTCAAAAGCTCCATAGCACCAATGTTGGGATTCTTGTTCAGATATGGGACTGCTTGCTCAGCTATCCAGTGATATGAAGCCATTTTTGTCTTCACTCCTCCAACTGATGCACATGAGTGTTCATATTTGTTCATTGTAACCTGGAGCAAAAGAATTTGTTAGAAACAAAATAATGTCAAAATGCTTAGCAAAAAATTTTAATACCCATATAGACACTCCATCATGCATCAGCCTTGCAACAATAGCCCATGGACACCCCTTAGCCTTGAAATACCCCCTAAACCTTTGTGATTCTGTTTTCTCAGTTGCTACATCAAATAGCCCCACCATAGCATGTTGCCTGAGAGCCATCCTAAACTCTTGCATTGTTCCATAAGTGCTCCCCTCTGCCATTGGAGGATTGCCCTTGTCATAATGAACAACTGACTCATCCGGAACCGCATCTCCCATAGAAAGGTCTGCCTCAAATCTCTCATTATTATCAGCAGCAACATTAAGAGATTCTCCTTGTTCAGCACTGCGGCCTTCTCCACCCTCTTCTCTAGCATCATCATCTTTCAGCCCAAGTAAGACACAAACATCCTCCTCATCAACCACTGGCATAACTGAACCTTTGCCAATCAATCGCCCAACTTCATCCTGCAATACATCATTTCGTGGATTTTCGCCAATGAACAAATGGTCCCAGTCTACACTAAACGCGTGATCGGGCTCATTACTACCAACACTGCAGAAGAAAAATAAAAAGAATCTGTTAGGATGAACCCTAACAGAAAAAATAAACAATAATGAACTGCATCCTCACATTCCTCATGTGGTATCATGGAGGGGGATCCAGAGAGAAGTGCCAATCACAAAAAAAGATTAACTAGGGTTTTGATGAAAAACCTTTCAATATCCTCCTCGCGGGGTATCATGTCGTCGGCGATGCCAATCGTTGTGGGGCCGTCGTTGAGGTCATCGCCGGCTCGGTCACCGCCGCCTCAGTCGCCACTGGCTGGACGCTAGTCGTGCTGCAGCGAGATGGCTGGAACGAATTGATGAGGCTTTGCGATGTAGCGGGATGGCAGGATGGAGTATAATCGGCTTCCCTCCAAGATTGACCGGTTGAACCCGGTTTACAGGTTGGGCCGGATGATTACTTGGGAAAATAGAGAGGAACTTGCTGTAGTTGGGCTGGAATGTCGTAGGAAAAAGAAGTTAATCGGCACAGTGTTATGGACGGTATGGTGGCTCTATTTAGGCTGTGTTTCTTTCGGCGGTTAGATTATAATCTGAAAAGGTTGTGGTGTTTTTATAGAAGATTTAAAGGGCCAAAAAAATTATAAAAAAAATATTTTTGAGATCTCTAAGACAAATTGTGCAAAGTTTCAAAAAATAACTATAAAATATTTTAAAATATAACCGTACAAAATGATAATTTTAAGTCATAAATTATAATCGATTATAAGTCGCAACTTAATCGATTATAAGTTGAAAGAAATGAGCCTTAGGCCTTGTTCGCTTGATTAAATTAAATTAAATTAAATTAAATGAAAATTTGTTATTTTTGTATAGGCCAAATGTTGTAATATTTTGTAATTATTTTTATGGGGTTTTAAATAGTTCTTCTTAAAGTTCGCAAAATAATTTTTTCATAATTTTTTGAATTTTTAAAACGCTTTTCGAAATGGCCAAAAAATCACACAAAGAAACGCAACTCAACATTAATCTGAAACAAACAAGGCCTTAATGTCACCCACCAGCAACCAAGCCAATTGGGTGGCACCAGCCCAATTTTCCCCCTTATTTAAGTCGAAGACTGACCTCCCGGTCTCGGTCACCCACTCACCCTCTCGCTGTCTCCCTCACACACAGACACAGTGACACACAGACACAGTGACACAGAAGAAAGGAGCTCCCTGTCCCTGACTCCCTCTCTGCTTCTCCTTTCTCGCCGTGGGTATGCGCCGAGACTCAACTCTCCTCCTTCCGTCGTCTCCTCCCCCTCCTCCCCCTCTCTCTTTATTTTGGGCCATCTACCACTGAAGTTCGCCGGAGACGACGACCGAAGCCGCCGGGATTCGTTGCTGCCGCGGATGGATCTCCACTGCACTGCACCGGCGCCGTGGCTCGGTGCCTTCCCCAAACCGTCGCCCGCTCCCTCGGTAATCTCTCTCTCTCTCTCTCTCTCTCTCTCTCTGCTCAACTAGCGTCACCTGTCCCACTAGAACCCTCTCCAACCACCGGCACCGTATATTCTTGGCCGGAGCTCGCCGCCCGTGGTCCTCTCACCCGCGCTGGAGCCCGGCAACGTCGCCGCGCTTCCACGGTCGCTCTCGGCTAAATCCTCTACCCCATCGAGCTTCACCACCACATATAGAAGCCCATCCACCCTTTCTCCTATCGCAGCTGGAGATAAGCTCCGCCTGCGCGCCGCCATTTCCGTCGCGGTGGGCGTCGCCTAAGCCCGCCGCCGCCACGCCGCGTATGGCAGGCATCAACTCGCCGTGACCGTCCTAACAGTCAAACATCATCCGGGCCGTGCCTCTCCCGCCGATCCGACCACTCCACGTCCACGAACCTCGCAGCCACCCCCTGCTCTTGGGTCAACGACAGGTGGGCCACACCACTCGCCCTTTTTTTCGAATCCATCCCTTCCCCGCGCCTCAGGCCGCTAGTCGGGCCGCCTCTCCGCTCTCCCGAGTGAGCCGCAGCCGCAGCCGCAGGCCGCGCCTCCATGGGCCGCTTTGAGACAGAGCCCGTGCGCTAAGCCGGGCGTGAGCAGAGCCCAGTCGCGCCAACCGCTAGCAGGCAATGAAAGATCTGAGCAAGCCGAGCCGCCTTTCTCACTCGCACGGGCCGACTTCTGGGCTCAAGCCGCGCCGCGCGCAATTCTGGCCCGACGCCGCGTCACCAGCCTGTTTGCCTTTTATTAATTTAAATAATTAGTAAAATTAATAGCCTTTTGCTATATGATCCGATTTCAATGAAAAAAATTTATGTAAATTCATAAAAACGACCTCTTTATTTTAAAATTTCATCTTCGTGCATAATTGCATGCCGTTTGTATGCATTAGATCCCATGGATTTTGCGACGGGAGCCAAGGACCAATTTGGACATCCTCATTGTTGACATTTCCCTCGTCATAGTTTGATCCTATTGATACCTAGTTCTACAAATGCTTTATTAGAATTATTAAACCTGCATTACTATGTTAAATATAAATTGTTATTTGGTAGGGTGTAAGCTAAAAACTAGTCCATTTTAATTAATACTATGTAATTCGGATGCTTGTTAGCCCTATGTTCATAATTCATTTATTTAATGGACAATTACGTTGATTAGCTCTTTTAAACATGATTAGTTGTGCTGTAACGATAGTTCACCTCCTTGGACAGGTTCCTGTGGTAACCCCATTGCCCCGCGTGAGACGGGCTAGGGGAGGCAGTAGGTTCTCTATTTAACCATAGAAAATTTTATTTAAATTATTTTATTTTTAAACGAATTATCTTTTTATACCTTATCTCAAAAATATCGAAATCACGAGATGAACATTCTAAAATTTGGTACCGATTTTCAGTATCCGTCTTTTGAAATTACGGGTTAAAACAGTCGGAATTCAGTTTCAGTAGAAAATTTTAGTACCAGAGTACATTGTCATAATCTAAGCATGTGTATGTGTGCAACTGCTCTTCATTGTTTCGTAGTATATTTATAGTTTCTGATATTAATTATTTTAGAATCATTGCAGCAAGCGCGCATGGCATATGTTGGAGTTTGCCCGGCCGGCGTGTAAAGATCACGACTTCACGAGACCAGTACGTACACAATAACTCACGTGCGAAAACTCCGGCAGACTGCCAAGGAGAGTCCTCGGATAGTTGGTTGATGGCGTCCACCACCGGAGGGGAACCTCGCTCTCCAGCGAAAGCCATGGACGCCAAGCTGATGATGGCCACAGGTCATGGCGACGTCCAGCAATTGAAGGATCTGGTCACCAAGCAAGATGCGACGACGATGGTGGTGGTGATGAGCTCAGGCGAGCAGGCTGCCGCGGTGGCGGAGTGCCATGCCCCGGCGGCGGCCATGAGCCCACTACTGCAAGCATCCACGTGCTGGGGCTCCTTGAACGCATTGCATTTCCTCTTCGACCGGGAGGATGCACAAGAGCCACCAATGAGGGTGCCTAGCCAAGAATTTCTTGACTTGCTAACGGGCATGTCGGGCAGCAGGGAGATGACAAGCCTCCCGACGATGCATCAGGCTTCCAGAGACGTCGAGCAGGGAGCGTCGGTGCTGCTGCAGGGAGTCACCGTTGAGGGGCACACCGCGCTACATCTGGTGGCCAGCCACGGTGACGGCGACAACTTCTCGGAGTGTGCTGAACTCATCTACCACAGGGGCAGGGCCCAACATCTTGATCTGGTCAGACAAAACGAGAAGGGTGACACGCCCCTGCATTGTGCTGCTAGGGCTGGCCATTCCAGCATGGTCTCTCTTCTGATTTCTCTGGCTAAAGAGGAGGACAGCAGTGAATACAGGCTGAAGGAGCTCGTCAGAAAAGAGAATAAGAGTAAGGAGACGGCCTTGCATGATGCTGTCCGTCTTGGTAACCATCAAATGGTCAGGGATCTAATGGCGGCTGATCCAGAACTGGCGACATTTCCCATAGAGGGTGCTTCGCCGCTGTATCTAGCCATCTTGCAGGAAAAGGGCAGCATTGCACGTATGTTGCACCAGAAAAGTAATGGCAGACTATCGTACTCCGGCGCCAATGGACAAAATGCGTTGCATGCTGCGGTTCTTCGATCCAGAGGTATCTCTTCAACTAGCAGTGTTGTTTGCACAATGGCACGCGGCCAGATATTTAACATATATACTACACACGCTAGGAAGGTGCACTTGCGAAGCTCATTTTTATTACAAATTGTGGAAAACATCTCAATTTTAGAGGTAAAAATTGGTAATACAATCGGTGGCAGAGACAGCTGCTCGGCATAGCCGAGGCGCAAGCAGCCGTCGCCTGCCAGAAACCATTGGCACCTACTGCTGCCCGGGGAAGCATATCCTCTGCCGTAAGGCAGAGTGATACTGCCACTGACATGTGGACCCCACTGGGGCCCACATGTCAGTGGTAGTAATTGCACTCTGTAGTAAGGCAGAGGATTTGCTTCCCTCACAAGACCTTGCTGTTGTCATTGGCGGAGCCTAGGCACGTGCTTGTTCTTGTGGGGCGGTGGCTCCGCCGCTGCATATGACCACTCCCTGTAGTTCTTATAAAATTATATTTTAGACATTGACAAGACCTTATAAATGAACATTTGACTACTATTACTATCATAATTTATTTATAAAATCTATAAAAATTTATGATATTTTGGAAATGTTTATTGAGACGAATCTAAATATATGATTTTATGTTCCTTATTTAAGTAGTCGAAATATTTTCATATATAAAGTTTCAAAACTTTGACTTAACATATGTCTTGAACAACAAGTTTTTGGAAACCGGAGCATGCATGTTTTTTTTATTAAGGAAGCTTTATTGAATTCAAGATAGTTACATCAAGGTGATACAACCATCCCGAAGTCACTCCCGGCCACTACAAAACAAGGTGCACACAACCCGCAAACGAAAAAAAGAAAAAGCAAACAACTCAATGACTATCAATCTGAAGACTAGATCGTCACCCATGTGCCCGGGTAAAACACTCCTTGACCACCCGTTCCATATGTGAGCATGCTGTCATGACAAAATCCTGCGAAGCCGACTGCTGAAGAGTAGGAGCCGGTGGATAATTAAGTAAATAACCTGCAATGGGGAAGAGATAATTTTCTTATTAAAAACCATGTCATTTCTGCATAACTGGAGCGACCAACAAGTTGCAGTTGCCCCTAGCTGCCTCCTGTTGAAAGATGTTTCCCTTTCCAACTATTAAGCCTCCTCACAAATCTTTCTTCGACCCCTTTCCAATCAATATTTCGTGATATAAGTCTTAAGATCAGCTTTGTAAAACTGAGTGATATAAGTCTTGAGATCAGCTTGTCCCTCAATTTACCCTTTCTCCTAGACTAGGAAGAAAATTCTCTTCTTCCTGTGTTTGCTAATGGCAACCATTTGCAAGTACCTTGTTGTCGGGGATAAAATCACGGCCCATTGCCATGGCCCACTCCCTAACGGCCCAATCGAACAGCCTACCAGGGCCCAGCTCACTGGAAGGTTCTATAAGGCCCATGTGCATCGTGCCGAACAGCTTCCTGGCTGGCATGGTGCGTAATGGGCAAGGAATCGTGTTTGAGTCCGTCTCGAACAGGAGTTCAGCACGGCTACGTGAAGACCCGGACGTGGTTTTTCGGATTGGAATAGAAGTCGTGATCCCCAAGACTAGGAGTTTGCCTTATCTACCGTGGGGTAGACCTGCTCATGGGATACCCGGCCTTACCGAGCCCGGCTTGAAAGACGGCCCGGCGGGCCGACCGATCATCGGTAGGCTCGGCCTCATTTCAAGCCCGTGGTCGGGCGGGCCGGCGGCCCGAATTTTCTGTTTTGCCGTGGCGGCCGGGCTTCAGACCAGTTCGGGTTGAGACCCGGTTTTGAACCCGATGCCGGCCGGCCGACTCGGCCTGCTTTTCGGGACTCGGACTTTTCGAGCCCGCGCCGGCCGGCCCGGCATTTGAACAGTCTCACTGGGCGATTTGGCATGGTATGAGTTCGTTCACGATCTCGTAGTTAGCCCGACGCAATATTCTCTCGGAGGTTGGTTTGCTCTGACTATATAAACAGGCCCTACTACTGCGTGTAGAGGCCACGAGGTTTTTGCTTAATACTTCCTGTACAACCATATTCTCGCCGAGACTTGTTCATCTCGTCGAGTTCCGTCTTGTAATACTCTTTGATATAAAGAAAGGCTGGACGTAGGGCTATTATCTCTCCCGAGAGGCCCGAACCAGGATAAAAACCACTGTCTCCCTGTTCGTTGTGATTTGTTCTGTTCGGCATGTCTCTTATCTCCCTCTAGAAGAACCTTAGTTGACTTGGGTCAATATCCCAACCGTCGACAGTTGGCGCCGTCCGTGGGGACACGCAGATCGAACATGTCGAACTCCATCAGCGATACGAAAATTCTTCCTGAGGGCTACGACTCAGAAGGGCAGGATGTTTCTTCCCCTGCTAGCTCGAATCGATCTTACCGACCTAGATCGATGTCTGTGTCTGAGACAGAAGTTTCTGGATACACTCCCGAGATGGTCTCAGGTCGAGCTCCTGTCATTGACGATGAATACGGAGCTGATGATCTTTACGCTGGTTTAGATCTATCAGATTCCAAGGCTATGTCGGTTGATTCCTCCTATGGCGACACAGTGATGACACCGTCTAGCGCGCAAACGCACGGCTACCGCGGCGTCAACATGGCTGGTGCAGGAACCTCCGAGGATCCGGCACGAGTCACGGCGGCCGAAGAAATCGAGCGGGTCAACTCTGCTCGGCAACCAGATGGAGCCGCACAATCTGCTCACGAGCAAGACATTGTTCACCGCGCTTTCGACGAATCCATCAACCAAACCTTGGGGCAGATCTGCGATCAGCGCAAGCGTCAACGACGCGATCCGCCTCGCGCGCCTACACCAAGACCCCCGGCAGAAGTTTAGCCTGCCCGGGTGGAATCCCCGCGTGCCCAGACTCCAATCGGGCAAGACGCGGATGCTTCAGGGATCTCAGGGCCAATTGAGCGAGCCGAACCGCTCCAGTGCCTGGCGACGTGTCGATCCGCCACCAGACAATCTCGTCCTCGTGGGCGATGAAGTGGCTACTCACCTTGAGAAATTGGCTGAGGGCCTTAAGTCTATAGGTGAGGCATCATCCGGGTAGCGCGGTGAGCCTGTCCGAGTGGATTCGGACAGTGAGCGATCCGATCGATCGCTTGACCGCCGTCACCGTCGAAGGACCACTGTCCACAAGCAAGCTGTCCGTGGTCGCCGCCGCTCGCCAAGTCCCCGTAGTCATCGCGACCACACACTACTAGAAAAACGCTAATCTATGATGAAACAAATATGTCATTAAAAACAGTGAATTTGTCATTAATACATTTCTATGACGAACTTATGACGAATGGATGATCGTCATATTATCCCCGTCACATATGAAACGCTATGACAAATTTGCTTAATTTGTCACAAAACTAAATGCATCCATGACAAAATACAAATCGTCAGGAACTTTTTTCAGCACACACCCCTTGTCCGACGTGTCATCCAGCGCCACGTCATCATCTGACATGGAATTTTTCTGTGACGAAAATATTTCGTCATAGAATATGAATGACATGGAGCCTACCCATCGTCTATATCCGACGTGTCATCTAGGTCATTGTGAACGTGGACTATTTTGTGACGAAAATATTCGTCACTAAAATGCGATGACATGGTTCGTAACCTTCAGCCTCATGATATATTTTTGTGACGAATTTTTTTCATCACATATGCATGTTGACAAATCTTCAAATGGAGCAAATGAAATTCAGAAAACTAGGCACAGAAGAGCATACAGTTGAGATAATGACCACAAGTTAACACTGGAACTTCCAGATATTAACCACAAGTTCACATAGATATAAGTTCACACAGAGACCATACAAGCACATAATTAATCATCCATTGGAACTACTAGGCACAACTAGCTAGAATACTTCAGACTACATATCACCACACACAACCAAAAGTACAAAAGTTCACCAAGTTCACTGAGACCACCAGTTCGTCAAGAACACTAATTTCTGGAGCTACCCTGGGATAAGGTCAATGACGTCAAGAATCGATCGGTCGCTTCCTGCTTCTTCGTGAATTCCTCCAACTCTTTTTGTGTATTGGCCATATCCTCATTTGTCTTAGCCATCACTTGTCTAAGCACGGCTGATTCCTTTTTTTCTTCCTCAAGTTCCTCTCGAAGAGCTTTTTCAGTAGATGTCGCTGATTGTTTTGAGATAATTCGTAACCCGACATTCTTCAGGAACGTGCTATTGGCGCTGGTTTGGGATAGAACCTGGGAGACAACCTCAGTACTAGATCTTGATGTCTCACCTTCTTCAACAGGTGCTGCCAGCATATTTTCCATACCAGTCTACAAAATGCAAGGATTAATTCATTGTTAGCTAGGACAATATGAAGCATGATGCACTAAAGAACAAACATATGCAGAGAACAAACTATAAAAGGAGTGATCTCAATATTTGATGGATACCAAGATAGTTTGATGGACAAACTATATGCAGGGAACAAACATATGCAGGGAAAAACATCCGCAAATTGTAAAAAATATTGTCGATTACGGTATAAAGTAAATATGGCAATAGAAAATGTTATACTATCTTCACATTGATCTTTAGTACATAAATGAAGTGCTAGAGAACCATACATAAATGTTTTTAAACCATAATATGCAATTATATCAAGCAAAATCAGATTACACATGGTCAAAAGGTGATGATAATACCTAAGTGGTTAAGTTTCACTAGACATGGTTTCATTGCAATATATATATAGTTAATAATTTTTCTATGCATAGGCCCTATAGATGTTTGGTAATTGATTAAAGGAATAGACAGGGCATATGTCTTATGGTAGGGAGCAAGATGGAAGCATATGGACTCACAATTGCATCTTTAATGAATTTGTTAAGTCCTTTTTTATCTTGTTATGGCATTCCTTGAAGAGGTCCACTGCATTCGCACTTCTATCCTTGGTGTTCTCCTCCGTAATGCAACATTACATCAGAATTAAACCAAGTGGACCTTGGATTGTAAAAATACATAAATTGAACCTAAGACCATAACAAAAAGTTATTAAGAATCCATGCATGAACTAGAGCAAATAAACCACTCAAAGAACAACCATAGTAAGAAAACAACTCTCTGAAATAGGTTTAAATAAAACCATAAAAGCATGGGCCAAATGTATGACAATAGCGCTTAAAAACAAGTATTCTTGTCCTTCTATGTCTTCAACTAAGAAAGAAACAGATCAACGAAATGAAGACAACAATCAATAGAAATGGTAGTAAAATTCATATCCGTAGTAGTAAAATTCCAATCATGCAACTTTTTCATGTTCGTTTTACCTAGCAAGTTTACCTATTTTTATTATTCTATTGGTGGTACAATTGTATGGGTTATACTTGGTTTTCTAATTGATCCAGAATATGCTTGTTTGATCAAATAAGAAAAAAAAACTGATTATCAGTTGTTTATAAAGTTAATTGAAAATAGCCTTATCTCTCTCTCTCTCTCTCTCTCTCTCTCTCTCTTTCATGCAAATGCTTTTGGATTTTTGCTAGAAACTAAGTTGTTAAACAGGAAACTTACTGATAATATATATGCTTTTACATTATTTCCAAGATTGTTCGCAACATCATATTTTAATTGTTGGCACGGAAATTGCATACTTCTGTAACACGTTAATTTATGCTTGGTTAACCATACAAGGTTTATTGTTAGGTGGAGTTCATCTTGTGATAGTCAGCATAAATGCTTATGTATTATGCATATATATGTTTCTTGTGACATTAGGTGTGGTTGATAACCATACAATCAATAGAAATGGGTCTTTTTTTCATAGATAGGATGAACATAGCTACATTCATGCATGTGGAGTATTTATTTGTTAAAATATAATAGTACAAGATAATTTGGTACTTACAACATTATATAGGTGGGCAACATAGCTACGGGATCCCGTAGTCCGATGGTGCTTCACTTTAGCACAGTTCGCCTTGTTCTTTTGAGAGATTTCCTAAGTAAAGATAAATGTGTAAGGCATTCATAAATACAAATTAAAGAATTAATGTGATTTGATAGACTATACCTTGCTTTTTGCATCCCACCAAGTTGAAACCAAGAATCTCCACCGCTCATCACCATATTTGGTGCAGGAGAGGTAGTGCTGATTTCATTAGCGAGAACACCATTAAAGTAGTAATTTCATTCAATTATATAAACCGCATGATAGCAACCATGCTATGCACAATAAACTATAGAAGCCTAGGCTATGCAACTATGTCGCCCCACATACATGATTATTATAATGATAGTCGCCAAAATGGATGGGAGGGTACCTCGAGTCCACTGCGTGTACACACCATTCAGCGACCTCGTGGAATTAGTGGTTAGCGTCTAGAACCCCAACTCTAAACCATCTCAATTATGTGACCTACAATGGAAGAAACTACCAAATGGTCAAATAAATAGAAAATTAGCGAAAAAAGAAATAAAATCATACAAGCATTGTGTTTAATATTAAGCAACCAAATTAGGTGTGATTGAGGGTTAAATACTAAATTTCAATACAGACATATAAATGAAAATCGAGTGTGTATAGACATTGCCAAAATTATGCATATAAGCTCAATGTCGGAAATTAGGTGTTCATAGCAAGATTTCATCCACCAAAAACATCTGGAAGTTATATTGGTTAAGTCCAGAAGTGATTGTTCTTCAAATACATGAATTGAACAGCCGGTATCTAGAAAGCAACATTCTTACACATAATGTGATTGTTGCCTAACACCTCACCGTCTAGGAAATATGAACAGCAATTAGACCCTAAGAAATTTGTCCCTTTTCATTATGTATCGTCTATTAAGCCGATAATAACTGAATCCCAAGTCCCCAGCGGTAACCGGGTAGTTGATATCATCCTTTCAACAATGTAAATTGGACTCAGTCGCATACTGAACAAGAGCATTCAGATCACGCGGGCATTACAGGCGCAGGAGGAACCACGGACCAACACGCGACGAAACGGAGGGGTCCATTTTCCATACCCGTATGAGGTTGGTGATGGGCGCGGGCAGATGAGGCACCAAGCGGGAGAGTGCGAGGGATTTCCTCGTCGAGTAGGGCTCCAAAGACGGTGGACTTCCTCCTTGGCTCAAAGACGATTTGGGGATCCGTGGGTTTGGATGGACAAAGGGTCGTGGGCGTGGGGTGAGTAATTTGGGCAAACGAGGAGTCAAATCTGGATGTAGAAGAACTTACCAACGTCGTCTAGAAGGCCGGCAACAGCAGCGCCGCCTGCCGCTCCATCTCCAAGGCAAACCCGAGAACGGCGAGGACGGGGCGGCGATGAGGTGGATCTCTTTGCTCCGATGGGAGGTTTCGAGGATGTGGTACCGTGGCATTGCAGGCGCCGAGGTGGGGAGTGCGGAGGCCCACGGCCGAGGTGGGGAGGAGGCTGCGGCGGCCACGACCGAGGTGGGGGGAGAGGTCAGCAAAGTGGTTTCTAGTTTGGTTCTCACGGAGGATGGAATGGAACACAGATATTTTCACGCTAATGAAAATTTAAGCGCGTAATATTTTTTTGAGAAGGAAAGCGCTGAATATTTGGTACCTCGCGCCAATTTTTTGGGCTTTGGGAAAACCTCAAAAATCTAATTTCCATTCAATTTAATTCTAGAAATATTTATAAATTTATTTCAATATGTTTTTTAAAGAAATGCAATTTTAGTTTTGTTAATTTTGGAAAATCTTTTAAAGCTACATATAAAAATGAAAGCTCAAGAAGATTCGTGGTAGGTGTTAATTGACCTGAATATCCATCAAATTGATCAAATTCAGATATTTTGAAATCAAATAAGTATCCATTACATTATAAATTTCCATCGACTAATTATATTTCCATGTGAGCCTCGGCCGCACCAAATTTCACACTAATTCAAGCGACCAAGCAAAGATGAGAGAGGTCATTGGATTGAAATCGAACAATATCCATCGTCGACTAGCCCAAACCCAAAACCAAATAGCGTGCAACGCCGAGAGAAATCCACATCGATTCTAGGTGCTCGACGGATAGCGATTCCTATTCGGATCTGATTTGAATATGCTTTAATAGATTTGAATTCAAAATAAACAAACCACAGCTAGCATAGATCGATCGATCCCCCAAATAGCTTTAATTTGCAGTAAAATATATAATTAAGTTGGCACAGTGGTTGATACGAATCAAACCCGTTTCCATTAGTTATCAAGAAATTATTAGCTGGCACTGGCATGCGTGCAGAGAACTAGATTAGATGGGTAGCAACCGTAGCATCCCATGCCGGGCTGACGCAGCAGGATACATCAAGAAACTAATGGAGAAATAATCCGGACGCACCTGAGGTTAAAGGAGTTGTTTAATTAGCAGTAGATTGACGAAGGAGGAGGGCGCACAGATGGGATCGGCAAAATTGGAGGGGATCGCGAAAGGATGTGGCCTCCACGCCACTGTCGTTGCCACCGCCGTCGACTCCAACTCAAACCAGCGCCTCCAAGAACTCCAGCGCGATCGCGCCTTTATGTGCATGCACCGTCGCCCCGTGTGCATGCACCTCAAAGCCCCAGATCGCCGCTTCAGCGTCGTCGCGCGCCACGCTGCGCTAGGCGCCCCGAGCCCTACGATCGCCGCCGTCGGTGAAACTTCCTTGGCGCAGCGCGACGCGAGACTCAACAAACCAGATCGGTTTTTCTATTACGAGCCAATGAGGACAAACCCTAATATTCATGATGAAAGCCGATTTCGTCACCGTTCCTCTATCAAGATTTATTGGCAGGCATGAAGTTGTATGACAATTTTTATTTTGTTCTGTGACACTTATTTGGATTTAACATCACAGATTTCTTTGAGCCACAAATCGACATCTAATATTTGTGACGCTTCTCGAAATTTTGTCACAGATATTACATCTTTAATGACAAATTTTGTAAACGTCACGAGCAAAGTGTCATGGATAGGCGAATTTCTACTAGTGACAGGGGCAAGCGTGCGCGCGACGATCACGGACGATCCCCTCGCGAGGAGCGCATTGTCGCGACCACGAGGAAGGAGCGTGGGGGCTTATCACGGAGAGAATTCCTCCAGGCAGAAACCTCCCGCTCAGCAAGAGTTCCCCCGACCAACAGGACCAACGTCTTCTCAAGGCTAGGTTCTGCCGGGGAAGGTGGTCGGTCTTACGCCTTGGGCTGCAGGGCTTTCTCTGACGAGCTTCGCTCTGTTCGGTGGCCCTCAAAGTTCAAGCCCAAACACATGGAGAGGAACGGGACCCAGAACCCAGAGGACTTTCTTTCCATCTACGCAACGGCTATCATGGCGGCCGGAGGGGACGAGCTTGTCATGGCTAACTACCTCCCAACATCGCCCTTCGTATTTGCTCGGGCGTGGTCAAGAATGCGCAAGAGGGTTCCATTAGCTTTTGGAACCAGCTTTGTGACGCTCTGATTGCTAATTTCCAGAGCTGTTACGTGCGTCTGGGTAAGGAGGATGATCTGCACCAGATGATCTAGATGAACGGGGAGACCCTCCGCAACTTTGTGAAGCGTTTCATCAAGATCCGCAACACAATTCCGAACATCTCGGACGAATCTGTTGTCCGCGCCTTTAAAAACGGAGTCCACGACGAGCGGCTCACCCAGGATCTCGAGATCAACGAGACCTGGAACGCCAATGACCTGTTCATGGCGGCTGATCGCTATGCCAACGCGGCAGAGCGCGTTCAGTATAAGAAGGCGTTGGACAAGGGCGAGCTGCCCGCCTAGCCTGATGTGGATGAAAAGAAGAAGAGCAGCAACAATCCTGGTGACAAGAAATCCTAGAAGAGTGATGCGAGCAACACTGTCGCCGGAATAGATCGCACACCTCCTCCCAAGGATGGGCAGAAAAAGCCCAACAATAACTATAAGGGCAAGAAGCCCGCCCAGGGAGGCAACCAAGGCAAGAAAGGTCTAAGTGACTGATAATGCATGTTCCACCAGCACTACGGGCATGACACGCGCCACTGTAGGACCTGGGCTGCAAAGCTCGAGGATTTCTATGACGGCAAGGGCCCAATGCTCACCCTGCCCGAAAAGGTGAAGCCGGTAAAGCCAAGCGCCAAACCGATGATGGTGATCGGGACGACGACGTGTATCAAGAGCCCGTGAACCATATCGCCGTCATCTTCGGCGGCTCCTCGGCTTATCCCTCTCGGCGCAGCCTCAAGGAAGCTGCCCGGGAGGTCCACAACGTTGAAAAGGGCAAGCCTCAGCCCGAATCGATGAAGTGGACCGAGGTTTCCATCTCCTTCTCTCAGGAGGATTGCCCCACTGGGATGACCAAGCCTCAGAGGCTTCCACTGGTGGTCGCTCCGACCATCAGCAACGCGAGAGTTGGTCGTGTTCTTATAGACGGCGGGAGCGCTTTGGACTTACTCTCTGTTAAGGTCTTGGACGAGATGCAAATCCCTCGTTCCAAGCTTAAAGAGGTCGCTATGCCCTTCTACGGCATTGTTTCCGGAGAAGTCGTTCGCCGTTAGGGCGATCGTTACGCTGTTACCTTCGGCAGTCCAAGCAACTTCCGGACAGAGTTGATCACGTTCGATGTGGTTGACTTCCCTTCCGCGTACAATGCTATCCTGGGCCGGCCATCTCTTGGCAAGTTCATGGCCGTGTCCCATCATGGATATCATTGCGTGAAGATACCGGGTCCTAACGGTGTGATCACGGTCAAGGGCAACTACAAGGCCGCTCTCGATTGCGACGAGCAGTCCCTTGCCCTAGTCGACCAGCTTACGCCGCGTGGTCCCGAAGGTCCGCAGACCAAGTCTGCATGCCCTAGGGTTTCCCTTCAGCCAGGAGGAGAGACCAAGGAGGTTCCGCTGTCTTTGGATGATTCCTCCAAGACAGTTCATCTGGGGGCCAATCTGGACCCCAAATAGGAAAGAGAGCTCATTGCCTTCCTCCGAGCTAATGCAGACGTGTTTGCCTGGGAACCGTCTGACATGCCCGGAGTCCCAAGGGAGGTTATTGAGCACAATCGCGGCATAAAAGCACATTCGCGTAAGCTTCGTCGCTTTTTGGATTTCAAGCGAGGATCATCAAGGATTAGCTCGGCAAGTCGCCACTTTGGTTTCATCCGCGAGGTTGATCACACCGAGTGGTCGCCAACCTGCCATTGTAAAGAAGAAAGGCGGCAAGTGGAGGATGTGTGTCGATCACACGATCCTGAACACCGCTTGTCCTAAGGACAACTTCCATTGCCTCGCATAGACCAGCTTGGTCGACGCGATCAAGGATGCCCACTCTTGAGTTTTTGGATGCTTACTCGGTTATCACCAAATAAGCATCTCCCGAGGATGAAGAGAAGATCGCTTCATCACCCCTTCGCACTTTCGCTATCGACCATGTCTTTCGGTCTGCAAATCTTTGGTGCCACGCTTCAGGTAACAATGGAGAAGACTTTCCCGAGCAGTGCGGAAGAAACCTAGAGGTCTATGTCGATGACATAGTTGTAAAGAGCAAGTATGCTCTAGATCATGTAAAAGACCGCCGAGACCTTTCAAAATCTCAACAGCATCGAATAAAGTTAAATCCAGAGAAGTGTACCTTTGGTGTTCGATCCGAATGTTGCTCGGTTATGTAATTGGTTATGAAGGCATATCGCCAACTCTGAAAAATCGAGGCCATTGAAAACATGCAGCTCCAACCATTGTCAAAGAAGTTCGAGCCTCACCGGACGGATGGTCGCCTTGAGCGTGTTTATCTCGTCGTATTAACGCGGTGCCCTTCTTAAGGCCTAGCATAAGCACAATGGTTTCGAGTGGACGAGGAGGTCGATAGATCTTTCCAAGATCTAAAGCAATACCGTCCAACCCACCTATCTTGACTACCCAAAGACGGCGAAAGCGCCTTTTGTTGTACCTTGGTCGCATGCCGCAAGCGGTGAGCGCATCTTTGACGGTGGAAAGGAACGATCCAATGGCCAATCTATTACGTGAGCGAGGTACTTCACGGATGAAAGGAGCGTTACCCTGAGGTCCAGAAGCTGCTCTACGCCTTACTCATATCCTCCAGGAAGCTTCGCCACTATTTTCAGGCGCATCAAATACTGGTCCCGACCAAGTTCCTCTTGAAGAAATCCTAAGGAACAAGGAAGTCAAGGACGATAGCTAAATGGGCAATGGGCCGCGAAATTTGCCATTACATTTCTTTGTCGCGAACCGCTATTAAGTCCTGTATTGGTTGACTTTGTCATTGAATGGACTCGCCTACCAAATCCCGTGAAGCTCCCGAGCAACCCGATGACCCCTTAGACCATGTTTTTGACGGCTCGCAGACTTTGAAAACTTCGGGGCTGGTTTTGTCCTCATCTCCTCAAGGAGAGCAACTCGATATTCTATCCAACTACACTTTGCGGCGACTAACAACGCCGCAGAGTACGAGGCCTCTCGCGGGACTAAGCGCGTGCAAGTCGCTAGGCGTCCAACGGCTAACTGTGAAGGGAGATTCACAGCTGGTCATCAATTAGGTAAACAAGGAGTATCAGTGCTGCGATGACTCAATGGCTCGATACCTGGTTGAAGAGAGGAAGTTGAAGCGGCACTTTCGATTTTTCGAGGTGCTCTTCGTGCCCAGGAAGGACAACTTCTTGGCCGACCAACTGTCCAAGTTTGGATCCTCACCGGGGCACTCGTTGAGCACCTTTACAAGCCCTCAATCATGTCTCCGGACGAGGCAACAGAGACAGGTGGTGCTGTCTCCGTCATCGAAAGGTATGGATCGGCGGCGCCATTTGTCCGGTACCTTGCGATGGGACATCGCTCAAGACGGCCGAAGCGGCGTTCCGCCTTACAAGACGTGCTGGTCCATACAAGCTTGTGGACGGCACCCTTTACCGTCAAGGTGCGCTAGGAGTCCTCTCCAAGTGCATCTCTCAACACGAGGGTGCCTGCGGCAACCACGCCTCCTTCAGGACTCTGGTCGGCAAAGCGTTTCGCATGGGCTATTACTGGCCAACTGCGTTACAAGATGCCCGGGATATCGTGACTAAGTGCAAAGCTTGCCAATTTCACGCCCGGAAGGCACATAAGCCCGTCCAAGAGCTCCAAACGATCCCCCCAAGGCCTTTCTCCACGTGGGGTCTGGATCTGCTCGGCCCGTTCCCTAAGGGGTACAAGGGCTATACACACTTGCTCATCGCCATCGACACTTTTACAAAGTGGATTGAGGCAGAGCCTGTGTCGTCTCTTCAAGCCAAAACGGTTGTGCGCTTTTTCAAAAGCAACGTGGTCACGCGCTTTGGGATCCCCCATAAGCTGATCACCGATAATCGGCACCAGCCTTGAGCGAGCTATTTCGTGAATATCGCGAATACAGGGGCACCAAGGTCTGTTTCGCCTCTATGGCACATCCACAGAGCAATGGAGTAGTCGAGCGAGCTAACGGACAGATTGTCCAGGGTATGAAGTGGCGCGTGTTCGCGGCACTCCGCGATCACAACAAGGCGGGGTTGACGGTTCCTTCCGTCCTCAGGCGATTCGCTACGGCCACGGCAACCGGGAAACTCCTTTCCAATTGGTCTATGGTGCAGAAGCCATCCTACCGGCCGAAATAGTACTCGGTTCGCCTCGCACGAGCTCGGTCAACTTGTTTGACGACGAGCAAGAGCGCTTTACTCGATCTCGACCTCCTCGAAGGCACACGCGACCGGCACAGTCGAATGGCGCTACCGGCGAAGCTCTTCGCCCAAACGCCGCCAAATCGGTTCGACCAATTGCTTTGTAGGCGGGCGACCTCGTTCTGCGCCGTGTTCAGAACCTGTCCAATGCCAACAAGCTAACTCCCCGTTGGGAGGGCCCGTTCACGGTCGTTTCTACTGCTCGCCCGGGGGCTGTTCGCCTGGCCATGGAGGACAGGAGAGAGCTGACCGGCACTTGGAACATCGACCAGCTTCGTAAATTCTTTGTGTAGGTCTTTCTGTGTTTGCTTAGCTTCGCGCTTTTTGTCAAACTTCGCACCTTTGTTTGTCTAAGTCTGTCGGGCTCCATGTAAAGTTCAATCCATTTACAGTGAAACTTTCACGGTCTTCTGCGGCCTTTTCACATCTCTATCTTCTCAAGACTACCCTCTCTCTGGTAACACTTGATGGCTGCCCGGCCTTGCGAACACTTGGCCCCGCAATCTTAAGAATTTTTTCCTGCTCGTATTCAGTTTGAACAAGTTTCTCAACTCAAGGTTGCGTAAAAAGGCTTTCTCGCCTCGCGGCTAAGTCTGCTCTCGTAAGCCCTCCGCGGCAGAGCCACTTTCCTTGTTCGGTTACCTTTGGAATCACCTAACTTACGTCGCCGGGCAGTTCTTGGAATAAGTCGATCAGGATACGGGTGTCGCTCTAACTCTCTACGCACGTACTCGAATTCGCAAACTCAGGTTTTTGAGCACCGTCCGTACCGGGGGCTAGGGTGTCGCTCTTTCTCTTGTGCACTGCTCGAGTTCGCAAACTCGGGTTTTCGAAAGTACTGCACAACGGGCCGGAGTTAGGCTAAGCGTTCTACCAGTTTTCTTAAACTTTTTAGCGCTTTCGTGCCTTGCTCTTGGTTTCCTGTTCGTTCTTGTCTTTTGCTGCTCTTTTATGCAGAAAATAGGTAAGTCCTTTATTGCATTAACAAGAGTTGCAGGTACAAAAGTCCCTTTCGGGTTACAGCCCTACAGCTACTTAGAAGCGAGTTGCTCCTTGAGCTCCTCGATCACTTCCTTGAGACGCAGGACTTCCCCTTGGGCTTTAAAACCCTCTCTAGCCTCAGCTCGGAGACGGTCGGCTTCCTCCTTGCTGCTCCTGGCCTGCTCCGTTGCCTTCACACGGAGAGCCTTGACCTCTTCGGTCTTGGCCCGCAGCTGCTCGGTCAGATCTTCGCTCTGACTGGCTCGCTGCTCGGCGGTCTTGAGCTGCACGTCCAGCTCCTCGACCCTCTTCTCCGTGGTGCTCGCCCTTGCGGCCAGCCCGCGCATCTCCTCGGCCTCCTCCTGTGACGCCCACAGGGGTGGAGATTTTCTCCTGGAGTGCCGCGGAAGTCGACTTCTCTTCGGCGAGCTGGGCCTCGAGCTGCTTTACCTGTTTCACGAGCAGCTTCGCCATTCGGACACGTCGTTGAGTTGCTCCTCCAGCCACTTCGTGCGGCCTGGCTCCCCTTCCGCGACGTTCGCCCTAGCGGCCTGTGCGTGAAGCTCCTCGGTCTCTTCTCGAAGAGCCCTGGAGGATTGCCTCTCCTCGGTCAACTGAGCCTTGAGCTTCTTTATCTTCGCCGCCAACTTGCTCCGGCTCTTGGCTGGTGCGGAAGGCTCCCATTCGAGCCCCCTCATTCGGAGCTGCTCTTGGAAACCCGCCAAAACAGCGCTGCGTTCGACGGTGACTCCATCCTCGAGCTCCTCCATGGTGTCCTTAAAGACCTGAGGGAGAAGACCAGTTAGCCGCTTTGCGATGATGTTGCTCGACTGGACCAGGTTTGGTTTTGGAGCTTACCTTGCCAAGCCGACGCTTCAATCCCCGGCGTAGGCGATCTTCGAGACCATGTGTCACGAAGCCTCGCTCGTGCGGGATGAGACTGGCGCGTCGTTCTCGCCGTCGTCTCTCTTGCTCCTTCTTCTTGCGGGAGCGCATTTGCTCAGGAGCAGGAGCGGCGGGCGCTCCTGCCTTTCTTCCTCTTCTGCCCGATCACCTTCGGGCAAGGTCGGTGCCGCTCCACTAGGCGACACCAGAGCTTCCACTGGCGGGGCGACTTGTGCGCCCTGCTCGTGCGTTTCTTCTTGCACCTTGGCGGCGGGGCTTTCGCCCTGCTCGCCGGTCGTCTCCGTCGCCTCAGGGACGGGCTGTCCCTGTGACGAAGTACCCGGTAGGACCGCCTGCTCGATCCCACCTCGGGCAGCTTGCGGAGCCATCGCCTTGGTCCCGCTATCCGTGGCGCTGTCCGCCGCTTCTTCCGCCTCCAACCGCTCTACCGCGCCCTTCAGCGTGTCGATCTGCTCGCTGGGGCCTGGCGGGAGCAAACTCCACGCTGCCAGCTTGTCCTTGAGGCTGGCCAACCTCATCGCCATGACGCGCCGTGCAGTGCTTTCGGCGATGAGATCGCTTCGATTGCCCGTCGACATCGTCGTGGCAATCTCCTCTTAAGCGGTGATGAAAAAGGGGATAGTTGAGCCTGACGCGGTTAGGAAAGTTGTAAAGACGAAAGATTCGTTACTACATACCTGCCGCGGAGGACTTGATCTTTCTCTTTGTTGCTAAAACTTTCCGCCTCTTCCTCGGGGGCTCCTTGGCGCCTTGTTCGCCTCGGCTCCCGGACGCTCGTGGCGACGAGCTCAGCTCCCTGCTGAGCTGGGCGCTCTTCTCGCGCAACACAAGAAGTTTTTCCTTGCGCGCGATTTCTTCCTCGAGCCTCCTCTGCTCGGCAACCTGTTGCAGCCGTTCCATATGGCTCGGGTGAGCCTGCGCGTATCGCCTAAGCCAGAGAGTCAGTGTCTTTACCTCTTCGTCGCTCTGCTCAGCGAGGAGAGAGGGGCTTGGTCGTTTCCTGCTTGGCTGGCCGCGCACGCTTTTGGCTTGCTCGACGCGCTTCGTTGCCGTAGCAGGCTTCTTCGAGGGCAGGCGGCCGCCATGGCGCGGTGAGCTCCGCGTTGGCTCGGCCGCCGCCTTGGGCTTCGTGGCCGCCTTGGCCTTGCCCTTCTTCGCTTTCTCCTGCTCCGACCCAGAGAGCTCCTCCACGATCCCTCCGAGGATCAGCTGGTCCTCCTGCGTGTTCGGAAAGTGAATGTTAGCATTTACAACGGTGCGAATCCAGCGACACGATTTAAGGTTCAACAACTTACCTCTTTGTGTGTGCGGACGAAATACGTTCATGGACAGTGTAGGCCACCTCGCCGGTGACCTCGCCGTCCTTCTTGGTCTGCGTTCGGCATGGCGTCGACCGCTCGGTCACCCATGCGTCGGTTGGCTTTTTCTCGCCGGCGAGAGATCTGTCGCTTTACATTCAAAGGAGACATCAAAGAAAGGTTGAGTCTTAAAGGCACTTACCCGTGCTCTCCCTGGAGATGTCTTCCCATCCCTCTATCTTGTAGAAGGGATAGAGTCTTCTCCGCAGCAGACAGATCCTGTCCGCTGTACGAGGGAGGCGATCTTCCTCGTCAAGTACCAATCCTCGGCGGAGATCTCCGGCCGAGGCATCGGTGTTCCTTCACGGCGCCTTCCGGTGAAGATGAGCTTGCTGTCGTCGCTCCGCCGGGTGTAGAACCACCTCGTCCACCACACGCCCATTGAGTCGAAAGGTGGCGGGCGGGGTCTGCTGCGTCGTCGGGGTGGCGAGCTTCGGTAGTAGCACCAAAGCGCCCAAGCGGCGGAGCTCAGCTCCTCGTTCTGAGTAGTAATGGAGGAACAGCCCACCGGCGGATCAATGCCCAGATAGCCCTCGCATAGGTGTGCGAAGACGGCCATCTGGAGGACGCTGCTTGATTGAGGTTCGCCACCTCCAATCGGCGATGTTCAAGAAGGCCTCTCTGAAGTCGCTCTCGGAGACCTCAACCCGAGCAGTCTGAATCTGTTGAAGTTGACGAACTCTCCCTCAAGCTGCTCCGGAGTTTCCTCCTCCCCGTGCAGCCTCCAGCTACCGGCGTCGATGTGGCCCTCTTCCTCCCAAACTCTCAAGTCCTCCTCGGTTGTGCTAGCACTTACGAACTTGGCCATAGCGGTTCCCAGAGTTGGACGAGCAGGTTTGGTGGTGGAGTTTGGGCGCTTGATGCTGAGTGCGGTTGGAATTAGGGCTTGGGAAGGAAAGGCGAGAGCGTAGTGGCTAGCCATGGGTCGCTTAGGAGCTTTATAGTCCCTTATGCGCAACTCGCAGCGGTTTGTCACAAAGCGGCTAGTTTTTACCACAATGCTAGGTAAAACGGTCGCTTTGTTTTCATTCTTGCAATGACGTGAAGTTACCATTGGAATCTGCCAACGGATACTTTTTTCCAGTGTCCGCGCTGAAGGCTGGGTGCTCTGCTCGGATGGATGTGTTTTCCTGTTCGATGCAATAGAGTTGCTCGGCACTGATCGGGTTTGTTCGGTCCCGGATAATTTGTGTTCGGTTGAACCGTAACCTGTTCGATCGATTGTTGCAAGTCTCTGTAGCAGCATACTTTCCCTCTTCGTGGCTTTGAGTCTCAAGAGGACGACCCCACTCTAGTGAGTCCTTCCACTTGAGTCTTAGGGGCTAGCTGTCGGGGATAAAATCACGACCCATTGCCATGGCCCACTCCCTGACGGCCCAATCAAACAGCCTACCAGGGCCCAGCTCCCTGGAAGGTTCTATAAGGCCCATGTGCATCGTGCCGAACAGCTTCCTGGCTGGCATGGTGCGTAATGGGTAAGGAATCGTGTTTGAGTCCGTCTCGAACAGGAGTTCAGCACGGCTACATGAAGACCCGGACGTGGTTTCCCGGATTGGAATAGAAGTCGTGATCCCCAAGACTAGGAGTTTGTCTTATCTACCGTGGGGCGTATTTGGCATGGTATGAGTTCGTTACGATCTCGTAGTTAGCTCGGCCCGATATTCTCTCGGTAGGTTGGTTTGCTCTGCACTATATAAACAGGGCCCCTACGGCGTGTAGAGGCCACGAGGTTTTTGCTTAATACTTCCTGTACACCCATATTCTCGCCGAGACTTGTTCATCTCGTCGAGTTCCGTCTTGTAATACTCTTTGATATAAAGAAAGGCTAGACGTAGGGCTATTATCTCTCCCGAGAGGCCCGAACCAGGATAAAAACCCCTGTCTCCCTGTTCGTTGTGATTTGTTCTGTTCGGCGTGTCTCCTATCTCCCTCTTGAAGAACCTTAGTTGACTTGGGTCAATATCCCAACCGTCGACACTTGTATTATTATCTCCCAACAAGATATCGGATGCTTTCACTCGTTGGTAATATTTGATTTCTTGTCGAAATAGTTTGGTCAAATGATCCTGAGATTGAGCAAGTAATTCACTCTCAACTGCAAACAGATCATGAATCTCAGTGGCCACATCCAAATAACTGATCGTGGACTAAAGACTGGCTTTATGATTTTTACAATCACCATTGTTGTTTAAAGCACATTCACGCAAAAAACTTCTTGACTCTCCCAGTTTCTTATTCCATCGTTGGACTAAATTTTGGCTTTTGACTTGCTTATTCCAAATTTCTATGACTTTATCATAGAAATTCTTTCGAGTGAACCAGGATAATTCTAATTTGAACAGCCTTTGGTTCCCTTAGAAAGGCTAAGTGTCAATATCTAGTAACAAAGGTGTATGGTCAAAAACCATCCGATCAAGAGCATGGATGGTCACTAGTGGAGATTCAAATTCTCAATCTGTTGTCATAAGGATTCTTATCTAGTTTTTCATAAGTCGGAATTGGAAGCAAGTTAGCCCAAGTGTATTGTGGACCCATTAAATCAATTTCCCTAATGCCAAAGCCATCAATTACAACATTAAACAGGAAAGGCCAACGATCATTGCATTTGTTATTATTCTTATGCTTGCTACTCCTCAGATGTTGAAATCACTACCAATTAAAGTAGGTAAATGGTTTTGTTGGCAAGTATGAACTAACTCGACTGAAATAGAAGATTTAAATTCATCATGAGCTGGTCCGTAAACTGCCATGAGAATTCACTTGAACTTGTCTAACTTGTTGCAAAGATGGAATTTCATGTGAATTTCCCCTTCCACAATCAGAGACAAGTAAAAAACAGAAGCATTTACACCCAAAGGACCCGCCCCCGATCGCGGTGGAGGAAGACAAAGCCAAACAAAATCCGCACCACCTAAAAGGCGTGCAAGATTAGTCTTTGACAAATCCTTCTTACCTATCTCGAAGATTGCAACAAAATCTAAGTTTTGTTCTTTGATTGTTTCTGCAATGTACCTAAATTTAGCCAAGTCTGAAAGACCTTTGCTATTCCAAAAAATACCTTTCATTGGAAAACCAATTATTTAAATTATTGCCATTCCTAGGGACCCGATGCCCCTTAGTCTTTGAGGATGGTGTTGATTTTCTAGTGGTTGCCATAAGATCACAAATACTTGTGTCCAAGTTCACTTCATCAAAAACAACCTCAGAAATATCCATCGCTAGATGAGCGAATAGGGCACCGTCAATGTCAGTGTCCTCGTCATCATCTGGATTGAAAGGATTTCTCAGCTACAATTTCATTCCTATGTGAACTTTTAACCCCTTTTGATTTTGGTTTCACTATCAATCTATCCATTTGTTTTAAAGAATTAATATATAGAAACTTTTCATAGGAACTACTACCCAATTGAAACCCCAAATTACTTAATTTTAAGGCACAACTATCATTAGATAGAGTATCAAATGAAATTGTTACGTGCAAGCACACAACAAGGGGATATAGAGGGATACTTCTTGATAAGCATGCAATAGGTAAGGCCCTTGATGCGGGTGAGACGGCCGTTTATCGTCGACGACGCCTTGGCTGTTATCGGAGCCACCGCCTATGAGATCTATATCTCAATTTTTACTTCATTGCTTAGATTATAATAAAAGATACATGACCCTCCTTTTTATATGGAGCACCGACTTGGAGCATAAGGAAAAGACTGACTTGAACTCTAAGAAAAGACTTAAATTGCCATAAGAATATATATTCCTAATAAAGAGAAACTAATAAGGTAATATCTATAACCCTAACTACGGCGGGGCCACGTGCTACAATACCTGGGTACTGTTCACGAGCTACAGTACCATGGTACTGTTCATGGGACTCGGCCTTGTTGGGCCTGCTCATATCATTACCCCCCATCAAATCAACCTTGTCCTCAAGGTTGAAGCAATGACGCCCGAGAACTTGACATCGATGCTGGAGTAGAAGCACATCACCATGCGCACGACGTAGCCGCGTTGGCATAGCATGTTTGCATTCCATCGGCCGATGATGTTGGAGATGTCGTGGTCGCCGATGGTGTGCTTGGTGTCGTGGTCGCTGAGTGTACGCTTGGCATGAATGAAGACCTGGAGTGACATAGGGTCGGGAGCCACGATGTTGCTTTGTTTGGACCATCATCGTCTTGGGAGCCTCGCACCTGAAGATTTAGCAGAACACGGAACACCGATCTTGTGGGTTGTTGCTGCCTTGTCGACCTCACTAAGCTTCGTGGCGATGATAAAATTGACATCAACATTGGTGACGGCCTCAGTGTTGCCGCCAGTGTTGGCGTCGGCGTTGACAGGGTTCGCCTTGCATAGCTCAACAACACTGTTGGATGTTGGTGTGGTCGGCGGTGTCGCTGGTATTGCGGAGAATGTCTTCATGCCATTTAGGTCCTTCCGCATGCTATCGATCTTGTCGATGAAGGAGTGGCAAAGGTCAAGAATGAGACCCTCATCCAGCTTGTTCTCTTCGCGTGTCTACCTATCGTCGGAGATGCAATGGTTTTCAAATGCCAGTTGGTGTCGGCTTGGTGGTGGCCAAGCCTGAGCCGCCTTCGCGATCCAGGCATCTTCCCTGTGTTCTGCCTCACGTGACAAGTATATCGTGTCTGTAAGGTAACGAGGCCGACCACGACGAACCTCTGCTGCCGATGTCGCGGGTAGACCCACGATGAAGGCATCGATCTCGTCTTCTCTTCTCATCCGCGGTGCTCGCTGAGAAGCCGCTGGAACTCGCGCGTGTAGTCGATGACACGGCCTTCACTTTTTTTCTCATCCCCTTGTTTTGTGCTTGCACGTAACAGAAATTGAATTATAATGTGACGCACCTAATTTTGGAGGACCTGGAGTCGTTGGCGAACGTAATGACATATAGTTGTCACCCACCACCTTGGCATATTCTAGTCCATTCAAATTTTGCACGGCTGTCCTTTTCATGGCCATTTGTAACATATTTTCATTTGCCATAGAAGTACCAGAAGGAGACTTAACCAAATTAGTATGGCCACTACGGCGGAGACCCACTGCATCCTGAGATCCCTCCACAACCATTGCCGGAGCAAGTGAAGGGGACAACATCTCAGATGAAGAAGGCATCACAAACGTGGCATTCCGCAACTCCTCTGAAGGTGGAGATAGCAATACCTGAGTCTACCTTGCATTCATGCTCCTACTCCTTGTAGGTGTGACTGCCATGTGTGGGAGAGCATCAAGGGACCAATCCAAAGAAAGGGGTTGCATTGGTGGCATCGGCCTTTTGTCACCAACCGGATTCAAAGCAATTTGCATCGGAAAAGGTCCCGATGATGTCCTCGCCGAAACACTCAATTTTTAATCATCATTCTTCTGTCGTTTTGTAACTTGTTTTGAATCTTCTCCCCCTAGCTTACCCTCTTTTCCCGCATCACCATCATCACGATCCATAGAATCATTTACAATGGGTAAAGGGATAGCAGGCTCAAAGTCTAAACTCTCAAGCGTAAAAGTGATATCGTAACCCTCCAACCTAGAGACAACATCAGTGGTGAAAGGCAAATGCTCCCTGTTTAACACACCAACCAAAACCATGATCACTCCGTTCTTCCTAAATGTGAGCATATCAACCTCTAGAGTTGTTGCAACAACAGTGCCAAGAGCCCAGAAACAAAGATAATGACGCTAAACATGATGTACAACAGTGACATGAACCCATACCGCATCAAGCTGATAAGCCGGAGTTACATCATCACTTGTACTCCATTCCGAGATCGTGAGAGAGACCCCATGGTTCTTTAAACGAACTCAACATCATCCATCCTTTTCAATTCCTCCTCAAACGGAAAAGCGACTAGAAACGAATCCTCGCCATGAGGTAAGGCCTCCCAATTCCAGTGGCTGTGAATGAGCCTTGCAAGTTTTGATTGAACCACATCCGCTATGAGACGCCCCCTCCCCCCCTCCCGACATGGTTATTAGTGCCGTAGGTGTTGGATTTTGGGTCTCTAGCTTAAAAGCAAAATCCGGGATCTGAAGAAAACCAAGATCATTCTTTCCAAAGCCAAATAAAATAGCATTCGGCTTGGGCATCTTGAGTATTGGACATTTGGCGGACAAATGTGCATTCTCCTTATTGCAAATAATGCAATCCAAAACAACTGTGCACCCATCTATCGTATGTCCATTGCACTTGCACCGGTAGCAATGAGGTGGCCGTGGTTTCTTTGGCTTCAATGAGCCTGTATCAGATAGGGATGGCAATCAGGTGGGTATCTCCGAGTACATCTATATCCAACCCGAAACCTGAATGGCTTGCCCAAACCCGAACCTGAAAACTGTCTCGGGCATAAACACGCACCCATACCCGAACATGACGGGTACCCAAAACCCGAAAAAATGTATGACAAAATAGAACAAATTGGTCTTGCTACAATGCTGCCACAATAAATATTAAAAATTTGTCTTGCTGTCACTACCAACGGACTATACACACATAGATATACCATACTCATCCACACAAATAAAAGCCTAAAATCTCTTGCAAACTGCAGTACATATTACACCACAAAGGACAAGTCTAAAATACGTCAGTGCAATCTTAAAAAATATTACAACATATAGAACAAGTCTCAAAGATAGTAATGGCAGATTAAAGGAAACTAAGAGATGGTAATGGCAGATTCATCTTCTTCCATAATTTCTTCTTCGTCTTCAAGAAAGCTTTGAATTGGTGAGTGGTTGGAAGTAGCACCCCCTAATGGAAAGATGAGCAAAAGTTAACAAAATAAACAGATCAAAACCAAAAGAGGGGTGGAGGGGCGATGGGGGAAGTGGAGGCGGAGGGTCGGACCGGTGGCCAGACGGAGGCGTCGAGGTGGGACGACGCTGGGGCGGGGAAGTGAAGGCGGTGGCGGCGGAGAAGTGGAGGGGGCGTGTCGGCCGGGGAAGTGGAGCCATGGAGATGGAGGGCGGGGTGGCAGCTGGGAAAGTGGAGGCGGAGGGCGGACGGGCGGCGGGGGAAGTGCAGACGGAGGGGCGGGCCGGCGGCCAGCACCTGGATGGAGGCACGGGGAGGTGGGGGAAGTGCAGGCGGAGGGAGGGAGCCATGGCCGGGGAGGGGCGACGGCGGCTGTGGGGTTGGGTTAGATGGTTACTTGGTTAGGGTTTCTTTTCAGCTCTGTATATATATCCAGATACATGGGCCCACCAAACGGAACCCAAACCCGAACCCGAAAACCCATGGGCCCGAACTACGACCCATGACCGTACCCATCAGGTCAGATACCGATGGGTTTTTTCTGCCAACCCTAGTATCAGACGCCCCTGCTTGCAACTGAAACACCAACTCTGGCCCTTGCGAAGACAAGGCAGTAGCATCAGAAGATTATACCTCAACCTTTGGCCGAAAAGAAGTTTGAACGCGAGGGCGATACATACCCATCTGCTGCCTACCGTGATGGCCGGAACTCTGATGATCACGACGCCAGTAGTCCTTATTTTGTCGAAAGCCCCTTCCAAACCCCTGATTCTGTACAGCGTTGCTGTCTCCATGACGAAAATGAATCTTCGAGGATCTGCGCTGATGATGAGCTCCGCGAAACTGCGGCGACGGCGGCGCGTTGTGCGGCGGTTGTTGTGCGCCTGTCCCCTCCGAAAGCATGTTTCGCCATTGCTACATAGGTAGGGCGAGAGGTCTGAGTGGAAATAGATTGAATGTGATTTGATGAGGCGTCTGTTGTGAAGAAGACCTAAAGCTCTTTAGATCAACCCTAGAGCGGCCATACAATTTGGCCTTTCAATCAAAAACAGACGACCGCAATCAACCTTGGCTTTCAAATTTTGAGTCAGTCGTTGATTGCTCATCCGTTTTGAGTGTTCCCCAGGATCCTTTCCAACAACCACGATGAATTTGCCTTCGTCCTGATTAGTCAACCTCTACGGCAAGAAGCTCGCCAAGGTGATCACCGTCGGCGACCTCTGTCAAGGAAGAGGAGAGGACCTCTCCAAGGTCTAATGACGCAGCCACGACGCCAGACGTAATGGCCGATTAAACGCGTGCTAATGACCTATACCTTCCCACCGATTTGAACAACATCCGATGTATCCATACGGGAGCTACCCTTAGTAGAAGACGAACTTCTTCTTGCTGGACTAATCTCAAGCTGCTCCCTCCATCTATTCTCATTTGGAAACCAATGTGATTCCAAAACTTCTCAGTTCTTGATTTGATCTATGACCCGCCGGCCGGCTAAAAGGCACGGCCAAAATTGAAGCCTGACACTCCTCATGCGCGAGGTCAGAAACTTCATCGGCTTCAATCTCAACTAAAGCATCTGAAGGAGCGTACCTGGTGGCAATCGTAGAGGAAGAAGAATCCTCCAGGCGTCGATCTCCTATAGATGGCTCTTGCCGAGGCGCTAGAGTCAGGCGGCGACGGCGAACACGGCCCATCAGGATCCTCCTCAGTCACCAGAGCCTCCTCCATCCCAACCAGTGTTGTACTGTGCTGATGTTCTCCCCTTCTTTTTGTCAGTGTGTGCGAGATTATAAAGTGTGCTCCCCCGGAGCGTGTATGTGATTTTGCTAAAACATTTATTTCTCAAACAACTAGCTAATTGTAGTTTGATTAATTAATGTTGCGCAAGCTGCACTTCATTATCTCCATGGCCCCCGAGTTTCCAGTTAAGCCTATGTCTTGTTAGCTTTTCCTTAGCTGGTCTCGTACGAAGAAACAATGCGGTGAGAGGTTAGGCTGTCAGAGGGCAGCTGTAAGGTCAGTGCAACCCACAGCTCAGTTAGGAAACCACAACTCAGTTACCCATGGGCTAGGCAACCCCAGGTTCCTCCTAGCCTCCGTGCCTAGGGTAAACTTTTGAGCGGCAACTGTGGGTCAGATAACATCAACGAGGCGTAATCCAGTACCCAATAGGAAGGGAGAAGAGGGACGCAGAGGCTTGATTAGGCCGTCGACATGTATCGTGTGAGACGCTTAATCAGATCTAAATTGGCCACTTCGGAACGAAATCTTAAAATTGGACTGTAAGGTGGGCAAGGATTTTTTTACCCAGGTGTTTGGGTGGTGATCTAATCTTCGGATTGATTGTCAGTAATGTTTTTATTTTTATTTTTTAGGCTGTGTGCATCTCAGTTATGCAGAGGCCAGAAGTGATTTCAAGATAGAATTGTCTTGTTATCAATAAAAGCCTCCTTTATCGAAAAAAAATGCACTGTCCATTGAATCTTGACGAAGGGCTAAGATTGAATTGAATGTATTAAACTGAACTCGTACCTTTTGTAGTAGCACAAATATATATTGGTTTTGTTATACTATAACTTTATTGCTTATGGAAAATTCAGTAGTAACAGCTATACCATGTTTTCCCTTGATTTATTAGAGCATTTATACTACTGGTTGTTTAGATTAATCCAGATTTCATAAGTAAATGGAGATTGTGATTAATATTTAAAGTTTTGCAGTGGTAACTACTGTTTGCAAGCGTATGATATTATAGAGAATCCATCGAACACCTTTAAATTCACATGCATTGCCATAATTTCCCCTGTCAGTTTTTTATCTTTGAGCTTTGACCTTACATTTAGCATTTTTTGGGGTCAGTTCGTGGTCAAGGGATTCCCTATCCCACATCAGTTTGGAAAAGAGAGAAGACAGTTATCACAAAAGATTTGTTGGGATGGAACAAGGATCTTACCGCACAACCAGATGAGAACGGGAGCACGCCTCTTCACTTTGCCGCAGCCCAGCGTCCGCCAACCAGCTGCACTGTATGCTGGGTTGGATTTGGGATTCCCAATGTGACATGGGTATGCCGGCAAGTGTTCAAAGCAAACCCAGCTGCACTGTATCAACCGGACAAAGATGGATTATTCCCCATACACGTCGCTGCCTCTTTAGGCTCCTCGGAGAACGTGAACCTGTTTCTGCAGATGTCGCCCGGTTCGGCTGGTTTGCGTGATGCCATGGGACGGACATTCCTTCATGTGGCCGTAGAGGAACGACAGTTTGTGATAGTTTCTCGTGCTTGCAGAAATCGGTCGCTCACATGGATTCTGAATATGCAAGACAATCATGGGGACACCGCACTGCACCTGGCTGTCCAGACTGGGAGGCTACAAATATTCTGTGCTCTGTTACGGAATCCGCATGTACAATTGAATTTAGCAAACCACAAAAGACAAACTCCTCTTGACGTATCGCGGTATAACCGCCCCCCTGGATTCTTTTACGCTGGGGTAATACACTGATTCAAATATATATATTGTTATAAGCGTTGCCCTTATAGTTGAGATTTGCGTCGTTTCATCTTGTATTTAATTTTTCGTATCGCAGAACACTGAAGCAGGGATACAAGAATCGCTCCAACTTGCCGGTGCCAACCGTGGTGGTTATCGTACCGATCACTTCATTAAAAACTATAAGATTATGCACCAACAAAAGCTAGATGATGAAAGCAAAGAATTAGAGAAGCTGAGAGACTCGACACAATCATTATGCATTGGCGCAGTTCTCATAGCAACTGTGACATTCGGTGCAACTTTTGCTCTCCCGGGAGGCTACAAAGCCGACGATCACCCTAACGGAGGCACACCCACACTTGCTGGGAGGTATGCATTTGATGCATTCATGATGGCCAACACATTAGCTTTCGTCTGCTCCTCAATAGCTACCGTTGGTTTCATGTTTTCTGGATCTCCTATGGTTAACTTGAGGATCCGCAAATTATACACAAATATAGCTCTCTATTTCATGCAGAATTCTGTCGTATGCTTGAGTGCCACCTTTGCATTAGGAGCCTATATGGTGCTAGCTCCGGTTGCTCATAAGACGGCTGTCGCTATCTGTGTTATAGGTCCTCTTGTCGTGCTGTTTAGCAAAGCGGAATATTGGATCAAGCTGGCTCTTGTTACACCATCTTTATGTGTTAGAAGGGGGATGATTTGGACATTAAGAAGGTGGACATGGTTACTTGTGTTCAATATGGTATTTCAATTTTGGTCCTTGATCTTCATCTTTGGTTGGGCTGCACATGCAAGGAACTAGCAAAACTACTTGTAGAGCAACCGACAGCATGGCCATGAAGATGCCTTAGATATGCTTATATGCGGTGATGTTATATACAGATCAATATTGATTTTGTATTTTCCATTTGAGTTGAAAATTCTATTCATGAGCAAGGGTTGCGTCAGTTTTTTTTTTTTTTCTTTCTGAGCAATGGTGTTGTAAGTTTGCCACTATGCATCGAGAGTTGCGGTAAACGGTGTCTATTTTGTATTTTCTTATTGATATATGTGATTACTTATGGCTTATGAACTTTGCTACCACTAGCAAATTTTTTACAAAATAATGTTTCAGTGGTTATTAAAAGATGTTCTAATTGCATACCGGCGAGATTTCACAATTGCAAACAAAATGTTCACATATGAGCAAATATTCTAGCAGAGCGAGCAAAATGTTTCACAAGAACAAACATTGTTTTAGCAGTTATTCAAGGGTTTTTTTGCTCCGAGCTTATGTTTCACCTCAGTAAAACAAATGTCTCATTTTTAGATTATTTTACACAAATAAATGAAATGTTTTAGGGCCAAATTCGATGATGCATCTTCTTTGGCCAACTCATCTTTCTGCTTTGTCGTATTCATGACTTTGCCTTGCGTCGCCACCTTCTTCCCCCTCTTTGGCCAGGTTAGGGTTCGGGTTGGGGTGGGGTTCCTGGGTACCCTCTGGCTTAGAGGGAGGTTGGGGGATGCGACGGCATGGTGATGGAGTGGGGATCATGCTGGGGTGGCGAGGCGCCACCATTGCGGGCTCGGGGGGAAGGCAGACAGGTGGCAGAGGAGAGCGGATCGATGCAAACTATTCGAGTTAGGTGCATGGCACTAGCCTTGGGCGGCGAAGGTGGGGGAGGAGGCGGTGATGTCAAACACATTGGGAGGCAAAGGAGATGGAGAGGGAAAAGGAGAGAAGGGGAAGAGATCTGGGCCATTGGATTGAGACCCAATAGCCCAAAAAATTGACTGAGAAATAACTCTCAGTTGACTAACAACTAGATGGTCCCTCGATCATATCCCTAGAGACATCATCACTGCCTCTACAAATCTTTATTTGTCTTTAGGCTTGCCGTCGCGAGGCCAAGCTTCTTTCCCCACAAGTTTCTTGAACATCATTCCTACCCAATTATCTCATGAAGGAGCCAACGCGCTCATCACCTATCAGTTGTCACATATCGGTACCATCACCATTATCAGGGCCTGCTACTTGAGGCGAATGTAGAGGAGCAGACGAAAAGAGATGAGAGGGTTGTAGTGGAAGGACAGGGAAAGAAAGCTACATGGGGATATGGTGTGGAAACAGAGACATGAGATGATTGTACTTGTCGTCATTGTAGAAAAGATGTAAGGGAGGGAGAAGATGCAGATGGGAGGAAAGGATAAGATAGAAATAGATGTGAGTGGTTGAGAAGTGTGCATGACGAGTTCCCGTTGCGGTAAAAATATTGACGTCGACGTCATCAATGGGGTACCACGACTAGACCTGGCATGCGCTTTCCTATGGCGGTTCGATTTCAGACTGCTTGACAACGAGCAACATCCTCACATCAATGTGACAACATAATGTCAAGGTCTTGCAGCCAATGCTAGAAGGGATCTCAGGAGAGGTCATGACGGGTCATATCAAACTCAAGAAAGCATCAACATCCAGATCTCGGGCTCATGTCCAGATCTCAGGAGGAGCTGACGCCAACGCCGTGGGTGCCGTTGCTGCCGACGTTGGTCGCTCCGCCGAAGCGCTCCACGCCCTCGTCCACGCCTGGGCGGCGCGGGAAAGCGCTCTGGCCTCGGCGGAGCAAGCCGCCGGTGAGCTGCGGCGCACGCTGAACAGGCGACGCGCCGCGAGGAGGCGGCGACGGCGAGGCTGCGGCGGCGCAAGCCGCCGCTGCCTCGGCCACCAAGGACGTCGAAGACCTCCGCGCGGAGCACTCTGAGCGCCTCCGAGTGCTCGCCGACATGCTGCGCGCCGCCTACCACAGCTTCCGGGACGTCCTGTACCCGCTGGTGTTACCTTGTACTCTCATTGGAGGAGACAACCCGCGATATCTTTGGCGCCGTGGCGAAGCCGCCGCGCCTGCGCGATCTGCCGGTGATGATGCGGGCGCGGTCGATCGAAGACGGTCGTCACGGTGCTCTCGAAGCAGCGCGGTTCGTCCTGGGCAACTGCCTTGCCCAGAACGCCGCGTTCGACCTAGGCGCCGCCACCGGGGAACCTTCGCCCGGTGGACCGGATCGAGCAGCCTCGGTCGAGCTACGCCGCCAGCGTCTCTATGATGGGCGGCGCTGCGCCGGCAGAGGGCGATGAGGACGAGGAGTAGACGAACTCCCACTTTTGTTTTTGTTCTGTACAAATCCTGTTAATGCAAACTTTTGCTCTTTTGTCGTGAGTCTCAATCAAACTTCGCGCAAACTCTTATTTGCGAAAAGAACTGGGGCACCTGAACGCTAAAAGCTTTAGACAGAACGTTCTATCGAAAGTGAGCGCTTTTTCCTTAGGCATCTGGTTACTTCAACCCTTATGGCCTCTCGGCAAACCGACCTTAAACGTTACATGGCGAGCACTCAGCTTCCGGAAGTGGTCTAGTCGCCGGTGCCGCCATTGGCGCATTGCCCAGACCGAGCCGACACACCAGGCTAGAACCCGCTTTCCGTCCGCCTCGCCTCGCCTCGCCCAACCGCAAGTTTAAGCGTTCGCCCTTGCAACTAAGGGGCCATCAGCCTTAAGTACTTTTTCGCTACCAGCTTTCGGCAGAATGTTTTCTAATAGACTTTTTACGGCTAAACAACTGATTGCCAAAAAGCTTTAGACTGAACGTTCTGTTGGAAGTGAGCGCTTTTTCCTTAGGCTTTTGGTTACTTCAACCCTTATGGCCTCTTTGCGAACTGACCTTAAACATTGCGTGGCGAGAGCTTAGCTTCCGGAAGTGGTCTAGACGCCGGTGCCGCCGTTGGCGCATTGCCCAGACCGAGCCGACACACCAGGCTAGAACCCGCCTTCCGTCCGCTTCGCCTCGCCCAACCGCAAGTTATAGTGTTCGTCTTTGCAACTAAGGGGCCATCAGCCTTAAGTACTTTTTCGCTACCAGCTTTCAACAGGACGTTTTCTAACAGAATTTAAGGCGAAAAAGAACAGATGCCCACAGAGAGACGGAACTTATCTTTATATTGCAGATGGCTTTGTACAAAGCAGCCCCCGAGGCGAGCGGGGAAGGAAGAAGACCTCGCCGCTCGGCTCCAAAGGAAGGCCAAAAAAGCTCTTGGAACAGCTACCTACGGGTAGAACTTCCTCAGCTGCTCGACGTTCCAAGTATTCGCCAATTCGCGACCATCCTCGAAGGCGAGCCTGACTGAGCCTGGGCGGGAGACTGAGACCACCTTGAAGGGGCCCTCCCACAGGGGAGACAGTTTGTTGCGCCCAGCCTGCGCTTGGATTTTGCGCACAACAAGGTCACCCACTGCCAGTGTTCTCTCACACACCGGCCTTGCTTGATAACGGCGCAGTGCCTGCTGATACCTGGCGGCCCGGATCGCCGCCCTGTCTCTGATCTCCTCTAGGAGATTTACTTCATCCTGACGCCGGTCAGGGTCTCTGTCTTCGCTGAACGCCGCCACCCTTGGGGACCCAAAGGCGAGCTCTGATGGGAGCACCGGTTCTGAGCCATACACCAGGAAGAAAGGGGTCTCACCGGTGGCTCTGTTGGGAGTTGTCCGCAGCGCTCACAATACGGTGGGGACTTCTTCCGCCTAGCGCTTTCCGCGCTTCTCCAGACGGTCGAAAGCCCTCGTCTTGAGCCCTTTGAGTACTTCCGTGTTTGCCCACTCCACTTGCCCATTGCTCTTCGGATGTGCAACGGAGGCGAAGCACAGCTTGGTACCCAGCTCTTCGCACCAGTCTTGGAAATCGGCGCTCTTGAACTGAGCGCCGTTGTCGGTGATGATCCTGTTGGCGACGTCGAACCGGACGAAGATGCTCTTCATAAACTTTATGGCTGCAGCGGACGTGATCGCCGGGACTGGCGTGGCTTCAACCCACTTGGTGAACTTGTCGACAGCGACGAACAGATGTGTGTAACCTCCGGTCGCCATGAAGCGGGCCGAGATGTCCAAATTTCTAGACCGCAAATGGCCAAGAGAGCGGAATGGTTTGCAGCGCCTGGGCCAGTCGGTGGATCTGCTTAGCATGAAATTGGCACGCCTCGCATCTCCTCACCAGCTCGAAGGCATCCTGAAGGGCAGTAGGCCAATAGAAGCCGTGGCGGAAAGCTTTCCCGACCAACGTCCGGCTCCCTGAATGGCTCCCGCACATGCCTTCATGGATCTCAGAGAGAATTGCACTCCCGCCTCCGGTAGCGCGCCGGTAGAACTCCGTTTGCGCCCTCGCGATACAGGTCCCCACCTACCAGGGCGTAGCGCGTGGCCTTGCGCGCTACCTTCTCAGCCGACGCGTCATCGTCGGGGATCACTCCATCCCGCAGGTAGGTTAGGATCGGATCCATCCACTGACCTTCCCGGACAAGTGTGACGACGTTAGCATTGTCGTCGACGTACTCTGCCTGGCCTGGCATTTCCGCCTCAACCGCCTCAGCAGTTCTTCCGCCTCCTCCCTCCAACCGGGGAGCTGTGGCAGGATTGGTGATGTCTCCTCCAGAAGTGGGAGCTGCGTCAGGGAAAGCGTCGTCCCCGCCAGGATTGGGGGCTGCGACGGACGGCCGCGTGAGTCTTTCTTCAAAAACCCCAGCCGGAACAGGTGCCTTTGACGAGGCAATCTGGGATAGTTCATCCGCCATATAGTTGTCGCGGCGAGGGACGTGCGCGAAGCCCAAACCCTCGAAATACCGCTCCAACCGGTGCACCTCCGCCAGGTAGGCCGTCATGACGGGATCGGAGCAGGCGAAATCCTTCCTCGCCTGGTTGATGACCAGGAGAGAGTCGCCCTTTACTTGCAATCGCGGATGCCTGTGGTCGGCCACCACGAGCCCGCGAAAGCAATCCTTCATACTCCGCGACGTTGTTAGTAGCGGAACTCCAGCACCACCGGTGCCGGACAATGTCGCCGGTGGGAGACACCAGAGCGACACCTGCCCCAGCCCCCTCAAGCCGGAACGAACCGTCGAAGAAGAGAGTCCACGGCGAGGGTACTGGGACGTCTTCAGCTTCTGCGTCCGCCGGAGTCCACTCGCTGACGAACTCCGCCAGAACTTGCCCTTTGATGGCCGTTCGGGAGCGAACTTGAGGTCGACTCTGCCAGCTCCATGGCCCACTTGGCGTCTGACCCGTCGCCTCGCGGTTGAAGAGGATCTCCGCAAAGGGTACTTGGTCAAGACGGTGATCTCGCGCCCGAAAGTAGTGACGCAGACTTCCGGACGCCACAAGACGGGCGAGAGCATCTTCGTGCTGCGAGTACCTTGTTTCGGCGTCGTGGAGGACTTTGCTGATGTAGTAAATGGGGCGCTGAACACCTTCTCTTTCAGCCACCAGCACCGCGACTGACCACTTGGGGGTTTGCTGCGACATAAAGGATCAGCGGCTCGCCGGTCCGGGCGACCAACCGCAGGCAGGAAGTAAGATACTTCTTGACCCGTCGAACGCCTCCCCGCGCCTCCGCCGCCCACTCAATTGGTTGGTCTTCTTTAGGAGCCCGAGTAGTGGAAACTTTTATCCCCAGGCGAGCTATAAAGCGGCCCAGGAGGTCAAGCAGCCCACCAAGCACTTGATCTGCGAAGCCGTCGGGGCTTCATGTTCTCGATCGCCGCGATCTTGTCAGGGTTCGCCTCAATCCCCCTCTGGGAGACAAGGAAACCTAGCAGCTTGCCAGACGGAACGGCGAATACACACTTCTCAGGGTTGAGCTTGATGCAGTACTTCCTCAAGTTGGCGAAGGTTTCTTCCAGGTCGCCGATCAACTCCTCCGCCTTCTTGGACTTCACCACCAGGTCGTCGACATACACCTCCAGATTCCGCCCTATTTGAGGACGATGAGCGATGTGCATGGCCCTCTGATAGGTTGGGCCTGCATTCTTCAGTCCGAAAGCCATCCTTGTGTAGCAGTAGACGTCCATGGGCGTCACGAAGGCGGTCTTGTCTTCATCTTCTTCGGCCATGCTAGTCTGGTGGTACCCAGAGTACGCATCCGTAAAGCATCTGTTGCCGCACTTCACCGTGGAATCGACGATGAGATCAATGCGGGCGAATGGTACGGATGCCGGCACGCATACTGAGGTCGGTGAAGTCCACACACATCCTCCACCGCCCATTGGATTTCTTGACGAGAATGGGGTTCACGAGCCACCTGGGATGGGCGACACTGCGGACAACCCCCGCCCTTAAAAGCATGTCCACCTCCTGGCGGATAACTTCCTGGCGCTCCACCAACTGCTTCCGGACCTTCTGCATGACCGGTCGCGCGCCGGGGAACGTCGCCAGCTTGTGCTCAATCACCTCCCTGGGGACCCCAGCCATGTCGGACGGTTGCCATGCAAACACGTCTGCGTTAGACTGGAGAAAGGAGACGAGCGCGCCTTCCTATTTGACGCTGAGAGAGGCGCCCATCCTAACGGTCTTCGCCGGGTCTGACTCACTCAGGGAGATCGCCTTAACCTCCCCGGACGAACCAGGGGAGGCACGGATCTTCGCCGGAGGAGCTCCCAGAGTCGAAGCTTCGGCCTTCTAGGCGCCGATCGCCCCCGCCAAAGTGAGAGCGTCCTTGTCGCAGCGGAACGCCTCCGGGCGGTCCACTTTCAAGACGATGGGGCCAGCTGGCCCTGGAATTTTCACCGCCATGTACGCATAGTGGCAAGCCGCCATGAACTTGGTCAGCGCCGGCAGTATGGCGTTGTACGGGAGGTCGAAGTCCGCCACCTCGAACTCGAGCATCTCGGTGCGGAAGTTGTCGGAGCCTCCAAACGTCACCGAAGCCGACGCGCCAGCCGGGACGGATTCAGCCCGTAGCGATGTCAAGAACGGAGCGCTGGTCGAATCTCCTGCTGCTGGATCTGGAGCGCCTTGGCGACTCGGGCGGAGAGAAGGTTGAGAGAACTCCCTCCGTCGACCAGCACCCGCCCTAGCTTGACATTCCGGACCGTGGGTGCAACCACGATCGGGAGATGCCGGGCGGCGGTCGGGCGCTGGTGATCGGCTTGATCGAACGCGATCGGTTGTTCGACCACGCCACCGCCTTGTCGACCCCACGCCGCACGGCGCGCGGCGACACCTCCTCGCCGCACGCTTAAAGCTCGCATGGGGCGGATAGGTGGCCGATCCGCGTGGATAACGGCAACCGGCGCTCCCTTCCGCTGGAAATAAGCTGTTGCCGCTTCCTTGCCCTTGCCGCCGCCGGACGCTTGCTGCTGCTCGTGGACGCGCTTGTCCACCTACTTGTTGACGACGTGGCAATCGCCAAGTCGTGGGAACTGTGCGGTGGATGGGACGAGAAGCCCTCCGCTCCACTCGTGGGGGCGGCGATCTCGCCCGTCGTCGCGGCGCGAGGCCGCCGTGATCACGGCGACGCTTCGCCGCCCTGCGGGACCGTTCTGCGCCGCCACCGCCGTGCCGCCTCCACCGCTTCCTCCTTTCTTGTGCCCGCGCTGCTCGCCGCGCGTGCGCCGCCGTCTTCGTTTTTGTCGTCGTCGTCGCTCGGCGGCCAGACCTGTCCGGTCTCGGCCGCTTTACGCTTCTTCTTGTCCTTGCCGCGGGGTTTCTCGAAGTCCGGCCTCGCCGCTTCGCAATGTCCCCGCCAGGGCAAATGGTGGAAGCGAGCCTCCGCCTGAAGGGCGCACTTGTGCGCCAGGGTGAAGAGCTCCTTCGTCGTCTTGATCTTGCGGGTGGCCATCTTCTCCTTAACCCTGGGGTCTCGGGCGCCTCTCCTGAATGCCGTGACAACGGTGTCGATGGATATGTCAGGGATGGTGTTGCGAACCTGACTGAAGCGCCGGATGTAGTCACGCAGCGACTCCCCCTTCTTCTGTTCCACGTTGTGGAGATCGTCTTCAACCCCGGGCTGCTCGAAGGTGCCCTGGAAGTTGGTGATGAAGAGCTCAGATAGCTCCTTCCACGACCCCACTGACTCCGGGGGCAGGTTCATGAGCCACGAGCGGGCTCCGCCGGTGAGGACTGCGGGGAAGTAGTTCGCCAGAACCTTCCCCGACCCTCCCGTCGGCTGCATCACCGTAGTGTAGATCTGCAAGAACTCGTCAGGGTTGGTGGAGCCGTCGTACTTCTCGATGGGGGCCGGTCGAAACATCTCCGCCATCGGGCGCGCGCACTCCATCGGAAAAAGCGCGGCAACCGACGCCGAGAGCCTCCTGCTCTGGACGCGCCCTCGTCCCTCCGCCCGATGCTCGGGCGGCGCCAAGAGGCGCCGCCGCTGGCCGGGCAACCTCACGGAGTCACGCTGTCCCATGCGACGGCGGCGTCATGTGATCGCGCCTTTCGGTCGCGCCGCCCGGCGGAGCTTGTCGCGCAGATCCTCTCCATGCGATGAGTGGCGGTCCTCCGGTGGGACCGGAGGTCCGTCCACCGCCATTTCGCCGGCCGATCCCCGTGGAGTCGCACAGCTCTGTCGTCGCGGCCCCGCCCCCTCCCGCCATGAGATCTGCGAGAGGGGTGCGAGGGCAAGAAAGAACGGGAAGAAGCGGAAACGCCGGTTCCCGCACCTCCCGAAACTTGCACCACCGCCGCGGCGGCATCGACGTAGCGGGCCAGACTGGCCAGCCACGGAGCCGCCGGGGAGTCCGGAGTCACCGGCACCGGTGGGTTGTCCAGCAGGGCCCTGGCCGCGTGGAGGTTTTGTGCTAGGGTGCACTCCTCCAGGGCCAGGCGTCGCCTAGCTTGAGCGGGGCGGCTGCTTTCCGCCAAGGTTCCAACCCTCGGCGGATGGCTACCGCCTGGCTGGTCTATCGCCATCGCCGCGGTCGACGCTGCGGCCGTGGCTCTGGCGGCTGCCTCTGGATCCATCGCGGACTGCTGATCCGCCATCGATGAAGTCATAGAGCAGAAACTGATGCTAGCGCTCCCCTACTTGGCGCGCCACTGACGGCGTGTTCTCCGCTCAACCACTGCGGATCACACCCCTGGTCAGATTTCTATCTTGCTAGCCTATCAGCCGAGCTCAGTTCGATTGAGCGGGGGACGCAGCAAAGAGCAACACACGAGGATTACCCAGGTTCGGACCCCCTCGCGGGTAATAGTCCTACTCCTGCTGAGCCTTAGCTCTTTTCTTGTTGTGGTTGAATGGAATGTGGTTACATAATGCTTGTGAACTGTGTGTCCAACGTAACGTAAGGTTAGCCCCCTTCCTCCCCTCTCTCTCCTCTCCTTTTATACAGGCCTCGAACTGGCGGAGAGAGACGAGGGGTAGGCAAGACAAGATTTCGAGATCTCGACAAGACACGCGAGACACGACAGGAGAGACGAAAACGTCTTTGCTTTGCTCACGCCGAAGCGGCGCCGCTTCTAGCGTGCCATCGCAGTGGCCTCGCCCGCATGCATACACCAAAGTGAGGCTGCGGCGGGGCCCACCGCTCCTCGACGCGGCGGCCATCTTAAGCAAACCTTCTCTCTGCGGTCAATTCCACTGCGCCCAGGATGTACCGCCCGCACCTGCGGGGAATTATTGTGGTGGTAATCATTTCTTGTTGTCTATCCGCGCGTGATGTCGCACAATGCGCTCGTCCTTCGCAGCGAGGAAGCCTTCGCCCGAAGACTCCTTTCGAGCGATCCGCCACGCGGGCCCCGCAGACGATGGGAGACCCTACGCCCGAGGGCTCGTCCACACGCCCGCTTGACGACGGGGCCCTCGCCGGCTACTGATGGGCTCGCCCGCCCGCTAGGCTCTGGTCGCCCGCGGCGACGTGGGGCCCTCGCCTAGTCTTCTAAGGAGCTCGCCAGCATGGGCTGGGCTCGGCCGCTCGACGCGTGGGGCCCGCTGAAGCCGAGGGCTCGCCACGCTGGGGGGCTCGCCGCCCGCTGACGCGTGGGGCCCCGACGCGTTGAGGGGCTCGCCACGCCATGGGGCCTGTCGCCCGCTGACGCGCGTGGGGCCCTCTTGGCCTCTCGCTGGACTCTTCATACCCCGGTATTTATTGCACCGACAAAATCTATTTTAGAAATAGCAAACCTTTAAACCTTGAAAGATATTTTGTATTTTAGAATTTGTTATATTCACTTTTAGTTTTTTGAATTTCGAAAAAAAAGCTAAATTTAGTTTTCCTGGTTTTTTGTATTGTATGATTTGTTTACTTCTTCTTCATGAATCTTACAGTTTTTCAAATTTTTTTATTTCCGAGCTCCCAACCCAAATGAAAACGAAAATTTCGATATCTTCCAAAATCCCTTAAATTTATTTTCAAATTTTAAATTTTTTGATATTCAATTTTAAAACTTTAAACCCCGTAAAACATGAATTTTAGAAAGAATGGAGAGAGGGGGGATCAAGTGGGGAAATTTTGGTCTAGCAACATAAACAAATCCAGAAATTTACATGTTTTGAAAATGCAACCAAAATTTTATAGTAAGGGTCCACAAATGTATTTAAGCATTACAAATGTTAAATTTCCCGATATCAATTAGTAAATAATAGAAATAAAAAGCCTTGAAATATAGAACTATAGTTTAGGAGCACGTATTCATAAAGATGCCAAAATAACTAGCTATTTCTAAAACATCTTTGATTTACAAATGATTGTATTACGAAATAATTCATTCTTTTTTAATTTCAACTTTTATGGCCACTTAAAAAAAATCTGGGAAAAAAGGTTCACAAAAGAACCCGTAATATCATGATAATAACCTAAAAAAACCAACAACTATTCTGAAAAACAAATAAAAAAATGGTAACACCAAACAAAAGATGTAATTGTTTTTTAGTTTGTTTTGTCATACATATTTATTTACTCAAATATAAAAGGGATTGCAGTGGCGCGCCATGGATGCTCTAACCCTGCTAGTCATAATAATAAGTACAATAGCGAACACGCGCGTCGCCCGCACGCCACATGGCCCGCCTCCCCCCGGCGCCGCCACGGCCATCCGATCGCGCGCGCCGTTTAGATCTGGCCGTCCATTCCATTTTTACGTTTAAAACAATTTTTCCCGCATGGGCAGCAACGGCTCGAGCTGTTTGGCGGGGTGGCTAGCAACACGAGCGCTCACCGCGGAGGCCACGGTTCGATTCCCGAGCGGCGCCAGTTTTTTCGCCGCTTTTTCCTCCGCGCTCGCACATGCTCGCGTTGGCCGCTCCCGCGCTGCGACGCAGCCCGCGCATGGCCCACGCGTTTTTGGCTCTGGCGCGCTAAGCGCGCGCGTCCCACGCGCTAGCAGCTGGCGCCGCATGCGCGCGCAACGCGACTAGTTTATCAATTATATATAACAAGGCCCTAACCAGCCAGCTGCTGGTTAGGCCACGTCGCCCTCTTTTTTTTGCGAGAGCCACGTCGCACGGAATCTTGGCCGTTCGTTTAGGCAGAATGGCCACGCTTTGCAAGATCTGAACGTCCATATAAACCTATATATAAAACAATTTTTTGCGGCAGCCAAATGGCGAGGTTGGTGCTTCGGCCAGTTGGTTATCAGAGCTAGCGGTTGTTCATTGGGTCAGCAGTTCAAATCCCGCCATCGCTCTGGTTTTCTCCAATTTTTCCAGCCCACGCGCCTTCTCTACGTGTGTGCTTCTCTCTCCACAGCCACAGCGCGTACGTGCTTTCTCGGAAAAAAAATTCTCTGCGCACCTTCCGCAGCGCTCCCTCGTGCAGACCCACGCTCAGATCGCGACACGTGTCCCCGGCCACTAATCTCGAAGCACTGCGAGCTCCTCCAAATCCAATCGCGTCGATGCCGCCGCAATTCCCCTCTTCCCTAACCCTAAATCTTGTCCTCCCCCATCCAATCGCGTCGACGCCGCCACCACGTCGTCACTGTCCATTCCTCTCCCACCGCAATTCCCCTCTTCCCTAACCCTAAATCTTGTCCTCCCTCCCCCATCCAATCGCCACATCGTCACTGTCCTCGGCCGGCGCCGCCGCCTCGTCGTCCTCCGCCGCCTCGGCGCTAGAAGCTCTCGAGCCGCCTCTGCCTCCACTCGACACCGGCCGCCCCTGCTTCTCCTTGACTCCAGCGGCCTCCGTCGGCGCCGCCGCCTCGTTGTCCTCCTCCTCTCCTTGACTCCAGCCGCATCGCCATCTCGTCTTCGGTCTCCAGCCGCCGCACCGCCCTCTCGTCGTCGGTCTCCGCCGGCTCCGCTGTCCATCGTCGTCCTCTGCCACCGACGCTCCTCCCCAAGCCGCGCTATACCTCCGCTGTCCATGGAAGCTTCTCCCATTGTTAGATGTTACTGTTACTGTTAAAAATTGGAAGGGCATTGAATCCTTGTATGTTTGCTCAGAATTGTAGCAAGTATAATGGCCATTGCCATGTATTAGTACATCCTTGTAATCAATCATATGTAAAATGACTAATGCAATAAAAATAGAGTTCAATTACTATTGTTCTCCAGATTGTTACAAATGCAGATTCTGTGATATTGCAAACGCAGATATTGCGGAAGTGTAGATTCTGAGATATTGTGTATGCATTCTCAGCTATACAAATGCAGATTTCTTAGATATTGCAAGCTTCAGAATTTCAGGAATGACAAAAAAGGTAGCCCATATCAATGTGTCGGTCTGCCAAATTTTGTTGGCATTAGCAAAGCTCTGTTCTCAAGTAAGATCCTGTTGTAAGTATCTAGATTATAGAGAGGGCATCCCTGGATGACTATGTTTGTAAGACACTATGTTCAGTCCTTACCTGATAGGGATAGCACCTGGAGAAGAGATGAAATGGAGTTGAGGAACAAACTCAAAGTATCATTGTATTTTCCATTTAGGTTTGCCTTTAACAGGCTATGTACCATCCAAAACTAGTTGTACATAGCCCAGATCTTGCTGTCAATTGGTAAAACATGATTTCCAACCACTTCATTTCAGATTCATACAAATTCACTTCAGGTAGAACCAGCCCCACATGGTATATAATAATGGTATCATACATGACCATAATGCATTACATATTGTTGGCACAAGAGTGCATTACATAACCAGCAGAGCTTAAACAAAATGAAGTTGACTCCTCAACATGGCAGGTTCCTAGAAGAGTGCATTACATTACATAAAGAGGTTAACAACACTACTACTCAAATCTTCCATCGGTTGGCAGGTCATTAAAATGTAATCTTCTAGTGGCCGATGTTTGATTGGCATCTTCAACTCCGGCAAAAGAATTGTACATCTCATATGCCTTGTCCTCTGATTTGAAGACCATTCCAACTTCAGGAACAACAATCTGAAATTGAGACAACGATAGAACAGAGATAGGTCAACCCTCAGGTTCCAATTTTGTTTGTTTACTCACTACAATCTAGGCCACATTTCTGCCTTATTGGAACCATCTGCTGGCTCGATGAAGGGAGGACCTTCATTGATGGTAAGGGCTGCCTCGGTGGTGCGAGCAGGGGCAGCAACAATGGTGGTGGTGGTGCCCTCCTCGCTGGCATTGGCCACGGATGCCTCGACGATGATTAGCGGCGAAGGAGCTGTGGGGGTGACAGAGGGGCAGCTCGCCGGCGGTGGCTCCATGGTGGTGTATGGGGCCCCGTTTAGGGGCAGCAGTGCCGGTGGCGGAGGGGCAATCGCCGACGGTGGCGGGGGCGGCGCTAATGTGGGCGAGGGGCAGCTCGTCGGCGACGGCTCCATGGCGGCGGATGGGGGCACGATTAGGGGCTGTAGCGGTGGTGGCAGAGGGGCAGTATCCATCGGCGGCGGTGTTGGCGATGGACAGCTTGCCGACGGTGGCTCCATGGCGGTGAGGGCTGCGCTGCCGCCTTTGCTACGAAGTGGCAGCCGCTAAACCCTGAGGAGGAATCGGGGCGAGAGGGAGGGAGTCGTAGGAAAAAAATTCTCTGGACACGCGTCGCGCATCGGGTCGGGTCCGCACGAGCCGAGCGCTGCGGACGGTGTGCAGAAAATTTTTTTTCCGCTTTCTCTCTCTCCACAGCCAGCTTTCAATTTTCTCCTTGTTTTTTGTTTTCCTTTCGGCACGTGAAAAAAAATCAAACTCTTCAAAAGTAGAACCATGCAAGAAAGAACATACATGCAAAGTTATTTTTTATCTTAAATCTAAAATTTTCTTTTCCCGTATTTTCCTTTTTTTTTTGCAGCTCACAAAAAAAGAAAAAAGAAAAAACAATAAATTGAAACCATACATGCGCAAAGAACGTGCAGGGAAAAAAACCTAGAACAAATAAAAAATTAAACCAAAATTAGTGATGGGGTACATAAATGAATTTAGGTATTACAAATTTTAAATTCAACGAAATGGATTAAGAAATAATATAGATAAAAAGCTTCAAAAAATATAAGCATGTAAAAAAGAGCATACGTACAAAGTTACTTTTTTATCTTAGGTTTAAAATTAAACTTCCTCAATTTTTCATTTCTTTTTTTAGGTCACAAAAATCGAAAGATTGAAAGCTCGGAAAATAGAAACATGCCTGCACAAAGAACGTACAACGAAAAAAATCTAAAACAGATCAACAACGCAACAAAACAAAAATCATAATAAGGGTCCATAGATGAATTTTAGTATTAAAAATATAAAATTATATGAAATGAATTAAAAAAGCAGGAATACAAAAAACTTTTAAAAAATACAACTATAGTTAAAAACATACAAAGCCATAATTTCATGTAGATTGCTATAAAAAAATTTAGCCATTTTTTTAAAAAAATTGCCATTCTTTTTTTTAAAAAGAAATAATTCATTCTTTTCTCTCATTCTAGCTTTTGCGGTGAACAAAAAAAACTTTGAAAAAAATTTATGAGATGGAGCCATAATATCTTGATAATTGCCCATAAAAAAATTTAGTCATTAAAAAATAATTTCAAAATAAAATAAGAAATAATTGGAATAGAAAATAACAATTCTATGTTAAAAGGGCCTAACCAGTTGTTTACTTGTTAGGCCACGTTATCTTCAAAGGCCGGAGCCGCCCTGAATCACCGAGAGGCCACATCACTCGCCATGCTAAATGACCAGCACTTCGCCCGTAGAATTCTATTACTACTTTACGTGTGTACAGCGTTATAGTAAAGTGTTTCATAAGTAGTAGTATTATTCAGTGAGTGGTGCTTTTGATGAACTTCCAACCGAGATGGAGGATGATTTCCATGAAGCCATTAGGAAAGCGAGAGAGGATATGTTTTGCTAAATGAGGATAGTTTGAGAGGGACCAACTAACTATGGTACAATAGAGAGAGGGTAGCAATCCTTTTGCAAATTATTAGAAGTTTTTATAAATATCATGGTCAACTGTCATGGCCTTTTCATTTCTTTTGAGAATTTCTCCCTGTAATGACTTACTTAGTGTGCTGCACTGAAATGAGGAGGTTTCAGTACTCTTCTTTTTGTAAAAAATAAAATAATGTGGAAGAGGAATATGTTATGATAATATGAAATGTTTGTTATCGCAAAAACCAATGCCTATCATGTTTTGCCATGCAGTGTGTTTTATCCATATTTTTTGTTGTAATTGACATAGACATGATCGCTGTAGAAAATTATATAGCTTATGTTGTAAAACTCATGTGGCCATCGTAGTAAAGCATCATATATTATTGTAAACAGCATGCCCATTACCACTACAGAAAAATTTCGTAACATGTAGTAAAACTCATGTGTCCTATGTAGTAAAAGCATCATACATAGTTTGTAAATGATATTTGTTTTCTTATATGAAAATATCAAAATACATATGATCACTGCAAAAAAAATTATGTAGCTCATGTAGTAAAACTCAGGCAGCCTGTGTAGTCAAACATCATATAATTTTAATGGTACGCAATTCAAACATAAGTATAACATCATTGGGTCACTGCAGAAAAATATTAGAGGTTATGTAGTAAAACACATACAGTCTATGTAGTAAAGTGTTCAAGCATAAGCATAATAACACTAGATACATCATTATATCTGTTTGCAAAAATACTCCAGTAAACACCTTCACAAATGATAGTAAAGTTTCATTTTAATCTTTTTCCAGATATTTCTTACATCGGTACCAAAATATGTCTCCACACATTCATATTCATGGTTAGTAAAGAAACATTACAAGTACTAGTAAAAAGAGTGTCATCCTTGTATTAAAGTATTTCTGCAGCAGTACTAAGTATTAGTAAAAATGTATTTCCATTTTTTCTATACAGCATGGGTGTCTGTAAACTAGTACATACCTTTGTAGTAAAGTCCTATGCATACAACTTTTAGACAACAACAGCAAGAGGAAAACTACTCATAGCAATGTAGTAAAATACTTCATGGTATTCTGTAAACTATAACAAACTACTGCAGTCAAGTTCCAAATGCATTCACTTGTAGGTATATATTGGTACACATGCAGCACAGTGGTACTGAGATACTATTTTATGCAGTACATTTGGTGCTCTGTGGTAAATAATTTCGATTATGTCTATAAACTACCACATACTATTGCAGTAAAGCTCTAAATGCATACAACTTTTAGGCGACAACAGCAAGAGGAAAACTACTCATACTTTTGTGGTAAAATACTTCATGGGTATTCTGTAAAATACAACAAACTACTGCAGTAAAGTTCTAAACAGCAGCACGACGAATTTTGGGGGATTGGGAGGATTGCCCACGGAGTTTTGCAGTAAAGTACTATAATAGCATTGTGTAAACTACTTCATCATTGTAGTAAATCAAGCTCCACTACAAACATGTTTTCCTCAAAACACAACGTGAGCAGTATACCAGAAATTGGAGGAAAGCGCTAGTAAATTTGGGAAATTGGGGGGAAATTGCTAGTAATCAGAACCTATAATACCTGCTCACTAGTAATAGTAGTATATGAAACAAAAAGCCTTGAATAAATAACCAGCTAACTAATTAACCCGCTCTAGCTACCAATTAATATCAGCTGATCGATCCTTTTCCGAGCTTAGACCATGCTAATGCATGCGTGCATTCTGCTGGATCGATGGATCGATCTATCGCAGGAACGACCGCAGATCCACGGCCATGATCGTGATGTCGTCCCTGCTCCCCCGGCTGCGCGCCGTGGCCACCAGCTCCTTGCACGACTCCATGGACACGCCCGCCGCCGCTCCGGGAGAAGACGACGTACACAGCCTCCTGGTTGGAGACCTTGCTCTAGAGACCGTCGGAGGCGAGGACGAGGAAGCGGTAGTCGCCGGTAAGCCTGTGCCGGCTGATCTCCGGCTCGCAAGTCACCCACGGCTTCATGTCGGCGTCGTCGAACGCACGCGACACGGCCAGGCAGCCCTGCACGCGCCACACGCCGCCGCCGCCGCAGCTCACGTACCCGCCCTGCACATACACGCACTCCCTGCTACGCCGTCCTGTGCACCGGCTCCCCGCTACGCTGCCCGTGAGCCGCCCCGCCACCCGTCCCCGTCTCCCGCGTAGCCCCGCCTCCCGTCACCGGCGCGCTTCGCGCGCCCGGGGACAAATGACGGACGGGTGAGTTGTGGGGGAAGGGGAGATGGGATGGTGGAAAAAGTGGGTGTATTATAGTTATAATACTCCTAGGAGTAACGTATCCGTACTATATATATATAGGAAGCCTGTTCGAGACTCCATAGAGCCTAGGCTCCATTGGTATCCACCCTACATCTTTCTTTGATCAGATTAATATACCCAACATGCAGATTAATGGATCATTTACATGCATACCCGTTAAGACTGGTATTAATGCACTTTTCAAATCACTCACTAATCATATATTTAATGTACTTTTCAAAATTTTATGCATGCATCAACGGTGTGATTGTTTCTTTTTTCTATAGATGTAGGTGATTTATCCATGCGTACACGCCGTATATATATACTCATGTATATACTCGGATATGCAAGTGTATAATTTCAGCCATACACGCCATGTAACTCATGTATATTCGTGTATACAAGTATATAATCGCATATGGAAGTGTATACTTCGATACATACATGCAAGAATATTTTAATAACTAACTAAGTCTCTCAATTTGATCTGGATTTGGCATGGATATACATCAGAAACCAGGAGATATACATACCCAGAATTTGTATATACCAGATTTTTGACGCATGTATATCGCTATCTCCGCATGTATATACAGCACGAATGTGAAGCACAGTATGTATCAGAATAAAGTGAAACTGACATAAAAATAAGCATGCTTTTGTAAGCAAACATCCGTAGAGGCAAAATCCATATATTTTATTAAAGTTAATGAATTCTCAATGCAATAGTGCATACACCACGGCAGTACAAAAATGCGCGTGTATATTTCTATTCCCGCATGTATATACACCACGAATGTGAAGCACAATTTGTATCAGAATAAATTATTTACAAATTGGACGTATCATTAAAAAATTGATACAAACACATGGATTCGAATTCAGCATGTGCTTATTATCTGCGGTGCAAACATCCATACACCAATGCAAACTTGCAGGGATGCATGATCGGTGTTTAAAAGGTTGTCCAATTTTGGGCTGGCTTCAACTTGGCTGAACTTGGTGCGGGTATGAACTTGGCTTCACATATATTGACGTATCACCACTTCATTTGATTTTGCACCTGTGATGCAATCATAACAAATCAGTTCGAAGACGAGAAACACACAACACATCAAGTGTCCAGATTGTAAAAGAAAGCACTTCAAATCTGAACTAAATACCTAAACAATTATACATACTATATGCCTTTCAAATCATTGCTGCGGTAAAATAGTGCATGCCTTCTCAAATCTGTACATACATCCTAAACATACAATAGAGTAATCGAAATTAGTAGAATCAACTAGAGATCAACTCAGTTTTGTAGACTGGCCACAAATTCAATTAGAGAAACAACTAGAGATCAACTCAGTTATGCTTATGTTCAAATTCAGAGTACGTTTGCACTTTGCAACACTGACCACAAACTACGGTAAAAGATATATACTTAGGGTATATCTGTTAGAGGGTACATACTCAGAATAAATATGCAGGATAACACCTGCTCGACCAAAATACATCTATAGTAAACCAATATGAAGCACTGTTTGGAGACCCAAATTAAGTGTTCATTATAAATGTTGAGATTTCATTATTAGAAGGTTATTGTATACCGTTCTCAAACCTTGAATGATTACGGTATGTGTGTAATACCAGATCACTGGTTCAACATCTCTACTTTCGACCTATTCCATGGAATGATGGACATAAGTGTATCATAGTTCATACTATCAGAATGTGTGTGACCTACTGACCTTTGGTCTTAATCAAGTCCCAGATGAAACAGGCTCTCAATTAGAGTAATAAGGCACTGACCATGAATGACTTTGAGCATATGAAAGGGAAGAACTACCAATTTACCAGTTCATCTGTTAGCTTCCTTCTTGTTTTAATTCTCTAAACTAGTGCAGACTATTTTATGACTTTGAGCATATGACTTTGACCTTTGTTTTAAGTTTTGAGCGGCATTGGCGGATTCCCATTTGCAAGCATGTCTCAATTGTCAATTGTGTAATTTTGTCAAGTGTTAATTATCTGGTATAGGTTCGAGGGTTTGTCGATGAATTCAATGTTCTCAAACTGGTCCATATGGTTCATTATAGTAAATTTATTGTGGCTAAGATTCTAGTAAAGTCAAATGGTATATTATTGTAAAGGTCCTTAAAATATTATTGTAAAGTTCCTTGGCACATTATTGTAAAGTTTTTAAGCACATTATTGTAAATTGATTAGAATATTATTGTAAACTCACATATATGGTGTCGCGGGATAGCAACATGATGATGCGGTGGCCACAAACAACACCAGCTCAAAATGTTGTACTACACCAGGTCCCCAAGGGGGCCTCACACCCTTCCCCACGCGCGTAGGTTTTGTTAAAAAAATTATAGTAAACTTGCATATACATTATTGTAAACGTACATTCAAATTATAGTAAACGCTAACAAAAAACAAACATTTGGTCAAATTGCTTTCCTAGTGCAATCACTAGCGCATGCTTCCTTAGATTTGTTGAACTAAAAAAATATTTTCTACAAATTGGTTTGCTATAATTGGAAAGCAACTGTCGACGGTTGGGATAACGGACCCAAGTCAACTAAGGTTCTTGAGAAAGGGAGATAGAAGACCTGCCGAGCAAGATGAACAGCAATCAACGAGCAACAGGGAGACACAGGGTTTTTATCCTGGTTCGGGCCTCTCAGGGGAGATAATAGCCCTACGTCCAGCCTTTCTTTTATATCAAAGAGGATTACAAGAGGAAGCTCGACAAGACTAACAAGTCTCGGCGAGATTATGTGTGTACAGGAAAGTAATATGAGACAATGCGAAGTCTCTTGGCTTTCTGGCCTAAAGAACGTGCCCCTAAACGCAGTAGGGGCATCGTTTATATAGTGTTGAGCAACCGACCTACCGAGGGATAAAAATGGCAGGGCTGACCACGAGATCGTAACGAACTCGTATACATGCCAAATACATCCCGAGGTAGATAAGGCATACTCCAATTCTTGGGGATTACGACTTCTTCTCCAATGCGAGAAACCACGTCCGGGTCTTCACGTAGCCGTGCAGAACTCTTGTTTGAGTCGGACTCAAACAGAAATCCTAGACCGTTACGCACCGTGCCAGCCAAGAAACTGTTCGGCAGGATGCACATGGGCCTGATAGAACCTTCCAGGGAGCCAGGCCCTAGTAGGCTGTTCGGTTGGGCCGTCAGGGAGTGGGCCATGGCAATAGGCCATGATCCAATCCTCGACAGCTAGTCCCCGAGACTCAAGTGGAAGGACTCACTAGAGTGAGGTCTTCCTCTTGAGACTCCAAGTCATGAAGAGGAAAATTTTGCTGCTACAAAGACGTGCAACAAGCGACCGAACAGGTTATGGTTCAGTTGAACAAGCCTTATTCGGGACCGAACAAACCCGCCCTGTGCCGAGCAACTCTGTTGCGTCGAACAGGAAGATGAATCATATCCTTCAGGCTGAACGTTATCAAGGAGGGATTGGATTCTTGGTAGTGAAGAGCGTACCACCACATCCGGTAAGATCAGATTTTCCGGAAGAATGAACATAGCAAGTCGCGAGATGGACTCGTGCTGCTGCATCCAGGTATGAAGATACCTAGGAAAGTATGAACGAAAAAAGAGGAATCACCTCTCGGGCTAGAGCTTGCCCGAGGAAATAGAGATTGCGCTTTCGAGCGAATGTCGCGCTCAGGAGCGAAGGTGATGTGCCCCCAGACGTAGATCGTGTGCTAGGAGCAGACAATGCATACGAGAGGAAAGGTGACCCAGTCCTCGAGCGTAGAGCTCGTCAAAGGAACCAGGTAAGGATATCTAGTCCCCGAGCATGAAGCTCGTTGCGGGGACTAGACACGCGCTCCGGGCAAAGAGCTGCTCGGCGCGAGGTGATCCAGTCCCCAAGCACGGAGCTCGTCGCAGGGACCAGACGCGCGCTCCGGGCGAAGAGCTGCCCGGTGTCCCCGAGCATGGAGCTCGTCGCGGGGACCAGACGCACGCTTTGGGCGAAGAGCTGCCCGGTGCGAGGTGATCCAATCCCCGAGCACGGAGCTCGTCGCGGGGACCAGACGCGCGCTCCGGGCAAAGAGCTGCCCGGCACGAGGTGATCCAGTCCCCGAGCACGGAGCTCGTCACGGGGACCAGACGTGTGCTCCGGACGAAGAGCTGCCCGGCGCGAGGTGATCCAGTCCCCGAGCACGGAGCTCGTCGCGGGGACCAGACGCGCGCTCCGGACGAAGAGCTGCCCGGCGCGAGGTGAATCACAACCCGATGCAGTCAGAGCCACAAGAGAACGTGTGAAATCAGCGCTTTACCCATGACGTATTCCTTGCGACAGTGTAAACGTTGTCTTGGCAAGTGCAGAACCGACGCTTGAAGTACCCGTTGCGATGAGAATCGGCTTACGATAGGCTTGCCCGTTGCGATGAGAATCGGCTTATGGTGGCAGGACTCCGTTGGTGGCGCACTACCTTGACTTAGACGAACTGTGAAGGTCAGTGCCGGGCAAAGGCAAGAAATCATATGTGGGTGAAGTGAATCAGTCCTCGGGCATGCACGGAGCGTACCCGGGAAGAGAGGGATGCAGACATCGGTTTTGGTGGGGAAGCCTGGAACCTCGCCGCGACCATCACCGGCGTCTGATGTTTCCCGTTCCTGTATTTTCTGCAGAAGACAAACAAGAAACGAGTCAGCAGGGGAAAAGAGAGCAAGTACAGGCTCTAAGAAGAGCAAAGCGAGTTTTGAAAAACACGTAAAAGACGACCTACCCACACAAGACATAATTTTTCCTGGGTACGTCCCCGATAGCGTTAGTGTCACCTCGGCGAATGCGGAACCGGCGCCAGGAGTGCCCGTTGAGATGAGAATCGGCTTTCGGTGGGCAGGGCTCCGTTGGTGGTGCATTGCTCCGAATTACCGTGCCAGAAAGAACGTAGCATGGATAAAAAAGATGTGTGCGGACAAGTGCAGCCCCGCTGTGGCTAAAAGCACCAACCAGGGAAGGCGATCGGGACCTTAGCCGCAGACAAGACGTGCGATGCGAAATTTTATCCGAGCATGGACCCGTGTAGCATTGGTGTCGTCTTGGCGGATGTGGAACCAACGCCAGGAGTGCCCGTTGCGATGAGAATCGGTTTACGGTGGGCATGCCCGTTGCGATGAGAATCGGCTTACGGTGGGCAAAACTCCCTCGGTGGTGCACCGCTTTGTTAACCCGAGCAGCATGTGTTGTTGCCGATAAAAGACATGCTCGACGCTGGAGCGCCACGGAGCGAAGACCGGCCGATTTGTCCCTTTATCAACCAGACAGGGCTACGGAAACGACCCTAGGTTCATAAAGACCTAAATACAGATCCAGGCAACGAAGTTTTATGAAAACCAACGCTAAGGAAAGGAGTTGTCGGGGATAAAATCACGGCCCATTGCCATGGCCCACTCCCTGACGGCCTAATCAAACTGCCTTCCAGGGCCAAGTTCCCTGAAAGGTTCTATCAGGCCCATGTGCATCCTGCCGAACAGCCCTTGGCTGATGCGGTACGTAATGGCTTAGGATTCGTGTTTGAGTCCGACTCGAACAGAAGTTCTGCACGGCTACGTGAAGACCCGGACGTTGGTTTCCCGGATTGGAGCGGACGTCGTGATCCCCAAGACTAGGAGTATGCCTTATCTACCTCGGGATATATTTGGCATGTCGAGTTCGTTACGTACTCGTAGTTAGCCCGGCCCGATAATCCCTCGGTAGGTCGGTTTGCTCCGCACTATATAAACAGAGCCCCTACGGCGTTAGGGGGCATCCGATATCTGACTTCGAGTTTACGCATTAGCATCTCATAGACACCTGATCTTCGCTTGTACACCCATAATCTCGCCGAGACTTGTTCGTCTCGTCGAGCCACCTCTTGTATTCATCTCTGACATATAAGAAAGGCCGGACGAGGGCTATTATCTCTTCGAGAGGCCTCGAACCGTGATAAAACCCCCGCCCCTGCTCGTTTGTCGTCGTGGTTGTTCGGGCGGTCTCCCATCTCACTTCTAAAGAACCTTAGCGACTTGAGATCGTTATCTCAACCGTCGGCTGTGAGTTGGAAAACCGAAACGCACTGTGGTTGCCAAAATTACCGGCAACAAATGCCGCCGATGAGGGCGAGGTTGGCCTGGTTGGTGGATCTGATCACCGTTGCCATGGCTCGAAGTCGTTCCCGACTCTACTCAAGGGGTCCTGGGATCCCTGAGGCGTCCGCGTTTTATCCGACCGGGTCTGGTTATGAGGGGATTCGACCAGAGCAGGTAGATCGTCTGCCGGGGGACTTGGCGTAGGTGCGCGAGGCTGGTCGCGTCGTTGTCGCTTGCGCTGATTTCGGGTCTGCGCCAAGGTTTGATTAATGGATGCGTCCAGGCTGCGGCGAACAACAACTTGTTCGCGAGCAACCAGCGTGGCTCCATCCTGTTGCCGAGCAGAATTGGACTGCCCGATCTCATCGGCCGCCGCGGCCCGTGCAGGATCCTCTGAAGTTCCCGCGCCGGTCATGTTGACGCTGCAATGGCCGTGTGCTGGCATGCTAGACGGTGTCATCACTGTGTCGCCACAGGAGGAATCGACCGACATAGCCTTGGAATCCGAGAGATCTAAACTAGCGTAAAGATCGTCGGTTCCGTAATCATCGTCGATGATGGGAGCTTGATCTAAGCCCATCTCCGGAACGTAGCCGGAGAGCTCTGTCTCAGATCTGGAAGGTGATCGAGATCGAAGAGGTCGATCCGATCTGACAGGAGGAGTGACATCCTGTCCTTCTGAGTCATACTCTTCAGGAAGATTTTTCTGGTCGCTGAAAGAGTTCGACATGCTCGAACAGGCTTGATATACTAATCCCCACGGTCGGCGCCAACTGTCGACGATTGGGATAACGGACCCAAGTCAACTAAGGTTCTTGAGAAAGGGAGATAGAAGACCTGCCGAGCAAGGCGAACAGCAATCAACGAGCAACAGAGAGACACAGGGTTTTTATCCTGGTTCGGGCCTCTCAGGGGAGATAATAGCCCTACGTCCAGCCTTTCTTTTATATCAAAGAGGATTACAAGAGGAAGCTCGACGAGACGAACAAGTCTCGGCGAGATTATGTGTGTACAGGAAAACAATATGCGACAATGCAAAGTCTCTTGGCTTTCTGGCCTGAAGAACGTGCCCCCTAAACGCCGTAGGGGCATCGTTTATATAGTGTTGAGCAACCGACCTACCGAGGGATAATCGGGCTGAGCTGACCACGAGATCGTAACAAACTCGTATACATGCCAAATACATCCCGAAGTAGATAAGGCATACTCCAATTCTTGGGGATCACGACGTCTGCTCCAATCCGAGAAACCACGTCCGGGTCTTCACGTAGCCGTGCAAAACTCTTGTTCGAGTCGGACTCAAACAGGAATCCTAGGCCGTTACGCACCGTGTAAGCCAAGGAGCTGTTCGGCAGGATGCACATGGGCCTGATAGAAACTTCCAGGGAGCCAAGCCCTAGTAGGCTGTTCGGTTGGGCCGTCAGGGAGTGGGCCATGGCAAGGGCCGTGATCCAATCCCCGACAGCAACGTTTACTATATCTCACAAGAAATGTATTTACAAGGATATTACTGAGTTCAAATTATAATAAATTTACAATAACAAACTTTATAATAGTGTGCTCATCAATTTACAATAATGTGTCAAGCAATTTACTATAATGTGATAAGGAACTTTACAATAATATGACAAAAAACTTCATAATAATATGCTAAGGAACTTTACAATAATGTGATAAGGACATTTACAGTAAGATACTAATGTACTTTACTAGAATCAACGCCAATGCAACCCCATCATCATGGGCAGTGTTGTTGTGACAACCGCATCATCATGTTGCCATCCCACGACAACACCTCTTCCCGCGCGTCCCTATATAACCCATCTACGCTTCCATGGCCACCGTCCGACACTCACACCTCTGTCTGTTCAGCACAGAGGACATACCAGCCTACAAATTCCGTCGGCAAAGCACCAACCTGCAAGTTCCCCTTGTCTTATCGCATCGTCCCGGTCGGTCATTGGCCAGATGTCAAAATATTTTGAAATCAGCACCACATTCATGCAGCCTTGCATATAACAAAAAAATGCAACAAAAAATTACAATAGTCAGAGTCCTCGTTTACTATAATGCACAGAAGGATTTACAATAGCCAGTCTTCGTTTACTATAAAATTGTCATCACGTGACAGATGTCTTGAAAAGACAAGAACACATGTAGATATGTACTTACAACAATGTTTACTACAATAAAAAAGACCATTTACGATAATAAGACATGGTTGTTTACTAGGTAAGGACAATTGAAAAACCATATATGAAAAAAGACGGCGTTTACAATTGGTAAATGCCATTTACAATAATAGCATAGTATTGTTTGCTACATAGAACAGATTAACAATACATGAAAAATGAGAGGCCACAACCCGAAAGATATGGAATCTACGTTACTATTTTATTATGACTTGGAGTACTTTAACTAAAGTACTCCCATATTTATAGGTTGCCACGTGTCCCTCCACCCTCCCCCTCCTCCCAAAGGTGTCTCCCACCCTCCCCACGCGTGCACCCTCCTCCCCAAGGGCCACTCCCACCATCCCCATGCGGGCAGGTTCCATTAGGAAAATTATAGTAAACATGTGTATAGATTATTGTAAACTTGCACTCAAATTATAATAAATGCCAATAAAAATTTGGTCAGATTGCTCCCCTTATGGTGCATTAATTACGTGAATTTATCATCTTATTTATACTTTTTCCGTTGATTGCGAGTTCTGATGGACAAACCGTTTTCACATACGTGTTGTTTATATTTTTCTAACAAAATTAGACCGGTCTTGCCAAATAAATTTATGTTTACTATAATTGTTACTTCACTTTACTATAACACAAAAAAACAGTAAAACCTATTTTTCAGAGTTAAAAAATATTTCCTGTAAAATGTTTACTATAGTTGGGAAGCAACGTTTACTATAACTCATAAGTAATGTATTTATTAGGATGTTCAAATTATATTAAAATTACAATAATGAACTTTAGAATAATGTGCTAATAAAATTTACAATAATATGCTGTCCAATTTACAATAAGGAACGTATTTTTGACATTTTGTCCAATAAAACTATACCGGTCTTACCAAATAAATTTTTCTTTACTATAATTGCTACCCAGCTTTACTATAGTATAAAAACGTAGTAAAAATTATTTGTAAAAATAAAAAATAGATTTGTTGAAGTAAAGAAATATTATCTGGACGATAGAGGAAGGATTGGGAAACACATGGCAAGCTCTATAAATGGGAGTACTTTAGAGAGATGACTTAACAACATAAACACACATGTCTACTATAAAACAAATGTTGGTAACATGTAAGGATCTCTCATGCACAATTAAACAATATTTATTATAATGCGCAGATGGATTTACAGTAGTTAGAAACTGTGTTTACTATAAAATTATCATCACGTGACAGATGTCTTGAAAGACATGAACACACATGTCACTACTACAAAAACAAATTGCCTTGGACCTCTATTGTTTGGGCAATGCCATCATCTTTGTCCACTTTAGTCGCTGTGCCATCATCACTACCCCCGACTTCATCTTGTACGTCCTCATCTGGCACTATGGAAAAAAAGGGTAGCATGTAAGGATTTATATACTAAAGAATTTGAAAATAATATTTACTGTAATGAGCACATGGATTTACAGGAGTCAGAACCTTTGTTTACTATTAGTAAAACCTATTTATAAAATAAAAATTAGATTTGTTGAAGTAAAAAAATTTCTACAGAATGTTTTACTATATTGGGAAGCAACATTTAAATGTTTTACTATATTGGGAAGCAACATTTACTATAGCGCACAAGTAATGTATTTACAAGGATCTTGGTGAGTTCAAATTATAGTAAATTTACAATAACAGGATTTACAATAATGTGCTAATCAATTTAGCATAATGTGCCAAAAAATTTACAATAACGTGCCAATAAACTTTACTAAAAATCTCCACTAGCTGCACAAATTGAGAGCTCTCTTATCATCAGTCAGTTTTCTTCACTTGAACAATAACACAAATGAATATGAACAACACATTATCAACGAAAGCTCAACTGCCTCTTTGATTTCTTGAATCTAAGCATCTGACCCACCAATGTCGGAATACGATTCTAAGGGGAGCTTTTTCAACTTTCATCACAGATACCATAGGATTAACTTCATCTTGCAAAATTTCGACCAGAGAGAGAACCTGCAAAGATGATTTTAGTAAATGTTCATCTCTAATATCTTCTTAGTTCTTACTAGTTGCAACTGAGCTACTCATGCAAGAAAAAGAAGATCATAGTTGCATTGAGTCCAATAAAACAGCGCCACAATTTCTATTGAGTCCAACATATTATTGGGCCCCATCAACGCATCCTAACCTTATGCTACAATCCCATCCTGGAAGCTAGCACTGGATCAGTACATATGTAATACATGAATACATCCTAATTAGAGTTACTCTGAATCAACTCGTATGATATATTTCCAAGTTAGAACTACTTGAAAGAGTATGATCAAAATAACTGCTCCTGCTACTTCGGCACTAATGTTTTGAAGCAACCCACTTTGGGAAATATAAAATAGATGCAAAATTTCTTTCTGCACTACATGGTAACCACATGGAGTATCAATCAATTAAAACCACAAGCCGACATATTCATAGTGAGATGAGAAAGGGTACTTGCCTTCAATGAGTATGTGCACACGATGATATAGAAATCCAAATATGTCTGAATCCTCCTACTCCCTCGATTTTGCAAATATGCCTCAAATAGGTCCGCAGCAGTTCTGTGTAGAAGAATAGCCCAACCAAGTGCGCCTTCTACACCCAAACCAGCAAAAAGCGCATATGCATTAGAGCACACAGATAGACCTCACCACTGCTATTTTTGGCAAAAACAAAAACTAAACTGCAGTAACACCTGTTGGGCGGGGAGTCCTTCCCAGAGCTGGGAGGCGCATGCAACGGCCGCCTCTACGGCGGCGGTGTCGTCCCAGCAGAGTAAGTTGACGTGGAGCCCGATGGCAGTGAAGAAAAGGTCAAGCTGGGGGCTCCCGAGCTCGGCGGCGGAGCACGTGCTTCTGCGACGGGACGACGCCGAGGTGGGCCGTAGGTGTGGGCGAGGAGGGAGTGTGCGAGGAGCTTGAGCCACGGCGGCGCGGAGGGGAGCGGTGAGAGGAGCAGCAGCGCGCTCTCGAGGTGGGTCTTGGCGCTGGCGAGGCCCCTGGAGCGGGCGAGCAGGAGGCCCCCGAGGCGCTGCCGCACGAGGGGGAGGAGCGAGGCGGCGTGCGGCGGCTGGAGCGCGGCCTCCAGGCACGCCGCCGTGGTGGGGAGGGCGGTGCCCTGTGGGGAAAAAAATTCTATGCGGACCGTCCCTAAACCAAGGCTCGTGCGGACCTGCCTTCGATGGGCGACGCGTGCTAACGCGAATCTCAGCGTAGCACCGGACGCATACTCCGTCTTCAACCCCTTCCCCCAAAATTCCCCAACCATAACCCTAGAACCAAAATTCCTTCCTGCGGCAGGAGTCCTGCCCCTCTGCTCGTCCCCGCCATGGAGGCCCGCCCCTGCCCCTCTCCTCCAGCGAGCACCGACGAGAGCCACCGCCCCCACAACTCCTTCTCCCGCTATGTTTCGAGCTCACTCCTGGCCGCCGCTCGCTCACCGCCGCCATGGAGCCCGCTCCCCCTGTCCTCCAGCGCGAACCGGCGAGCAACGGTTGCGTCGCCGGCCCTCTCCTCCAGCGTGCACCGGCGAGGATGGGAGGCCTCCTGGGCACGGCATAGACGGTCTGAGATGGTGGGGATGGCGGCGCAAATTCGATGGTCGCGAGCTCAAGAGATGCAGTTTTAGTGCATATTTCAGACCATTCCTTGGATGTGTGTACCAAAGAAATGGATATTTAAGGTCATATGTACATTCTAAATGAGATGTAGCATGAGATTTTTGATGTATTTTTGTATTTTTTGATGTATTTTGGCATGTATTCAGATTTTTATTCAGATTTGGTATGAGATTTTCAGTATATGCCTGAATTGTATAGCTTGCATGAAGCAAGATTTTCAAATTTTGCTTGCTTGTAAGTTAAAGTGCCATAGCCTCATTGCTTGATCAATGCAATTCCAATGGCATAAATCACACTGTCAGCCCCCACATATGGTCTGTGCAAATGAGGGTTAAAGGCTTGAAATCATATTGTACAACTACAAGTATCCTTGTTGGCTCCAGACTATCTCGGAGAACACTCACACATTGTCTCTTAAGGATATATACAAGAACGTGGAGATGAACAACACAAGAACACACAACACACACAGTGTTTGGCCCGACAGCACAAACTCGCCGGTTTTCAACTCTGCTCCATGCTATTCTCTACTTAAAAACTTAACTGCAATTACAAATGCCTTTATAGGCTAACACACGCACAGCCTCTCGGCCACGCACGCACGCACTCCGCATCTTCGGCCACGCGGCTCAGATCGTGCATGCCTGAGGACTCGGCTCGCCCACGTCTGCGGCCACGCGCCTCTACACGTCTGCACACTGCACCACGGCCACGCTGCTCAACTGCTTGCTAGTTGTTCGCTCCACCATGCAATACGTGACGGCTAAATGCAAACACTAATGATGCCACTAATTGCTTATATGCGAAAGCACTAATCTGCTAGGACTCAACAAGATGCAAATTCTACATGCACACAACAATCTAATAACTTGTTACAAGATTAGTTCCAACAATCCTGCCTCCTTGGTTCAGCAGCAAATACATTTCAAGAAAAAAAACTTCCCTTAGTAACAATATGCCCAGGATACATTACAAGAAACCAAAGCATGGTTCAGCAACAAATACTTTTCCATGAGCTCCTTTTATTGATATAAAAAAGAACAAATGATCTCTCCCAGTCTCCCAGATGATTATATCCATTTTCTAATCAGTAGATGCCATGGAGCATACAAGCACTATCTGACAAGCAATCCCATTCATGTGCAAACGGAGCTCGCCACGGAGCCCGCCGCCGCTGGCCTCCCCTGCCACAGAGCTCGCCACCCCCGCCACGGACCGAACCGGAAGGGGTTGACGCTGAACATGAAAGGGATATCGATAGCCTACGTCTGTAGTTCTTGATTAACCTTTCAGGTTTCTTGTAAAACTTCATTGGGCTTCCAGAAATATCGTTATCTGCAAAATCTCAAACAAATTATTGATATTCATATTCCACAAAGTATCTGCAGCAAGGAATACTACTGCATACAAAAACTATTGTAGCAAAGATTGTGCGCATATCATACCTTGAGAGGACAGAGTAGCTAAAAAAGCATCTGAAAACCCAAGATTGAACGGTGCAATGAAGTGCACTGGTCTTGAAACATCAAAATATATTATAGGTGACTCAAACAAAGATAAATCTCCCCTAGATAAATTTACTAAATGCATCCCAACAACAAGACACAAATTGCTACATACAATTCAAAGCTTAGGTAACTAGATATGCAGTATCAACTCACTCCATCAGTTCAATCATAGATCGCACCCAACAAAACGAAAAATCAAACTTTTTAAAATATTAAACAAAGGGAAGGATACAGCTCATCGTCATGGTCTAAGCGCTCCTGGCCGGACCTTAGCACCGAACTTGATCCTCCAACTAACCAATCTTCAGAAATTTCAAGATTCTCCATGTCTTCATCTTCCACCTCCAAATCCACTTCTACACCAGACACAACGACACACGATCCTCAACCAAACGAGACTAACAAAGGAACACTGTAGTCTGTAGAGTTTGAAATGGTAGGATGGAGGGGAGACTGTGACTAGGGGATTGCCCTTACGGGGGGGCAGATAGCCGAAGGACACCAAGCGGGGCTCGACGGCGCCGGCGTGGCGGGAGACGATGTTGAGCACCTAGCGGTAGTGGCCGAGGAGCTCCTCGAAGGAGACGGTGCCGAAGGCCATGGACTCGAGGTGCGCCAGGTCGGCGCCCGCCGCCTCCACCAGCCGGTTCAGCCCCTGCAGGAAGACAATGAGGCGGCGACGCCGGCGGAAGACGGCGGAGGACGACGAGGCGGCGCCGCCTGCCGCCGCCGAGCTCTTGAGCCGCCGCGGCGGAGAGGCGGCCACGGGGTTGGTTGAACGGGAGGGAGGGGAGCGGAAGGGGAAGGCCTGGGCGCAGCGCGCGGAGATCGGTGAGGATGCCGCGCGTCGGCCATCGGGAGCGGGTCCACACCAGCTCTGGGTGCGGACGGTCCGCATAGAATTTTCTTCCCTGTGGACAGTGGTTCGGGTCGGGAGCGGCCGAGTGGGCGTGGGCGTCCGTGGGGGTGGGGTGGGACGATCGGACGGGCTGGGATAAACAGATCCGATGGTCATGGAAGGTGGAGTACTTTAGTTAGAGTACTCCTACTCTAGCTAAAATACTCTCACCTTATGCTCCGTCGGATCGGGGTTTAGGTATCCATCCGATCGGCCAACCGCACCTGCCCACCAGCCCACTCCACCGGAGTACATATCCTGTGCACATGTAGCATCTGTGCATATGTGCACATTTAAAATCTCGACCGTCCATTTGCCATCCAACGGTATTGAGGAATTTCCCTGAAGGGCAGGCTGAGATGGGAGGGTGTAAATGTAAATTTACAAAGTTACCGTTGGATGGCAAATGGACGGTCGGGATTTTAAACGTGCACATGTGAACAGATGCTATGTGTGCACAGGATATGTACTCACTCCACCGACCGCACAAGGCCACCGCCTCGCACCCGTTTCTGCGCCGCCGCTCGCCCGCCTCTGGGCCGCCGATTCGCACCGCCGCCGCCGACCCCTCCTCGCCCCGCATCTGCGCCGCCGCCTCGCCCCACCGCCGTTGACCCCTCCTCGCCCTGCATCTGCGCCGCCGCCTCATCCCGCCTATCCAACGCCGCCGACTCCTCGCCCCGCCTCTCCGCCGCCGCCGTCTCCTCCTCGCCCCACCTCTCCGCCGCCGCCTCGCCTCGCCTCTCTGCCTCCGCCGTCTCCTCCTCTCCAGATCCTCCTCCATCGCGGCGCAGTCACGCCCAAACCCAACATGTCGCCGTGCCCCGGCCGGCGGCACCTCCCTTCTCTCGCGCTGCAGGACCTCCTAGCCTGCACCACCGCATTCTCCAAGCCCCGCGACGGCGCCAAGCACAAGTCACCCAAGCAAGCGCGCCCCGCGACGCCGCCGTCTCCCCCACGCTCGCTTCCCCCGAGGCCCATGGCGCCGGAGCCGGCGGCGACGCGCCGCCGATATCGGAGGCGCACGACATGGCGGCCATCCGCCCGCCGCCGAAGCTGAGCGAGTTCTACGACTTCTTCTCCTTCTCCCACCTCACCCCTCCCGTCCACTGTAAGGCTCCTCCTACTCGCTGCTCCGACTGATCGTAGCATTCCGTGTGAGCTTTCTGATGCGGGCTTCCCGGCGTGCAGTTATCAAGAGGAAGGAGAGGAATGGCGCTTCCCAGAAAGGCGATTACTTCGAACTCGAGGTGTGTTCTCTCTTCCTCCCCTTCTGAAGTCTCAGAGCGCTAGAACTCGTTTGATTGGCACAGTAGGCGCTACAAATTGGTAGACCTGCAATGGCCAACTCCACTATGACTACACGGCCTAGCTGAAATGAGTTGATATGTGCCCAGGTGAAGGTTTGCAACGGGAAGCTCCTGCATATAGTTGCTTCGGTCAAGGGTTTCTTCTTGGTGGGGAAGCCGCATACCGTGAGCCACTCCCTGGTGGACATGTTACAACAGCACAGCAGTGTATTTGCTAATGTTAGTAACCGTGAATTGTACATGTTCATTACCTATGCTCTGTTTTCTTACCATTATGCTCATATCCGTTTTTAGTTGAACATACAAGCGCTTCACTTATCATAAGTTATAATTAGAGTGAATGGTATCTGATAGCTAGTTTGCTAGATGTGATTTTGTTTGCTGTGTCATGAACAATAGATTTTAGGAAGTTTGTTAGCATTTTTTGATGACTTCTGATTTGTGGATCACTAGAATCTGAAGGTTATACTTTCCTGGACATTTCGTTCTATGGAGACTGATCCATCGGATCTTGATTAGGATTTGGTGTTTTGTTCAGTAACCTAATTATCAATCATCCGAAATATAAAAGATGTATCAGGAAAACTCAGCCTTGTCAAATCTATACCAAAAAAGCAATGTCTGTTACAATGGGAAAAATTGCTCAAATAATCAACAGTTAAACGATAATTAATATAATAATCCACTGTATAAATTAATTGCGTAAATGGCAGTCGGTCCCGCCACTGGGCACAGCGGCCGACGTGCGGCGTGGCGGGAACAGAGGTCCCGCCACGGGGCGTGGCTGTGGCCTGCTCTCGCCACCGGGCGTGGCGGCAGCGCCACCCCGTGTGGCAAAAGCAGCCAAGCCGGGTATTAAATCAAATTGCACATGCACATGCTAATTGCCATGCATCCACTTGCTGGTATTAAATATATTTTTTCTGGTTTGCTTCGCTTGCATGCATCCACTTGCATATACACACACACACATAGCAATATGCATCATGCATGCATGCCAACTACACACATCATCCATGTATGCGATTTAGGGTGGATTAATTAGTGGGTTAACTAATGGCCAGGATTATTAGGTTTAACGCATATGTATTATCTAGTCAATGTTTTCAGGTCATAGATATAGCTCGCCACACTTTTCTTATCCCCTCATCCCATGTACCATAAAACATTTTTTTTACAAAGCCCCGCTTAGGCCTTGTTCTTTTCAACTAAATTAGATTAAATTAAATTAAATGAAAATTTATCATATTTTACAAACCAAATGTTGTATTATTTTGTAGTCATTTTTGTGGGGTTTTAAATAGTTTCTCTTATAGTTTCTAAAATATGTTTTTAATATTTTTTTTGGACTTTTCAAAACGTCTCTCAAAGGATTATAATTTTTTTAGATTAAAACTTTCAGCAACTTTCAGCTGAAAAAAACAAGGCCTTAATTTGTGGAACCTAACTCTCTTGCCAGAAAGGTGTGAATATTGTTACACACTTACACTTTCGTCGTGGCAAAATTAGTCATTAATTAGATCAAAACTCATGCTATTTATTTTGCCTAATATAATTTCATTTATTCCTAGATTGTGTCGTGCTCATAAGCTAAAAGTCAAAAGTCAGCTGATTGCGGGATCCTACAGGAAACTACAAGAGAAACTATTTAAGAAACTATAAGAGAAACTATTTAAAACCCCACAAAAATGACTACAAAATAATACAACATTTGGTTTGTAAAAAATGATAAATTTTCATTTAATTTAATTTAATCTAATTTAGTTGAAAAGAACAAGGTCTAAGCGGGACTTTGTACAAAAAAATGTTTTATGGTACATGGGACGAGGGGCTAAGAAAAGTGTGGCAAGCTATATCTATGACCTGAAAACATCGACTAGATAATACATATGCGTTAAACCTAATAATCCTGGCCATTAGTTAACCCACTAATTAATCCACCCTAAATCGCATGCATGCATGATGTGTGTATAATCCTGGCCATTAGTTAACCCACTAATTAATCCACCCTAAATCGCATGCATGCATGATGTGTGTAGTTGGCATGCATGCATGATGCATATTGCCATGTGTGTATGTGTATGTGTAAGTGGATGCATGCAAGCGAAGCAGACCAGGAAAAATATTTAATACCGGCATGGCAATTAGCATGTGCATGTGCAATTGATTCCGGCTTGGCTGCTTTTGCCACACGGGGTGGTGGCAGCAGGCCGCCGCCACGCCCGATGGCGGGAGTAGGCGCTGCCGCCACGCCCGGTGGCAGGAGCAGGCCGCAACCACGCCCCGTGGCGGGACCTTTGCTCCCACCACGCCGCACGTCGGCCGCCGTGCCCAGTGGCGGGACCGACTGCCATTTTCGTAATTAATTTATACAGTGGATTATTATATTAATTATCGTTTAACTGTTGATTTTTTTCGTCACAATGCAATTGAAAAATCAGTTGTGATGCCTGCATTCTTAATCATTTACTAGAGAGATGATATGTTGTCGCCGCTTACATAAGCTAGCATGCTAAATCATATACCCAGGTTTATGTATCCAAATGCTTGTCATCCATCGTCGTCATACTCATAATTTAGTTGTTCACGCTTGTCATACTTTGTGCACATGCTTGTCTGCATAGTGCATTGCCATGGCATGGCAGCTTCCAGGCTAGAACGTGCGGTTACCTCTTCGTCCTCGCTGCCACCTGAAGGAGAGCAATGCGGCCACCCTTTGTTCGCATATTGCAGAATATTCCAGATGTTATGGAAATGTCATGGAATGCAATTGAAAGCAAAAGCATGTATCATAAATTTATTATGGTTAAGATTCTATTAAAGTTCATTAGTATCTTATTGTAAAGGTTCTTATCATATTATTATAAAGTTTCTCGGTACATTATTATGAAGTTCCTTAGCACATTATTGTAAATTGGTTAGAAAATTATTGTAAATTGGTTAGTACATTATTGTAAAGTTTATTAGCATCTATTGTAAATTTAGTGTTGGTTTTAATTTACATGTCATTAAAGATATAGTAAAGTCCCTTGGTACATTATTGTAAATTTTTAGTATCCTATTGTAAACTTCATTAGTATTCTATTGTAAAGTTTTTAGCATATTATTTTAATGTTTACTATCATATTATTGTAAAGTTCATTAATTTTCTATTGTAAATTTAGGCTAACATCGTAGGAAAGTTCATTAGTGTCTTATTGTAAAGATTCTTATAACAATATTGTAAAGTTTATTAGCATCTGTTGTAAATTTATCATCGTGGTTAAAATTCTAGTAAAATTCAATATATCTTATTGTAAAGGTCCGTATCAAATTATTGTAAAGTTCCTTGTCACATTATTGTAAAGTCCCTTAACACATTATTTGTAAATTTTTTGGCACATTAGTGTAAATTGATTAGCACATTATTGTAAAGTTCATTACTGTAAATTTATTATAGTTTGAACTCAGCAACATCCTTTGTAAATACATTTCTTATGAGTTAAATGTTGCTACCCAACTATAGTAAACCATTTTATAGATAATATTTTATGAGTTAAATGTTGCCACCGGGCTGCCGCCGACACAGGAAGAAGATGGGCACGCCGAGCCGCCATGGGGAGGATAGATTATAAAATCTGACTTCTATTCTCTTTGTGATGACTTCTTTCATTGTCGGATCACTATATAGTAAACATTATAGTAAACAAAGTCTCTGACTACTGTAAATCTATGTGCGCATTATTGTAAATTGATTAGCACATTATTGCAAACTCACATATATGGTGTCGCGGGTGTTAGGAATAGCACTTGTATTCATATGGGGGCCAAAGGACCAGCATATATACAGAGTACAAGGGTAAAAAGGGAAAAGGCTAGAAAACCCTATTACAGTAAAGGGACGGGCCAGGCCCATATACACAGCCCAATACATCTCTAATAACGAGATGGCCACATGGTGATGCGGCGGCCACACAACATCGGCCACGACGATGCAGATGCATTAGCGTAGATCGAGTTTGTGCATATCGACGTTGCTGTTGTCGTGCTCCATGTATAAGATTTTTTTTTTTTGTAGAATTGATGTATAAGATCAAAGTTACTTGCCACCTTATTATAAATTGATTAGCACATTATTGTAAATTGGTTAACACATTATTGTAAATTTCATTATTAGTTAATTTGAACTAAGCAACATCCTAGTAAATACATTCCTTGTGAGATATAGTAAAAGTTGCTTCCCATCTATAGTAAAACATTTTACAGAATTTTTTTTATTCCGACAAATAGGTTTTACTATGTTTTTGTATTATAGTAAAGTACAGTAGCAATTTTAGTAAAGCAAAATTTATTTAGTAAAACCGGTCAAGTTTTGTTGGAAAAGATGTAAAAAATACGTTCGTTATTGTAAATTGGACAACATATTATTGTAATTTTTATTATCACATTACAATAAAGTTCATTATTGTAATTTTACTATAATTTAAACTAAGCAACATCCTAGTAAGTATATTACTTGTGAGTTACAGTAAACGTTGGTTCCCAACTATAGTAAACCATTTTACAAGAATCTTTTTTACTCCGACAAATAGGTTTTACTATTCTTTTGTATTATAGTAAAGTGGAGTAACAATTATAGTAAACCAAAATTTATTTGGCATGACCGGTCTAGTTTTGTTGGAAAAAATATAAACAACACGTATGTGAAAACGGTTTGTCCATCGGAGCTCGCAATCAACGGGAAAAGTAGAAATAAGATGATAAATTCACGTAATTAAAGCACCATAAGGGGGGCAATCTGACCAAATTTTTATCGGCATTTACTATAATTTGAGTGCAAGTTTACAATAATCTATACATATGTTTACTATAATTTTCCTGACGGAACCTACGCGCTTGGGGAGGGTGGGAGTGGACCTTCGGGAGGAGGGTGTCCACATGGGGAGGGTGGGAGACGCCTTTGGGAGGAGGCGAGGGTGGAGGGACACGTGGCAACCTATAAACAGTGGCGGAGCCAAGGCCCGGCCACCCTAGGCCCAGGCCCAGGCTCCCGGTCTATTAACAAGAGAGAGATTGTGCCTGTTGGGCTGCAAATTATGGATCCTAAGATGGGCCAGTCAGGTGGCGTCAAGGACCAGCCAGCCTAGGCCCAGGCTCCTCATATGGGCTGGCTCCGCCACTGCCTATAAATATGGAAGTACTTTAGTTAAAGTACTCCTAAGAGTACTATAGCTCCACTCTCTCTCTCTCTCTCTCTATATATATATATATATATATATATATATATATATATATAGAATAGCTAGCGTCTTTCTAGAGTCTGAGATCTCTCGTACTCCAGTGGTTTTGAAATTGAGATGTCTAACAACTGATCCGAACAGTTGATCTTGTTAAATCTCATGAAACGTTGTCGGTGACCAAGTTTCATATTTTTTGAATTTGTTTACTATTTGTTTCATATTTTTGAAAATCAGCCATCCAATTAGTCGTGGTGCATTCAAAAAGCTGATTTTCGAACATAAGAAACAAATAGTAAACAAATTCAAAAAATATGAAACTTGGTCAATCGACAACGCTTTCAAAGAGACTAACAAGATCAACGGTTCGGATCGGTTGTTAGGCATCTCGAATTTCGAAACCACTCGAGTACGGAGAGATCTGTACTCTCGAGAGTACGCTAGCTATTATATATATATATATATCATGAAGAAGTATACATTTTTGTTCCTGTTGTCAAATGTTGTACACTCGAAGCCGATGACTTTATATATATGGAGAAGTTTAGAAATACACTTCCTACCGTGTCTCATCTCAAAGTTATGAAAGACCGGTGAAAGAAATATCAAATTTGTGCCATAGTCACATCCTATTTTTAAATTGCTGCTATATTTTTTACTTTATATGGCATTCCATGTATTTCCTTTGGTATGTTCGCGCTGATATCTTGAGCATATTAATCACATTACTACCTATAGTGTTTGTTCAATGTCGACACGTCCTCTGTGATTTGGTCTTTAGCGTGGTTTGCCTGCATGATTGCATCACGTCACATATTCCTTTAAATTAAAAGTTAGATTAAAATAACAATGAAGTCCCTTATTATTATTAATGAAGATCGCTGATGGCAATCTCATGCCACACGCCATAGGCGCGTGAACTTTATTCATAATGCATACAACTTTATTCATAATGCATACGCACCACATGAATTCATTTCAACCTCATTACCTACGGCGCGCCGGGGCGCGCCTATCATCCTAGTAAGCTCTATCTCTCTTGCTATTCTCTTTCTGTATGCACTCACAGAGGAGTCCACGTCCCCTTCTTTTGCGTTTTTGGCAACCGCCACCAGCTCCTACCACATCGGCTGCCACCACCACCACCGTTGTCTCCTCTTCCCATGCCGCGGCATGCCACTCGAGTGTGGTGAGGCCCTCTTCTAGAGCCAACAACACTGCAAACGTCCCACAACACTCCACGACCTTCCTATGTGAGTCTCATTCTTTCTGCCTCCAATTGACCTTTATGGGAGTTCTGATCAAGGACGCCACGCTAGCCTATCTGCTTTCGACCCCTAGGGGCACAACACTATATAAAAACAAAAGGGGCACACAACTCAACCACCTAAGCCAATTACGACCACTAATCTTGTCGTTAGTCCTACTTCCCTACACCATTGTCCAGGGGCACAACACTGTATAAAAACAAAAGGGGCACACAACTCAACCACCTAAGCCAATCACGACCACTAATCTCGTCGTTAGCCCTACTCCCCTACACCATTGTCCGGTCTTGTGTGATTGCACCGAAACTCAAGGAAGGCCACCGCAGCAACTGTTATCGTGCTACTAAAGGAGAACACGCTACTTTCGTACGTCTTCCTACGTCCACTATAGCTATGCTGTCTTCGCCGAGCTAGTCAAGAAGATGGCATCTACGAACAACACCCTCAATGGTGATTATACACCTAATTCCGCATTACGTCACTGTGTTCTTGTATTTGGTTAAGCTTATCGTCGTTAGGGTTTACCAAACAGCACCCACATGGCAAACACTAAGAACTGAGCTTATAGTTTACAGAGCCAGCCCGAACACGCAGCACAACGGGCGGAGACAACCATTGTTGATGGGGTGGCGAAAATTGGACCAAAGTGAGAGATGGGGAACACTAGAGTTGTGAACTTGTGATGGCTCACCACCGCCCTCTCTCTCTCATATGTGTGCTTCCACTTAACAATTTGAGAACCCTTCTTACCCTAATCTTAGAGGGCGAGGGTCGAATTAAGTTCAGGACCAAATTGGTTTTTTAATATAAAATATGCACTCTATATCTATGTAACTTTCTCACCAAGGAAATCATACAAGTCACAAATGTGAGTCCAACATATCTATGTTCCTTAATGTGCATAGCCAAAATTGGTTAAATTAATAGGTAATACAAGATATAATGTGCTGTAACTAGTGTTGGTAATTTGAATCAGCTCTATGGCAGAATAGAATACTAGAAGTCACTAGTATTTCGCTGATACATCAAACTAAGCAAGGTCACATGTCAGTGTGACACTTATTGGTATTATGCTGCAAACTTGGCCAGTGCTATAGGTGCAAATTTACCGGCTATTATTAGATAGTGTACATCGAGGCCCTCTTTAATTTGCAGTTCGGTTTGATTTTGTTGGTTGAGGCAAAAATTAAGGGTGTCTAAAAAGAGGCATGAAAAAGGTCAAAAATTATTTTTTTTTTTTGATATTTTTGAGTAAAAACATCACAAAGCCTAAAAAAAATATTAGAAAATGTTACGCTAAATGATCTGTACGAAAATGGCAACTTTTGGCTTAACTAAAATGTGAATCAAAGAGGGCCTAAGAAAACAACCTCAAACACAATGTAAAACTATATGCCATGCCAGGTGACCCAAAATACTGCTAATAATAGTTGACTGAGCAATTAACAACACCACTTTCTAGAAATTTCAGTTTGCATGTCCTCAGGAACTGTTAATGCTGACTAGAAATCAAGCTCTATTATATACACTGTGTAATCATGAGGCTAACCATATGTAAAACATCAGGATGTTCAGAACCGGGATTCCAACTTCCAAGCACATTTTAGAAGCTGTCGCAAAATGTAATAAGTAATAACCACCTAAAAGAGAATTAACAAGAAGCTAGATTTATCTCACCATCTTCAGTACTTTGCTCAGGTTCAAATCCAATCATGCAAGTAACAGAAGGATTCACCGCTAAAAGCATCAACATAGTTTCAGTCCATCTTCAATTAAAATTAGATCAGCTCAGGTGGGGGGCACGATGCCGTCACCGTCCCCGCGGAGGAAGAGAGCGGCTGCGAGCACCACGTCAATGGCCGCCACGGCGGCGACCGTCGTGGCGAGAACCCAGACACGAACCTTTCCCCAGAAAGCGGCACGGCACAGGCGGAGAGAGGTGGTCGGGGTGTTGAGCTCGGCGGCGGCGACCTCCACGAGAGCGGTGAGGAGCTCCTTCGAACGGGTACTGATGCCCACCGCGCCCTGTAGCTCGCCCAGAATGACCCCAATCTGCCCCGGGAGGAGAAGCATCCAAATTCAGCATCATGAAAAGCTGGAAGGAACTCAAATTAGAATATTCCAGATGAATCGGGATCGTCACCTCGGAGAGACCGGCGTCGGCCAGCACAGCCGCGCCCTCGGGAACCACCTGTCCAGCAGCAAGAGGAAGATTTACTCAGGTCGCAACACGCGGCTACGAAGAGGTGCGCGTGTGATTGGCAGAAATGGAGGTTTACCGTGGTGTGGGAGGAAAGGTCGCTGGCGACGGCGGTGCGGATAGGGAGCTTTAGCGCGGCGGCGGAGGAGCTCCGGGCAGCGGGGCGGACGGAGGCAGCGCGCGGGGAGGGCTTGGCCGGTGCCTCGACCTGCGAAGAGGATCAGCACTCCAAAATTTCGTATCAAATTCGAAGCATCAACAAAAATTAAAAGGAACACAAATTCAAATGATCGGGGCCCTCACATCGACGGCATCGCCGTCTGCAGAAGCAGCCACTGGCACTGCATCATCCCAAGAGGCGGAGATGACGGTGGAGGAGGAGGAGGAGGAGACGGGGTCGGGCAGTTCGAGCAGCGGCGCGAGATCATCATCCGGCACATCGACGCCCTCGGGAACGCCCTCCAGAGGCAGCAGGGTCGAGGCGGCGGCGGAGGAGTCGAGGCCGTCTCCGTAGGCCAGGCACTTGGCCACCTCCTGCTGAGAAACACGGCGAAGACCGAAGAGGAGAAGGCTAATCATGCGGGGCTAAGGCGGAGAGCGCGTTGCGCTGATCGGGATGGAGGTTACCTTGGCGGCGGCGGGGACGGGGAGTCTCCGGGCTGCGGCGGCGGAGGAGGAGGTCCGGGCGGAGGAGGAGGAGAAGGAGCTCCGGGTGGTGGAGGGGGAGTTCCGCGTGGAGGAGGCGGAGGCGGAGGCGGAGGCGGAGCGGAGGGAGGCAGGGCGCGGCGTCTGGAAGCCGGAGGGGATGGCCATGGTGCGAGCGCGATGGGAAGCAAGCGAGTTTCCGGAATTGGATTTTTGTGTCTGATCTGGGCGGCGGGGCTATATATGAGGGCTGGGTGGGATGGGAGGAAGAAGTGCAGAGGCTGGCTGATGAGTGCAGCCGGGGCCCGGTGGCAGCGAGGCCGAAATGAGATGGAAGAGGAGTGGTCTGTCTTGTTGGGCCGGGTAGGAGAGGAGAAGGGTGGCCCTAGTTTACGGGTTCGGATTCGGCCCAAATGCAGCAAGAATTTTTCTCCTTTTTGCTTTTCTTTATGGGAAATAATATAGTGTAATTATCCAACCTGAATTTCAGTTTTAGGTTAATGGCTAAACTAACTGAATTTCGAGACTTCTCGAGATAGTCTTGAGATTCAGATCCATTTCGTTTGACTATTTTTAAAAGCGTTAGAACGCACCTTCGAGACAACAACAAAAAAGACAGACTCAAAAAACCAAAAACATATGTCTTTCAAATTGTAGATAAATCGTTAAGCTGAACAGGGCCTTAATCAGTCTAATAAGTTAGGTTAGATTCCAGTAAAATATGAGATTCTCTAGGATGTGTAATGGCTCCCCAACCATTCAATCAAATCTACCTTTATTATGTCTTTACTTTTCGCCTACTTTTATTGCATTAAATCAAGTTTATAGTAATTTTGCTGTAATTTATTCTTGATAGACTAGGTGCGCATCACTTTCTCAATTGACTACGTAATACAATCTTAGGTGAGTACTATCTCAAGTAAGTCATATCTTCTCGATTGGTTTATTATTTTGCCTATATCATTGTGCATCAACTTTTTTTTGTGCAAAGTTAGAATCTACCCTCGTTTTACCAACTTATTTGGCTTTACTGATCGATCAATAGTCTGTTTAATCTCTTTGTGCTACTTTGTTGATTTGGTTAGCTTAGTAATAGATTTTTTTACCTGTCGAAACTATTTGTTTAGATCTCATATTAGCCAATAGTTTCATTATCCTTTAGAATTTGTTAGCTTTTTTGTTGCCCTCAAGTTTTGTTGTGTTTGTTTTATCATGATCCAATTGACTAATTTAAGCAGACTGACTTCTTTATCTTGCCGGTCAATCGTTAAGTTGGTTGAACCCAAAATTAGTGTTCATGGGACTCTCAACGCAAAATTCCACGGTGTGTTTAAGCTGACTTATCTTTCATCGTGAACTACAAAACCGAGCCGACAACTAGAGGGGTGAATAGATCAAATTTCTCACAAGGATGTAAGATTGTGCTTGTTCACCAATGAGCCTAAAAAATGATAGGAATTGAAGAGGTAGGCTTCAGAGTAAGACCCAATCTATGGACATGTCCATGCGTATTTGATGATACGTCGGGGGGCGCAAGACCACGCCATCGACCTGCCCGCTGCCGCCGGCACCCCTTGCACTATAGCAGTTGTGCCTTTGTCGCACCCTTCACTGGCTGGTGCCGCCACCTTGGCCATGGCCAGCCTTGCCGCACCATCTAGGTCCAGCTGCCTCCATCACTCCACCTGGGCGAGCCGCCTCCATCACTCCACCTGGCGCGCCGCCACCGTGCCCCTCATTGTGAGGCCCTTGGCTGTGGCCGCCGTGCTGAGGCCGCCGTGCCCATCGGGTCGTCGTTGGGCCATGGTGAGGCTGTTGCCTTCTGGGCTCCGAGCCGAAACCCACACTACTATCGTCATCTCCTCCCCACGGGTTCCCGTGGCCACCGTCGACATATCCTCTCCACGAGTGTTGCCACATGGCCATGGATACTGCAACTGCCTCCAAAGCCAGCCACTGGCGCGCCGCCGCTCTGGCGGGCTGACTGGCCGCTGCACCTCCTCCCTGCTCCATTCTCTCTCTCCCCAAGGCTTCTCTCTCTTCTGGGTTGCCATGGCCTGTAGCTGGGCAAGGGAAACCCTAGCCAACCTCCTCTCTCTCCCTTGAATCAGTGAGACAAATTTTAGACAAAATTTGTTTGAGGTTGAATTTAATCAAAATTATACCAGTTAAAAAACTGATATCAAATGAAACAATAAACAACCTCCACAAGAACCAAAAACAACTAAAATTAGTTAAACACCATAAATATACAAGTGGACATCCTGAAAACCAACTAATTAAAAATTTTCCAAATGCACCCAAATGCATTGCAGAAGACAAGTATACGATGCACAAGAAGTAAGGTGCCCCTGAATAAACTCTTATATCTACTGACAAAGTAGGAAATGCCACTAAGTGTCTAATTCATAGAAAATTTTGGTAGCATCTCCCCTATATACTGGACACCCACTCAGCAGACAAAAGATCATATATCACATATATATTCACAATATATCATCACACCAATCATATGTATATATCAAATCCCGCCCAAACATCATCAGAACAATGGTGGGAGATGAACCAAAGCATCTCCAGGCCACCAGATGACAGGAGATGAACCTAAGCATCTCCGAGTCACCAAGAAGAAATACTAACCTCGTTTGATGTCGTCGATGTAATTCTAGTTGAGCTAGATCCGTGAAGCAGAGGAAGAAGACCCAAAGCTGATCTGAGAACTACGTGGTCTCCTCCTCGTGAGAGAGTCTACACACATCACCACACAAGTCTATGCTTTCGAAACTGGGGTTAAGCAAATCCAGTTTCTAGGCATAGATAGACAAAGTACTCACAATGTGACAAATGTATATCTAGAGCATGAGTATGATGACATGGCAATAAAAGATCATACAACACAGCCAAGACATGAAATAGTAACAAGATCCATTATCACTAGACAACTCATATCCAAGTGAAAAGCAACAATAAAGTGCATCACATCAACTTCATGCTGACAGAAAGAGCCAAGCAAGGTGCATCACAACAACATATTGTCGGCTGGAATCATATGATAGTCTAGGATGACATGGATCAATTTACTATCCTAAATATGGCAATGAGCATGAAAATGAAGACATGCCAAGACGAAGTACAACATGCTACTAGATAGAAACAAGGCATGAGCAAGATACATGAATTATGGAAACACAAAAGCATCAATACTACAGGTTTAGAATAAGTCCACACATCCACATGGTCTTAGGCACAATAATCACAATCACATGTAAGCAAGAAGGAAGATACTCATGCCTAGGGGAAGGTAGATAACTATGCCCAGGGAAATGCGGATAACCATGTCCAAGGTAATAACTTACAAGGACAAATGACACCTAAGAGTACATGAAACAAGGTAGGCTCATCTAAGCAAAGTAGTAAATGAGCCAATTAAACAAATGCCAAACAGTGAAAACAAATGCTCATAAAGCATGTACAGGATATACAATGTGAATCACATGGTAAGGTTAAGCTCAGGAATACAGATAAAACATAATGAACACAAAACATAAGTAGGGGGATACAATTGCCAGAACACATAGAAAAAGAAATAAAATCTAATAAGTCCTAACAATGTACATAACATACACATGGGAGTAAGAGCAAGCACAATATGTCCTAATAGGGTGAACACTGAGATAGCTGTCATGTTGGGTAAAAGATGGCTCACCATGGAAGTGGAAGTGCCCAGTGCCAAGAACATGAAATCCAACACCCGCGGAGGTATGCACGAGGCAATCGAAAGTGAGAGCAATTCAGGTTAGCATCATGCACATGATGGAATGCATTGAAAATCCAACCCTCAGGTGTAAAGTGGCAAAGGCCAACTCAAAATGAGCACTACAAAGCCCATTCCCCTTGACTCCACACCACGGTTGTCAAGCCGGCAAACCACGATGGCCAAGGCCTCCACTACAACTATGGAGAAGGAGGAAACAACAAAAGTGGAAGAGGAGATAGAAGAAGAAGATCCTGCCCAACTCAATCTCACTGACTTCACTGAGGTAGGAGAGCTCCACAAATTGGTTAAAAATTATGCAAGAACTAACATGGACACCGGTCCATCATTTTGAAGTTGTCCAAAGCTGCCCGATCAGAACAGCGCCTAAAGTTGATGCAAGAGTGAACCCCACAACTCAAGGAAGAACCCAGGCTCAATGAAGAGCTCAAGGAGCTATAGGCCTAACTAGGTCGTATTTTGCCCACCCAGTGATTATGAAACCACGGCTAACCGCTCGAAAACCGCGGTTACCGACAAACTTGCCCGGACCGGTTTTTAGAAAACCGCTCAGCTAGGTTTGAATCAAATCAAAATTTTGTTCAAATTTGAAAATTTGTGAAAAATCTAAAAACATTCCATAAAATAGTAAACATTATTTTATGACTATTGGCTGAAACAGAATTTGAAAATTCGAAATTGTTACCTTTCTTTCATGTGATTTTCATTTTATATGAATGAAAATATTGGAATAAAGAAGAAAAATAACATATATATTTAATGGGCTGCCTCCTAGGCCCATTTCAAATTTTTATAACATATATATTTATGTCTCTATAATTTTCTATTTTTTAAATTGATTTTTTCTTTTTTCCTATTTTTCTCTAATATTTCTATTTTCTGCAAAAATCGGTTGGTTAGTCGACCGAACCGAAATTTGTATTCAAATTTAAATTTTTTGGTTTTTGCTGGAATTTTTCGGTTAGCCGCGAGAAACGCTCGGTTAATCAAACCAAGCCTACTTCAGTTTTTGGGCTCGGTTTGGTTTTGTAATCACTGAGCCACCATGTCGAGCTCCTCAGCCCAACCGATGAAGTCGATCGCGGCTTCAAAGAAGAAGAAGAAGGACGAGGAAGATACCTCGACGCCGCCCCCATGAGGATGAAGTAATCCGGGTGCAAAGAAACTACACCCTCATCACCGTGACCTAATGCTCTCGCGAAGGAATGAAGCCCGAGGCGGCAAAGGCAAGCGGGCAATGTGTCTGGCCAAAGCCTTTGGCTACTGCCCAAGACCCTGGAGACGCCGATTGACGACCACTTGGGTAGGCGTCTTCGGGCAAGGGGGAGAGGCTACCTAGGAGGGCATCGCTACCTTGGTTAGGGAGAAGAACCTTGCCCTGCCAGCCAAGGCAAGCGTGGAAGGTTCGGAAGCTTTGTTCCCTTTGGCTTAACTTTTTGCTCTTTGGAGGGTAACAGATATTCGTCCCCTAGGTTTCATTTAGTGGGCAACCCCTATGCTGAATGAAGTGCTTAATCATATTATAGCAGAACTCCTAGAGAAAAGTCACTAACAAGGTCTTTGCGGAATCAAACGCCCCTCAGGACGACGACCCTTGGGACTTGGGAGAGCGAGCCCTCGTGAGATGAAAAGAGATGATCCCCGCGCAAGGAGCCATTGAGGCCGGGGAAAGTGTCTAGCCTTGTTCTTCCTATCCATGGAGGAAGAGGAGGATTTCTTCTTTTCCTTGGACTGTAAGCCCATTTAGTGGGAATCTGGCCTTTGTCCAACTTCCGTTTTCTCTGTTTGGACTTCTCTGCATTGGCAGAGGTGGGATGCCCGAAGCAGTCCATTGTTGTTGACATTGCGGTAAATCGCTAGGTCCTCAGTGAATCTTCCATCCCTCACTCCTTGCTTAAACACGTGGTAGACTGTGTCATCTGATGATCTGAGATGGTATTCCACACTAGGATGAAGCGTTGGACGAAGGAGAGCATGGGCTCCCCTTCCACCTACTTGATAATCTCTAGATCTTCTAACCTGCTCGACCGAGCACTGCAGCAGTAAAAGTTGCTTCTCAGAGAATCGCAGAGCTCTTCGTTGTGATGGATGGAACCCTCACTCTTGTTGAACAACCAAGTGCAAGCTAGCCCTTCCAAGACGGTGGGGAGGTAATTTGTCGTGGCGGCCTTGTCCCCACCAACTACATAGATAGTGGTGACGCAGATGGAGATAAACTCATCAGGTTCTACATCTACTCCCGCCTGACCTCTTAATGCTCAGGTTTAAACCTAGCCGACGAGACAACTATCTGCAAGCCCTTGGAAAAGGCTCTGCAGCCAGTGGTCTTGGCCGAGCGATAGTTCACCTCGGGTAGTAGGTTCCTATGGCAACCCCTCTGCCCCGCATAAGATGGGCTAGGAACGGCAGTAGGTTCTCTATTTAACTTTATCAAAAAAAAAAGGTTCTCTATTTAACCTTAGAATTATATTACTTAAATTATTGTATTTTATTTAAAAACAATTTATATTTTTATACCTGATCTCAAAATTCTCGAATCCACGAGATGAACAATCTAAAATTTGGTACCGATTTTCAGTATCAGTCTTTTGAAACCATGGGTCAAAACAGTAGGAAATCAGTTTCAGTAGAAAATTTCAGTAGCAGAGTACACTGTCATAATCTAAGCATGTGTTTGTGTGTGCAACTACTTTACATTGTTTCGTACTATATTTGTAATTTCTGGTATTAATTATTTAAGAATCGTTGCAGCTAGCGCACACGGCATATGTTGGAGTTTGCCCGGCCGGCGTGTACGTACACAATAACTCACGTGGGAAAACTCCGGCAGACTGCAAAGGAGAAGCCTCCACAACACCGGAGGAGAACCTCGGCACCTCGCTCTCCAGCCGTCCAGCGAACTGCGAAAGCCATGGACGCCAAGCTGATGATGGCCACAGGTAATCGCGACGTCCAGCACTTGACGGATCTGGTGACCAAGCAAGATGTACGACGATGGTGGTGGTGATGAGCTCAGGCGAGCATGCTGCCGCGGCGGCGGAGTGCCATGGCCCGGCGGCGGCCATGAGCCCACTGCTGCAAGCATCCGCGTGCTGGGGCTCCTTGAACGCATTGCGTTTCCTCTTCAACCGAGAGGATGCACAAGAGCCACCAATGAGGGTGCCTAGCCAAGAATTTCTTGACTTGCTAATGGGCAGGGAGATGACAAGCCTCCCGACGATGCATCAGGCTTCCAGAGATGTCGAGCAGGGAGCGTCGGTGCTGCTGCAGGGAGTCACCGTTGAGGGGCTCACCGCGCTTCATCTGGTGGCCAGCCACGGTGACGGCGACAACTTCTTGCAGTGTGCTCAACTCATCTACCACAGGGGCAGGGCCCAACATCTTGATCTGGTCAGACAGAATGAGAAGGGTGACACGCCCCTGCATTGTGCTGCTAGGGCTGGCCATTCCAGAATGGTCTCTCTTCTGATTTATATCTGGCTAAAGAGGACAGCAGTGAAGACAGGCTGAAGGAGCTCGTCAGAAAAGAGAATGAGTAAGGAGACGGCCTTGCACGATGCTGTCCGCCTTGGTAACGATCAAATGGTCAGGGATCTAATGGCGGCTGATCCAGAACTGGCGAGATTTCCCATAGAGGGTGCTTCGCCGCTGTATCTAGCCATCTTGCAGGAAAAGGGCAGCATTGCACGTATGTTTTTTTTTTTTTTTTAAAGAGGGGCAGGAGAACTGCTGTCCTATTTCATTGAATAGAAGGAGAAAATGAAATACAAAACCCGCGCGAACGCGGGCTACAACCACAGCACTCCGCTGCAACCCTGGCCGAAGCCAGACACACCTCCGACCACTGCCGGGAAAACCAACTACAGAGGAGAAAGAAGGAATGTAGCCACACTGCTGCCACTAAGGCCAAAGGCCGAAGAGGAGAGAGATACAAAGGGGAAGAAGGGGAACACCACCAACACTCACACAACGACGAGCGACTCCTGAAGCAGTAGACCCAGCGAAAAACCAATGCGCAAAACGGCGATCACGACGCCTCCAACAAGGTAGCTACGCAGAGAACCCGCCGCCGTCGCAGAACCGCTAGGGTTTTCACCCAGAGTAGGGAAGGTCCGAAAGGTGATGCCTCCAACGAGGGAACGACACCAAAGGTGACGCCAACACCAGCCCGAAAGGGCAGGGCTTTCGCCTAAGACCTATCCTACTAGCGCACAAGGCAGGGCCATCGCTAGGCCGAAAGCACTAGGAGAACCGAGCCGCCAGCCGAAGACGCAGAACCGGAGAGCGAGCACGCACGCTGCCACTCGACGCGGAAGAAACCGCCCACGCCACCCGACACCTCGAAGAAAGGGAGGGTCTCGACGGCGGGGACGGGACCAGGCCAAGAGACAGAGAACGAGGACGCCGCCAGAACAAAGCCGCCAGCCAACGTCGCCGGAGAGGGGCCACCACACCTGGTGGCCTGCGCACGGGAAGCGAAGGAAGCCAGACGCCACGCCACCCAAGCGGCACAAGCCGAACCCTGCCACTAACCTGGAAAGCGCCAACCTATGCCACCGAGCACCTCGCAGGGAGGGGAGGGCAAGGAGGCAAGGATGGGACCAGACTAGAGACAGGGGTCGCCGCGCCGGCCGAAGACGAGTGACTGCCTACCACGCCACCACGGGAGAAGTTGAGAAGCCGCCGGACACACGCCCTTGGAGCCCACTTGCTCCGCCCACTCCGAACACTACCGAAGCGAACCCCCCAAGCGGCATCCACCGATGCGGGCTCAGGAGAAGGGGGAAGAAGGAGGATAGCCGATGCCGAGCTTCACCAAGCTACGAGGCCACCGGGCTCACGACCCTGGAGCACACCCGCTCCAACCGCTCCGGCCAACAATGCCAGATCCGAGCCTCCTGCCTGCGGATCCGGTCCCCAACGAAGCGGCCCCCCAGGGCGGTCACCCGAGACGGCCCAACGGGAGGGGAAGAAGGAAGAAGGAAGAGGGAGACCAGCGACAGCTCCACCACAACGCGCAAAGGCAGGGAAGAAGAAGGGGAGCCGAGCTCCACACCGCCATGACGCCTGGCCGCCGATGCACTGCCAAAGGGCACTACCAGAACAGGACGTCGCGGCAACAGGTCTGCGCAGCACCAAGAACGGCCACCAAGGTGTTGGCCACTTCCAACCACCGATGCACCTTTCAAGGCGGTGCCAGATCTGGCAAGCGACGTCAAGCCGACACGGATCCTACTAGCGGCCACCAAGGCGCCCACGACGGGACGAGAGAAGGAAGGAGGCCACACCGGCGACCACCGCGGGGCAAGAGAAGGGGGCCACGCAGCCACCCGCGCCGGGGTCAGGCGCAGCCCCGTCAGATCTGGCACCGAGGAGCCGGCCGAGGAGCAAGACCGCGGAGCCGGCCGAGGAGCAGCCAGCCTTAGGCGCGGCAACGCCGACGGCGTGGAGCACGCGCCAGCCGCGGCCAGCCCGACCAGCCGCCACGCTTAAGCCCGCCAGTCAAGGCCGCGCCAAGCCGCCGCCTAAAGTCGCGCGCCAGATCTGGCAGATCTGTAGCCCCGCCAGCCAAGGCGCACACGGATCCAGCACTTGCCGGGCAGCGCCGCCACGCCGCCACATCGGCTCACAACGCGCCAGCACGCCTCGGCAGCGCCGCCGCGCCTACCGAGCGCGCCATGCCCGTGCCGTGCCGCCACGGATCCGAAGGCCGCCCGGCCGCCACCACCGACTCCATGCGCCGCCGCCAAGGCAGCGCCTACAGCCATTGCCGTGCCGACCAAAGCCGCGCCACACGAGCGCGCCCGCCCCAAAGCCGCGCCACGGATCCGCCGCCACGCCGCCAGATCCGGCCACCAGCGCACCGGCTGCGATAAGGCGGCCACCGATGAACTGCAATCGAAGGACGAAGAGGAAGAAGAGAGGGGAGAAAGGGAGGAGGAGGAGGAGAAGGAGGAGGAGGAGGAGGAGGAGGGGGGATTTGGGCCGCCGCTTAGACCAGCCACCGGCGGCGGCGGCGGCGGGCGGCGGCCGGCTAGGGTTGCGGCGTTGCGGTCTCCGGCGAGTGGTGATTGTGTCGCCGCCCGTGTCGCTCAGAGGGACGACGCGGGGGCCTCTTGTCTGATTTTTGAAAAAAATAAAAATAAAAATTGCACGTATGTTGCACCAGAAAAGTAACGGCAGACTATCGTACTCCGGCGCCAATGGACAAAATGCGTTGCATGCTGCGGTTCTTCGATCCAGAGGTATCTTCAACTAGCAGTGTTGTTCACACAATGGCACGCGGCCAGATATTTAACATACTACACACGCTAGGAAGGGTGCAAGTGCGAAGCACGTTTTCAAGATATATATGTGTGCGTGTGTGCGTGTGCGTGCGTGCGTGTGTATGTGGTAAACATCTCATTTTTAGTGGTAAGATCGGTAATACAATCGGTGTCAGAGACAACTGCTCGGCCTATAGCCAAGGCGCAAGCAGCCGTCGCCTGCCGGAGACCATCGGCACCTACTGCTGCCCGCTGGAGACCCCCGCTGTTGTCACTGGCGGAGGCCAGGCATGCATGTGCCCGTTCTTGTTGAGCGGTGGCTCCGCTGCTGGCTACTGCATACTCCCTCTAATTCTTATAAAATCGTATTTTAGACATTGACAGGACCTTATAAATGCACATTCGACTGCTAGTACTATCATAATTTATTTATAAATCCTATAAAAAATTATGATATTTTAGAAATGTTTGTTGAGACGGATATAAATGTACGTTTTTTATCTTCCTAATTTAAGTAGTCAAAATATTTTTATATATAAAGTTTCACAACTTTAACTTAACACACATGTCTAAAACATCAATTTTTCGAGAACCGGAGGGTGTATGTTATTTTTGCTAAAACATTTATTTCTCAAACAGCTTGCTAATTGTAGTTTGATTAATGTTGCGCAAGCTGCACTTCATTATCTTCATGGCCTTCGAGTTTCCAGTTAAGCCTCTTGTCTCGTTAGCTTTTTCTTAACTGGCCTCATACTGAAAGCATGTACAATGGTTGAGACAACAACCACTTCTAACCATTGCCATGTCACTAATAGAGATGACTTAGAGAAAACTCATACAATGGTATAGATGTCTCAGAGACAACTGCACATTTTTATGCCACTTAACCACAAACAAGATTTCTTAATTTGCATGTAGAGTTATCTCTTACATGGAGAGGGCTCAACTCTCTATACGCACTCTCTCCTACACATCGTTATCCATCCTTGGCAAATCTTATAGAAAACTTAGAGACATTTGATGTATACCATTGTACATGCTCTGAAGAAATAATGCTATACGAGGTTAGGCTCTCAGGGCAGGCAGCTCTAAGGTCATTGCAACTCACAGCTCAGTTAGGAAAACACAACTCAGTCACCCATTGGCCAGGCAATCTGGGTTCCTTCTAGACTCTGTGCCTAAGGAAAACTTTTGAGCCCACAGCCATGGGGTCAGATAACATCAACAGGTGTAATCCAGTCCGCAATAGGAAGGGACAAGGGAGACGCAGAGGCTTGATTAGGCCGTCGACATGTGCCGTGTGGGACTCTTAATCAGATCTAAATTAGCTACTCCGGAGACGAAGTCCATTGAATCTTGTTGAAGGTATGAGATTGAATGTATCAACAGTATTCGTACCTTTTGTAGTAGTACAGTTGTATGTTGGTTTTGTTATATAACTTTAGTGCTTATGGAAAATTTAGTAGTAACAGCTATACCATGTTTCCCTTGATTTATTAGAGTATTAATTTATACTACTGGTTCTTTAGATTAATCCAAATTTCATTGAGTAAAAAGAGTTTGTGAATATTTAAAGTTTTGCAGTGGTAATTACCGTTTGCAAGCTTATGATATCATCGAAAATCGATCGAACACTTTAAATTCACTTGCATTGCCATAATTCCCCTATCAGTTAATTTTTGTTTGAGCTTTCACCTTACATTTAGCATTATTTAGGGTCAGTTGATGTTCGATGGATTCCCCTTGCCAGAATATTTTGGTTTGTTGGGATACATCATTTTGGAGGGAAGGCAGATATCACGAATGACTTGTTGGGATGGAACAAGGATCTTACCGCACAACCAGATGACAACGGGAGCATGCCTCTTCACTTTGCGGCAGCTCCGCGTTCGCCAACCAGATGGCTCGTATTTTGGATTCCCTATGCGACGACATGGGTATGTCGGCAAGTGTTTTTTGAAGGGGCAGGAGGACTGCCATTCATTGAATAAGTAGGAGTTACAAAGAATTTGCGGGGGGTTAAACACGCCCTCCCCCCAGAAGGGCTTACATCAGCTTAAGGGATTACAAAATGGGCACCGGCGGCCACCCAGAGGCGCAACTCGTCGAGGAGATGTCGGCAAGTGTTGGATGCAAACCCAGCTGCACTGTATCAACCAGACAAAGATGGATTATTTCCCATACATGTCGCTGCCTCTTTAGCCGCCTTGGAGAACATCGACATATTTCTCCAGATGTCGCCTGGTTCGGCTGGTTTGCGTGATGCTATGGGACTGGGACGGACATTCCTTCATGTTGCTGTAAAAAAGAGGCAAGCACATATAGTTTCTCGTGCTTGCAAAAATCGGTCGCTCACATGGATTCTGAATATGCGAGACAATCATGGGGACACCGCACTGCACCTAGCTGTCCAGACTAGGAGGCTTCGAATATTCTGTGTACTGTTACGGAATCCGCACGTACAGTTGAATTTAGCAAACCAGAAAGGACAAACCCCTCTTGATGTATCGCGGTATAACATCCCCCCTGGATTCTATTACATGCTGGTAATAATACACCGATTCACACACATATATATAGAGCGTTGCCCTTGAGGCGGAGCAAAATAGTTGACATTTGCACGTTTCATCTTGTATTTAATTTTTTGTACTGCAGAACACTGAAGCAAGGATACAAGAAGCGCTCCAAATTGCCGGTGCCATGGAGGGTGGTTGTCGCACCGATCACTTCATTAAAAACTATATGATTATGCACCAACAGAAGCTAGATGATGAAAGCAAAGAATTAGAGAAGCTGAGAGACTCGACACAATCCTTATGCATCGGCTCAGTTCTCATAGCAACTGTGACATTCGGTGCAACTTTTGCTCTCCCGGGAGGCTACAAAGCGGATGATCACCCTAATGGAGGCACACCAACACTTGCTGGGAGGTATGCGTTTGATGCATTCATGATGGCCAACACATTAGCTTTCGTCTGCTCCTCAATAGCTACTGCTGGTTTCATGTTTTCTGGATCTCCTATGGTTAACTTGAGGATCCGCCAAGTATACACAGATATAGCTGTTTATTTCATGTGGAATTCTGTCATATGCTTGAGTGCCACATTTGCATTAGGGGCCTATATCGTTCTAGCTCCGGTTGCTCATAAGACGGCCGTTGCTATCTGCGTCATTGGCCCTCTTGTCGTGCTCTTTGGCATAGTAGAATTTGGATCAAAATGGCTCTTGTTACACCATCTTTGTGTGTTAGAAAGGGGATGATTTGGACATTAGCAAGCTGGACATGTTTACTCATGGCCAATATGCTATAGGGTGTGTTTGGTTTGTAGCCCTGGATTGCCATGCCAATTCAATGGTCGTGCCAATCCATGGCATGCTAATTTTTTGGTAAAAATTAAGGTGTTTGGTTTGTAGCCAAATAAAATTGATCAATGAAAATTTAAAAATTCAAAAAAAATTAAAAAAATTAAAAAAAATATTTAAAATGGGTTGCTTATGATTTTAGATGAATTCTGAAATTTGTTTCATACGATTTGGACACCGTATGAATTTTACGTAAATTTGTGAAGCTTTTGAAATTAACTACACACTTAAGGCAACACAGCAGCTAGCAACGCAAGCTAGAAACGCAGCCAATCAGAACGCATGCAAGCTGCGCCAACGCATTGGCGAAGGATTTGTTCGCCGGCGCCAACGAACTCTTCCCAGTTGAAAAAATTTGGCACGCCAAAATTTTTCATTGGCTAGCCAATAGTTGGCAACAAACCAAATGATAGCCAATTTCAAAGGCACACCAAAATTTTGGCATGGTAAGTGAAGGTAGCAAACCAAACACACCTTATATCATTTTTGGTCCTTGATCTTCATCTTTTGTTGGGCTGCACATGTAAGGAACTAACAAAACTACTTGTAGAGCAACCGACACCGTGGCCATGAAGATGTTGCCTCAGATATGCTTATATGCGGTGATGTTGTATACGGATCAATATTGATTTCCTTTTTTCCATTTGAGTGAAAATTCTATTCCTAAGCAAGGGTGGTGTCAGTTCAGAGCAATTGTGTTGTAAGTTTGCCACTACACATGCGTCGAGAGTTGCGGTAAACGGTGTCTATTTTGTATTTTCTTACTAATATATGTGATTGCTTCAGGCTTATGAACCTTTCTACCACTAGCATTTTTTTTTTTACAAAATAATGTCTCAGTGGTTATTAAAAGATGTTCCAATCGCATGCTGACAATATTTCATAATAGCAAACAAAATCTTCCCATATGAGCAAATATTCCAGCAGAGCGAACAAAGTGTTGAGCAAGCATTGTTTTAGCGGTTATGCAAGGGTGTTTGTTTGAAAGAGGGGCAGGAGAACTGTCGTCCTGTTTCATTGATCAGGAGAAAAAAAAGTGCAAGCACGGGGTACATCCATAGCGCCCCGCTGCAACCCAATATGATAACACATGGGTTTATACTTTTCCGGGTCAGAGTATCCGGTCTCAGGTATCGGAGTATCTGATGACCAGGACATCGGAATGTCTAGGATTTCAAGATTTGGCGCTCGTTATTTTGTTTTGCCAATATCCATCGGAGTATCTAGTTCAAACATTAGAGTATCCAAAGTCTGGAATGCCTAAAATTTCAGAATTTGGTGTGCTTTGTCTTTCTGCTGATTTTAATTTATGTTCATCTGAACATCCGGTGATTTGGATTAAAGTATCCGATACTTGGAGTTCTAAATGTCTAAAAAAACCAAGATTTTGAGTTCTTTGTCTATTGGGCGTATGTTATATCGTATGTTAGGTCCCCTAGATCGGAGTGTCTGATGTGTGTATAAATCTACCCCAACGGCTAGTTGACCCCTCACATATTTAATAGTCCTCTCACTATCCTAGCTAGGGTCAGCACTTCACTTTCACCAATACTCACCTCTAGCAACCTTAAGATCATAAACCTCTTGAATTGGGTAGGGTCTGGGAAGTGAGATCTAGTGTCTTTGTGAAATAGCTTCATCCTTCAAACACTCGATTCATCTTAAAGTTTGTTTGCCGTCGGATTTGTTACTTTTGGAGGTTGAGAACTCCTAGATAGCTAGTGTCACCTCGAGATGTACACCAGAGCTTTGTGTGGTGTGCTGAGTAAGTTTGTGGAGGACAATTCCGCCTCTGGAAGGAAAGGAATCAAGAAGTGCAGCCGAGGGGTCTTGGTATGACCTCGTTGAGGGAAAGGATTGAAAGAGACCCGGCTCAAGTGTGTTCAATCCTACCTCAGCAGAGATGAATGATCTCCTCAAAGATCCAAATTTTAGAAATTTTTTTTTTGAGTCTTCGCTCTTGTTTTCTCCTTTTATGTTGCTCATTAGCTTGATTTGATTTGATTGGGGCTTGGGATTGTTGTTGGCTAGTACCTTCGTATATATGCTATTATTTGCTCTTGTGCAGTGGATTGATTTTTGGTGCAGGTGGTACCTCGGATTTGTTGGTCGAGCTCAAGTTCCAACCCTAACTCTGTTTGCATGTTGGAATATCCGGGGTTGAGCATCGGATACTCCGGTATCCATCAGACTATCTACTGTTTGAGACCAGACTGTCCAGGGTCAAAAGTTTCCATGCTTTAAAAGGGTTGAAAATTTGTAACGCCTATTCACCCCCTTTAGGCGACATCTTAATCCTTTAACATCTCCTCTGCCTTCCCATTTCCCAACAACCACACAATTCATGAATAAACTTTGCAACAATGATAAATATTGAAAAGTATAACTATTGATGGCAAAGCATAAATTTAGCTAAGTCAAAAGGAGTGTCATAGGCAAGAGTAACATTCCTGGAGCTTATGTCATACACATGAAAGATTGGTATCATGTTGCGAATGTGTGGAAATTTAACTAAATCTACAATACTAATTTAATTATTTAAACTAGCACGAATGTTTATAAAATCTATAAAGCATTTGATAAATTAATCGACATCCAAATGCATCAAACTTGCCTTTGTGCGGGACCTGGCAGATGTAACTCTTGATCTTCCGAAGTTTGCGGCCCAAATTTGGCCAATCTAACGATAAAAGCAAAGGGCAATAAATATATGAAAAATCCAAAAATATATACAAAATCAGAAAATATTTTAATTTAGGGAAATAATTAATTAACTGTTCAAATAGAAACATGTAGAAATTATAATTGGAAATCACTTTATTCATTTAAATAAAGATAGCAAAATATATGATATTATAAAGTTTGGAATATATAGGAATTCAATAAATAGACTAATGACAATTTTTTTAGAAATTTATTGCATTTAAATTGGACAGGTACTGTAGCATATACATGAAAACAATAATGAAAATTATATTTAAAATAAAATGTGTGCGAGATAGATCTGGCCCATGCGCCCTACTAGGCCCACGTCGACCCAGCATGAGGCGGCCCTCATGGTCGGAGGTGGCCGGTGTTGCAGCCCAGGGGCCCGACTTGCATGGTCCAAGGCCATGTACGCGGCTCGGCTTGGCTAGCCCGGGAGGCGGCCTAGGCGTATCGCAGGCTTGCTCGACCCTAGCAACTAGTACATGACCTGTATTTTTTAAAAAGAATTATAATGTGCATATTACTGCTAAAATTAATTCCTATTTTTTTATAATCCATTTCAATATTTTGATTTCTAATATATCAATTGCTAAGTACTATTTGTAGAAGAATATTTTTCAACAATTTAAAAACATACTTTTGTAGTTAATAATTTCTGTTACGTTTAGAAAAATCAAAACTTATTATATAGGATTTTTATCATCCATGCCATTACAAAGTGTTCACACTAGCCATTACAAAACACATATTATTATTGATGCCATTATAGAGTGCATTGTAGTTTCACCCATGCCATTTTGAGGGATTTCTTGGCCATTCCAAAGATATACGAGATGCAAATACGGTAGAAATCGTGCACTGATAGCTCGGTCCCACATGTCATTCTCTGGCTCCTTCTTCTTCCTCCTCTCATTCTCTCTTCTTCGTCGTCATTTGCCAAATCCGGCCGTGAGCTCCCCATCTCCCCAACTCCGGCGGGTGAGCTCCCATCTCCCCAATCCGACGTCATGAAGTTCCCCATCCCATCCCCATCTCCATCTCCCCAAATCCGGCGGCGGCGAGGTGGGCGACGGCGGCGGTGAGCAAAGCGAAGCTACTTTGGCGGCGGCGAGGAGCGAGCGACGGCAAGCCAGCGAGCAAGGCGGCGGCGGCGGCGAGTCAGGTGGCAAGCAAGCAGAAGAAGTCAGCGACGATGGCGGGGCGAACGAGAACTCGGGCGGGCACCCACGGCGGAGGAGCTCATGACCGCCGCTTCTTGCAGCGTCACCGAGTTCCGGAGCAGATCCGCGCCTAGAGCTCGTTCCTCCGCCGTCCGCCTCCTCCATCCCCAAGGTCGCCGTGCGCCGCCGCCTCCGCCTGAGCTTGCCCCGTGCAGCCGCCGCCGTCCGCCGCTTCCTCCGCCGCCGTCACGCCTGAGGTCAAGGTCTGCGGCGATGGAGTTCACCGGTGAATAAGATGGCCAGATGGGGGAGGTGAGAGGAAGGAGGAGGAGGAAGAAGGTGGGGAGAGGCTGACATGTGGGCCCCACATGTCAGTCCCCGTATTTCTGATGTATTTGCCCGGTAGAGAGTCTATAATGGCATTCATGAAATCAAACAATACTCTATAATGGCATCTATAACAAAATTGACTTTATAATGGTCATTGTGACTTCAAGTCACTTTATAATGGCACACACGATAAAAATCCTATTATATACTAATAAAATGATATTTTGATTTTTTATGAATAATATTTGATAAATATTTTAAACATAGTTTGTGGTGGTGAAATAAATTATTTACACCTCTTTTCTTCTCTTTTTTCATCTATGGCGTGCAGGCCCCATGTGTCATTCCCTCTATTCCACTTCATTGTTGCTTGGACCGCACCTCCCTCATGTCATGAACTCATGATAACCGTATGCCCTGCTTGCTTCTTTTTTTTATTCCACTCGTCCTGTTTTTCATTTTTTTTCCACTTTTCTCTTTTTACAGTTTTGCCACCTGCTTTATCACCTTTCGCATTTGAATTCATCATCACGCCCTTGGGCATTGCCTTCTTATTAAGTTAAGGACTGATCCCCCGGTCTCGGTCTCCCTCACACACAGAAGCAACCGAGAGCCCAAGCCCGAGCTCCCTGACTCCCTCTCTGCCTCACCTTTCTCGCCGTCGGTAAGCGCCCGACCCAACCCCTCCTCCTTCCGGCGTCTCCTCCCTCTCCCCACCCTCTCTTTGTTTTGGGCCAGCTACCACCGAACTTCGCCGGAGAGGACGACAGAAGCAGCCGGGGTTCTTCGCTGCCGCGGACTGAGCTCCACTGCACCGGCGCCGTGCCTTGGTGCCTTCCCCAAACCGTCGCCCGCTCCCTCGGTAATCTCTCTCTCCCTCTCTCTGCTCAACTAGCGTGTAGCGTCACTTGCCCCAGTAGAACCCTCACCAACCACCGGCACGGCACCGTATATTATTGGCCGGAGCTCGCCGCCCGTGGTCCTTTCACCCGCGCTGGAGCACGGCCACGTCGCTGCGCCCCCACGGTCACTCCAGGCTGAATCCTGTACCCCAGCGAGCTTCACCACCACCTATCGAAGCCCATCCACCCTTTCTCCTTTCTCCTATCGCAGCTGGAGAGAAGCTCCGCCTGCGCGCCGCCATTTCCGTCGCGGTGGGCGTCGCCGAGCGCTGCCGCCGCGTTCGCCTAAGCCCGCCGCCGCCACGCCGAGTATGGCACCAACTCGGCGTGACCGTGCCTCAAACATCTTCCCCCGCACCCTACCGAAGCTCGACCGCCCCCTCGCCGGCCCCTTCACGTTCTCGCCGCCGGCTGACCGGGCCTTCGTGCGTCGCTGCCTTCCCCCGCCCTGGACGCTACTGCCGTTGCAGCCGTGCTCTCCCGCCGACCCGACCACTCCACGTCCACGAACCCCGCAGCCACCCCTGCTCTTGCGTCACCGACAGGTGGGCCACACCCCCTCATTCTTTTTTTCGGAGTCATCCCTTCCCGCGCCTCAGGCCGCTAGTTTTCTTCTAAGCCAACCGCTAGCAGGCCAGGAAAGAGCCGAGCAGGCCGCGCGCAATTCTGGCCCGACGCCGCGTCATCAGCCTTTGCCTTTTATTAATTTAGTACATTGCCCGTGCGTTGCTACGGAGTTTTCACATAAGACTAAGGAACATCATTATAAATGTAAATCAAATTTCATAGCCAATACAAACAATTAAATGCACCACTTATTTACATGTGCACGCGCATTTGCATTTGCATGAGATGGAGATGAAATGGAAGGATAAGAAAAGGAAGGAATATCAAGCGGCGATGTCAGATTCTTCCACCAATGGTTCTTTTGTCAGGTGAATTTGCAATGGATCATCCGTTGACAGCGAGACATTTAAGCCTCGTTGGAAAAACATTGGAAAACGATTCCGATGATAATCAAGAAACAGGGAGTTGTTACTCAGTGGGGACATCGCCAGACCAATCTGATAAAATTGAAATGCAATAAGTTAAGAACGAAGAGCATCGTTTAAAAATTTAAACGCACGGTGTAACTTAACAATATCAGACACTACACCATGCTTCTTATTGTTTTAATTCATCGACATTGCATAATAATTGCTCAAAAAGCGCATGCACAGAAATTACTCAAAAACTGCATTGAATTATGGAAAGAGGCAGTATTACCTGACCAAGATAGTATAGATACTGGAGCACCAGAGACTTTCTTAAATTGACTCCATGTGATTGTAAGTATCCCCTAGTTTTCACTCGGCTTATTAGAGATATAGCTCGATTTCGATATGCACTGATTGAATACTAACATACAGGCCGACCAGAGGTGAGCCAAGTATGTTAACACCCAATCCGACTGACAGCACGAGCAATCTCTAATAAAATGAATGTGAACTCGGATACCGGATATGTGCTTCAGTAACGGCTCCCAAGATCAGCTACCGTTACACACATATCCTCATTTGGATCGATAACACAACACATAAACAAATGGTCACATCTTAATATTACAAAAGGGTACGGACTGCTGTCCATACAATAAGTTCAACATACATATCAGTTTTCACAGCGGAAATACTAAGATTGTTTGATCAAAAGTGGTAGCGAAACCTCATAAAATAAACAACAAAAGTTTAGCAAGGTGTGTCTCATAACCCAAGGGCAACCGACTGGAAATTAGAACTCGGCACCGTGCTCGCTAGCGTCCCTGTTCCCCGCTTGATAGTAGTACTCAAGCACGGGATCACTACCAACTGAAACAATAGCACTGAGGGTTGAGTACAAATGGTACTCAACACTAGGAGGTACCTATAGCCTCGTCCATGCCATATAAATATCAAGAAATTGGCTAGCATGACAATTTCAGCATAAAGAACATTTGCAAGACGTAAATATAATTAGATTGTAAAAGGCATTTGCATAAACATGTGAGAAACCTATTGACCAGCAGTAATATATATATACACACATATCATCATGGGCATCCTCATCACCAATTTCATCAAGATCAAACCACTCGGCCAACCACCACGAGCAACCCTGTGCTCGGAAACATAACTCAGCCAACTCCATAACCAACCCATAACCCAAATACTAGCAACGGTGGGTCAACTCAAGTATTCATCCCTAACCTAAGGATGCGGCTGTTCGAACAGTTCATAACTCTGCAGAGGTGTACGACTTTATCCACACGACACAGCAAGCCATGCCGAAGCCTCTCAATGCACATGCATGCTCATGGGATCACCCAGTTAACTTGCCGACTGCCCTAATCCGCGATTGCAGGAGTCGGGGTTAACAGTTGCAATGGATTTGTCCAAGGCCCATCACACCCAAACGCAGGGACGCACCATAGACGAGCCACCGTGTCGCCCCACCCACAAGAAAACATGCAATTGCACTGTATGGTACCCCATGGTTCATGCATGCACAGGGAGTTAGCTAAGTGTTCCCATGATGACACGGTCGTACGTATAGTAACCTGAGTGACGGGACCAAAGCTCGGTTCTTAATTGCCTAAACGGGGCTACATGACCAGGAGCTCCTCCTGTCATATCCCTATCATCTGTTCAGGCCCAGCATCAATCCAACATACCAAGTCATCACCATAGACCATGGATCAATCCATCCTAACTGAGAACATATCATAACCGAGTAATCCATGGTAACTCGCGGACTCTAAGCATTGCTAAGCATACGTGACGCGACCATAATTACTAGTACCCACTTAGGCCATCAAAGAATGGAGATGTCAAACCTATATATTAAACTGACCACTAATAGGACATAACTATTTCTACCCATGAAATAACATAGTAGAAACTAGCATGCATCCAGTATAGAACATAAGTAAAGTAATGCACGTAAATAGAGTTCAATATGATTGAGTCAAATGAGGGGAGTAATAAGTGCCTTGTTGCTGGTCGTCGAAAGGGAGAGCAGCTGGCTCAAGTCCGGGCTCCTCCGGAACGTCATCTCCTATCGTTTCGATAACAAGCACATCAAATGAAATCCAAACAAAATGCCAAACACAGAGAAACAATGGAACATCGCAATATTTAGAAAGTTCATGAACTAATGCAGGTTTTACAAAAAGAATCACCCAAATCCGAGTTTGGATGAGGGAGATATGGTCGTGTGAATTTGGGGTGCTACAGATCACTCAGGATAAACCAGTTAACTGGTCTGCTGCTCGGTGCGAGCAGCTTTTGGGGTAGAAAAACCACTCGGCTGAGTTTGGTGTCAACATGAAAGTTGTAGAGAACTTCCTGGCGCACAACTTTCATTTAGAACACTTTTCTATCCGAGTTATGGTTGATTTTATAGAAATTATTTACTGAGTGGCTGTTCCTGAGAACGGGCTGGAACTAAATAAGTTTGGGACTGCTATACTTAGGCTCGGTTTAGCTCAGAGATAAACTTATGAATGAGGCTTAGATGATTCAAAACATGGGAAAGGTATGTCTTATGGTTCTTACCAAGCAAGGGATGCCTCGCTTAGGGAGAGACGTTGAGCGGATGGAGAGGTCTAAGAGGATGGAGCTCAACAGCGGCTTCCTTCTTCTTGTTGATGTCGCCTCCTTCTTGCTGTTGCCTTCCCCTCCTTGTTGATGCTTCTCCCACTGCTCCTTCACTCATCCAGATGACGAAGAACCTCCCTAGAATCTCCCTTAGGCTTGGGGACACAAGAGATGGCAGCAAAGGAAAGAACTAAGTGAGTTCTCGCTGCTGTAAGCTCAGAACTGGGGTGGTGACGAAAATGGAATAGACCTCACCAAATCCTTCGTGCATACGAATGCCTTCGAAGGTGTAGGAAGCTTAGGTGATGGAGAGCTTGGATCTTGACATGCGCAAGCTCTCACCAAGTATTTGGGTGGATTTGAGGGTGGAGAATGGATGAACTGCTGCTGTTCTTCTCAGCTCGAGCAGCAGGAAAAGAAAGCAGAAATGAGGGTGTGGAGAGGTGGAAAATGGCTGGTTGGAGCCTTAAATAGGGCTGCTATGTGTGGGTGACAAGCGGGACCAGGTCCCACATGTAAATGAGAGATTACGAGTGTAAAACTAGGTGAGAGAAGTAGAGACACTGCTGCTGTCCAAACGGCTCTGCCACTTGGCTTCATCCTGCGCTGGCGCGCGCCACCTGGTCGCCGCGCCCTTTTCTGTCTGGCGCACCGCCCACTCCATCCAATGAGGAGAAGAGACGCCTGGTGAATATCTGTTCCACCGCCCATTTTATCCAATGAGGAAAGGGTCGCTGGGTCCTTGTCCGGGACAAAAAGAATAAAATGACTAAATGGGATTCGGGTCACTCATGTAGCTCCTAATCTAAGAGATAGCCCTCCTAACTTCACTCGGGCTTCTCCTCACTTGGTTAATCTCTCCGAGCTTGGTGTTGCTCGGTGAAGTTCAGTCGGGAGTGGTCGCCTGACTGCTCGTCGTGCAGCCACGTGTCTTGCTCGCCGTGCTGCCACGCGTTGTGCTCGCCCAGTGGTTGTGTGTTTTGCTCGCCCGCCTGCTCGCCCGACGACTTCGTGTCCTAGTCGCCTGATGGCCATGTGCCTTGCTCGCCCGTCACTCGGGCCTGATCAGGGGAGCTCGGCTTGGATAATGGATCACTCGGCAGTGCTCGGCCGAGTGCCTACCTGCCCGGCCAACTATTAAATGTACTCGGTGAGCTATACGACTGCTCGCCAAGTCTCGGCCGAACTGTGTTCCACTCTTCTAACGACTTGGCTTATTGGTATACCTACTGGCTAGGTCTAAAGTCTTATCTTCCCACCAGACTTGGTGTTTATATGCAACTTCATAAAAAATTTTAAAGAACCACAATAAAACCAAATGAAAACAATTATGATATGCATGCTTGACGGAAATTAACAGCTGGGCTGTTACAGATATGTTGTGACAAAATAGAAATGTCGCAGCCAAGTGGTCAATGTTGCCAACCTGTGTGACCAAGCCATTTAGAGAAAACACAACTTCAGACAAGGTTCGGGAAATCACTAATCGCTAATTGATCACCAAGCTATCAATTGGGTGGGATTAATACATGGATTAGTTGGCGCTAATTGGAATTGTCTGATGTAAATGTCTTTTACCTGTTTCTCCTCATCTCTCTCGTTTCCATCTGCTAGTGCTAGCAGCCCCTCACTGCCGTGCGTGCCTTGCTGCTGGCAAGCATCTCCAAGCCAGTCTTCTGACGAACCAGCCACCCAACTCAGCCACGAATGATTTGTTTATAGCAGAGGATACCATTCCATATTCAGGATTTGGTCCTGACACTTTATAGGTGGGTTGATAACCTTCAACTAGAGGAGGAAAAGGTAGTCCTATAAATTTATTGGTAACAGAAAATATAAGCTCTCACTTGGCAAATCCAAAGTCACCAATTTTTAATGTAACGGCATCACCATTAGTTGATAGAAGAAGGTTCTGCATTTTTCACAGCTTGATCAGTATGGAGTCGATAGTTTATTTTCTAAATGATAAGAGTTGAATCGAGCAAAATATCCCAATTAAATTAAACAATAAATATACAAACTTTAAATGTGCATTATTTTCTTTCACTGATCATGTATGCATTTTCTTTTCTTCTCTTCCTCCCTTTCCTGCCAGAGTGTTTCTAGTGTTTTGTCAAGCCAATCATTTATTTCAGTCACTGAATTACTGATATGCAACATGTCCTGTATAAAGTTATCATTGCAATTGGATTCAGAAAAATCTCTACCAAGTAAATGATTTATTTATATTTAGAGAAGCGCTTGGTTGGGAACTGCCAAAAAAATGCAGAACAGAATAAAAGCAAGAACAAATACCTTATACAGCGGAGGAGCTTCAATAGGGAGATCGCAATGGCCACCACTGAGCTCAAGGAGATCGCCCCCTTCCACGGACCGCACCGGCGCCGGATCTAAAGATCGCCCAGATTCGAGTCCGCTATCGCCCAGCATCGGGCACGTCGCCGCTGCCGCCGCGGACTGACACGTCGACTAAGACGTAAGCACTTCCCTATAAACTATGTTTTTGGTGAACGTCTCACGGGTGACCCTTGAACTCCATCTCTTCGATTTTGCCTTATCAGATACAGCTAGCACCGTGATATTTCCTCTTGAAGTAGCTCGACAGCGCGACATAGAGTTGCCCATGGCAGAACACCGGTTCCGGTAGATAGACACCGACGTTCAGGATGGTTTGTCCTTGGGCTTTATTGATCGTCATCACAAAGCTGAACCTTATAGGGAATTGCTTCCTCTTGAAACGAAACGGGAACATCTCCGCATCGGAGGGGCACAACGGTATTCGAGGAAGGAACACCCTCTTCCCAGCATGTTGGCCAACGACGATCTCGGCGTCGATAGCATTTCTTTGAAAACCCTTAACAACCAGCCTTGTCCCGTTGCACAATCCATTTGCAAGGTCGATGTTCCGTAGAAGAATCACTGGGTAATTGATCTTAAGTTTTAGCATGTGCGGAGGAATCCCGCTCGGGGTTAGGGTGTTCAAGAATTTGACAGGATAATAGCCATGTGGATCGTCCTCCGCATTATCGAAGCTTTTATAAATCATCTCCTCCCCACGAAACCTATCAATCATTTTTCTATTTATCCAATCAACGCAGTCATTTCGCATCGAGAGAATGGCACGTGAGGTGATGTAGCTTGGATCGGTTAGGTCGGGTTCAAGCATCGGGAATACTCTGTCTATCAGCCCATCGAGATCGGCGTCCTCACCTAAAGATGGAACACATATCTCGTTAGGAAGCCTAACATAACATTCCTCGTCTGCATCCTCCACACCATTGCCGATGCGTATAAGGTATTCTGCAAACTAGGGATCAGCTTCGGCTCTCATGTTGCGGACAAGCTTGAGCTGGTGCATGCATTCCCATAAATATGACCTACGCATGGTCGAGTTTACTATCTGAGGCCGTGTCCCTTTCCGTACGACAGGGAGCACCTGTTTGAAGTCACCTCCGAACACAACGGTCTTTCCCCCGAACGGAACATCACGCATGCTGTTGTCTAGGGTCTCGACCGCTTGCCTCTTTGTCATGGAGGCTTCGTCCCATATGATGAGCGATGATCTCCGCATGAGAGTAGCGGTGCCACTTTGTTTTGTGAAGGTGCACATCACTCCATCTTGAGCGTCAAGGGGTATCTTAAACCGTGAATGCGTGGTCCTTCCTCCGGGCATGATGGATGTGGCAACACCAGACGTCGCGGTCGCCACAGCTATCTCCCCACGCGAACGGACCGTGGCGAGCAACGCCTTGTAAAGGAAAGTTTTCCCCGTTCCTCCTAGTCCATCAACGAAGAATACACCTCCCTCACCACTCTCGACCGCAGCTAGAACCCGATCATATGCTTCTCTCTATTCTAGATTAAGAGATTCGAAAATATTGAACTCATGTGGCTTCACTCCAATGCTGGTCTTATCTATGATCTCCTGTGGCTCAACTCCCATGCTGACGTACGACTCATCAATCGCAGGCAAGGGAAACGTTTTTATGTCTTTTCCCATCGACTGGAGGATGCATCTGATGTCAATAAGGACCAACTGCTCATTCGCATGTGCAAGCGTATGGGAACGACCATAGTCCTCGGACATTGCATCGAAGTGTCTGTTCCATAGCCCACGAACATCGCTAGGCTCACAATAGACCAATATGGTCGCAAATAGCCTTCGGAGGGCATACGACATCGCGAATACCTCAGCTTCTGTTAGACAGTCTTCTATAGTGTTGTCCGTCTCTATGAGGCCTCTCATTTCCGCAGCTTCTCGAAAGGAGGGACACAAAACACCATCCACTATCCGCAGATGCTCGAACGAGGTCGCGCCGCCGACATGATTTAGGAGGATCCTCAAATAGTATTGCTCCCCCTCAGCTGGACTTGCTGACACAACCCTCCCAATTTGTGTTCCCCTCATTCTCGGATTCCAGAGCTTGCCCTTTGACTGCCAGGTAAAACTTGTAGGGAAATCCCTATAGAGGATGCAACGAGCCCACTCGTATTTTCTACTGGCTTCGAAGTATGCAGTCAACATGGTCCTCTCTGCACCTTGTCTGTCGACGACATCATGGAGATCCTGCCCTGCGTGGAACGAGACCATGTGCATGTTCGGGAGGTGGAGTTGCAACTACTTCACGGGCGGCGATATCTTGCTCAGATCAAACCCGTATATCCTCCAAAGGGCCTCCGGCGGGGTGACCCACCTAGCGTCCCTATACAGCTTAATCTCATCGACTTCCTCGGTGCTTCCGGCTTCACCGAGAGAAACAGAAGCCCGGTCATGCCCCTTGTATATGTATTTGAAAAGATACTTGACATCCTTTATGCTAGAACACACCTCAACATTTATGTGGCAATTAAACATCCTTAGGAGGTACGGATTGTAGGGCACAACCCATCTGTTTGTTAGCCACGCACCTCGAACTTTAACTTTACTCCCATCGTCACGTCTTCTATACAAGGTGTAAGAATCCATGCCCTGGATGGTTTCAGAGTTAAAAGGGCGAGGGTAGTGGCACTTGCACTCACCTTTCTCATTCATGCACACATTGTTCGGTTTGAGTCTCCTGCAAGGGCCATGCATCATGTGCTTTACAACCATCTTGTATAACTCTGGATACTTGGCCTTATTTGGCAGCTCGGCCGAGATGATGCAGTCATACTGCTACGGAGATGTCAACTTATATCGTCCGTTCATTATTAGGAGAAAATGCGCATGCGGAAGGCCCCTCTTCTGAAACTCGACCACATGAACATAGGCAACAACATTCCCAAGAATATGTTTCTCGAAGAGTTGCTTCTTGAGCTCCTCCAGCTTCGCCCTGGACACATGTGCGACGATGTCAGGGCGATCACTTGGGGTCTGCTCGGGCAAAAGCTCATCCATTATCTCCTGCCAATATGGGTTGCATGTCATCGTGAGGAACACGTCTGGCTTGCCATATTGCTGTACCAAAGCCATAGCATCTAGAAACCGATGCTTCATGTCACGACCTCCCCCTATGAACGAAGGAGGAAGGACGATCCTTCTTCCAACCGCACCGGCACGAATTTCACCTACTCCGAGGCTATCAAGCAATCCTTGATAAAGGTCCGCCCTTATGTTCTTCTTGTTATATCTGATGTAGTTCAGTCGCGCCGTCTCTATCTTGATGTACATATCAACCGCGTGCTGTTGCAAGAGACGTGACCCATATAAAACAGGGTTGAATATACCACGACGTATCTGAAACTTGTAGCAGTAATACTCTCTAGCAGATACGGTGAACCTGTTACCGCTTCCTACAAAGGCGATTTGGCAACGTGTCAAAGGATGTAAAATGCAAGTATGAGCATCATGTTCTGTTAAACAGTCACTAACCTTCCTCGTCATGGTCGTCCGACGGATTAGCGGTCGCCTGTGCAACAGACACACCAACCTTCGGAATGTTCTGATGCCATCCAAGCTCACCCTTTGGGAAAAATAGAGGGTATGACAGTGGGTCGTAACAACCGAAGTGTGGCTGGATGGTATGCCTCGTGTTGTTGTTGCCGTATAGGTTGATGCTACGATCGAACCCCGGGCGTAGCTCATTTCCCTCAACCCATACCGCGGCAACCTCTGAAATTATAGGTGTATTGTAAGTTCTTTGGTCCAACATAGGATCAAGGTTTAGAGTGACACGATATTCATCGAGATAACCGGCTTGCCCGAGATTCCTGAAGGTTTGAGAATACAGGTTGCCACGCATAATGCTGACAAGATTTCTTATGACATGTTGGTCCAAGTTAGGATAATGCCGAAATCGATGAGCAAGTGTGGGATCATTGTCATAAAAATATAGCTCAAGATGATGCGGGCTAGAGTCCCTTGGACCAAACGAATGTACATTATGATAAATCCTTCCATGGATACAGAATGTGTAATTACCGCCCCTCATGTTGGCGTATTGTTCATCAAAGCTGACGCCAAGGGTAGTGAATGAGAAATGGCCATTAAAGAATCTAACGTTGTCTCGAAAGTAAATTGTGTCGGGATCTGAGCTCGTCCATAGTCTCACAAGTTCATCAACGTCCGGGTCCGCCAGAATGATCTTTCCGTCACGGCAGCAGAAGTCCTTTGTCTCGTATTGAAATCTCTTCGCACCGCACTTCTCACAGTCTGGCTCGGGTTTCAGCACATGTGTGCTATGAGGGATGTTGCTATACACATGATCATAAGGATCACTTAGGATAGGTTCGGTTGAACAAGAACCTTCTATTTCTTGGACGTCGATTAAAATACCACTCTCATCAACTGAAACAAATTATAAAATATTACGTAAGCTATGGCACTACTGCTTATATAATTAATGTGAAAGAAATAGATGAAACACAAAAAGTACGTCTATCATCTCCGATATAATGCTCATTGTCGAGGACACCATCGTCATCTTCTTCTCCATTTTCTATATGGATCAGTGGAAGGCGATTAACAAGATACTAATCACCACCTCAAATTGATAGAAGTATTACCTGATAAAACAGATGCACATGCGGTGTTATCTAGACTATCAGTAGTAAGCAGAACGGCTGATTGGCTATTGGTTAAAGGGTTAGCAACTTCCGGACATTGAATTGCAATTGATTCGACACACGGGGTGTCATGCCTAGATGCATAATTTGAATTCCGACGATCTAGTAGTCTCCGTCTCTCTTCAGGATTTAGAATTTGCGAAGATGCTCTTCGAGAGGCATTGATCCCCTCCCTAACCTCGACCGGCTGGTTTTGCCTTACAGTTCTCCGAATTGCATTGCTGCCATCCCTAACTTCAGACGGCTGGTCCAGTCTAGCTAATCTACGTGCCGCATTGATCTCTGACCTAATCTCGTTTGACTGGTTTTGTCTAGCTGCTCTGCGACGAGAGTTGTGCTCTTCTCTTTGTTGTTCAGTCATTCTTTGACGGCGAATCCTATCACGATCTCTTGCCAACTCCCTCATGTCTTGCGTGTAGCTTGAATTTGGTGTGCCTTCATAGTCTATTGTGGATAGAGTTTGGCCAGACACAAAATTTACATTTTGTGAGGGTTGGAGGGGTTGTCTCCTTGCTATAAATCAAATATATGGAGACACTCGGATAAATTATGCATGAAAATATCTCAATTATGTATAATAGTACCATATATGTAGCGTCAATTGGCATACCATTTGAACATTCAGCTTGCGTAGTTGTACCATACCCCGTCAGTGTGCTATTCACGCCAAAAGGTGAATACAATGTGGGTGGTATATTTTCATCGTCCGATTCATTTTGTAGCTTGGCATTTAAGTTTTCTCGAATGCATAATGAAGCAGGTGTAATGCGGCATGGCCTCTTTGGGACACTATGATCGACAAACACTGCAATGACATTTGCAAAATAGTATGTAATAAGAATTAAGGAAACCATAATTAAAAATAAAATCTGAATATGACAATTATAAATACCTTCTTTGCCTTTCGAGGATTTGTTGCTTGGTGTTCATGACATTATATGAAAACCTTCTTTTAGTCAAAAAATCACACTAAAACATTGTTTAGGTGGGGAAGTTAGGTGTCATGTAAAGCTCCAATGAAGTGCTATTTTCATCAAGAAGGAACAAGCACGAGCATGATGACCATGTAGCACCAAGTGAATATTCGAGATGCAAGGAGAAAAAAAGCACAATGCTTTCATCAACTTACATGCACTGTAAGCACATGGCAATGGAATGATGTAAAAATGCAGCAACTAACCAATAAAAAATATGAACAATCTAGAGTAAATCAAATTTAATTGGACAAAAAAAATGATTTAAGCTAAAAAAAGGCCAGATTTGACTGGTAAAAGTTTACGAAGTCAGAGTTTTTTTAATCAAAATACATCTTATATTTTAGAACAAAGGGAGTACTACGTAAAATAGAATACCAAAAGATTTAGCTAAAATGTAAGATATATTTTAACTTGTCTAAAATGCAGAGTTCGGACCTAACCCAAACAGCACTGTTGCTTGCGACAGGCCTAGGACAAAGCCCATTGCCAAACTCCCAATCCCTGTAACACTATTTGTTCTAATACACCCTTTAAAGCATGGTTTATTCAAAACATCTTATTTTATCCTTACTGATGCTAAAACGACATTATATTTCCACGGACTTGGCTTCATTTGGAAAACTGAAAATGTACGAATATTGAAGGTATTATTTAATGGTAAATTTGTACTTGAAATAATTAAATAAACAGCTACCTAATAGATAAGATTTCAAATCCACAAGGTTAAACCCACTATTACTGGTGGTATAGCGATTGCTCTCCATGCCAAGTGCAGCATTGCACCCTTTAATCTTCACCACTGGTTTAAGATTCATGATAGTAATGGCTAGCGTACTAAAGCAAAACCCTATTCCCAAAAAATGATAATTGGTATGATAATTGATAAGCTAAAGAGGTAAGGTTAACATGAAACAAAAGTTGATAATTGGTATGATTGCACTTAGGCGCAGTCCAAAAGCATAAGATTTTTCAAGCACACCCCCAGACTCACTTAAATTGTTCTTTTCTCAAGTTCTTTCATCCAGCATGATAGTTTACTTCGAATATATCACTGCAATAAACTCCTATTACCTCTTTATCTTTAGAGGAATGTATTACTCCAAATCATGTCAATAGAACATTTTTGCATTCTGAACAGAATCTATTACTCCAAATCATGGCAATAGAACAACTATGCATTCTGAAGCAGAATGTATCACTCCAAATGTCCCACATTAACCGATCCTGCACTTGAATTACCACCACAAAAAAAAAGTGATCGAGCAGGCTCAGCATGGGATGTACTTGATAGCGAATTAGTATGCGAGAGGCTTGCTGATGCCCTCGGTGGGAGCCGCCTCCTCGCTGTCGTCCTCGGAGAAGAGAGCAGGGGCATCTCGGCGGAGGCCCGATGCGGCGGCAGCGGCGGCTGGTTCGGAGACCTAGGAGGGGGAGCAGCAGGGGGCGGCGGAGGTTGACGCCGGACTGATGCGGTGACGTCAGGGGGAGGACGTAGGCGGGCGCGAGTCGTGTCGGAGCGGCGCGGGCGCGGGCCGGGCGACTCGAGGCCGGGTCCGTGGCGGTCTGGCCATGGTGGCGCGAGGCCGGGACCGTGGCGGCTTGGGCGCGTGGAGGACGCCGGGCGAGCGCGGCGCCGGATCGAGGCGGCCTCGTCGGGGAGTGAGGACGGAGGCGGGAGCGGAGTCGTGGCGGCGCGGGCGGACGAGGACGCCGGGGCGACGGCTTGGGTGAGGGAGAGGGAGGGGGACGACGGCAAGTTACGGTAGAGGGAGGTGGGGCGGAGGGAGAGAGGGAGGAGACGACGTGGGAGTTGGGAGGGGTGGTTAGCGAATAGGTTCGTGGGGGGCAGAGGCAGCGGGATCCGGTTAAGATCGAACGGTGCGTAGAGACTGCTTCTTGTTGGACGGTCCAGATCGTTGGTTGGCAGTACCACCACCACGTCCATTAGATGCTTTAAAGTAATAGAGATATAGATAACTAGTAAAATTAATAGCCTTTTGCTATATGATCCGATTTCAATGAAACCAATTTCTCTAAATTCATAAAAATGACCTCTTTGTTTTAAAATGTCATCTGCGTGCATAATTGCATCCGTTTGTATGCATTAGATCCCACAGATTTTGTGACAGGAGCCAAGGACCAATTTGGGCGTCCTCATCTATTACATATACAATGCACTAGCACCAAATGTCCCCTGTGCGACGCGTGGCTTCGTCCAGAGCCGTCCGATCGTTTCTGGAATCAAATCAAGCCATCCATATTAAATTAACCTTTAAAAGAACTGTCAAATCGACACTGTGCGCGCCTCGGCGAGTTGGCGAGAGGAGCGAGCATTCGCTTAGCCGACCGGGGGTCCAATCCAGCCACCGCCATTTTCCAGCGGCCGCGTACGCTTTTTCCCCTCGCTTGTCGTGCGTATTTTTCTCGCCTGTACGTTGGCCTGCCTGCCTGCAGTACGTGCACATGCTTTCTTGCCTGCCTGTACATGCATATATTGCAGCCAGGTTTTTTTGGGTTAATTACATATGCTAATTACATATGCACCCCCATATATTGTACACCCCTTTAACTTTCGGTACGATTATCGATCGGCTAGAAGTTGCACTCGCAGCACGTTTCAAACTTTCAGCGCTTAACCATATTTGCACAAAGAACATCTTAAATCGAAAATTTTCAAAAGTTTAAAGTGTTCATAACGAAGACTTGGAACTAACGAATTTTTTTTTTGTTAGGTTACAAAACAATCATAAAAATAGAAAGTTCCCGAAAATTAAACCATGTTTGCACAGAGAACATCAATAAAAAGTTTTATGTTATTCAGATTATTTTGAAGCCGAGATTTATAAATAGTTTGCTCTTTCTTATTAAGGGCATATTTCCTTCTCGATTTTCCATTTTTCAGTTGTATTTATGGTAGGTCGGACAAAAAAAAATTTGGAAGCTTTCGAGCCATGCCTGCACAAAACATTCAAAATGAACAGTTCTCAAAAAATAAAAATTTGCACTATGTGTAAACTTTGATGATTGATCTAAACGAAGAGAGCATTCAACGAAGTTCACCAACAAACTTCTTTTTTATTCCGGTATATTGTATTGAAAGAGCACTTCAAGAAAAATATGAATATTTGTTTCCATTTTTTGTAGTGACCAAAAGACACAGAAAGATGCACCTCCGAGAAGTAGGTTATTTTTTTTGTAGCATTTCATTTGTATTCAACCTGTGCATGATACTATTACGATACAAAAAATAGAACAAATACAAAGATACTATTCCATTTTTAATTCATTTTTGAAGTAACCATTACAATAAAAACAAATTTAAAAAACCAATCGTTTGTTTTCTTTCCTTTTTAGATTTTTTAGGATATCTTTTTTTTAGAGCTTCTAGCTTGTCAGCTCAATCTAAAGATAGAACTAGATCCACCACTCCTTTTCTTCTCTTTTTTTTTTTTGCAACATTAACTATGGCGCGCCAGGCGCGCTAACCACCCTAGTTGTTGAAATTTCCCTCGTCATAGTTTGATCATATTGATACCTAGTTCTACAAATGCTTTATTAGAATTATTAAACCTGCATTACTATGTTAAATATAAATTGTTATTTGGTAGGGTGTAAGCTAAAAACTAGTCCATTTTAATTAATACTATGTAATTCGGATGCTTGTTAGCCCTATGTTCATAATTCATTTATTTAATGGACAATTACGTTGATTAGCTGTTTTAAACATGATTAGTTGTGCTGTAACGATAGTTCACCTCCTCGGACAGGTTCCTGTGGTAAGTGGTAACCCCGTTGCCCCGCGTGAGACGGGCTAGGGGAGGCAGGCCTCGGATAGTTGGTTGATGGCGTCCACCACCGGAGGGGAACCTCGCTCTCCATTGTGATGATAAAAGGGTGAAACTAAATTCTAACCGCTGGTGTTGCGTTGCATATAATACGGATATGTTGTTCTTCATTGGATTGAAAGTTGAATTGTAAACAAGAACATCGCACTTGGCTTCCTCCAAAGCCAGCCCTGCCTTGCGCCCCTGCCCCTGCCCCTGCCTGCTGCCGCCCTGGCTCAACCTGGAGAGAGAGACTAGAGAGATGGGTCAGCCTCACTGCCTCAACCAAGGGCTCTTGAGGGCAAGACCACGCTGACGCAAGGGAGTCCGGCGGCCGGCGATGGAGGCGGAAGACGGGCAGAGTAGCGTTAAAAGAAACTCTGAACCTAGGGAAACACCATTAATCCCCAAATCACCAACGGAAACACCATTAATCACAAAATCAATGGCCTAGCGACAGAGACCAGTGGATTGGGAACCGTTTTTTGGAAAGAAAAGATCTATTTATTGGGAGAAGAGTAGAAGACGAGCAATCTGCGGCACTGCAGCTCAGCGCACAGCCAAGCAGAGAAAATTTTTTCATGCCTTGCCCATGAGGCCCGACTGCCCGAGTAGGGCAGTAGGCGAGTGTTACGCGATGGCCAGGTCGGGGCCCCCTCTCCCATGGGCCCTGGCCGTCGACCCGATTGCCCTGGCTCAGGAAAAACCCTGCCTCCGACTCGGCTCGGCTCGCTTTGTTACCGAGCCGAGCCGAGCTCGGCAGGGTGTCCGGGTAGAAACTGGGCTTAGCTCGGCTCGTTGGAAGGTTGCAAGCAGCTCGCAAGTGCTCGTGAGCCAGGAAAAACATTGGTCTCTCAACCTTCTAAGGCATTAAACATTGGAAAATATAAGTTAGCATTGTACATATGAGTATCAAAATGATTTGTGCATGCATACGTGGGTTTTGGGCTATTTTATGAGCCTTTTGGCAATATGATATGTCATTTTCTAATGGTTAAGAGATGAAATAAATAGTATTAGCATGTAAACGAGCCGAGTCTGAGCGAGCCAGCCTTTGTCTCGGCTCGGCTCGCTAATGTGCAGGAGCTAGAAATGGGGCTCGGCTTGTGCTCATTTACAAACGAGCCGAGCTTTTACCGAGCCGAGCCCGTGCAGCTCGCGTGCTTCGAGCTAAAGTTTCAGCCCTACTAGCAGTGTTGTTCACACAATGGCACGCGGCCAGATATTTAACCTTATAGACGGCTTAAAGACAATAGATGTATACCATTGTACATGCTCTGAAGAAACATTGTGGTATGAGGTTAGGCTGTCAGAGGGCAAGTAGCTCTAAGATCAATGCAACCCACAACTCAGTTAGACAAGCACAACTGAGTTTCCCATGGGCCAGGCAATCCGAGTTCCTCCTAGACTCCATGCCTAAGGTAAACTTTTGAGCCCACAACCGTGGGGTCAAATAACATCAATAGGGCGTAATCTAGTCCCAATAGGAAGGGAGAAGGGGGGACGCAGAGGCTTGATTAGGTCGTCAACATGTGCTTTGTGGGACTCTTAATCAGATCTAAATTAGCTACTTCGAAGACGAAGTCCATTGAATCTTGGTGAAGGGCTGAGATTGAATGTATCAACAGTATTCGTACCATTGGTAGTAGTACAACTGTATGTTGGTTTTGTTATATAACTTTAGTGCTTATGGAAAATTCAGTAGTAACAGCTATACCATGTTTCCCTTGATTTATTAGAGTATTTATACTACTGGTTGTTTATATTAATCCAAATTTCATTAAGTAAATAGAGATTGTGAATATTTAAAGTTTTGCCATGATAATTACTGTTTGCGAGCTTATGATATCATAGAAAATCCATCGAACACTTTAAATTCACTTGCATCGCCATAGTTTCCCCTATCAGTTAATTTTTGTTTGTTAGCTTTCACCTTACATTTAGCATTATTTAGGGTCAGTTGATATTCGATGGATTCCATTTCCCAAAATATATTGGTTTGTTGGGATACATCATTTTGGAGGGAAGGCAAATATCACAAATGATTTGTTGGGATGGAACAAGGATCTTACCGCACAACCAGATGACAACGGGAGCACGCCTCTTCACTTTGCCGCAGTTCGGCGTCCGCCCACCAGATGGCTCGGATTTTGGATTCCCTATGCGACGACATGGGTATGTCGGGAAGTGTTGGATGTGAACCCAGCTGCACTGTATCAACCAGACAAAGATGGATTATTTCCCATACACGTCGCTGCCTCTTTAGGCGCCTTGGAGAACGTCGACATGTTTCTCCAGATGTCGCCTGGTTCGGCTGGTTTGTGTGATGCCATGGGACGGACATTCCTTCATGTTGCTGTAGAGAAAATGCAACCACATATAGTTTCTCGTGCTTGCAAAAATCGGTCGCTAACGTGGATTCTGAATATGCGAGACAATCATGGGGACACCGCACTACACCTAGCTGTCCAGACTAGGAGGCTTCGAATATTCTGTGCTCTGTTAGGGAATCCGTACGTACAGTTAAATTTAGCAAACCAGAAAGGACAAACCCCTCTTGACATATCGCGGTATAACAGCCCCCCTGTATTCTCTTACATTCTGGTAATACACTGATTCACATACATACATACATGCATACATACATACATGTATGTATACTTTGGAGGGTACTCCCGATAAGTTTTTGCAATTCAAGATTATTATCCGCCAATTTGAACAATTGATCTTGTTCGTCTCACTAAAATGTAACTCTCGAACAAGTTCCCTATTTTTTTTCATATTTTTAAAAATCAGCGTTACAATTAGTGGGGGCGCGTAAAAAACTGAATTTTGAAAATATGAAAGAAATAGTAGATACATTTTTAAAAATGCAAAATTTTGTTGGGAGTTACGTGTCAGCGAGATGAAGAGGATCAACAGCTCAGATCGGTCGATAATAATCTCAAATTGGCAAAACTTGTCGGGAGTAAGGAGGGATCTGTACTCTCGAGAGTACACTAGCCTGCCCCCCTCTCTATTTATACGAATTTTGTTAAGCGTTACCCTTGAGGCGGAGAGAAATAGTTGAGATTTGTGTCATTTCATTTTGTATTTAATTTTTCGTATTGCAGAACACTGAAGAAAGGATACAAGAAGTGCTCCAAATTGCCGGTGCCAAGGAGGGTGGTTGTCGCACCGACCACTTCATTGAG